>OU015534.1:34626980-35230674 GCA_907165065.1 Caprimulgus europaeus
CTAAAATCTTAGTAGCATTTTGGGTCACTGTCATCTAGGCTACTTCTGAATTCACTGCCAGCCCTGAACGCTAAGGAAACACTTCAGAGCTTGTCTACAACAGTTTAAAGCCCAGTGATAGCAAAAGAATAAAATGGGTGCTCCTTTACCACACTTAATCTTCATATGGAAATTACTCTTAGGGAAAAAGTCTCCCAGAGCCTCCCTGTGTCTATTCCAGCTGCTGCTCTGGAATGCAGACCCATCAATATCCACAGCCTGGCTCCAGCCAGAGCTACCTGAGGAACCAGCAGGGAAGAGCGACTGCGGAGGAAGGGCTTTGTTTGGGATATCAGCTCTCTATGTTAGCTCAACGTGTCCAGGAGAGGCAGGGGAATCCTTGGGAGCAGGCTGGTCAGCTTGGTGAGGCAGGCTTAAAACTGATGGATGGGCTCTTTCTGGTGGTGCCCAGTGACAGGACAAGGGGCAATGGGCACAAACTGGAACACCAGAAGTTCCAGACAAACTGAAGGAAAAACTTCTTTGCTGTGAGGGTGCCAGAGCCCTGGGCCAGGCTGCCCAGAGAGGGTGTGGAGTCTCCATCTCTGGAGATGTTCAAACCCACCTGGACACTTTCCTGTGCAACCTGGTGTAAGGAACCTGCTTTGGCAGGGGGGTTGGACTGGATGAGCTTTAATGTCCTTTCCAACCCAAACCAGTCTGGGATTCTATGAACTTGCTGCAAGACCGAGGTGAGGGTCAATACACCAAACCTGAGGGTCTATTTGATTAAGATACAAATATTCATACAGTTCTACCTAGAACTCTCTACTGTGAACCGAATAATTATTTCAATAATTAATTATATATATATATATATGTATTTATATATTTATATATATATATATATATTAATTATATATATATATATAAAAAATAAAAACTTTAAAATTATTTATTGGGTAGTAATTTTTACAGAAAAAATGCCCCTATGATAATGAGCACTATTCTAGATTATAAAAAAAAATTAGAAATTATTGGGAAATGCAAAGCAAGAGGAAAGAAACAAATTTGCAAGTGAAGAACCATATAAAAGAAAAATGTTTGTTTAAAAATAAACCATAAGCTCCTAACTTTTTTACCAAGATAGAATATATTCCCTTTTTTATTCCCTCTGAGACCAGTCACATTCCAGATAACTCTGCTGCCTTTCTGCTATAGCTCAGGAAAGAGAACTGAAGCGAGGTTCCTAATTTCAGTTGGAATTTCCTGGAAGTGAGCGCTGGCAGTGGTGCTCTGTGCACAGTCTGATATTCCTGATTTGGTCTGTCAGAGGAAATAAAAAAAGGTCATTTCTTTTACAGTTCAGTCCTGCCAAATATGCACAAGTCAAGTGAAGAACCCTGTAGTGTAAGGACAGACAGTTTTGGTTATACCCAGCTTTAAACATAGGCTTTGTAATGTCAAACTCTGAAAAGTCTGAAGATTGTAGAAACTGCTTTTAGGAAATGAGAAGTGGGGAGAGGTAGGTACTGAACTGTATTTTCATTGTGTCCCTTAAAGTTTTAATGGACATTGAAAAAGTGATAGAAAATAAAGTATACAGTACCTCTCTGTCCAAAACTGCACATCAAATCAGGCTTGATTGTTTCACTTAGAAGAAAAAAAGGTGAAAATTTTGCTGTTTGATTGCATAATTAAAACACTTGTAACTGCAAGCATATCTAATGGTGCTCAAGTATTTCTTTACATTTACAGTAATAAAGACTATTACAAAATTGAAACACAAAGACTTCAAAAAGAAAAGCCATCTTGGGAGGTAGGAAATACAGCTGGGTGGAGAATTCCTATATACACACCCAGATCCTGTATTTTCATCAAGAGAGACCAGATCCTTCCCAGTATAAATCAACACTGAATTTAGTGGAATACTGTGGATCTGCACCATGGTGGTGTCCGTGGGTTGGAGAGGGGAGAATACCTCTGGCACATGGCGCTAAGCATGTTCCATCAGACTCTGCTGTTAGACCTTAGCTCATTCCCCATCTCCTAAGGCTCCTGAATGAACACACTGACTGCTCTTTGGAAAGTCTGGGCTGATCCTCACTACACTTATTTCACAAACCAAACAAAAAGAGGATTTTTTAATGCACAGAAGACTGCTTAGAATGAGGCTCCAGGGACAATGTCATCTAGCCAGACTGCTGAGCCTAGCTGGAAAATCGCTCAAATCTTCCTGATTCATGGGAAGAGAAAGACCTGTCAAATATCAAGGCCTGTTCATGTGGCCATACATGAACGTGTCCTATTATGGGTCTTGCATCCATATCATAGAACCAGAGAATGTTGTGAGTTGGAAGGGACCCACCAGGATGATGGAGTCCAACCGCTGTCCCTGCACAGGACAAGCCCAACATTCACACCATGTCCCTGAGGGCCTTGGCCAAATGCTGCTGGAATCTTGTCAGGCTTGGGGCCATGAGCACCTCCCTGGGGAGCCTGTGCCAGTGCTCCACCACCCTCTGCCTCAAGAACCTTTTCCTCATGGCCAACCTCCCCCTCCCCTGCCACATCTTCCTGCCATGGCCTCTGCTCCTGGCGTTGGTGGCCAGAGAGAAGAGCTCAGCGCCTGCCCCTCCTCTTCCCCTTGGGAGGAAGTTCCAGACCGCCAGGAGATCTCCCCTCAGTCTCCTCTTCTCCAGGCTGAACAACCCAAGTGCCTTCAGCCTCTCCTCATACCCTTCCCCTCTAAACCCCTCCCCAGTGTTGTGGCCTCGTCTGGACACAAATTCTGTTTAGAATACAGAATCTTGTCAAAGGCTTTCTTTTATTCATTTCTGTCTGGACCTGACATAGATAAGACAATACCTAGGACAAAAAATGATGTATCATAAAGACAATTGCATCCCTTCAACCAAAAAATAGAAAAAGAAAGAGCTAGGGTTCCTCTGAGCATGAGAACCTCGGGCAAGAGGGAAGTTCAGAAGAAAAAGGAGGACCAAGTGAAGAGAGTAGTACTTAGGATCAGTACTGTGCAGTCCCATTGAAGTGGAAAGATTTTGTTCTTTTTGGAGCTGAAAGAAACTCTACTACCTGCAGGCTTTCATTTGTTTCCATGTAGACTACCATGTAATTTAGAAAATTTCTAGACATATCTAAATACCCAGCTCCTTTCATGGTACAGTGGGTGAAAAACCCTTTGACGTGGGTTGCTTTTTCAATTATAGCTCTTGCACACATAAATGTTTGCACTAAATTAATGTATGTCACTATATTTTTATCCTGCCTTTTTACTTGCTAGAATGTTTACCTTAAATACAGCTCACAATTCACCCTAAGCCATTGCACTGTGAGGGTAGCACATAACTCTTTATATCGTGTGCTATAGCCTTATCAACTCTCTGTGTTTTCCAAGGAAGGACAGATCCTACACAGTCTGTACCACCTCCAAAGTTGTTGATGAACTTGTCTCAATCATCTCAAGTGACTTTCCTCATCCTCTTTAGCACTGTAGCATCCTGGTGCTGTGGGGTTTAACAGGTGAGATGCCTTTGTCTTTTACCTCAAGGAAAAACCAGCGTGATGCTCTAATCTCCTGTTTGTGCAATATGCCAACTCCCTTCTACAGGATTATTTTTAACAGATTAGTCTGTATGAACAAATGAAAATTTTCAAATATACTTTAAAATCATAATGCTTTGGTCCTCTTGTGTATCCTAAAAAAAAAAGAAAAAAAAAAAAAGAAAAGCAGACTCACACAATTCATCATTGTATTTTAACCAAGCATGGAAATTGCTGTGCTTGAAGGAACACAGGTTATTTATTTCTTACAAGGATATGTGTGGCTCAGAAATGAGGTGAATGCCATATTTCAAACAGAAAACCACAGTAAGGATAAAGTCTGCTTAAATAGACTAAAATATGACAGAAAAAATATTGTAATGGTCTTCTTCAAATGATTTTCTCTATTTTCTTCAAGATTTTATCATCACTTATTATTACACACTAAGGATTTAATGAAAAACTGAAGGAAAAACATGGAATGGTTTCTCATTTTCTCTAGACACTCCTGGAGAAGATTCAATTATATTTCCTTACAAAATTACATACTAGGAGGGGACTGTATACCAGTGTCCTGCATTTAGCGGAATTATTCTAATGATTGGAGCATTATGAACAAGTATAACTGTGACACTATAGTTATTTTATGGGGTTTTTTTAAACTTTTAAAAATTATTTTTATTTTACTTTTAACAAAAACCAGAGAAAGAACACCAAAGTTATCCCAAAGACTACGAGATGCATTAACTATTCCCTGGGTAATCTAGAGAGAGATAAAGAATAATAGTTTGATAAATTTGGAAGATGATTGTTGAAGTTGAATGGAAAAAAACCAGATCTCAATGATATCAGTATGTATGCAAAGAAACTCTTGGACTTCAGTGGAGTTTACTCATTGTGTAAGGTCAGGATTTCACCATGCAAAATTAGAAACACTATTTATTTTGCATACATGATTCAGCAATAAAGTCTGTAGAACTACCAGTGCTGAAACTACCAACCTCTCAGACATTACAGACATTAATCACTCTACACTATATAAAGTCTCCTAGATGAATAACAAAACCTCTGTTAAACCCAGCTCCTGTCACAGCATCTGTAGGCGTTGTCTTGTTAGATATCATGGTCTTGCTTTGCTGTCAGCAATGCAAATCCTGCTGGAGAGCTGCCTGAAGCCCCACAGGGAGAAACAATGGTGAGCTGCAGAAGACAGCAATGAGCTAACTCTCAGAATCAGTTGCCTGTAAAGGGTCTATAAATGAAGGATATTTTAGGGGGTGAGGTTTTTTACAATTAAACTCATAGATGGAAGAGGGTGATTGCAGCTTGAATCATAACCCACAACAGCAGTGCATGTGAAAATGTATTATGGGTATAAATTCTATAGGAAAAACAACACTGAAACCTTTCAGCAGCCTTTTATTATTCTCTAAGCTTATTTCTTCTGACTCTGAGTCTCTATTACCCTGAAATATTCTTCCTAATCTGACCTTTGTGTCCATACATGTTGTTGACACACATGATCTCATATATTTTAGGGTTCAGGGGTAGGGAAATGTTCTGGGAATTTTATAGTCCTTGCTTGATATCTTCTGCCCTGCTGACAGGCAGCCACTGTCAAACAGAATGTGGAGGACATTGAGAGTGCTGAAGTTTCTCACCCATACACAAACCACCACACAGCCAGAATAAAGACCAAATTAATAACTATATGAACCTGAGTGCCTCGAAGTCAGTGCTGGAATGCTCTGCTCTAACTGCATCGTTCCATATATTGGCTGTGGATCTCTCAGCGTTAAAATCCTTCCTAATTTTATGGCCTTACTTACTTTAGTTTCACCTTTTAAGGAAATAAAACATAAGGAAATGAAACATTTAAGGAGCTCTAGTATGAATTGTTCATAGGATTTTGACAACGATGAAGGCGAGTGTTGTGTGAGTGCTGTTGAGGTCTCTTGTTCACATATGTGTATTTATCACCTGCTTAGGCTTTTTTCTTGGGTTTTTTTTTTTTACCCTTATCTCTTGACTAAACTACCTAACTGAAATAACAAAGTCTTTCAATTTGTTACGGTCTGCCATGTCATATGGGCTATCCTTTTCTTGTTATTGTTTTCTGGTTGTTGTTTTTTTTTTCTTTAAAGTCAAAAATAGTTATCTGAAGTCTTCCCAAAATGCCTACCCTAGCATCTCTCTGATGTGCTCTGAAAGCATTTCATGCTGTGTTACCAACTAGCTGGTGCTGTTATAACTCCTTGCACTCATTACTCCTCTATGCACATTGCTGAAAATATAATGAGCCAGCGCAGGCTGCGTGAGGGGCTGCTAACACCCATCCTTTTAGGAGTGTCGTGCCGCAGCTGCTGTGATCTATTGTGGCAATTATGGTGCTGAGTGTGCATTCTGAGGGTGTTTAGTAAAACATGGTGCTGCATTAACTTCCTGGTCCTCTTCCTCCCCCTTTTCTCTCACTCTGAAGTAGCGAGGATCAGATTCTCGAGGGAACTGTGGTGGTTTCCACCAGCCGAAGAGCTGACCCCTGCATTACCTTTTAGGGAAAGGAGTTTCCATTTAATTAACACTCAACTGTCCAAATAAATTAAGATGGGTTTTAATATTATCATCTTAGTTCTTGAATTAGGTATGGAAATAAATCCCTAGCCTTTAGACTTGGTGTATTCTTAGAACTAGCTAACAGTCCACACATGGCAATGACAAGCTTTCACTGTATCTGTGGTGAATTGTCTGACGCCGTACTCCACATCTGGAGTGCTGGGTCCAGTTCTGGGCTCCCCAGTTCAACAGGGACAGGGATCTTCTGGAGACAGTCCAGCAGAGGCCACAAAGATGCTGAGGGGCCTGGAGCATCTCCTGTGTGAGGAGAGGCTGGGAGAGCTGGGACTGTTCAGCCTGGAGCAGAGCAGCCTGAGAGGGGATCTGATCAATGTCTGTCAATATCTGAAGTGTGGGGGCCAAATGGATGAGGCCGGGCTCTGCTCGGTGGTGCCCAGTGACAGGACAAGGGGCAATGGGCACAAACTGGGACACCAGAAGTTCCAGACAAACTGAAGGAAAAACTTCTTTGCTGTGAGGGTGCCAGAGCCCTGGGCCAGGCTGCCCAGGGAGGGTGTGGAGTCTCCATCTCTGGAGATGTTCAAACCCACCTGGACACTTTCCTGTGCAACCTGGTGTAGGGAACCTGCTCTGGCAGGGGGGTTGGACTGGATGATCTCCTGAAGTCCCTTCCAACCCCCACCAGTCTGGGATTCTGTGAATTTGATCCAAAAATCTCCAACAGCTCCCAGATATAAATGTATTTTAATTTTATAACGAGACAAACACAAATCCCATGCTGTGCAGCAGAACACGACACAGAATCATCTTAGCTACCTGAGACTGGTTTAGCTACAGAAAAGAAAGAAATACAGCTGCAGAAGTCCAGGGCTGCTCCTGAGCAAACAAACTCTGTTGAGAAGCACAGTGTATTTTCCTGGGCACAGCACTGTGGTGCAGCTTTCAGGTCATGTCCTGTGTTTCACATGTTATTGATGTTAGCACCATGTACTCGCACATGGCCTCTGTTCCATGATTTATAGCATGGTTTAGCCAGGCTTGAAGATCAGAATGCCAACATTTTGATCCCAGCTGTCTAAATTTGCCTATTCAAATCCACAGTTAAATCCACAGAATCACAGAATGTTGAGTTGGACAGGACCCACAAGGATGACTGAGCCCTAGCATATGGCAGTCACAAGGTACAGACCATGTGTCTGAATTCAAATCACTGAAAGACCCTTGGGAGCTAGGTGATGTCCACAATGTAACTGAATATGGATTCCTAAATGCAGGTCCCAATTCCTGTGGTAAGATCAGATAATGTCCCAATTTTAATTTTAAAAATCCATGGCTAATTATATAAAGAACAAGCTGATTTCGTGAAGCTTTTAATAATAAGTGATATTGTCAAAGCAACCAATTCTCACAAAAATTCCATGGAGTTTACCACAGCAAGACAAAGATTTGGGAGCACAATTTCTATATATTTCCTGAAAATCTTACTTGTTAACTCTCCTTTGAAGCATTCCAAGCTTTGGTCTTGTATGGAGGCAGTCTGAAAGTAGTGGAGGACTTGGAATTTCATAGCAGACCTGAACAACACTTGTCCCTGGAAATCTCTACTCTGGCTTTTCTGGACATGCTGAGGTAATTTCACCACATTTACATAATGAGGAAGCCACAGCCTTTTGAAAAGGGACAATAACTTCTGGCTTTTAGTCCTGCAGGATTGTATAATTAAACTTACATTTACTATTCAATTTTTCCATGGAGTCCACAGTACCTGGTATCACAGGTCTCTTCAGCCCTGGTATCACAGGTTTCTAACTGTGATCTTACATCTAAAAGCTCTCACTGCACACAGCTGTCAGAGCTTCCCAGGTCTGAGTCATTTATCAGATTTCTCAGCTATCCAATCTTAATTCTTGTCCAAAAAATAAACGGGGAAAGTAAGGGCAAGAAGGGTTCAGGATCTGGATTTCAAAAGCTGCAAAAATGTGGCTGTTATACAAATCTGTGAAAACTATCTGCATTTCAGATTGGCCAGAAATCCAACAAAAGCACAAGGCTTTACAGCACCTCAGCATTTCTACTTCTGATTACAGCAATTACTTGAGTCCACAGGAAAACACATTCAAGTTTGAGGTATGAAAGAAGACAAAAAAAATTATGAAGCAAGCAAGCTTTTTCAGACAAAACAAAGAAACAGAAAAAAATAGTCTGGATTTCAGCCTGAGTTTTGAGAAACTAATTTCATTACAGTTAAGTTTCCTCTCTAACAGCCCACCATGAGTCATTCACGGGTTAATTATAGGTAATCAGATGTATTTACCACTACAAAAGAGCCATGCTCTTATAGACTATTTGTAATCTAAAGTTTTCAGAGACAACAGAAGTGCTTGTATCTCTCATTGCAACAACAACAAAAAAGTGTTTTTGGGGAAGAAAAAAAAAACAAATTGCACAATAAAATTTAATTAAAATGAGAGGGCACATTCTCAAGGACGTTTATTGTTTCTCACTCAGATGGAATAAATGGGCTGTCATCTGGCTGTAAGTAGCTGGTGGGAAATTCAATTTCTGCATCTGTTCTCTGTTGTCTCCTGTTCTGTTGTTGCAGTGTGGCTGTCCCACAGCTGTTTGGACCCTAAGATAACACCTACACTGTATTCACCTGCCCCAACTCCCTGGAAAGAAAATGTGTGCTAGAATGGAAGATAGCTTCCAAAAGACACCTTCTCTAAGAGCCTCAGTTTATTAATCAGCAATGTTCTACTTTCCTAACAAAACTATGTTTATCCTTTTGTAGAATGCAGTGAGAGTATTCAGTATTATTTAATTTATTAAATAAACCAACTTGGTTATTACATGTGCTACACAATTTTTAGGTCTTAGTGGAGAAGTTCATTAGTGATGGTGGTGGAATTACAACTTCTAGCAAACAAGAATCAAGGTCATTTGAGTAGGATTATACTGCTGTGTCCCAACTGCATGAGACTCAGCAAGCAGAATGAAATCTAAACATAACATGCACAGCCCTCTCCCACCTACCCACCACTGAAAAGGTTTCCTAATCTATTGTTAGGGGTGTGGATGCAAGATCTCAGGGTAGCACACCAAGGTCATTCTGCTGGTGGGCAATGACAGAACATGTTGCCAGAACCACATAGATGCTACAGTAAGTCAAAGCCTCACATCTTGTTTACACCACCCAGCAGTCACCAAAGGAAAGGAGCCAGTCATTAGGGTCAGGGTCATTTCCAGTCCTAGGTCTCAGGCCATCCCACCTTCCCCTGGGCCTTCAGCTCAGGTGGGATCTGCCATAGGTGCACGTTAGCACGGCTGTACAGAGAACAATGCTGAGCTGGAAGAGCTGACAACATTGTTCATTAAAGAAACCATCCAGGGAGAGAAAAACATTTGCTGGCTTCATTCATATTCTGCTGCCACGACTGCACAGGATTTTATTAAACAAGAGGAGAGCGCACCCCATCATCCTAATAGGGACATTAATGGGGAGAGCTAACAGCCATCAGCGCATCTGAAGAGAAATTTTCCTCTGAAAAAGCTTCTAAAAGGAGCATGCAAAGGAAGTCATGTTGGATCTGTAATATCTCAAACACAACAGGATGTACGTTCATGTAAATGGCTATGCAAATTAGATGCAGCCCTCAGGCATTTGGTGAGTTTCCAATGAGGCCCTTGAGGCTGCAAACTGTGGATTTAGCATATGAGCCTCATCACTTACACTGAAATGCATGCATTGAAATCATATTGAGAGAATCCATGTATCAGGGACTTTTAAAAACTTAAATATTTACATAGGCTCTGGGTAGCCCCCATGGACATTTGATTTCCAGGTGGGAAATGTTGTGATACAGTGATTTTCCCTTTTTTAATGCAGAATAGCATATTGTCTGTGATTAATGTGAAGCCTCAATCAGTTGTGTTCATGTTATTTTTAAGGATAATTATGTCACAGCTAACAAACTTGATTACAAACAAATTTGATTGACAAATTTGATTAATCAAATACATCTCTTCCACTCCTTTTCTCGTGCTGCACATTAACAGATTTTGTTCTGAATGGTATTGTTTTTCACTAGGTAAATAAGAATCTATATTTCACTAGGTAAATGAAGACTTAAGTATTAATTTTCTCCTCCTCTTTCTCAATGCTTTCGTTTCTCTGTGACATAACTTAGGTTTTTGATAGAAAAGCTTAATTATAAAATGTATCAAAATATTATCTTCCTGCATCAGTCACACAAAACAATGTACCAACACCTGTAAGAAAATAATTCAGCTATCACATATCTCAGTGAATGTGGATGAAGAATGTAATAATTGTTCATGTATTAATTGTTTTAATTACATAAGGGAGAAAAACGTTTCATTATGTGTTACTTTCCAAAGAGAAATTCTTAGAATTTGGGAAAACAGATATTTATTGCTGGGGATGGTTGGGGGTTTTTTAATCTAATATTTGATCTATTATTGATTTTCTTCTGTAACTGGAAAGACTTCATGGATCCCTCTCCATGTCCCATCTGTAAAGACATTAGACCTTAATCTAGCAAGGAATCACTAGAGGAAGAAGCTGGAAACATGAGGAACTGGATGGCCAAAGCCAGACACAGTCATAGCTGGTCAATGGGGGAGTTGCTCGTTGCTGTTCTAGCATAACACCGTGCACTGCCATAGCTCTGGGAAGTGTCCATCCTCCTCCCTGTCCTACATAAACCCATGCTCCATGGTTCTTTTCAGGTAGCTTCAAGACTCCCTCTACCACTGTATGCTTAGGTTTTTTCTTGCTGTTTCATGCTCCTGGAGATGAGAAGATATTTCTTCCCCCATAATGGTATTATTACATTGTTGTGGCTAAATTATCATGAAACTTGATTGATGTGTTACCAATTTACAATGCAGCCAAAAAGAAAATCTCTCCTTCCCTAAACCAGACAGCCTAAAAGACAGGTAAGTCAGGAGAGAAGAAAAATCACAAGAAAGGGTATAGAATGAATATAGTAACTGGTTTAGGAGATACATTATGCTGTTTATAGGTATTATCCTTTTGCTTTTTTAGAGAAACCATGGATTTTCTGCAGGTACAAATACAGAAAAAAAGAGATGTGAGGAGTGATCTAGTTTAACCTGAAAAGGAAGGTTTATGCTAATCTTGGAACTAAAAGGAACTAAAAATGTTGGCTTTGTTTCTTTGGTTTGTGTTTCTGAAGGAAGGAAGTTATATTTTTACTCTCTCCTCTCAAATAATGCTTTTAGGGATGTCACAGCCACCAGGACAGTAATCTCACAGCTCTATAAACAACAAATACATGGTTGGCCAAGGAGTTGTGCGAGGCTGTTTCTAACTACTGCTGTAGTTTCAGATTACCCATGGCCACAGGAACGTGAAAAACCAACAGGCACACGAGCAAATGTTGTCAAATGGCTCCTGTTCCTTCTGGAGTTCAAAACTCCATGAACACCTTTTGTGGCAGAGCTCAGTTGTGCACTGAAGTGTTATGATTTATCTGCAAAAACTGTGTCTTTTGATTTCTGTTTTATATCTTGCCTGTTCTGAATCATATGTTTTAGAGTTGGGGTTTTTTTTGTTTTATTCTGATAGGCATTCCCAAATGGATACTTAAGTTCTTCCTAGTGAGAGGATCAGTTATATGAAACATTATTAGTACTCCCAATTCTCTCTTCCTAAAATACAAACAATTCTGATAGTATAGTAGAATCCAGTGTACTGCACATTAAAAAGCCACCCAAAAGGTAAGTAAAATTAACTGACATACAAGGAAGGGAAAATTAACTCTTCAAAAGATAGCTATCCTTTTTGTTGTGGGTTTGGGTTTTTTTTCAATGAAATGGATTTATATATGCATGCAAATTGTGTTTTAAGACACAGAATTGCTATCTGAGAGTGAATAAAAATGACAGTATAAAACACTGAGTAAATTCTGAACATGTTTGAGTTTGTTGGGTTTTTTTATTAACTAGTCAGAAATAAAAAAATGATTGTGCATCACTTGGAAAACTTCTAATACAAATTCAGAATTTCAGGGACTTCTAAACCTGTTTCAATACTCTTATATTGGATTTCTTGGATGCTGGGAGGGAGTTATATTGAGCTGAGTGATCTTTTCTTCTGCCAATGCCCAGTTCAATCTCTCGTGCAGAGGAAGGCTTTGAGGAGAGCTGTGGTGAGTAAGTCATACACAGATGGTGCTGTAACTTCAGAATCCATCCAGCAGTTTACTGGTGTAAAAAGCACTGGGTTCACTTTCTGCCCTGGAGCAGCCCAGGAGAGGGAGGCACAGAGCTGGCTGATGGCCACGCTGGTCCTCGGGTGCTCCAGGGTGTGACTTCACCCACATCAGCCCTCTAGGCTCATCTGCTGGAACACAGAGATCTGGCTCTGCAGCTCTGCAGGAAGCCTGGGGTCTAACTCAGAGGTCAGTATATAACTTTAATAAATAATCTTGAAATATTCTATTTGCCCCATGGATCTGGAACCTTAGTTGTTTTAAAATTAGCATTGTTTCAAAAACGTCTGTGGGGAGAGAAAATAAAAATGCCTTCCTTGGCTGCTTTTGTGTTCCTGGTTTTCAACAGAAGCAGGTTGGGGTTTTTTTGTTAAGTGTTCTGACAATAGAAATGTGGAATGCAGCTACTCCCAGTCTCAGTGAAAGCAAGAGAGGGTTGCATGTACCAGCACTGATGTGAAAACATTTCCTCGAGACCTCTGCAGTCAACTAATCAAATCAGATTTGCTGATGGGCTTCAGCTTGCACATGTGGGAGGGTAGAGAGAAAACTTAGTCATTTTGTAGAGTTTCCAAAAAAACCTTTGGACATGGAGATGGATCAGTAGTAAATTATTAACAAACAGGGCTGAATTTTGGATTACAACACAAATTTGCTTTAAAAAAAAATAAAAAATCAGTGACTAGAAAGGAGAAATTTCCTTCAGACAGTTTTTTCTCTACTTTTCTATGTTCTATCACTGGTGTCAGTGGTAAGAAAGTTTTGCTGGTGGTTTCACTGCAGTTCTAAAGGTTGCTGTACATCTACACAATAAACGTGTAGATTGTGATGAGATTGTGAAGATAAGCCAGATTGTGAAGATAAGCCAGATCAGAGGGCTGGGCAGTACGATGGTCTGCAGCAAGGCTGTGTGATCTGATGGGCAGCCCCCAGATGAGACTGGGCTCTGTGCTGGCTCTGCTGTGTTTTCAGCTGTGCTGCCTGAACAGTCAAACGCCATCCTGCACCTGCAGCTGAGCAGCTTTGGGTTGGGGTGGCTGCCATGCAACCAGCCCATGATGGGTGGAACAGGAGGAATCTCCTCCATCCACCAACAGCCAAACTGACCAGGTTTGCTGCTGCCACAAATTCTGGATGTATCATTCTCACTGCAAAGCCCTTGGCACTCCCAAGAAGGCAAACTTATCTTTCCTTGAGTAACACCTAAGGCAGCTGGAAACTGCAGTTGGATTCAGGTGGTCTTTAATGAAGACCTGAGTTACCAGTGGAAAGACACAATGAGCAGAATGGATTCTAAATCACATCTTACACTAAAAGTTTCATAATTCATGCATATTCAACTGCAAGTTAAAATGTTATTTGCTCTCCAATGCTAGAAATGGACTGAGATAGGCTATTTCAATAAACAACATTAAGCTAGAGAGCTGCTAAAAAGAACAGTTGTTGCTTTAGTGGCCAGGGCACTGATCTTAGCCAAGCATCCTCAGTGCTGTGAGTGATGTGCAGTAGTCAGTAGGCAAGATACTCCAACTGACAAACTGTCCTAAGGGAAGTTCTTAACAGAAAATAAGATGTGATTCCACAAAACTGCAGAACCAAGAGCTCTAAATTGTTTCAAAGTTCAGGTAAAAAAAAAAAAAATCAATCACAGGAGTATAATGACTAAGTTTGAGAAAAGAAAAGAAGAAAAAGACAGGAGAAAAGAAGTAGGAGGGAACCATATATGCCCATACACGTCTGCCTGGAAATGCTGAGCACACATTAACAGATTGTCTCAACGGCCAAACACTTCTGTCAGGGCCATCTATATCATTCCAATTACATATCACTCATTAACAGTAATATCTTTAGTGTGTTAGACCTCTTCTAAACTAGAATCTTCACCATCAATTGAATGCTTTGATTTAGGTAAAAAAAAAAATAGAACAAAAAAATATTGTTTTGCTAACAAATGGTTTTTTACTAATCCAAACATATTTCTCCTGAGAAGCAGGTAGTGAATCTGGAAACACATGTGGAGGTTAGTCCCAGAGGACTGCCCTACCTTTATGGCAGTGGAGGCGATCTGGATGTGGTGGAGCCGGCGCAGCGTGCTGTCCCTGTCAATGAAGTAGGAGGCTGCGAGCTGGTGCAGGGTCTCCAGGGTCACCGCCGAGCTGTTGGCGCTGGGATCGCTTCCTTCTGGCCTCTTGCTCAGCTTCCGTTTGTCCACAAAAATGGTGAGTGACTCCTCTCCTGGGCAGGGACAGAGACCATGGCACTCATCAGTGACAGCTTCTGCAAGTCCCATTTTGCTAGAAATAGGGTGGCATGTGAAGCTTCCCCTAGCTGTTGTCCAACGTTCAGGTGTCCCTCCCTGGGGCAGATGCAGATGCTTTACCTGGGGGCAGATGCAGATGCTCTAGTGCCTAAGCACATGGACAGTGGGTATTACTCTACTCATTTCTCCTTTTTTTCTTTTTTTCTTTTCTTTTTTGATGCTGATAGGAATGACAACTATATAACATGACACTTTTACACCTAAAATGCAATGAGATTAGAGACAACTCTGCTATACTCACTCCTATTTACCAACAATATAGAGATATTCAGTAGACATTCAATTTAAATTGTGCATTAAATGTGTTTATTTTCAAGGTTACTTTAATGCTAGCATAAAAGAAAATGAAAACAGTGTAATACTTGAGACTCTTCTTGGGTATTTTTTGTTTCCAAGGAAAGATGCCTTGTTGTAACTTGCTATAAGCAATCTTGCTATAAGCAATCTTATGCTTTCTAATCAATTCAGCAATGCTAAGATGCCTGAAACCTGATATAAAGGATGTTTTAAACCAAATTTATATAACTGAAAAGTAGAAAAATATATAATAAGCATGTTAATTAGTTTCTTAAAAAAAAAAGGGGGGGGGGGAACATAAATAACACCTTCCTGACTGCCAAAGCAGAGGCACTTTTCCAAAAGCAAAGAGAAGCTCCAGCATCTTGCTCTGTGGATTTCCCTCTTCCTTTCTCTTTAAAGAGAGGTGGAGAAATAGTATTGAATTTAGAGTGTTTAAGAATCATTCTGGATCAGACCTACAGATACTGTTAAATTTGTGAGGAATTTTCCACATCTGTTGTTTGTTTCATGGATGTATTTTCCCTGCACTTCAGGCTAAGCAGGGATATATTCATTTACCAGTATGTTTAGGCAAAACTCTTTAGTTCAGGAAAAGAATCTGAAAAGTAATTTTTTGACTCAGTATTTTCTTCTGCACAGCTGATGTCTGAACTACAGAAACACTTTTCTCACTTTCTGAGCTTATGTTTGGTAACTTGCACTCTTCAATCTCAAGAATCAATGAGTAATGTCATTATATCTGTATTTAGATGCTGAACAACTCCACAGAACGGCATTTTCTTGTTCCTGGAAAGGAAGCTGCCCTGGTAGGGTCTGACTTGCCACTCGTGCTAGTTTCACTGCTCACCCATCTGCTCCAGTGGCATTTTGCCCAGTCATAGGATGGGATGCCAGCTTTGCATGGGTTTACCTGCCAAAAAATATAGCTGTAGAGGGATAATATGTAGGATAAAAAACATGACATCATCTTTAAAGGTGGTGAGCAAT
Organism: Caprimulgus europaeus; assembly: GCA_907165065.1. The sequence continues at coordinate 34,642,959 of OU015534.1, forward strand.
GTTAAATGAAGAAGATAAGCCCCAGTGCAGGAAAACTCATGCTTTGGCAAATTTGACACATGTTTACCTCGGCCTGCAAAAATCATTTGTGTTTGGAGAAAGGAGTGTGTTCATGTTAACCAACGTATCTTACAGTATTTCCCAATCTCTCACAAATTCAGAGGGCAGTCAGGCCCTTCAGAGCTTACATAGGCACAACTGCCATTATCCAGGAGCCTCTTCTCTAATTAGACCTGCAGGGCTTGTTCAGGATGTTCATTTTATCCCGGAAGGGAGGGACAGCCACTGCCCAGGACAGCTGGCTATCCCAGCTGGACCTACCTCAGTTTTCACCACTACATTTCTATTTCCCCTCCTACAGTTTTGTAATGGGTCATTTTTATTGTGTGTGTGCTGTCATCAAAGCAGGGATCAGTTGCTGGAAATCCAAAGAACCTGGATTCAGTTTTCTTGATGTTTATGGTTGGACTCGATGATCTCAAAGGTCTTTTCCAACCAAACGACTCTATGATTCTGTGGACTAGGAATTAAAGCAACCTCTGTAAGCAACAGGACTCCCTCATCCTGTCACCTAGTCTTTCTGCTGTAATAAGCAGACATAGGCTCACATTTTATTTAACTGCTGCCCAAACCTCGTGCAGAGCAGAGCGGGGCTGCCCTGCAGGGCAGGCGCGAGCACGTTGCGCTAGCGCAGAACGCCGGCCACGCTTTGCTCCGCCGCGCCGGCGCGAGGTGCTGCGGCCAGGTGGGTCGTTATTCACACCCTGCTGCATCCACACCAACTGCCATGAGTAGAGAGCTGGAAAAGTACAGCAGAGGCTGATGACTTGTGCTTTGAGAGCAATTTACCATCCAGACCTGGTCTGGGTTCCAGCATTGTTGGCATTCAACTGTGCCTACGCAATGAAACTTCCCTGTTCAAAACCTGCCCGGTGACTCCAGCCAGGTTGAAGGACGTTTCTGAAATGAAAAGCAATGGAATGGGCTCAGATTTGAGCCAAGGGCCATGGGATTTGTGTGGCTGTTTGTGGAGCTATAAAGACACAGTTGTACCAGAGGAGACAACAGAGAACTCAAAGGGGTAAATACAGTGTCAGTGACCGGTTCAGGTTGTGCAAATAAGACGCAACATTTCACTAGGAGATTTCTCGCAATTTTTTCTCCTTTTCCAGAGGTCCTAGCTAGTGTATTTACATTAAAGTGACTTTTCCAAGCTTGAACACTTTTCCACTGAAAATGTCTTATAACAAATTGTAAGGTAAAAGAAAACAAGCCCTTCATGTTGCAGAAAATCTCTGGAAAGTAGAGAAAACAAATTTTGGAGGTTTTTTGTGTTTCATTAGCCAGTATGCCACCCCTTCTTGCTCTAGTGAGAACTCTTTTGATTGATCAGTATTAGTTATTAGTAGAGATGGTGGGACTGCTTCTACTTCAACAGAATTCTGTTTTATTATTAAAATAGAGCTTGTCTATTTTTCTCCCATAAAAAATGTTTGTTCTCCAGGGGGTGGAGAGTAGAACTGCAACAAAACCTCCCATTAAAAACAAACAAACAGACAAAAAAACCCAAACAACTTGAGAAAGGACAGTGCTGTGTGTTGTGTTATTTTGTTTTGAATAGGAAATGTCAGGAAAATAACCTCTGAACCCCTCACAGTTCTCACATCAGCCTCTTAGCCCGGTTCTGCCTGACCCCGTGCTTGTGGTGGCGGTTGCTGGTGGGGGCGTTTTGGCAGCAGGATCCCCTGGCACTCCCAACCCGACAGGCTCCATCCCCGCTCCCTGACAGATATGTTTTGTTTTTCATGCTCTGTAACAGGATTGAAATGATTTTGAATGTTTACTTTGACTGGGATAACATCAGATTACGTCTCCGAAGGCTGAGCGAGGGCACACAGCGGGAGTGACGGGGCCTTTGGTGTTTAACACAAAGGAATGTTTTTCTCCTCAGAAACCTCTGCACTGTGTTTGTGTGGCATCTCAAACAAGCAGGTCCTAGTTCATCACTGGCATTCCCAGGCACTATGCTAATACTGGGTGCCATCAGGTACGTTTCAAAACTATTTGCTGTTCAAAAGGCATCTCAGATTCTGAAAGCTTCTCCTGTCTCAGAACCGACTTAGCCCTTGCTAGAAAAAGGGGATTAAAAACCAGAGAACTCCCTGAGACTTTGCCACTCAGGTGTCCATGTCACTGTGGAGTTGTAACAGGGCTCCCCTTCACACCCAGACTCAGAGGTTTGCAAAGTAACATCACCAACTCATACTTAATTTGTGGAAGACAATTTGAGTTTTAAGTTAATTTAGAGAAAATTAAGCCCATGCCAAATTTCTGTCACTTTTGAAACATGGATGAATCTTGGGTTTTACTAGTTATAGCCTGACACCATGAAATAGACCAAGAAGACATCCAAATATTAGCTAAATAATAAATATTATTTAGAAAACTGTTCAAGGCTATGAATTTTAAGAACTGAAAAGGATCAATAATGACAAATGCTAAGAAAACAAGGTTATTCAGCATCAGATCCTCACAGCTGTGCTTCCTGCAAGCTCTGAAAGCAGTATTCTCTCTATTTCATCAAATTCAGGAGTCAGTTAAATCAGTGTTCTCAGGTTTAAAAGATACAGCACAAAACCCTGTAGTCCTGCTCACAAAACAAAGCCACGTAACTCACAGACTGGCTCAAGAAATGAGCAGAGCCACTGGTGCTTTGCTGCCATGTGCCAGTAAAGCATCTCACTGGCAGGTATTCACCAGGGGCAGGACACTGAGGTGCCACTGCAGACTGACCCTGGCACCACACATAACAATGTCCCTGTGAGCCCTGGGATTTGCATGCTTATAGCTCAGCCCATGTATTTAATTCTTCCTAGGTTTGTATGAACATATTTCCCAGGATTTGGTAAATTCCTGAGTTGAGAAAAACTATTCTATAGGCTGTTTTTCAAAAAATAAGAGTATGAAATAACACAGGCATACAGGAATTTACCCAGACTCATAACACAGGCTTTTGTGCTGCATCTTTCAATCCTGAGAACATTAATTTAACCAACTCTTGAATGGGGTGAAGTAGAGAGGATTCTGCTTTCAGAGCTTGCAGGAAGCACAGCTGTGAGGATCTGATGCTTTAGATGTAAGATTCCTAAACAACAATTTATAAATGGCATTCAGAAATTAGAAATTAATTTTGTGTGCATCTTAAGAATAGCTTCAGGAATTATTTATTAAATAAAAAAATGCAAATTACCATCGTTGACATGGTAGAATTGGAATAGTGCTGGATCATATATAACCATCTATTGAAGGAGTAAATACATTTTTTATACATAAGAATACATATTCATATGATTTAAATTCTTAGCACTATTTTCTGCCTCAATTGTTGAGAGATTGTTTTCCTATATCCACATCTTTGTAATGACAAAAGGATGATATACCTTGATGTTTCATATTTTCATCTGTAGACTGGTCAGTGGTGGGGAAAAGCAGTGATCCAAGCAGTTCCCATCATTTCATGTCAGAAAGTGAGGAAACAGTAATAAAAGGATAACACTCAAAGGCAGATATATCTGAGCATCATCCACAGTGACTTAGAGCTCTCTCTTCATACACATATATGTGACGTACAGAGGCATAAAGGTCTTTGGCCTAGGAACTCCTCAAAAGTTTCTGATTAAGTAGAATATCTCAGCTGCAATAGCTGTAATGCATTACAGTAAAAAAAATAATAATAATAAAAAAAGTTATGCCTTTGTTATAAAAAATAGCCTGGCACTAGTGGGAAATCTATTTTACATGGACCACAGAATGTACCATTAGAGTTTTATCAGGTCATTTTCCCAAACTAAAGCAGATGCTGGTGGAAATGAACAGGTTCAAAGAGTATATAAATTAATGCTAGGCCAGATGTGGTATCATTTCTGTGGTTCAAGTGAATAACAGTGCACATTAATTCCCTACAAACCATCTGTTTTAAGGATCTGAAATTTGTCATCATTGAGTAGATGGGAGAGAAAAGAAATTTAATATATTTTTGCATTGTTTTCTTCCCCTGAGCATCCAAAATATTAAATGCTGGGAAATTTACATACTCGGGGGTGGACATTTTCAAGTCTGAGGTTAAATTTCCAAGTTTCTTTCTCACATCTGTCATTTAGCACTGGACTCTCCCTCTCTCATTTGCCAGTGGTTTGTATCTTACCTTGAAAGAAGTGTTCTAGAAAACAAAGGTCATATCAGCATTTAGTGTAAGTTATGACAAATCCTTCAGAATTCATTGACATTCACTGCTTTACACCATCTGACAATTTCTTCATCTCTGTATGCAGAGTAAGACATTACTCTGGAGGAATATTAATCAGGGGCAGAAAATCTGACCCTCTTTATTCAGTGTGTAGAACAGCAAATGTGCAGCTCTCCAAGCAGCTTGCAGAGCTCAGTGGAGAGGAGAATGGCAAGAGGTTGGGGTTAAGCTGCTCTGCTGAGGCCCTTCAAGATTATCTGTTGTAAAGACAAAACCTTTTTCACTTTGGATTCTCAGTCTTCAACATTACCAAGGGATATTTCCTGACTCAGAGAGGTGAATGTATTGATGGTTTGGTAATGAACACTTTGAGCAATTATGACTGACAATAACAGCAAAACTAAATCAATCTCAAACACTTGAGATTACTACTTAGCCAAGTGCCTAAAAAGGTTCTAGGTCCATAGGAAGCCTTGGCAACCTCCTGCAGATTCCTTTATTTAGAACAGTTACTGTGTTTGCAGATGTAAAGAGGACTCATTTGCAAAGTCCACTATCTTCATCTTACAAAGCACTCAAATTGGATTCAGATCACCTAAATGGCTGGAACAAGGACCTATCATTTCATTGTAGGAGTTAGATGTAATTTCCTCATCACCAGCCCGTTGGGTCACTGGGCTCCCTTTACATCGATAGGTAAGAACAGCATTAAAGCAAATGCCTTTAAAGTGGGACCCACTGATATTTTCATCCTCCTACACTTATTCCACAGTAGAATCACAGAATCATAGAATGTTGTGAGTGGGAAGGGACCCACCAGGATGATGGAGCCTAACTCCTGTCCCTGCACAGGACAAGCCCAACATTCACACCATGTCCCTGAGGGCCTTGGCCAAATGCTGCTGGAATCTTGTCAGGCTTGGGGCCATGAGCACCTCCCTGGGGAGCCTGTGCCAGTGCTCCACCACCCTCTGCCTCAAGAACCTTTTCCTCATGGCCAACCTCCCCCTCCCCTGCCACATCTTCCTGCCATGGCCTCTGCTCCTGGCGTTGGTGGCCAGAGAGAAGAGCTCAGCGCCTGCCCCTCCTCTTCCCCTGGGGAGGAAGTTCCAGACCGCCAGGAGATCTCCTCTCAGTCTCCTCTTCTCCAGGCTGAACAACCCAAGTGCCTTCAGCCTCTCCTCATATGGCTTCACAGTGCCCTTACACTTCACAATAACTCCCAGTTCTGAAGCTCACTGCTGCACACAGGTTTCTGTACACCAGTAAAGTGTACAGCAGCCAATGCTCTCGTGTCTCCAGCAAGCTGGACCTCCATTGCAAGCAAAAGAGAAAACTATAAACACAGAAGAGAAGGAGAAGAAGCAATGTACTATCTCTCATTCAAAGGATAATCTTTGCTTTTTTGAACTGCTGGTTGAAAACCGAAAAAGAATTTAGAAATATGTTTCATAGAGTCAGAAAATAATTCAGGCTGGAAGGTTCTTCTGGCGGTCATCCAGTCCAATCCAAGTTTAATTAAATTAGATGCTCAGGGACTTGTCCAGCAGAGTTTCCTCTCACCTTCAAGGATAGAGTTCCCCTGTATGAGTCACCTCTTGCCTTTCTCCTCAAGCTGCTCTGGTCAGTGTTGGCTGGGGTGTGTAAATTTGCATTTTTGCTATCGCAAACAGGGTGTGTGTTGTCCCAGGGGAGTGGAGGAAAAGTCCTCAGCTCCTAGTGACAGCCCAGCCCAACACAGCACCTGCATTTGTGCACAACATTTAACACACATTACCATGCAGTTCTCTCCTCTCTCTGCAGTCAATGCAGTAGCAGAAGTCACTCCTGTGCAGAGGTACCTGAGCTCACCTGGTAACCCACTGCTCAACCCACTGCCTGCTGTGTGGACACTGGATTACACAGGGTCCCTCTATCATGCAGCCTGAAGCTGCTCACTGTGGACATTTGCCCTATGTCTCAAGAAGAGAAAATTTCCATAGGAAATAGCAGCAGTAAGAAATGTCATTTTCCACCTTATCTTATGGAAGCAAGAAAAACAGAACTTCCCTAAATTCTCTGTTCAGAGTGCCCCCGAGGAGCACATTTCTGTGTTATGTATCACAAACAACCACGTGTAAGAGTTCCCTTTATGGCCAAAAAGGGATATTCATGAAAGCCAAACGGTCACAGAGGCACACAAATCTTACCACAGGATCATTTGTTTGCCAAGCTTTCTTTTATGTCCATGAATACAGATGACTGGGGATTCATTAAATAAAAGTACTGTGCACACGCAGTTTGGTCTTCTGCTTTTAAGGAGCTGCATAAGTGACAAGCTTTCAGAATAAAACAACTTGTAATTAAAGGGAAAATATGAATACTTTATTGGGGAAAAAAAAAGTCTAATTATATGTTAATAAAGTGTGGACAAGCATCTCTGGGAATTCCCATTCAATCTAGCCCAAAAGCAAAAACTAAAACACCCAGGAAAGTATAGGGTTATTCGCTACCTCATGAAAGCATTCTGAGAAATTCCTAACTCCCTGTAATTATTTTAATTGAATCAATTTTTCCAAGTATTCAGCACCATCCAATGATAATGGCTGGCAGCAGGTGTGCCTGAAATGCCTAAAAATCGAGGCTAGGGACCTAAATCAGAACCCATCAAAGCCTCCCTCTGACTTCATTAAAGCACTGACAGCGCCCAGGAGTCAACACTGTCCCCCTGGGATGGGGAATTGGTGTGACCATGTGGCAGCTGATGCGTTTTAAGGCCTTTGTGAGGGGGTCTGGAGAGGGGTAAGAAATGGGTACCCAACCCCAGTTTCCCTGCAGTACATCCCAATGTTGTTTGGGGAGAACATTGAATATTTCAGCTACAATTTTCAGATGTCTTCAAAAAACTACCCTTAACTCTCGGTTTTTACTGAGGGTCACACTTCCTAGAAGGTGTCAAGTCTGTGGCTCATTTGTGATCAGTAGGATACCAGAGCTTTGTACTTTTAAAGAGCAGCTATTCTTGTGTTGGACTGTTGTCCCTGAGGTGTTACATCCTATTTCAACCTGAAAATGAATTTCATCATATGACTATTAGCATTGAAAGTTATGTTAGTTAATAATCAGGAAATAGCTAATAATATTAAATATTTATTTTTTTAACCATTGGATAATTCTTGCATTAGGATACATGCTGCAGCTAAATCTTTATTTATTATGCTTTATGTTTTAAGAAACATTTTTTTTCTCTTCTGCAGTTAGTTTTACTGTTCAGATGTGCTATGTGCCACAAGAAAATATATGGTCATCTATAAAAAGTGTACTTTCTGCACAGAAGAAATATAACGAGTAATTAAAAGAAATTCTGGGAATTTTATTCCAAATTTCTGGTCAACACATGTAATTATCTCCTAAAATTCTAATGGTGGTGGATTTGCTGTAGAAGCAATTCCCAGAACAACAACAGGAATTATTTCTTTATTATTTTAAATAACTACAGGAAGACAGAAATTCACCTTGTTTCTAGAACAGTCTTTTCCAAAAAGGAGCTGCTGTGAGCCATTTCAGTTGTTATAGATCTCAGGTATCAGCCAAAAGAGAATAGGAAGGCTGTCATTTCCTTAATATATGGTTAGAATTCAGTTATGAAATGTATTAAAGAGAACCATTCCTCAGGTGAATAAAGGATTTTGACAAGACTGTCCTGCTGGAAGGATACTCAATCACCAGAATTATCTTTAATATAATCACCCACCTGCATCTCTAAAATGTCAGTTCATTGTGCAGTGCCGAGGTGGGGAATCGCAGGCAGTAATTATCTCTCACTCAGAACAATTTATGCTTTCTCTTGAACATTAGGCCTCTTCACTGGATTTCTTCAATCCATTTGGTGACTGGATCCCAATTACACACCAGGCTACCCTTTCCAAATTACTCTGTGGGGATTTCAAGGTGCAGATTCTATTAAGTTAATGGGAATCACATGGCAAAGCCTCATCATCCCAATTTGAAACTTCCAGTCCCACTGGTTCAGTGGAGACCAGTCCTAAAAAGGGCAGAGTGACAATACAGGGACTTCCCAGCAGTCAGAGTAGTTCAAAAGTCTCCTAGCTGGAAAGATTAGTGGGAAATAATTGTTGCTGGTTTTCTTGCTTCACCTCTGCAGTACTGCAATGGACCCAGAGACCTGCGTAACCTGTTAAAATGTGAATTGTTAATAGGGCCCCTTACAGAAAAAATATCCCTCTCCTCAATGACCTCTTACTGCAGAGAAACATCCCCAAAAGACCAGGAGCATGATGCACACCGGGAACTTGACGCACACCAGGAACTAGGGTACAGTACCTCCATCTTAGCAACTTTCTTAGGTTTTTGTCCCTAAAGTTCTTTACAAGGAGTCAATCAAACCAAGTCTAACACCAGCAGAAGAAGGAACCATGAGGCTTGTAGGCAAAACCTGCTCCTGCAGTTTAAAGTCCAGCCCAGGGCGAATCACTCTGCCCAGCTGCTTGGAGAAGGAAGGAGCACCACAGCTTCACAGAGCAATCAGTCGTGACCAGCAGTTTGAATACAGTCACACCAAAGCCACACACACCATTTCCAAGGGTTAACCTCACCTCCCAAGGTAGCTGACAGCAGGAAATGTGTCCCATATTTCTTGATAAGGTTCTCTGTGATCTGCTGAAGGGTCGGGCGGCGTCCGAGCAGCCTTATGTTACGGAAGAATTCAGGAGCGAGTGGCAGTGGGGACCCAAGGAAATTCCTTCTTTCAACAGCAAGATTGTTTACTTTCCAGCGGCCAAACTCTCTGCAAAACAAAGCAGATCTCATTCAGAAACCTGTCATTCAGACAAATGTTCTTCATCTGCAAACTACTCTGCTCTGTGGACTAGCTGGGGGCCACTAGCTGGGTATTGCAACTGGCCTTGGCAGTGAGAGTCTGGCATGTGCTGCAGGCAGAGGACACGCAACGAGTGCTATTTATTAGGAAAGTGGAGGCAGTACTCCATAAAAAAACCCCACAACATTGTTTGGAAAAATATAAATAGAGAATAAGGCACCTAGAGTGCTGCTGTTCCTAGTGGTTATGTTTAGCCCCTGTTGTGAACACAGCCCTAGAACAAACAGGTTTGCTAGGAACTGAAACTGAAGTCATAACTTCCCAAAATTTGGACCAAGTGCAAGAAGTGTTGTCCTTATCACAAAGCAAATTTTAAAAACATTTCAAGAAACAGGCCATGTTCTTTGCTTTTTGATGACAAGTCACCCAGGTACATCGCTGGCTAATTTGAACAACTTGGAGAAACACTTTCAGGCCACATTTGACCTTACTGTAATATTTCCACACTTTTCTGTGCTTTTGGCCTCTGTTTGGAGGAAACACGCAGACAGTAGGTCCAGTTCCTAAAAACAGATGACTTTTCAATTGTAGGAGGGATATAAATGAATTCAAAGACTTGTTCCCTTCCCCTCTCTAAAATAAGCGATAGCAGGGAAAACAAGTCAGTTACACAGCAATAAACACATCTTTTATTCATTTACTCGCCAATTAAGATACCAGATAGAGTTATGAGGGAAAGGACTCATTGTCCTCAAAATCTAGCCAAGACACACAGCATTTGCAGCACCATTTCTTGTGCAAGGTACACCAACAGCTGTTGTGGTTACAGGTTTGAGTACTGTGAGAATTAAGTCCAAGGCAACCTGCGTGTCACGACGGAGGGAAGACCCGGACGCTCAATGTGAGTGATCAGCAAGCTCCGTTTATTGATTACATCTGTGCTCCTTATATACAGTGGTTAATTAAGCTCATGCATATTCTTAAAGACCCATACTGATTGGTTTATTAATTATCCTGGGAACTTTCTCTTTGTTATAACAGGTGGTTTTGCTCTGGTCACGTCCCAAGGATGTCAACAGGATGCTCCTACTTTGCGGTTACCAGCTAAAGCTGCTCCCTTCTTTTTCCCAGCTTAGTTTTGCTAAAGTTGTTTGAAATCCCAAGGACAAGTCAGTATCCTGGAGACTTCTGCCAATTCACCCTGACTTATGTCAAGGGCCTAAGCTGGCCACTGCGGCCTCTGATTGTACAACATCTCTAGTGATCTACAACACCTGTGGACGGTGGTTCAGCCACCGCTTTGTCGAGTCACTCCTACAGCTATGTCAGTTAAGATTTCCCTCATCTAAGACTGTAGAAAAGCAAATAGATTAGGGAGCTTGAAAGATCCTACCGAAGATCTCAGCTAAATATAGTACAACATGCACTTTAAAATTAACACAGAAGGCAAAAATCAAGGATATGGCCAGCAAATAACTTTGGGAGATATCTGAAGCAAGGCAGTTGCCCACAGCTGAATGACCAGGACGAGCTACCTAACACAGAATCAACACTAATGTTTTTTTAGCACTTTTAAGGCCACAACTATTAGTAGAACCCAAATAAATACATTCTTGTATAGTCTTTCTACTTTCTAGCATCCTCCTGTTTCTCTTACAGATCCAAATTGTCTTACCCTCAGTCTAGCTTAGATTTACATGGTGATAATTTAGTGCAGGCCCTATGAACTGCCTTTCCTCTCAGTCACATTCTTGCAGATGCCATTTTTTATCCAAAAAAAATCAGAAGAATTATAGTAGAAAGAGCTTTAAGAGCTTTATATATCTTACCTGAAATTTAATGCAATTTACCAGTCAAGAGCATGAAACTAAACAGATGCCCACAAAGACTGCATATCACCAGTGTGCCTAAATCAGTATATTTGGAAAACACTCTTTGATAGATGTGGGGGTTTTTTTTTTTCAACTTCAATGTCAGTTTTTAAAGTTTTCTTTCACAAATTTACTTTCCTTTTACAAAACCAATATATATATATTTTTTTTTTTTTAGTCTTGATGTAACTACTGCATATGAGAAGAAAGAGATGAGAAAAATTACACTCTAAAATGAAAAAATACTAACTGGGCATATTGACCACATTAATGCAGGCACTGAAAAACAGAGAATTACCCTGCACTGTAAATGTATTTTTCAAGTGAAAGAAAAAAGAAATAAGAAACCAGTTTTTTAATTTAAATTCTGTGCTTTCTGGGCATATTTAAATGTTTGGGGTTTTTTTTTTTCATTTGAATACATTAAAAAATATAGGTCAATTGTAATTCCTGAACAGACCATCAAGATAGAATTGCTTTGACAGCAAGAAAAGAATACAAGCTTTATAAAGTAAAATATTCCTTTTACACCTAGATGAAATCTTTTCTTCTAAACCTGCTATCTGACTAATTGTATCAAAGCTGAGGTTCAAGCACCAGAATAACAGAAGCGCTGCAGAAGAGCTTCATTTATAAGAAATAAAATGTAGTTTGCTGGTACTTTTTTCATAATCAGATTTTTTAAGGCCAGAGAAGACCACCCTCATCTCCTCATCTGTCCCCTTTTTGATGCAAAGGCGTACCACCAAGTGCCTCCTGTTGCCTATGTCAGCAAGCTGTGTCTGCAGAAGAAACCATCTCCCAGAAAAACATCTTGTCTTTGCTTAAAAGCTGATGCTGAAAATTTCTCAGGATTTCTCAAAAATCTGTTGTAGTACTGAACTCCAGAGAGCACATTTTGTTTCCAGTTTGAACACTGACAACTTCAGTTTCCAATTTTTGGAGCTTTTAGTGCAAGTCAGGCAGATTAATTTTTTTTCTAGATATTAGGTACATTCTGTGTTATAATTAGAGCTCTTCTCTGGATCTCCCCTTCACCCTGGGCTGAGCTGATTGTCTTATTTTGTGTTTCTTTGTGAACTTTTAGACAACACATCTTGCATCTCTTCTCCAAAACTGGCAAATGATTTCTTGGAAGAGTAAACCTGGAAGCGATGGCCTCACCCCCAGCAAATTCAGTATTTCCAAGCTGAGATCCTCCTGTTCTACAACAAGTCCTTCATTTTCTGAATCCAGGGACTGAGTTATTCTGGCACCATGAGAAAGTTGTTTGGCTTGTTTAATCAAACTTGAGCTCCTCCCCCAGTTTCTGCTATGGAAAGGTTGTTTTGCTTTATCTCAGGCTATTTCTGAGAGGAAGCAGGCTAATGCTTTGTAAAAGTTTTGGCATTCTTGTTTTTTTTATTCAGAGCATATCAGTGGAAACAATTCTTAGAGCAGCAAATAATTATCCTTTGCAATTCACTGCTGAGAAAACCAAGGGAGTAGAATATGGAAACTGATTTTTCTTTAAAAAAAGAAAAAAGAGAACAGTTTTATAACTCTGTCACAGACTGAGCTGAAGCTTTTAAAGACCTTACAAGACAGCTTTCATGTTTGCTTGAAGGCTTTCTTCAGTGTTTTGGAATATGGAGAGATGAAGATATAAACCCTCAGGGACAAATAAGAGGAATCAATCTCTGAAGATAAAAGAGGGACACGGGACAACAAAAGTGAGCTGCTGGCTGCAGGAGCAGTGACATCTAGATCTGGACAAGCAAGAACTGACTAGCAGCTTCTCCAGCAGGAAACCTGAGGAAAGATGTCAGACTTCAGATGTAACTGGGTTTATAAGAGCAAAATGTAGGAGCAGGGAAACCAGGGCTGGAGTTGAGAGTGCCACATTATTCCCAGCATGTTGAGAGAGGAGGCTTTCAGAAACGCTTTCTGGAACCATGGAAGTCACTAGTAACTGCTAGCCTAAAATTAGAGCCAGAAATATCACTGCAAGTAAAAACATATCCTTATGTTCCTTTTATATGACATATAAATATGTATATTTCTATACCTATACATAAAAGTTCTCTTTCTTCTCTTGGTTTCACCTTGCAAACAGGGGCATATTCTCTTCCAGTTCCTTCTCCCCTCTATTATCACAGAGCAAACTTCGGCCGTTATTCACCTGTTTGTCTTGCAGTCATTCTCTCTAACACAAACTCTCCAGCTTTCAATGATTTTTGTACCAAATGTGCATTATTCTGCTTTGGAAATCATGTTGCTATCCACTGCCAAAGGCAGACTAGCAGACCTGACAGAGTTAATGATCTTCTTAGTAGAGAAAATACTGCCTTCCAAAGTCACTGGAATACCATTCATCAGAAAAACACCTCCTACAGAACAGCATAGCACCAGTGCTGGCTGCTGGTCAACAAAACCAATTATGCACTGAGCACAAACACTAGAGGTAGTAGAAGCTTATTCTTCCCTCCTCTTCCTCTTCTTCCACTGTGTAGGAGCCAAGACCAGCAGCTGTCATGGCGCTTTCAAGAAGCTAAGATTTAATAGCAGGTGGTACCCCCTGTGCTGCCCATCTATTTCCAGCCTGAACAATATGTTAACTCTTGGAGAGAGTTATCTATGCTCAGGGCAAAGCCTGTTGTTGAGAAGGATGATGGCTTCCTGGACTTGGCCAAGAGAGAGGAAATAAGTCAGCTTGGCTCCAAGGATGAAGCCTGTAATGGAATTGTGTTATTATCATAAGTAATGACAGAGGCCATGGCCAGCGTTCTCTCCATCTTCCTACATACCAGAACTGTGGATTTGAATGTTCTACCAGAAATCTGTTTCCTGACTGGTTGGCTAACACACACACGAGAGCCCCGAAGCCTGGCGGTGCCAGTTCTGGCCAGCTGTACGGCACGCACGCCACAGCCCCTGTCTGCTGAGTGGGGGGTCCTGCTATTTGTTCTGCTTAGAGAAAGTCACCAAGAATGATCAGTCAGGGAGTCACTGTGGAATAAAAACAAGCCCAGTTTAAAATACAGTTTTTATTTCAACACTATTTCTTGTATTATTCCCCACTATTTCTTACTTGTGTCGCTATGCTATGACACTCAGGGTGATGTTTAATCTAAGAATAATGTTCTGACATGAAACACCCCTTAGAAGAGTATTGTACAAGTTGTGGACATACTTTCATCTTGAAAGAAGTTTAAATCAGAAGTATATCTGAAAGCAATTCCAGGGCAGCAGGCCAACAAGGGCTGTCAATGTATCTTTTGAATTTCAAGCCATAACTTTTTTTTTCAAATGTGTATATACATTATACATTTTCTTCTACCACTGCATTCATCTCAATACATTTTAAATCACATGGTATGGGGAGGTACAGGGAAAGCTCTACGTAAAACATCTAGTTGAAGGAAATAATTTTTAAAAAAAATGCCTTTGTACTCTAAAATTGTAGTGTGGAGAGGGTTTGAAACAGGAATATAAACTCTGCTACTGCAGATTATTAAATCAGAGCCTACAAAGAGATTTACAGCGAGTCTGATGGATTCTTCTTAACCACAACAGTGTCTCCCAAGGTGAAGCCATACACAAAACAGAGCCCAGGCAAAATTAGCAGTGCTAGGACTCACAGTAAGTTACTTAGTTGTTCTATAAAAGAGCATTAGTACAGGTAAGCATAAATGTGAAGGAATAGCAGAGTGGCATAGTTTGGAAAGCACCCTTGGAAAGCAAACTTCACGTAATTTTTTATACTACAGAACTCTCCTTTCCCTTAATGTCTTCTAAAGGAGACAGCTCCACTCTTGGCTGGTGAGAAGGTGACTGCTTCAAACGGGCTGGAATGGCAGAGGGATGCTGAAGCCAATGCTTTCTGTGCAGCTGCAGGTGAATTGCTGGCAGAGCACCTCAGTGGGAGAATACGTTGTGCTTTTCTCCACCTACCTTTAAAAGTCTGAAGATTTCTTAATGCCTGTGGCCATAGCTTCAATAAGGCCAGGATGATATAAAATGAAACTACTACCATATTAACCTTCAGAAGTAAAAGAGGGAAAAACCATTGTAATGCTCATGATTTGCATCATGCACTGGTCTGTGACTGATGCTCATGTAAGCCACCAGCTGCATAGACACAAACCAAAGACAAGCTCAACCATCTGGCTCTGACAGGGGTCATAACACCACCAACCCCACTTCTTCTGTCCCATTCCATGCAGAAGCTGTGCACAGGTGTAGCTGTTGGGGGATATTGTACACAGGCCAACTCTTCTGCAGGAGACAGGCTGAGAATGGATCGGACATTCACTACCTGGCCCCGACCGCACCACGTTCCTGTGAGTTTTATCAGAGGATGTCACAGCAGTGATATCCCATTCTCTTGCAGCTACCTACCAGCAGTTCCACAACTGAGACACATAAGAGTGGAAAATATTTGCTAGTAGAAAAAAAAAAGAAAAAAATGGCTTTAAAGGAGAAGATTCACCCAGAGGTGGACAAAATCAGAATCAGTAATAACCAAGGCTGTGTTATTCACAGATTGTCACATGAAAAACCTCTCTGTACCAGCACAGCTCAGAGAACTTTCAATGTTTATTAAAATCAGAGAAGTGATAGACAACCCGCTACAACCTTTACTAAATATTTGTAACAGCTTATTTTTACTATTTAAGGTGAAGAAGAAGGGATTTATTCCTATATTGACTGAGGAGCCTCTGAAAATATCTACCTTTGTGTAGAAACATGGTAACAGGGACAACCATTGCAATGTACACAAGGTAAACACAACAGCTTCTATTGATGGGAAGGAGAAGCAAGGCCTGGTTGATAATATAAAATACAGCTTATCTATGTCTCTTAAAATTGTCCATTATCCAGAAAAAAAGACAAAGAAAAAAAAAGAATCAAGATATAATAAGTTCCTTTTAAATATATTTTGCATTGCTGAAATGATATTTCTTTATTACCCATATCCTCACAATTGTCTGGCATTTTCCCAAAGTCAAAACAGAAATGTTTGCTGCACACATATATATTTTCCTCATTATTACTTATATTTATACTGGTTTTCACCTTATAATGAACAAACACTATCATCAGGATTTCTTTTTGTCTTCATGTACTATTCCTTTGAAACATCCCAGTAATATCTTTGCCTTTCTATGCCTTTTTCATCTTACCAGTTTCCTAGCACTTGAAATTCAACTTCCAGAGCTAGAACTCATTAGTATCATCTTCACTATCTCCTTGCACTATGCATGCAAAATGTGTAAAAAATCTCTGAACAAATTTTAACTAAAAATATATACATGATATACCCAGAATGTACTCAGAAGTATTTCTTTTTATGACTACTCACAGTGGGATTATTTTCCCAGCTACCGTGACATGAATGATTTGAAACACCTCACAGGTCATGAACACCGAAAGGTTTACTACAAAAAGGAATAAAAGTGGCCTTTCTTTCATCCATGTCTGAGAGACATTCAGCTTCTGTAACATATGTACCAAAAAACTCCTCCTCTGATGAAATCTGAGGGGGAATTATTTCTGTATCTCCTCTTGCCTTTGGTGTGCAGTTTGTGACAGAACTCCTAACCCACCTGTGAACGTTCAGTCCGAGTCTCACTGTTCTCTTATTTATCTGTACCTGTATTCATGCAAAGGTATTTGTGCAAAACCAACAGCTCTTTGTGGCTTAATCTCATTTACCTTCTGCCTCAGAAGCAGATGAATTGCCCAAGGAGTACAGAGTAATAGAATGAAGAAATGCACTCACCAAGACTGTGTTGCAAATTACCCAAAGAGCAGATGGAGTGCAGACACTCCTGAACCTAAACGTGTTCGTGTGAGCTGCCCACCAAACAGCAAGGAAACGGTGAATTAGCTCGGAAAATTGCACCAGTTCGCACAGGCTTGTGAGACAAGGATTGCATTTCAAGCAAATAATTCATTAGCTCTACATGTGATAATAATTAGGCACAGGGAGCAGAGAGGGAAGGGAGAATTCCTAGTAAAACCTACCCTTGCCTCTACTGCATCTGAAATGGAGAGTGACTGAGACACCTGGGAAGCGTTTCCTACAGCCTGAGTAAAGAGAACAGAGATTGTGCAGCTTGTTTGCATTTCTGGAGTTTGGTTATTTAGATGCCTTCTGGCCAGTAGGTGTTCTTTCCTGAGTTAATGACAATAATGATATGGATTTACAGAAGAAAAGGAGGCTGAGGGGAGAGGGGGAGACCTTTTTCTTTCTACAACTCCCTGAAAGGAGGGTGGAGAGAGGTGGGGGTCAGTCTCTTCTCCCAGGTAACAAGTGACAGAATGAGAGGAAATGGCCTCAAGTTGCACCAGGGGAGGTTCAGATTGGATCTGAGGAAAAACTTCTTCACCCCAAGGGCAGTCAGGCATTGGAACAGGCTGCCCATGGAGGTGGTGGAGTCACCTTCCCTGGTGGGACTGAACAGAGGGGCAGACGAGGTGTGCATGGACATGGGTTAGAGGTGGGATTGGCAGTGCTGGGTTTATGATTGGACTCGGTGATCTTAAAGGTCTTCTCCAACCACTGTGGTTCTGTGATTCTATTCTAGAGCCTGTGTAGGTAAGATGGTGGCATTTTTGGAGCCGTAAGTAGTTGTCCATCCAATTAATTACACAAAGTCCAGGTCAGGTCACTATTCATCATAACTGGTTCATATATTTATTCTTCCCTGTAAGAAGTTAAGTACTGACTTCATGGTTCATCCCATGTCCAAGAGGGATAAGACTGTTCATTCTCCCCTTGAAAATATCAAAAGAGTTTCTGACACCTCATATCCACATTCCTCAGGCTCATCGAGCCCTTCTACAGTCTTGGCAAGCTCGAAACATCCTTTTTATTCCCCTGTTCACACCTGCCCATAGGAATAATTTACTATCTAGGCAACAGGTTTCATAAAATGGTGCATTTGCTTAAACTAATGAAATAATAATAATAAAAAAATATTCCTCTGCCTTGAAGATTCTTGCATTTCTGTCAATTTATTTTCAACAATGTTGTCTAAAATTCCACCTGCTGAAGAAGTATGGATTTAAATCTTGTAAATGTGGCATAAAACCTCTTCCCTATGTTTTCCATGATTCACTGATTATCTCCACTCTGTTCCCCAGAACATTTTTGGAGAAGTGGGTATCTTACCCATAACTAAAACATTAGTTAATGTTTAAGTCTGCCTTGGAGAAGAGTTTTTTGACAAAATAAGGAAAAGAGTTATGAGAAAGAGAAGTAGAAAGATATATTTGCAGTCTTTTTGTGTGCCATTAAGAGCAAGTAGATATCATGGTCCTGTTCCTGTACTTGATTTTACATGAGCAAAACCCAATGACTATGGAAACTTATAAGAAAATGAAACTCAGAAGTCTCTGGAGATCTCACTGAGGAGGTGCTTTATGGGTTTCACTGGGCCTGTTACTGTTTCAAAATCCACAAGAAAATCAGATTCTTCTCCCTTCTCTTCTTGTCCTTAATAAAAGAATGGAACCTGATTTCTTGTAAAGATAAGAAAGTTAGTTTGATTTGTGGAAGTGTTTTAGTGCATGAATCAACACAATAAAAAACAGTTTGTGCAGACTGAATCAGCACAGAGATCTGCTGGAGAAAATAAAACATAATAGAGGATTAATTGGTTCAGCGTCAGTGGACACTCCCAGGTGAATCACAGGGGAAATGTAAACTGCTAAAATTCTTCATTATTATGTGCTACAATTCATAGTCTCAAAGTCTTTGAAACAACTTTTATTACTTTTTTTTTATAATTTCTGTTTCAGAGCTACAAAATTGATCTGTTTTAATAGGCAATAGAGAGGCATACATAAATAATTGTAGTATAAAATATTTCAAGTTCAAAAAGAGTGCTTTGAACTTGGAAAACTGAGGCATAGTAAGGATAAAGGTACAGAGTACTATGAGGAGACATGACCTTCTTCTGTCCCATACTCAGAGCAGCCCAAAAAGCTTTATGACCTGGCTAGTGTAGCAGAGAATGTCAGCTTTTAAACCCTTCAGAAACTATTTGTCTCTGGGATGCTACTGATGCTTAGTGTGGGCTTAGGCTCAGTGCCATGGGGACACCAAACCAAAGGCTGGTGTTGCTCCTGCCTGCCTGGAACTGGGGAAAGCCACTTTAAGTATATTTTCAGTATATTATCAAACAAATACTGATCCAAAGCCTTATCTACCAGGCTATACATAATGTCTAGAATTGCTCCTTTTCCAGTAAGACTGTTGTATAAACTTAAATGATCTTTTACAGCATAGATTATTTGGCTCGCTTTCTATAGAATTTATAAGTTTATCCTTCCAAATAAGAGACTTTTTGTCTCCCATTTATGCCTCTGCCACTCTTGCAGAGTGCACGTCAGCAGCACTATTTATGGCACGGGGAGATGACAGCTACTTAACCTGCACTTGGATTTATAAAGGGAGTTGTTTCTAGCAGCACTCGGGGATGAGCCTGGCTTTGCACGAGTGTAAATCTCACCGACACCGGCCTAAACACTGCTTTGATATTGTGAAATATAACAGCCACATTATTGCTGTTTGTAGCAATTCAAATTGCTGGAAGCAGTAGAATGTAAACCAAAATATTTTCTGAAAATCCTTTGGCATGTTTATTGCTCAGCTCTTGGGGAAACGAGCTCCTGATCTTCTTTGCATCTCAATGTTATCCTCCCATCTAAACACGGTTTCTCTGGTAGAAGGAAATGCTCAGATCTCTACTTAAACACAAAAAATAAAGCCAGGGACTTATTCAGCATACAGGAATGTTTCAGCTTTATTTTCTACCACAATAAAGGGTACTTCTGTTTTAGCATAATTATTTGTATTAATTAAAAAATAAATGTGGAGCTTTGGTTTATTGAAAATGGTCCTGGTGTTATTCTATGTTTTCCTGTGGAATAAACTGCAAATATCTCCAAGGAACCAGTGGAATTACAACAGCGAGTTGAACAGAGAATCAAGGCAATAAACTTGTCAATATAGTTCCAGATTACAAATACAGAGCTTTCTAATGCTCTTAATTAAAGTGTTGAATAGGAGTTGAGTTACTAATTTCTGCAGCAGAAACACTTAAGCATTAATTGTGTTCTCTGAAAGAATAATCCTATATCCCTGTTGCATTTCATTTTACTTTCAGTCCTCCTTGCATGACATAATGTAGAGATTATGCAAAGCAGAGAAACAAACCTGCAAACAAAACTGTCAGGACTTTGGGACTTCTGCAAAACTAGTGACATTGGCTTGTGACACACCTTATAACACACGTGTTGGAGCTTTTGTATGCAACTGGCTCTGTTCTGAGGCTCAGGCTACATTAAAATGCTGAATGAGACACTTAATCCCTCTACAGAATCCAAATATCAGTCTTTTTTAAAGAAGATTCAGACACCATGAAGGTCTGTTTTGAATTTTACTATTGTAAAATCTCCGTAACGAGAATGCATAATTACAAAATGTATGTGTGTGCCTGCATCCATTTCATTACCCCTCACAGCATCTTGGTAGGATAGGTCTGAGAGAGAAAAGTGATTGTGGAACATTTCAAACGGGATACAAGCACCAATGGGAGATAAAACATTATTTATAATGTCATATAATTATCATAGGCACCATAAACTTTATTTATAATACCATGAATACTGACTCAGACTGGGAAGGAGTGGGACTTGGTGCAGCTGACAGAGGCTGGAACAAGAACTGAACAAGAGGGACACATGTTACAAACAACCAAGAGAAGCAAATGTGTCCCATTCTGACAAACATTCAACTACACTCAGAGTTACTCTGCCTTTACACCAACATGGCTGAGTAGAAGCCTGTTCTGCATCACCAGTACCTGTATCAAGAGTGTCCCCACTGTGCCTGAGCTAACAGCACGGTCACCAGCAGCGGTGGCCTGTCCCCATGCGGGAAGTGCCGTGCCAGTGCCGCTGCACTGCTGATTCATGGCTGCTCAGCTTGCCAGGGGCAGAAGCATTCCTTCCTCTTCTCCTCTATTTTAGTCATGAAAGAGGAGTCAGCATAAGCTATGCAGGCTGGTTACAATAAAGAAGAGACATAATTAATGAATTAAAATTAGGAAAATTATTATTATTTATCTTCTATGTCTATTTCAGGTTGATTAGTCAATAATTCCAGGTTCTTAGCCACAGCACAGCAACTGTTCTTAGGATCCCTCTGTTCTGGCTGCTGTTCTGCAACAAGTGTAAGATAACGAGGGCTGACCTGAAAGTTACAGTTCTTTCCTGGAAATGTTGCTTAGGAAGAGACAGAATGCAGCATGGCCACACAGATCCAGGAATAGAGTCAAGATTCACTGGCTTTCAAGCCATGTGCCCAGCAGACGTGAGGGTGTATTTGTCCAGCTTTTTCGTTGAAGAAGCACTGCTAGGCAATTACTGGGGATTCTGTTTTGGTGCCAGTGAATGTGACCTTAGCTGTCAATGTCTGGGCTAGAACGTTTTCCATCCTCTTGTAGAACACATCAGCTTTTCAGTGCTGCCATGCAAAAATGCCAGTGCACCGTCCCAGTGTGCGCTGTTTCTCATAAATTGAGATTAGGTGGTAAATATGGTCCAGTATTTTATATATAACAAGAATATGCTACATAAAATGAGAGAGGTGTGAGGATAAATGAAGTAGTCTATACTGTAGTTATGAACAAGGGCACTGCACTACTACAGATCTGTTCAGCTAGGTGCCTCTTATTAGTTACAAAACCTTGGCCCTCCAGATTGCCAGCTTGAGTACAGTTCAATGTAACAGCAAAGCAAATATTTTTACCATCTGATGGTTGTCTCGTGGCCAGCGTGAAGGGAACTCCAACTGCAGTTCCTAAGGTAAATGTATATAGCTTACAAATGTATTACAGGAGGAAGCTAATCAAGATATTCATAAATACTGAAAACAATGCAGAAAATAGATATACCAGGGTTTGGTTCTCCTGTTTCAGAAAATTCAAGCAATGAAAAAAAAGAAACAATGGTCAAAAATCTTTCACCAAGCTAAATGCTACCTTTATGTTGCTTGTGCATTGAGTTGGCTTGATAAAAGGCTGTTCTGTAACACACATCGCTGCATTAGCACGAAACTCACACGGTCATCAACATCTTGAAACTGGGACCAGCTGAAAGCGTGTAAAAATGACAATAAATTAAGAGTAGAAAATGAGTAAACAGCTGAACAGCACGGGAACAGAAATCTCCCTTCCAGGAAACTCCTTGCCTTACTTTCCTTGTCAGAAGCTGGTCACACACAGCCAAAGCCACAGAAACACATCAGTTCCTTCTCTACCAGGTAGGAAGAGACAGAGGTAGACACTTCTCTTTAGATTTTCTGGCAAGAGTTCAAGCAAGAGATTAAAACAAATGCTCAGACAGATAAAATAGAATTACCCTCCTGATTACTCCTGCTTTTGGTTCATCTTAAACCTGTGTGGCAGAGATTCAATTCCCCTTCCCACAGGGTCACCTTAGAGTGGTGAATCATCCTCTCTCCCGCAGGGGTCACAGACACCCACATCCAGGGGTGCTCTTTAGCAAAAGTGGCTTCACCCCACTGAAATTAAGCTAGAAAATGCAGAAAAGCAAGGTTTGAAAAGAAATGTCAGATCTCCCACAAGAGTGCTGGGCTTCCTCAAATATGCTCCTGGAAGTTAGAAGATGTTACATGGAACCTGTACACTGTTCCCTCTTGGGGATAATCTCAATTTGTCTCCATAAAGGCTTTTTAGTGAGAAGTTTCCTCCCTTGCTATGGCTGAGCTGCAGGGAAGCACACCCAGGAATCTGGCCAGAACTCCATGCTGCTGTCATGGGTCTGCCTTTCCAAGGACACCAAAGAGAATGCACAGACACCCTGGTCTGAACGTGGATGAGATCAACAAATATACCCAGTATGAAGAATTAGGGAGCACTCTTGCATCCAACAGCTCTGACACAGTCATGAGTCCTTGCATCTTTTCAGGAGAAACCTCACCCAGCAGCAGCTGCACAGACAGAAACAAACACTTTCTCCACCTCTCTAACCTAAATAAGATCACAAAACTCACTGCCAAATGGAGACTATTTAAATGCTAATTGAGACAGCAGGTGATTTCATTTCCTCTCTGATTTTTCCTTGAAACAGAAATAAAAAGAGTTGCACCAAGCCTTTTTTTTTTTTTAAATAGAATGCTTGATTATTATTTTTTTTGGTAACTTGTTTCTATGCAGTATTTCTGCATCACATGAAAAGGAACACAATTACTGAAATTGAAGGAAATTACAGGGATAAATATCCTCCACATACTCACATGCATGTCATACTGAATTTAATTTACTGAGCCAACTAAAAGTTTGAAGTATAAAAAGCGAAAGGACTGAAAGTGACTAATAAATCAAGCACTTTTCACATACATAGTAATTTTTAATCTGATTGTTTTCTCTCTGGATAATAGTTTCGTATACTTTGGCTTCTGTGAGAAAAACATATATCACAAAACCCAGGAAAGATGCAAATTTGGGTTTTATAGTGGAATTTTTGTCGCATTCTGTATATATAAATGGCATTTTTACAACAGAAATAAAAAGAAAAGATTTTTGCATGGAATAATTTAAGATTTAACTGCAGGTTTCCACAATCATCTTTACCACAGAAACCCTGTAGCCCCAGTAATCACCATGAGGTGTAAAACCTGTGTGCTGTACATCAGCCAGGAGCCTTTCACGCTGCAGTCTGATCTATCAGTGTCCATCCACAGGCCCCATAAATGATGAAGGTTCTGTGTATCATCCTCCCACTGGCAGAGTGACCACAGTGGATTGTCTGAATGGCCTCAATTCCTTTCAAAGGGTCCCTTAGTGGCACACTAGCATTAGTAGTTAGAAGGTTTTTATATAAGAGATCCTACAGAAATCATCCTCAACCTGGTTCTGGTTAAACATTTTATTGAGTATGGTAGGAAGTATATTCATAAAATATGCAGCAGATACTGAGCTAAGGGCTATGACAAGTGCCTTGGAAGATTTATGGAAACCAGAGAAATGGGTGAAATAGGAAAGATAAAATGTGATAAAAAGCAAGGTACTATGCTTTAAAAAAAAAGAGAAAATACATACAAAATAAATAATTAAGTAAGTTGAAATATGGTAAAGTAGAATAGATTTAAAAAAAAAAAAAAGCTCAAAACTAAAAAGGCTTGGAATTTCACTGGCAAATTTTTACATAAAACAAGGACATTTTATGTGTGACAACAAAATAACTATGTCACTTTCCAGAGTTCTGCTAAGATCTCAAGAGAAAAGATTTAAAATTAAAAAAAAAAACCAACAGTTCTATCCTTTGAAAACAAGGAGATATAAAAGTGACAGAAACTCCAAGTGACAGAAACTCCTCAGCAGGGTCAGCTGGACTTTTATTTTTTTTCCAGTAGAACACAAGCTGCTGGAGGACACGACAACAGGCTTCCAGTATGAAATGTTATTCAGAATCAGGAGGTGAACAATGGCTCAGCTAGGGGAAAAAAGCTGCATTTGGTGCAAAGGAGGCTGAAGAAGAGCTCTGCCTCAGCCCCACACCTCTGTGAACCCAGCGCTGTAACTCTGAGCAGAGCTGTGGTGCAGACCCAGGCTGCACAGGACTTGCTCTGCTCCTGCTCCTGCTCTGCTGACACCAGCCCACACCTCTCCTGCCCAGGGTGTGCTGCACGCTAGCATCTGGTGGGCAGGGTCCACGTCTGCACAGGCTCTCATGCAGGGGAACCTCAGTCTGGTGGTGACTCCCAGTGCAGCAGCAGCAGTTACTGTGCTGTCCCCACACCATCGCTCCTGAGGAGTCATGTTGCTTCATAACCTTACTTGGGTCATGTCTTGCATCTGGGAAAGTACAACCCCATCTACCAGTACAGGTTGGGGACAGACCTGTTGGAAAGCTGTGTAGGGGCAATGGACCTGGGGGTCCTGGTGGACAGCAGGATGACCATGAGCCAGCGCTGTGCCCTTGTGGCCAGGAAGGCCAATGGCATCCTGGGGTGCATTAGAAGGGCTGTGGTCAGTAGGTCAAGAGAGGTTCTTCTTCCCCTCTACTCTGCCCTGGTGAGGCCACATATGGAATATTGTGTCCAGTTCTGGGCCCCACAGTTCAAGAAGGACAGGGAACTGCTGGAGAGAGTCCAGCACAGAGCCACCAAGGTGATGAAGGGAGTGGAGCATCTCCCTGATGAGGAAAGGCTGAGGGAGCTGGGGCTCTTGAGCTTGGAGAAGAGGAGGCTGAGGGGTGACCTCCTTAATGTTTATACTGTTATATATAATGTTTATAATGTTTACATACTATGTAAAGGGCGAATGTCAGGAAGATGGAGCCAGGCTCTTCTCAGTGATGTCCAAGGTGAGGCCGCCCCAGTGCAGAGCAGAGCGGGACGATCCCTCCCTGGCCCGGCTCGCAGTGCAGGGCTGGGTGCCCCCAGGACACGGGGGTCCCTCTGGGCTGCCAGGACACACTGCTGGCTCATGTTCAACTGGCCATGGACCAGAACCCCCAGGTCCCTCTCTGCAGGGCTGCTCTCCAGCAGTTCCCATTGCTGCTACAAACTACAGCACTGTCTTGAGAAGTAACAGTGATTATACAAACCATAACGATTCTGACAAAAAGGTAAATCATTAGAACAACCTGCAAGGATCATTCCTGGTGAATGCTCTGACTACAGGTGATTCTTTAGAAGCTGATGGCCTCAGTGGGCAGGAAATCCGATAGCAAAAATGTCTCTTTCAAACTGGAGGAGAAATATTTATTAGGAAACTGTATTTCCAGCCTTTCTGTAGAACAGTTGTGGGTCTCTAATAAGCTACAGCTGTAGCGATACGCTGCCCTTTCAGCCCCACAGCCAGCCATTCAGAGGTGCCTGTAGCTCAGGGACGAGAGCTCCCCTGACAGCTGGAGATAGGGTGACAAACAGCTCTTCCCGTTGAGACACTGACATAACTGAGATGTGCTGCCAGGGGAGAACAAAAGAGAGAGCACAGACCAGCAGCAGCAGAACCCACGTGCAGGGACAGTCCTTGCAGTGCTCTGCTCTCACTGGAGCAGCAGTTTGGGACAGTTCAGGGTGGCTGTGGTAATTGCAGTCCCCTAACAGGATTGCCATCACGCTGGCACGGAGGGGACTGATCTGCCATTGAACACTGACACAGCTGGCACGCTGGCTGGGGGAGATGGAACCTGGACACATCACAGATGGGCTGAAGTTTACAAGAACATCCTGCCTTAGATCTTTTCTGACAGCAACTTGAGAGAGGAACATTGAAATGCTATTTTAAGATATTTATTTTTAAATAAATAAAATTTATTTATTTTAAAATCTTTATTTATCTTAAATAATCTTAAGGTTCTTTAGAAAAATATTTTTCTACTGCATTTGTTCAGCCAACAGCTGGGATGCAAATGGTTTTGTACAGTGGACAAGGCCTGGCTTGTAAGAGATCTTCTCTCATTTTCACAGATGACTAAGCATACTCTTGATAGGTTTTTTTACACAGTAGCAGAACAAATATTTTCATATTCTGGGATACAAACTACGCAACTAATCAGCATGTTCCTGACCTTATGATGTTTCAGAAGGCACTTTAGGGATTTTAAGAGCAAAAAATGTTTTAACACAGCCATACAGCCATTGCAAATTGCACTTCTTTAAACATAGAGAATAACCTCTTTGAGCCTCAGTTTTCCCATCTGGAAAATAATAGGTATCAAGGCATTTATTTCTTACACATGGAAGTCATAATAGTTCTGCTTGTAAAATATTATTCAAAACACAATTCCGTGCCACTCTGTAATCAGAAATGTCTACTCTGGGAATATAATTAATGTGTTTCTTCAGTACAAGAGTAGGATTTTATAAGGCACTGCTCAGGAAGAACATAACCCAGTAAATGAGGACTAGGAATATCTGCAGAAGAACCTATTTACCCACTCTTTTTTTTCCTCTCTTTGTTCTCTAGAATTCAAGATATTGAGTTTTTGTATCTCACTACCTTGAAGGCAAATTTGAGGTTGCCACTACATTTCTTCTCTTTTTGGCCAGTCATGGCCATTCTTTATTAGACTGACAAAGAGTACATGGGTAGAAATTCTGTTCACTTCACCTCAATTATGCTGCAAAATGCACTTTCATGTTATGAGGACGACAAAACACATAGTGACTCCAAGCCTCTGCCTAGCAAGAACAGAGCTAATGCTTTTGCTCTGATTAGAAGACAACCACAGCTGCACACAGCGTTAATCTGTGGAGGGAAGTGTGGCTGGAACCAAGTGGGAGGAATTAGGGCACTTAAAGAGGGTTATGCCTGGGGAAGGGCTGGTTTTAAATGACCATGGGTTTTTTTGGTGTGAGAGGAATGACATATGACATACAGGGAGTGGGGTGAAGAAAGGAAAAAGTTGCTCAGGAAGGGATTTTAATTGCCTCTTGCAACACACAGAACCACAGAGTGTCAGGGATTGGAAGGGACCTCGAAAGATCATCCAGTCCAACCCCCTGCCAGAGCATATTTTTTCTGCAAAAATAATTTTAAATGAGGATGGGGATAATCTTTGAACATTGTACAACAGTTAGGAGGAAGGTTCTGTGTTTGCCCTTGTATTTTTAAGGAGCCTCATCGCAGCTCCATGTGTCAGTGGAGCTTCACTAGCTCTAGGCAATCACTGCTGCCCCTAATAGCCACAGCTTTTTTGTTCTCCTTGAGAGGCTCAGGTGGCAACTTCTGCACTTGTGTTGGGATGTGCACAGTCCTGTCAGCTGTGCTGTCAGATAACGAGACAGCAATACAGACCCGCTAGCAAATGTTTTTCTAGCAAGGTAGTAAGCCTGGTATCATAGGATGATCCAAGTTCTGTATTTATAACCATTCAAAAAAGTGCCAATAGTCAAAATGGACAAGATTCACGTATATTCAATTTCATAGTAAAGTTACATCACTTATACAAGCCTTGAATATCATTGGGAAGGTGAAAACGAGTATGAGTGGATGGATTGGTTGGTTTTAAGACCTTTGCACCAAGCTGTCAGTCAAACTTGTGACAGCAGCAAAGGCAGATTATTCCCAGCATGAGAGCTGACATTAGAGGACGTGCTTGATTCTGTTATGTTTTTACAGTTGTGCCCCCCACCATTTTAACCTGCAGCTCTATCTGTCACAGATAAATTATCCCCAACAAAAAATGAATCTTTCAAACAGACTTGGTGCAAGACAGACAGAACAAGGAGGCAGCAGGATAAACCTTTGCCTGCTGGAGTAGTTTTGGTTTCTACCTACCCTTTACTGCAGCAGGTCTTTTACCTCAGCACATGTCAAAGCCAACACTTGGCTTCTTGGCACCTTGTTCTTTTTGGCCAAACACTCGCACCCAAACCTGGAACACTTCTGTGACGGGTTTCTTGCTGATAAGAAAAATACTCTTGGATATTTTAGGAGCTTCTATGACAACTTTCTCTTTCTACATAACACAAACACAAACACAAGTAATGGTAAAATAACAGACACACACTGCAGAGCTGCATGGAAGATCATATAAAACCAAACTGGGTTTTACCTCAGAGGTAATATGCCCCCATCTTACCTTAATCAAGACAAATCAAAGAATATAAACATTCTATGCAATCACACCCTCTGGAAATCCTAAGCCTTTAAAATGTGTCAAATAACCACAGAAACAAAAAATGGAAACAGTGGATTTCTAAAAAATCTAGAATAACTTTGCTAGTGTGAAAGGAGGTAAATTTAAGGACAAGAAGTAAATATTCTAAGCATCTGTAATTCTCTTTCTTCTTTCCATCTCCCACCTGGCCTTGGACTTAATTAATTAAAGACAACCACAAACAGGTCTAAAAAAACTGCAAAGGCTCATCTTCCTTTTTATCTATACCTAGACATTTGAATATCTAACTTCTCCCCGAGGCATCTTTACAAGAATGAGCCATCAAAATCATTTCAATAGCTCAAATAAACCAGTAATCTTCTAAATGCAAGTTTGGAAGCACAACTAATGAACTAAATAAAGCTGAGAGTGAAGCTGCTCAGCAGTGGCTGGGGAATGAGAAGTGAATAACATTTGTTCTGCACCTGCTGTAGGTATGCAGATTTCCCACTGGAGGCCTCCTCGCACTGGGAGGTGTCCTCAATAATGAGACAGAAGTTGGTGTTTATCTCAACATCAAAGAAAGAAAACTTTCTGGGCTTATCCAGTGTCTAATAAACATATTTCAGGACACTGTTATTTTGAGCCCTAGTATTCAAGACTCTCTGATACTGTTAATACATGATTGTGACACTACACAGGGATATGCAAGGGGAAATTTATCCAGCACTGATGAAAGGTCAGCAGCTGAAATGTTTTGGTACTGAATGTTCCTTAGTCACTAAAGAAAAGTAAATCCATATGTGCCTATACACTAATTTGCAGCAGGTATAAATAAATGTATATCTATATCTGCATTTTCTATAGCATATGTAAGAAATGTACACCAAGGATACACTAAAACACCTCTGTGGATAATCCTCCTGTCTCTATCAGGAATTTCAAAACCAAAATCTGTCGGAAAAGCTGACAATCCCATGAGGTTAGAGCATCTGATTTACTTTACTTAGAGATCTTCACAGAGCAAAAAAGTTAGTAGATGCAAAGTATTTTTCACATTGAGTCCTAAAATTATAGAAGCAAATGATAAAATGGACCCCAAGTTTAATGTCTACTCTGTAAGAGCTCAATACCAGATGCACTGAAGCAAACTGAGAGTCATCAAATAAATCCACAGGTAACAAAGATTTTTAAGTGGTATCTATTCTTCTAGTCTTAAAACTGCTTTCAAACTACATTTGAGTAAATTATTCACAATCAATGTCTGATCAATTTGAATTCTTTTGGTTCACAGCATGTCCATTAGCAGATTATTTTTCGTAGTTTATTCAATATTTGAACGTAGTGAGAACGTTTTCCTCGTGTTTTGTACTGGAGACAGCTCATTGTATTACCTGACACCATACCCAGAGTGTCTGTTAGCTCTGACCACTACATGAATCTCCTTTGGTTGGATTAACACAACTGATAAGCAAGGAGATGTAGAGATGTACGAAATCACATGAGAACATGCTCATCTGCCCACTTCAAATTGTTCCTGTGGCTCTGAGGAGAGAACAACTTGAACTGAAATATTCCTTTCACAAAATTGTGCAAAGAGACGGGTACTCACGTTTACCCAGTGTACACACAGAAACAGGATTATGTACTCCAGTCAAACAAAGGCAGTCACAGAATCTGGACCACTCAAAGGAGAGGATTTCTGACCAGTTCATCCCACTGAAAACTATGAATCTGAAAAACCAGCTTATGTATTTGGTATCAAATTGTTCTAAAAGAACTGGATCAATACAAAGTTACCAAGGCCAGCAATCCAGATGGTGTAGATTTCAGCCAACTACAATTAGCTTCATTGGTTTTGGCTCACTTATTTATTCCTGTTGGTCTCTGTGAACTTATGGAGAACTGGACGACAGCCAAAGTCGTATGCCACTCGTTACAGATGTGACTCCATTTTTTCCAGTTAAGGGATATTACAGATCTTTTTAATCCAAGGTATATAAGAAATTTGATTTTTGCCAACAGTTTGATTTTCTGTGCTGAAAATGGTGTATCTGCTTGTTAAACAAGTCTCAGAATAGAAATATTCAACTTTTACTTTATCAGTCAAAATCTCAGATTACTTTAAAGAATAACTAATGACCTTTTAATTCCAGTCTGAATATATCAGCCTTGAAGATTTCAGATGTGATTAATTCTCCTTTGAAATATATATTTTTAGCAGTGTCTCAGTACCCTAAGCTACATTATCAACAAGGGGTTTTTTATATAAATTGCATGCCATAGCAACATACAATTATAATTCATACAATCTTCTATTAATAGACTAATATATAAAAGTAAAATATTTTGCTGTCTTATTTTATAAATAATGTGCCACTATCATGTGGTTACACAGTATTCATCTACAACATATGTGAATGATAAGAAATTGTCTCAAGAAAAATATATAAAAGCTTAGTGGTGTTAAATGAAATGTCCATATCCTAAACTAACCTGGGGAGGTGTGGCTGCTAATATTGCCCAGTGATTACCAGTGCACAGTGCAGCTTTGAAGGTCTCTAGCAAGTTGAAGTACAGTGATCATGGGGTTTAACTTACAGATCTACGTTTATTTCCACCTATACTAGGTCAGAATCCAGTGCAAAGGGGTAGAACTAAGAAGGACCGAGGTTCAGAGCACAGGTATGCTGACTCAGAAAGGTCACTGTCAGGTCACCTCTAGGTTCCTCCATTGCAGTTTGTTAGAAATGTTTCTCAATACTCCTCACACCTCTTCTCAAGCAGGATCATAAGCAGAAAAAAGCCACAAGAGTTTTGTCAGGACGTCCTCTGGGAGTTCCCTGACCATAAGCAAGCCTGCTAGCAAGGAGAAGCAAGAACGTGTCGCCTGCGCCTCATTTCATTCTGTATGGAGGGGTGAATTTTTACACACCCTGCCACAGAGTATTCTCAACAGTTTTGGTTTGTGGGAAGTTGCTGACAAAGTTGTTGACTTGTAATTTCTGAGTTAAAGTTGGCCAATAACTTCTGAAAGGTAAAGGAGAGGCAGCTCAAAGCTTGATGTAAATGGACAGAATGCTGTCACTTTAATTTTGACGTTAAAAAAGGGAAAAAGAAAACCCCTTTTGTGTCAGGTTTGTGGGGGGGACGAGGTTTTGGTAGCAGGGTAATTGGCTACAGCGGTGGCTCCTGTGAGCAGCTTCAAGAAGCTTCCCTGGCTTCGAGGTGGATCCACATCCAGCCCAGGCTGAGTCAATCAGCAATGATGAAAACACCCCTATGGATCCATATTTAAGATGGGGAAAGACTGGTTTGGCAAGAGATCAGGAACATCATCAACAACAAAGACAACCACCATCTGAGGAGAAGAGAGGAGCGGGATGTGAGAGAGACACCTACAGACACCCACACCAGTGAGGAAGGGCGAGGAGGAGGTGTGCTGGAGTGGAGATTCCCCTTCAGTCCACGGTGAGACAGTTGGCTGCCCCACTGCAGCCCATGGAGGATAGTGCTTGAGCAGATACTCGAATGTAGCCCATAGAGGACCCCACACTGAAGCAGAAGGATGTGCCTGAAGGCAGCTGTGACTATGTGGATAGCTCACACAGAGCAGAAGACCCCAGAGATGCTCATGGCAGAGCAGGGGGAGGAGGTGAGCCTGTGGAGGACCCCGTGCCAGAGCCGGGGGCTGTGTCTGAGCCCGAAGAAGCCTGTGACTCCATGGGAAGCCTGCACTGGAACAATCTGTTCCTGAACTACTGTAGCCCATGGGAGAGACTCCTGCTGGAGGAGCAGCTCATGAAGAACTGCAGCTCGTGGGAGGCACTCCAAGCTGGAGCAGGGCAAGAATGTGAGGAGTCCTTGCTCTGAGGAGGAAGGAGTGGCACAGGCATGTGACAAACTGACTGCAGCCCCCATTCCCCCCTGTGCCACTTGGGAAGGGGAGGTAGAGAAATCAGGAGCAAAGTGATTTGAGCCTGGAAGGAAGGGAAGGGTGTGGGGAGGTGTTGTAAGATGTGGGTGTATGTCTCGTTACCCTACTCTGATGGATGGTAACAAGTTAAATTGATTTTTTCTCCAAGCCGAGTCTGTTTTGTCTGTGACCATAATTGGTGACTGAGCCCTCCCCCCTGTTCTGATTTTGGCCCATGAGCCCCTTTGTTATTACGTCCTCTTCCCTATCCCACTGGAGTAGGGGAAGTGAGTGAGCGACCACATGGTCTCTGCTGCTGGTTCTAGCTAAAACCACCACACCTTGAAATTGACATTAAAAATAGAGATGACTAAATGCATTAATCACAGCTATCTACACCAGGCTTAAATTTCCAACTGATGTAATTTCTGAGCGATTAACTTCACTCAGTCGTGTCCACCTCGTACCACAGTTATATTACCTGTATTTTCTCTGTGCACATCCACTTTGTTATTCTGTAAATTCAACTCAGAAAGTGAAGACAAGTTTCAGCATGAGCTTAATGTAGCAAAAATCCATTTGTAAAGGCAATTCTTTCACCATGTAGTACCATCTGATATGACCAATTACCTTCGTGTCTATTCCTTAAGTCAGAAATTCAAACTGCACGGTACATGCATCACGGGGGATCACAGGATTGCACTGTAATCTAAATGCTGATGCTGAAGTGGTGTCCAGGTCAGGACTGGAAATGAGATGTGGTATGTCACTAGATCTGTCCACAAAAACCATTTTAAGCTCAGACAATTTTTCAGACCCAGCACAGAGACTACAGAGAAGATTGAGGATGCCAAACATACACATAATTAGGGTTGTCTGCAGCTGAAATGAGAGGAGCATTATCCTTTACCTTCACCACTATATTCTATTTATGAGATCTTCCTCTGTGTTAGAAAGTGATTACAGGTGAATCTCTAAACCTAGTGCCCCTTGCTGTTCATCCCTCTGCGTCCCCCGAGCACACAGGTGACACGTGGTGGCAGATATCACCCTCTGTCACACTCCAGTGGGATTTCTGTCTTTTTTCCCCAGTGCCCAATCTACAGTGGAGAAGTAGCTCATAGCAGTCACCTTCCTTCAAGTGCTCTGTCCATCATCTCCCTGGTTTGATGCTTGATAGCTTCCCTGTGAGGAAGCACACGATATTTCTATCTTCTTTCGTGCCCATTTCCCTTCTCTTTCATTACCATCTGTTAAACAGCATTGCAGCAAACACTTACATGGATTGTCTGAGATAAGAGTGACGACACAACTGAGAATGTGCTACTGAGAATGTGCTGAGACTGCTGCATATGCAGCAACTGGGTCATTGTTCCAGCGTCAGCTTGTCCTCCCCTAGGTTTGTTTTGCTCTCCTTGTGTCACCATAGTTCTAGCTTGGCAAAGAACTTATTTTTTAATTATTGTATTTCTAAAATATTTGTACTTTGATGAAGGCATGGAAGGGATTCTTCCTCTCTCTCACCATCAGCACTTGCATGTTATTTCTTCAGTCCCCACTTGCCACCTTGCGTTGAGGCAATTACCCACACACCTCTGATGAAATTAACCCTTCTCCACAGGTGAAATGCTTGGATTGATCAAGCAAGGAAATTAACTTTAAATCCTCGTACCTTTTATCACCACACAGGCATGGGCACACAGAGTGCTCACAATAGCCACTTCTCAGTCCTTCCCAGGAGCTGCTCTCCAGGGGCAGGAGGAAGGTCTCCTCTCCAAAGCAATTCAACCTTTTGCATGCAGGGTGATAATCTGACTGAATTCTTCTTTAGCTGAAAGTCCTACTTCTCTCCATTTGCTCTCCCTCAGCTTTCACGGTGAGGAATTACTCTCCTCATTATAATCACGAGCTTTTCTTCACAAGACACTGCACAGCTCAGAAACGACTTTGAGCGTGCCCTTCCCCCGTTTCCCCAATCAGTTGGCATGGTGACACAACAGCTGCCACAAATCACAGGGAAGATGCTTAACGGCTGCGTTTGAGAGAAAAGTTAAGGCTGAAGAAGCCACTAAATTTGCAATCACAGCACTTGTTCTTTGGGTGGCTGCGCTCTTACGGCTGCAGCTAGAGGGAAAAAAGTATTTTGGAAGTGTTGTAACTAATATATGAACAAGCCTGTGTTGAGAAACAATCCCTGATGTGATCTGGAGCATTTACATTCTGTGCACAAGGTGCTTCTTGGCTTCATCACCAGAGATGGAGCCCGCACAGGTCGGCATCACGCGGATCCAGTGGCACCAGGGTGCAGCTGCAGATGCTGCCTCAGCTTTGAACTCCTTTGGCCTCCTGTACCACCATGACATTTCCAACACCCAGATCTGGGAATGTTTAGAGTTAAGCCATCATGTAAAACTGCAATATTTGCTCCTTCTAGGGCAGCCACAGCTCTGAAAATCACTCGGTGATAGCACAATGAATTAAGCCATAATGCCTGTGGCAATCCTGCATGCCAGAATCAGAGCTGGGCCCTCTTTCCTCCCCCCAGCCTGCTCAGGAGCAGATGGAGACCGGCCAAAATACGCTGCCAATGCTTTCTACCACTACCTTTTTTGGATTACTTTGGATTTAAGGACGGTATTTTAGCCAGGTAATTGCTTCCTCAGAGCTTGTAACTTGCCTTATCAGATCTTATATAATTTGTAACAATCCTGTGTGTGCTCCTTTTGAAGATCACTTTCCACACATCCCCTGGGTGGTGTTTGGAAATCCCCAGTGGCACCTCAGGATCAGAGCCAATTCCATTCATTCTTTCCTCTGGATTTTTTTTTCACATTATCCTGCTTTTTCAGACTGTCCCTTATTTCTTGCTATGTCTTAACAACATCAAATGGGTCTAATAGATCTTTTCCCCAGGCCCCTCCTTCCCCCTGGTGGCAGATACTGCTCTAAAAAGTGGTTTATGAACCATATGGATTTACAGCCAAGACTTAACGAATCTTCACAAATTAAACAGAAATTCTTGACGCTTGTGTTGTCAAAAAGAGTCCAGTGACTCTTTTTAAGGTTACCAATACTCCTTTAACTGGCAGTGTGCTTGAATTTGGTCCTAGACGTTCCAGTTTTCTGCTTAGAACACACTTTTTGCAGATGAGCAGCATCCCCATTAAAATGAGGTTTTCAAGGGAAGTGCTGACATAGTGCAGCAGAAAAGCTGGCGCCGTTGAAAACATACAGGATTTAATAACCAGAAACGTAAGCAGGAACTGAGAAACTCAGAATATCCAGGTGGGATATATTCTTTCACACAAATTATATTATT
Source organism: Caprimulgus europaeus (assembly GCA_907165065.1). The sequence continues at coordinate 34,678,761 of OU015534.1, forward strand.
CTTATAATCATGATGCTCTTCTTCTGCAGTGGTGAGATGCTGAGGAGATGGTTTTTGGAAGTGTGGCCCCGGATGTCAGGAAGTGCGTTCCCAAGTTCAGTTACTTAGCAAACCAGTGAGCACTAAACTGGCCAACCATACAATTCTCCAGCACAACTGGGAGTTTCAATCCTGACCTTCCTCTCACATCCTCAGCTTTTTTTTTTTTTTAATTAATAAATCAATTTAGTATTTATAATAGCAACATCTCCTGCGTTTCAGCAGTCAGAAATGCATTCCAAGAAAGGATTGCCTTTGGAATAGGGGAGATGCAAATAAGCCAAATGACTAAGGCTGCTCAGGAGACAACTGGCAGATGCAGAGGTGGACCCAGGTCTCCCATCCCTGTCTGTAATGCCCTCCAAACTAGTGCTCACTTTTTCTTTTAGCTCATAAAAGTTAAGATGGTGAAAGTGCTAGCATCAGTAGAGTTAACTTTCATTGCTGGTGTACATACATTATGTGTGTATATATATTCATTTACTTTCATTGCTGGTATATATACATTATGTGTATATATACATACTCTTGTCACGTGTTACAGATATTCTTGAAGGACAAAGTCAATTAAATATTGCTTTCTGAAAAGGGATTTTTTTTCTCCTTCTCCTTTCTTTCCTTCTTCTTAAAAGCACTATATCTGGGAAGAGCATCTGATAGTTCTAACACTGCTAATGCTGATTCAATAACTAAAAATCAAAGCAGAGTACATGTAAAATGTGTTCCAACATTAGAGAACAAATACACAGTGCACATTTGGAAGGGGAGCAAAACTAGTGATGAATAAACACAAAAAGAGCTGTAATAGTGGTTTTGGGCATTATTATTTTTCACTGCTTAAATATCTACGCTATAGCTAACAAAAGGTAGGTAAATGCTAAAATGTGACCACTCTTTACTTGGGCATGATATTGTGCACATGTGTGCACAGGTTATGCTCAGCCATAACAACTGCAGATGTTTTTATTCTGTAGAGGACCATCTACTTTCTGAGTCCTTCAAAATTCTGAAATGCTTGGAATGAGAACTGGAGTCTCTGTAAGTCTCTAGAGAAAGGGAAAACTTTGAGATATCTGACATGATTCTTAAAATTAGTATTTTTAGTATCATTACTGTTGCTATACGAAGTGTATGTTTCAGAGATGCTCTAGGTTGTGGCCTGTTTGTGTGTGTGCTGAGAGCTTGAACAGCTACTGCTCTGAAAGAGCCTAAACTGAACTGGTAGGAGGGAGAAGGGAGAACTGCGAAGGGAAGGTGACAAAGACTGAAGGATGACAGGACCTCAGTGTTTGGACTGCAACACATATTTTTCCCCATCTAATTGGTCTTTCCCTTTACTGTGCTGGCAGTTTGTACTTCTCAATAAAGTTATGTGAGAAACAGAAATAGCCTTCTTAAACAAAAATACTCACTGATATAGAGGTAAGTACTTTCCTAGAATTGTTATTAGTATAACGATATTAATTCATAACTAAACAAATATTTTCCTTCTCAAAATCTTCTCAATGTTGCTTGCTAATTCTCATGGTATTTTAATGACTTGCTCTAGAAAGCAGAATATAATTGGTACTTCTCAGATGTTCTGTGTGTCTCCTCACTGCCCCTGCTTACTGCTTTATGTGCTGAAGAAGTGAAAAGTTCACCTGTAGAAGAGTTATTTTACAAGGTAACAGCACTCTGAAGACTGGCAGGAGCCTCTTGTAACCTCAGTCAGATGGAGTGGTAGGGTCTGTTTGTTGGCTCAAGCAGCAGTAGAGCCTGTTTAGTCCCACTTTGCTGTTCTAAGCACCAACTAGATAAGTCAAACCAAAATGAGTGCTCACTTTGTGCTTCTAAGCACGTTTTTATTCTGAATTCCTTGAGGGAAAGGAGAATGCTCCATGGGCACGTGTGAGAAATAACCTGACTAGCAAGGGCATCAATGATTGTGAACTGATCTTCCAAAACATTTAGTTACAGTAGTGAGGTTAATACTCCAGGAATAGTCACAATCTTCTATAAGATTTAGGCAAAGGCCCAAACCCACCAGTCCTCCATCCCTCTTCCTTTCGGCTTCGGCACAGGCTTCGCTGCCGTTTGCAGGCTTCCACACCAGAGATCTCCCTGGCAGCAGAGGTGTCTCCTTCCAGTGTCTTCACTTCAGCCTAGTCAGCCTCCTCAGTAAGAATTAAATGTTTTGTGTTATGACTTCACAGCAAAAATCGAGGAGGAGGAAGCGGATAATTTCTGCTGTGTGGCAATAATACACCATTTTCATGGAAATCAACCCAATCAAGTTATTTTACTGCGTTTCTTCAGCACTCTTCTCCCAGCTGTGCTGCGACTGAATGACAATGTGACACTCTGGAGAATGTGTCTGCCCAATTATCATTTCTGTTCAGTTTTGTGAACACTGTTTGTAATTGCAGTAACCACAGTGGATTAAATCACCCTGTGTGTGTGTGTGTGTGTGTGTGTGTCAGAAATTGCACCACATTGTGGGATACACTCTGAAAGACTGTGACAAAGAAATCAGATTTTATCATCATGGAATGACTTCCCAGCTTGGCTAAGGGTGCTGCTGTCAGCAGGGCTTTTGATTGAAAGGGAATTTAGGCAGAAAACTAAATCAAGCCTGGCCTGCCCTGAGGTGCCGAGAATCCTCCAAGCTCCACCTCCCTCAATGACTTGGAGAACTGATTTACACCACGTGGCCAAGAAAGCATGGGAGCTTTCTGCAACATGATGTGGAAACACTTTGAACAAGCAAATGCTGTACACAAGCATTAAAAATAAAATACTTCAGTAGATTTCAACATGGTAATACAGAAAATGCTGTAAGTTACTGTTATCAGCCCTCAGGTCTGTGAAAACCAAGATTTTGCAGTAGTAGGCACCTTTCAAAACCACTGCCCTGGTTATGAGAAGCAGTAGAGCTGCACAGCACGGATTGCTCCACACCGTGGATTAGTGGCAGCCAGTGTGCTGCCTGACTGTGTCAGCAAGGCTGTGGAGCACTAAGAGACTAGAAATGTGGTTGTCCTCCTTTGACAAAGATGTTTATTTACACGGTATATTGATGCCAGGCTGCATGGTACGATGAGCTAACCGAACCAGAGTACCTTCCACCTAACATTCAATCATGTTTAATCACAGTAAACCAAGGCAATACATGGAGAAAGATCATGCATGTGGCAATGCAGTTCTCTGCATGTCCTTCATTTCAGCACCCTGGTACATTTATGAGAGTGTGATATCAGTTATAAGACAGTTTCAGGCAGTAATTGCTAGTTCCAAGACATAGTCAGGCTGTGATTTTAGGGGTTTTTTTTTTTTCTGAGTTCAGTGAGCTTTGGATTCCATCCCACACCAGCAATTTGGGTCTCTTAGTATGAAAATTAAATGCATTCCAAAACCAGTGTTTAAGAGAATTTAATAGCTGTCAAAGCTGTATACAAAGCTATAAATTGGCCGAAGCACAGGTAGGAAGATGGTAACCATCTGGATAGCTTTCATGTGTTAACTGCATGTTCTTCAAGTCAGGGATTTGACATCTCATTTTTTCCTGAGTTTACAGCCAGACACAAGGCACTTCAAAGGTCCAGACCTCTTTTATACAGCCTCCACTTCAACATCTTTTCTTGTTGAAATATTCCCAAAATCAGCCTCTGTGAGAGCTGGCTCACTACTTCTGCACCAAGGTACAGGACTTCACAAAGGGATCAGCACTGCTTTAATATCTTAGCTAAAGCTAAAGTCGTGTCAGTTCAGGTACTCAAGAGTTCCTGCTTGTTGATGTGATAGCCTAAGGAAAGAGGCTGCCAAGAGAGCAGTGTTCCAGTGTCATCAGCTTGCTGGGAAACATTCAAGGCAAGAGCTGCTGTGGCAGTTGGATATTCCAGTGATGTTCACGTATGAAGGTACCAGGCAGTTATGAAGTTACTGGTTATAAGCTCCAGCTCACTGAAAAACTTCCTGTGATTGGTACCTATGGCATGTCAGGTACATTTCAATACACAGGGAGAATAACCTGTATTCCTGGCAGTCTTCACCAAGGCCAAGGTGGTCTATAGGAGGTCTCCAGCCCAGACTCTCTGCATGCTGCACTGAATTGCTGGGAGTTTAACATTTAATGTTTAAGAGCATCACAAATTTCCTGGCTTTCCTAATCCTCCCTGCTTTTTTATACAACCCTTTCTTACACAGAACAGGTCTTAGTGCCCTTAATTCATGTTTTCCTGCATTGTATTTCAGTGACCTATATTGAGTTGTCCAGTTCTCAGACACTCTAACCACCTAACATCCTTGCTTCACTCATCCAGCTTTTTTATTGGCATTTTCTGTTGTCATTTAACCTTTGTGCCCATTTTCATGTACAGACTGCTGTACAGATGCGGGAGGGGCGTGGGGGAAAAAAAAAGGAAAAAAACCCCCTCAAGCTCACCAAATTCAGAGTACTGGCAATTTCCACCAGTGTAATGCAGAGTGGGGAAAGCTCAGCTTCAAGGCAAGGTTTTCACACTCTTGTGACAAGTGATGGTTTTTTCCTACCAATATCGACAACAGTGAATGAAAAAAAAAATAAGATAGGATCAGTGGGTTTTTTCATCTTTGGCTTGACAAACATTTTATTTTCAACCCTCTTTTTTTTCCTCCCAGCAATCATTGCAATAAAAAAAAATCATGTAGATTTGTCTTTTTCCAGCTGCAGTGCCAAATGACAAAGGCTTTCAAAGTTAAGCCAAAGAGGTACAAGGACATAATATATATTTTTGTAACTCGTGACCCCAGTTTCACAGGCCTGGGTGATGAAAGCACAGTGGGATGTTACCTGCTCCCTTTAGTTCTAGCAATAAAGAAACTAAAATTTTATCATCAGAAATCTTTGATGAGTTTCTCATAATTTCTAAGAAAACACTCAACACATTTCATTTTCTAAATCCCTAGTTTACTCATCTTTGGTACTTATAATGATACTATGGGTTAAAATAATCCATAATAACAATTAATAATAATCAATAAAAATAATCCATAATAATAATTGATTTGTGGTATAGAAAAAGTTATTTAAATTAATAATTTAAATAAATTAATAATAAATTAATAAATAATGTATTACTTAAGTGCAATGTAACTTCTAATGTGTGATCTCATAACCATGAAACGCTGTAACACGGTCAGCCATATAAAATATTATTATACTACACACCACTCACAGAAAAAAACAGCAGAAGCTTCTAAAAAGACTTACTATTTAAAAACAGAAAGAGCTTGCATTATAGCACATCACCCTTCCTGCCAAGTGCAGGGGACTGCTCTGTTCCCAGGAGCTGCTGCCTGAAACAATCAGCTTTCACCCACCACTCTACACGCTGGTTCTGTGGGGAGGTTTGTAACAAGGACAATGCCTACAGGTGACTTAGTAAACATGAGGAGCTCCTAGGAAACAAGGGCAGTATTTTCAGCTGATAGTTATTAAAAAGGTGCATTAAAGGGTAAAAAAAAAAAAAAAGTATTATAGCTATGGAAGTGTTTCTAAATAACCACTTTTTATTGTGCTCTGTGAGACACTGGCCTTCAGAAAGTTCAGCACAGCAACGTCTACGAAGAATACAGCACAGAAAATAGAGCACTAAAGAAATCCTCCTGTTTATCCTTCACCTACACAAACACCATCCAAGCAGCCACAGGGTCTAAACAAAAGCTTTATAATTTCTCACTGCTTAAGCTGTAAATTATTAACCTTCCATATGCTGAAATATTGATTTCTAGCATTAAATGTCACTATTGCCATTAACCTCGCATCTTCTCCGCCAGGGCTGCCCACACTTGTGCTGCAGGGGAAATAAGGCAACTACAGGAAACCTGACATGTAACTTTTTTTTTTGTTTAAAGTTATTTGTTTTCTATTAAGTCAAAATTATCTTTTTTTTTCAGTCAATCACATATGTGGACATGTAATAAAAGTGTGAAGATATAGTTTAGCCACCCTGATGTTGTACTTGATCACAGTGCACAAAAAAATTGAGCAAAGCACTTTAGCTACAGTAAGCTGAACTCCTTAAATTGATAGCTCCTATCACTTTCAAGGCATAAGCTGCACAGAATTTATCTCAATCACTAAAATATATATGAAGGCTAGAAAGTATTAAACTTACCTGCCACAAGAAAAGGTAAATTCATGCTCAGTCTTCTTCTTAAGGAGCTTCAAGTTCAGAATTCCCCAGCTTCTGTTAGCAGTAAATATGCCATAGGAGATTTTGGGAATAGAAAATTCCTAGAACAGGAATTTCTTGGAAATGGCAAATGCCTGAAAATTGTTAAACTAATGGGTATGAATGACTTTCTATCCCTCTCTACGGTCACATGTAAATTAAAAGCAAGCAAATAGATATGAAACATGTAAATGCAACCGTTCAGAATGGTCATGATTTCATCTTTTTACCCAAGAGTTGGAACAAATCTCATATGGCATTTTATTCTTTTTTCTTTCTGCACAAGAGACAAAAACAAGCCACCTAGTTTCTGCTATGATTTCCTAGTTTGCAGCAATCCCTTTAATCAGTGAGGAACTGGTTCTGACAGTGTTACTGGTTTCCAGCCGTAGCCCGACTGCCGCAGCACAGGTCAGCAGTCAGGCACCCTCCAAGGCTGCTCCTACTCTGTGACACACAATACTATTCCCCAGGTGACCTCCTTGAATCAAATGACCTGCCACTCTTCTTCCACCTCACCTCAGGAGATGATAGAAGCTTCTTTCCCAGAACTGGTTATAACAAACCTTCTCCCCCCTTTTACAGCCCCATGGGATTTGTATTTCACCTAAGCACCTCAAGGTGCCCATCACTACGTTATCTGCGGCTCTGAAATGATAATGAAGGAACAAATTCTTATAAAAAGCTGTGAGTGCCATTTGCTTTTCACTGGTGGCATCATGGCAGCTTTAATTTTATTCTGGCATTGAGTGAGTGTTGCCAGTTGTTGGCAGAATTTTGTTAACAGTTTAGAAAATATTCTTTTAATTGATGAAATGCACCCAGAGGCCTCCTAGGGAAAATAAGCAAGCTTGTACTTCTATGTCAGTAAGCCTAAAACTGTTACTATTAAAAACCAGGATGACAGCCAAAATATCCTAGTCACTTGTAGCAAAGCACTTCTCCAACACCATACTGAACCTAAACTTGTGTGCTTCATCCCTTGTGGAGGATGAAGGACTACATAAGTGACATTCATTTTATTTTCATTCTGAGGTCTAGGGTTGACGTGATTGCTTCCTAGATCAACTACATTCTCATAGACATTTACATTTAAGCATTTTTAAGTATAAATTCCTCCAAAGGGTCAAGCCAAGACAGATTGTTTTCATGAATAATTCCTGTGAGCTATGGTATCAAATGCTGTGCTAAGTTAATCTAATGCATTCTACTGCTCTCCCCAGAATATGGAAATTAGAGTCAGTCCTTCAGAGAATTCCTCAGTGAGGTTGGAGGTCCTTGTGGCTGAAGCTATGAAATATAAAATGTCTCTGGTTTCAAGGATGGATGGATCAATGAATAAAAATGGGATAAGGACCCCACATCTCTTCAAAGCAGCCGGAGGGGCAGGGAGCCTCAGTGCGGTGTGCGCGGGGATTTTCTTGCACACACCCTGCTTAGAGAAATCTGCATCCAAGCACAGGGCATGATGTGAACGAGACACATGTTGGATGGAGGCATATCATAAATCACTTGAGACGGTTGGTGAGACTGTTTCCTTTGCATGGTACCTTCTAGAATATAACTGTAGGGATGAACTCAGTGGAAAGCCCCTGGATGCAGAGGAATATCCACTATGAAAATCCCCATTTTTATACCAGGCAAGGCCAGATTTGCATATAAACGTACAAAAGTGGAAGGGCTCTTCTCGTGAACCATCAAAAGAAAACTCGAATGACTGAGGAGGAAAGTTAGGTTCTTTTCTTGCAAGCTTGCAAGCATTAGTTTCCCAAAAGCACAGAGAAGATGGGTCACCAGATGATTCCTTAGACATCCTTCCATCAGCACTAGAACCAAGAGTGGTGGTGCCATGGGGTGCCTCAGCCCAGCCTTCAGTCTATCCCCCAGCCCACCTCTGCTGCCCAAAGCTGGCCCCTGAGCCTTGCAGGATGGTCACAAGACAATGCTGAAGCTCTTTCTTATCACCAAGGGAAACTTCACTCCCTTGCAGGGAGTCTTTCTGTCTCTGGCACTCCTGCTTCCAGCCAGTGTAACCCCTTCTGTGCCTCGGCCTTCTCACCTTCCAAGCCAGATCATTCCTTGGCCAGAAACTGTTGTTTGGATCAGAACAACCCATTGCAATGCTACGGGCTTGGGGGAGACTGACTGGAGAGCTGCCTGTCGGAAAAGGACCTGGAGGTGTTGGTCACCAGCAGCTGAACATGAGCCAGCAGAGTGCACGGGTGGCCAAAAAGGGCAACAGCATCCTGGCCTGGATCAGCACCAGTGTGGCCAGTAGGACCAGGGAAGTCATCCTTCCCCTGTACTCAGTGTTGGTGAGGCTGCACCTCAAATACTGTGTCCAGATTTGGGCCCCTGACTTCAAGGAGGACCTGGAGGTGCTGGAGCGTGTCCAGAGAAGGGCAACGGAGCTGGGGAAGGGTCTGGAGCACAAGTGTTACAAGGAGCAGCTGAGGGTGTTTAGCCTGGAGAAAAGGAGGCTGAGGGGAGACCTTATCACTGTCTACAACTCCCTGAAAGGGGGGTGGAGAGAGGTGGGGGTGGGTCTGTTCAACCAAGGACCAAGGGACAGGACAAGAGGAAATGGCTTCCAGTTGCACCAGGGGAGGTTCAGATTGGATGTCAGGAAAAATTTCTTCACTGAAGGGTTCTCAGGCACTGGAACTGCCCAGGGAGGTGGTGGAGTCCCCATCCCTGGAGGGATTTAAAAGCCGGACAGATGAGGTGCTCAGAGATCTGGGCCAGCAGTGGACAGGTACGGTTGGACTTGATGATCTCAAAGGTCTTTTCCAACCAAATGATTCTGTGATTCTATGAAATTACCACTGTAAGAAGTTACAATTTGAATGTACCTTCACTGTAAAATAGTGATAGCATCTACTCTGCAATATAGTTTAACTCTGTCCTATTTGTATACAGCTCGGAATTTTCTAGGAAGCAGAACTTACCCTTGCTCAAAAAACCTCAGAAGCTCATGTGTGTTGCTTCAGCAGCTTCAAATTAAAGCAGCAACACTACCATGCATGTATACTTTCTGATGGCCCTTCCAGGTTTTGCATTCCATAAGCACTTTTAGAACTGAGGTAATATCTTCTGTTTCACAGATGAGCAAAACCAGCTCTGGCCAGTTATTCAAGATCAAGCTGAAAATAAATTATCTCAGACAATAGGGGAATACTGTGAACGTTATGTGCAAGTGTGACTTGAATAAAACATGATACACAGTGGTGAGGAACTGAAAACTGCTCTCTGCTAAGCCAGCCGGACACGTCTTTGGGCCTCAGAAATTGTCCCTTTCGAGAAACCCTTTCTGCCTGTGTCCTGAACTGCAGCTTTGTGTCTCTGCGCTCACACACACACACTAACCAATCTTAAATGGGCTGAAAGACTTCTTTTCCAGTCAAAAGCATCAGCTCAGTCTGCATTCACGACACTCAAAGTTGGAAAGTGCATACTCAGAAATGCTCCGTTGTGTAGGAGAGAAATATTTCATGGCAGCAGCAAAACATGCATTTAATTTTCAATTAAAAAAAAAACCCCTAATGCTTCCTTCCAATGTGTTTTTTAGTCCTGTATCAAAAAATGACCACAGAGACTTGCAACAGCTACCTGGAGACAGTTCAGGGCCTTTGTAATCTTTTGGAATCCCCCAGTTTTGATTTGTAGCAAAATGTTTACAGTGGAAAATGTTTAGGGCATAAAACATTTCTGCTTGTCAGATTGTTCTGTAAACACTGCAGCTAGTTCTGCTGGTGGCTAGGTGACAACAGCCGTGCAACAAAACTGGATCCACTCTGAACCAAAACCAAAACCAAACAACCAAAATCACAACGTGCATTCCATCACACTTCTAAATAATGAGAGAAATATTTGGGGTTGGGGCAGGGAGGGTGTGTGGTGGTGGAAATGGCTGGTAGGGAGGATTAGACTAAAATGAAGTTTTACCTCTCTCTCAATGAACTGTCATGTTAACATAAAGCAGAATAGTTGGGATCAGCCTATTTTACATTCTGTTTCCATTTCCTTACATCACTTCAGCTGGGTGCAAAAGAAAGTCAGCTGCAAAAAGCCTTCCCTTACACAGCCAGACCTGGCAAAAGGCCACTGCCTGCAGCCCCACCACTGCCTGCAGCCCCACCACTGCCTGTAGCCCCACCACTGCCTGCAGCCCCACCACTGCCTGTAGCCCCTGGGACCAGAGGGATTGAAAAGGAACTATGGAAGATAGCAGGGTCTGACCTGCTTCAAACCCACACCTCAGAACCAGCTGCAGGTTGGGCTCCCATGCAATATTGCTATGGCATGCACAAAGGTGAGCACCGACCTGTCCCTGTACAGTGTCACAGACTTGTCTTTGGGCTGCAAGGCCATAGGCAATGACCTCACTTCTCGGGGATGTGGAGCATATTTCTGCCAACTGGAGTATTAAACCTGGATTCTTTATTTTCTTGTGACCAGCCTTTACCATGGGCTCAAGAATCTCAATATACAAATAGATTTTTTTGCAAAACTAATCTTGAGCCTGGAGAGGTGAGTTGTGTGCTTCTGGAGATGCACCAAATAACGGAATGGAGGTGCCCAGGTCAAGACAAAGATAGGACAAGTGCTGATGACTCCCTGCAGGAATTCAAGGAAAACAAAATGCAGGGGAAAAAAGGCTGTTGTTGCTGGGTGTGTCCTCCCCTGTGCATATCACAGGGCATGAAAACCCATAATCCTTCCCTTCTGATGCAAAGTCCTACAGACATTTGCCTTAATGGTCGATATTGTCTTTGCTACACATCAGTCTGAAAGAGGTTCAGAATTCAAGGACCAGGAGACACCATGGCACTTCTGAGACCTTTTTACAGTCTTTTAATTCTATGTTGCTAATATTCAATCATCGTGTAGCATCAACAGCAAACTTGTGCACTGAAATGCCTTTTTTAAAGACAGCTTATTCTCAACTGGTGCCTGCACTACCCTTGAGTATGTCTTCTGTGAATGATGGTACTTAAATGAAGTCATTAATTGTACATCCCCTTTTAACACAGGCAGAAATTTTTGTTTAGCTGGCAATTTATTAAAATGTATTACATAAATTGCTTTATATTGCACTGGCTGCGCATCAGCTTTCAAAATCCAGGATGTTTCAGAAAAAGCAATGAAGCCAGTATCAAAAGCAGTGACAGAATTTCAAAAATATTTGCTTCTTTATGGCCTTCCATGCACACAGTTCCTGCAATGAATCCTGTCTCTCCTACTGAAGTTCCTTCCCTGCTTTTCCTCTCCTCTCAGTAAGCACATGGTAACATATAGCTCAGTATTTGAAACAGACTAATCATACAGCTTTAGAATAACATTTGCTCAGCCAAGTTTTCTGGATGTAGTGACCCAAAATGACAATCACATTTAGCTGGAAATACCAAAATGAAAAATGCATAGAATTTGCTCATTTTCTGCTTTTCCCAGACAATTATTATTTCAGTCTTGAACTAGATCATCACACTAAAAAGTTATCCACCATATTGAGGAACTGCAGATATTTTTCAGGTCATGGCTTTGAAATGAGATCCATGATACAGAAAAGACGATAACTGTACTCAGGGAGAAAAAACCATATGCAGGCTTCAAGGCACTGGTCATGCCGTTACCAACACAGGTGACACTAGAAAATGTGCTAACAAATTAAAGCTTGTGCTCTCTTACCTCTGCTTAAGAACTCAAACCCCATGTGGGAGTAAAGGATGGAAGTGCTACCAGTGAACTGCTAAACCAGCATGGACTGATCTCAAAGAGGCACGCCAGCAATATCGCCAGTTCGTGCCCCCAAACACCAACACAAAGCCAGAGCTTCACATCCTGGTACAAATAATCATATAGCAAAATAGCCTCCTGATTTCATAAGCATGTGCACCATGACACTGCACTATTGCACAGGACATTAAGATCAGTAAAATTTATAGCATTAGTAGCACAAGATTAACAGCACATGCCACGTTACTGAAAAATTACATCACCACAGCTTCTGTGTTTATAGCACACTATCACAGGATCCCAGACTGGTGGGGTTGGAAGGGACCTCAGGAGATCTCCAGTCCAACCCCCCTGCCAGAACAGGTTCCCTACACCAGGTTGCACAGGAAAGTGTCCAGGTGGGTTTGAACATCTCCAGAGATGGAGACTCCACAGCCTCTCTGGGCAGCCTGTCCCAGGGCTCTGGCACCCTCACAGCAAAGAAGTTTTTCCTTCAGTTTGTCTGGAACTTCTGGTGTCCCAGTCTGTGCCCATTGCCCCTTGTCCTGTCACTGGGCACCACCGAGCAGAGCCCGGCCCCATCCATTTGGCCCCCACACTTCAGATATTGACAGACATTGATCAGGTCCCCTCTCAGGCTGCTCTTCTCCAGGCTGAACAGTCCCAGCTCTCTCAGCCTCTCCTCACACAGGAGATGCTCCAGGCCCCTCAGCATCTTTGTGGCCTCTGCTGGACTCTCTCCAGAAGTTCCCTGTCCCTCTGGGACTGGGGAGCCCAGAACTGGACACAACACTGCAGATGTGGCCTCACCAGGGCAGAGCAGAGAGGAGGAGAATACACAGTGTGTGCTATAAAGAATGCTTTGGTTTAACAAAGCCCAGCTAATGTTCCCTAAATCCTTCTGAATTGGTTGTTGCAGGCTTCGTTTTTTTCTGCACAAAACCTTTGTGTTTTAATAGTGACAGGTCACTGCCTGGCTTTGAGATGAGGAGGAAAACAAATAAATTGTTCCAGGAGGTTTATGCTGACAATATATAAAGAGCAATAAATAGTGAAAACAATTGTCTAGCCATGGGGAGCTCTGTACAGGAACACCCAGCACTGCACTGAAGTCAAAGCCCAAGGTGCCACCACTACAGCTAGGGGCTGGACAACCATCCAGGACTCAGGCATGTCAGGTGGTGGGTGTGAATGTCCTGTCACCTGGGGCCCAAGGTGTCTGAACTGGACTGGAGGATCTGTGGCCTTGGCAGGCATGAGTGTGAAACGTGTAAGTGTCCAAGGACAGACATCTGAGAGGAGAAATGACTGTCCACATGCCATTCCAACACTACTAACCAGATAAATTTCAGATTTTGTGGCACTGAGTGACAAGGTTCTGCTCCTGTGGTTATGCCACGCTAAATTCCCCTGTGACAGTTGGTGTCAAAGTTCCTGTTACAGGGTGGAAGGGAAACAGGAATGAAAAAGTGATAGAAATCAAACTGATGCAACTCCAGAGCTGTCAGTTCTGGCAAAGAGTTCTTGACTATCCAACCTTCAAATAGAAATAAAATAAACAAAAAAAATGTATCTGTGTCTCTTCAAGCTGTCCTGAGAACTAAGTCCTCTGTGTTCTTTCAGTTGCCCTATGAGACTGAGTTATTTTCTCTTTTCCTTTTTATTTTTAGCTAATTTTAGCAATGAACTATTTAATTTACACCGAGTATAGCACTGCCCGTCACCCATTGCCCAGCCCTTTATAGGGCTGTTGTCACAGCACCCTGTTTGCCAAGTGGTATGAGGACAACTGCATTAAACACTGAGTGATACTGCATCAATGGGCACATTTTCCACTTCTATCACAAACAGAACGTTTAGCTTTAAATTATTAAGAGATTTAGTTAGTGATTCCTTAAGCCAGTTGGTGTAGTAGCTGCAGAGGGAATGCTGGAGGGCACAGATGAACTTCAGGGACTAATTCTTCATTATTACACCCTGTCACAAGGCAAAGACGTAAGAACCAGACTAACAGCTGCTAAGCTAATGCAAAGTGTTAGTGAGCAGGAGCCCAGTCCTACACATGGCACTTCTGCTAACGAAGGAACCTCTTCTCCATGGCAGCTGGGCCCTTGGTTTCTGCACTGTAACAGTGATGGTGTTCACAATTACCCTCAAGTTCAGGATTTTTACAATGTACTTTTCCCTTTTTCAAAGATTAAAAGAAGGAAGACAACTCCATTCAGACAAGTAATTCCCTGCAGACACGTGCTATCTGCAGAGTTCTGTCCTCAAGGTCTTAACAACCTTGATTTTGAGATCGTACTGGGTGTAGAGGTTAATTCAGTGACATTAAAACATGGTTTAATGGAGAACACACTCTACTCTTTTCACTCCTGAAAACACTATAGCTTTTACAGGATTTTTTTTTTCCAAAAGAATTTGTTGTTAAAGTCTTGCCTTCAGAGTCTGAACAGTCACATAAACCAGCCACGGCTACAGGCAGACCTGAACTGATACTGCTCCCTCTTAATAGGGTAATTGTCTTTGAGATACTGAATAGCAAAAGACAAACACAAAAGTATTTGTTAAATATCACTCTCTAAAGTCATCAAAATTGTAAAGAAATAAGAAAAAAACAAACAGGCTATAAAATGAATGAGGTGGCAAGCTGGAAAAATCATGTTGGGTATTCTTTAGAGTATGGTAAGATCATTTGATTATTATTATTATTTCAAAGTACATCTATTTCCAAGATAGTGAGTTTCTGGAAAGTGGACAGCACGTTAACTATGAGGCACCAACGTGTCCTCACGGCCAAGAAGGCCAATGGGTCTCCTGGGGTGCACTAAGGAGCGTGTGGCCAGCAGCTCAAGGGAAGTTGTCCTCCCTCTCCACTGTGACCTAGTGAGGCTGTGTATGGAGTGCTGTGTCCAGTTCTGGGCTCCCCAGTTCAGGAAAGACAAGGAACTACTGGAGAGAGTCCAGCAGAGGCTACAAAGATGATGAGGGGCCTGGAGCATCTCCTGTGTGAGGAGAGGCTGAGAGAGCTGGGACTGTTCAGCCTGGAGAAGAGCAGCCTGAGAGGGGATCTGATCAATGTCTATAAATACCTGAAGGGCAGATGTGGAGAGGATGGGGCCAGACTCTTTTCACTGGTGTACAGCAACAGAACAAGGGACAATGGGTACAAACTGGAACACAGGAAGTTCCATCTGAAGATGAGGAAGAACTTATTTACTTTGAAGGTGACAGAGCACTGGATCAGGCTGCCCAGACAGGTTGTGGAGTCTTCTCTGGAGATATTAAAGACCCACCTGGATGTGATCCTGTGCAACTTGCTCTAGGTGAACCTGCTTTGGCAGGGGGGTTGGACTGGATGATCTCCAGAAGTCCCTTCCAACCCCACCATTCTGTGATTCTATGAGTTTACCATTTATAATGGATTACTATTATGTCATGATCTCTAACAGAAAGGTAAAACAAACCTTAGCTTTTTAAAAGCTATTTTATTTATTAATTTTTTTATAGTCCAATATTAAATTAAAAGAGCTGCTGAAATGAAAATAATTATATCTATTAATTCTAGGAAGCTTTCCATGAAAATTACAAGTTTTCCATGTCAGCTTTGAGGGTATTATTAGTGTTTTGGAAATCAGCTGCATCAATGAGTTTGTTTTAATGATAAGTTGTGTCCTGAAGGGTCTCTTATAAACACTTTTCCCAGATTATTTTACTAACTTGTGGATCATGGTTTAAGCTGCAGCTATCTGACAAAGTTTTTAAACTCATTTTCTGCTTGTGTTTTCAGGTGTTTCCACCGGGACTATTAGGAGAGCATGTCTAGCCCCCATTATCCTTGGAAACTGATAAATCTGATTAAATAAAAATGACCAAAAAAAAAAAAAAGTGATATCTCTCTTTTACTTTTACTTTAATTGCAGATTTGTATGAAATCATGCCAGGTGATTGTGGCAAAAAAATATTTTCTTAATCTCTGTGTTGGAAATGAACCAGTTGTGTGCAGCTTGCAGTATCTGAATTTTATTTAGCTACTATTTAGTACTGAGTTAAAGCCTGATCAGCACTCCTGCACATACAAACTTACACCCATTTGCTGTTATCCTATTGATCCAAATTAACTGTTTTCCCCAAACACCTGATGACTAAATATTCAAGAATGGTTCACAGGGAGCAATGATACAAACCCATCCCCCAAACAAAGTCGCTGTCGTGGCTTGCAAAGCTACAGAGCATTTCCTGAACACAAACAGGCTGCTTACACACTCTTCAGATGAACATCTTTAAACCAGATCATTGCATGCAAGCCACAGTGCACCTTTCCTAACAGATATACACATCAAGCTTGGGGATGCTCAGGCAGTTCCCTGACCAGCACATAGTCACGGGATCACAGAGTTGTTTGGTTGGAAAAGACCTTTGAGATCATCAAGTCCAACTGTACCTGTCCACTGCTGACCCAGATCTCTGAGCACCTCATCCACCTGTCTGTTAAATCCCTCCAGGGATGGGGACTCAACCACCTCCCTAGGCAGCCTCAGAACCCTTTCAGCAAAGAAATTCTTCCTCACATCCCATCTCAACTGCCCTGGGCACAACTGGAGCCCATTTCCTCTTGTCCTGTCCCTTGGTCCTTGGTTGAACAGACCCACCCCCACCTCTCTCCACCCTCCTGTCAGGGACTTGCACAGAGCCAGAAGGTCTCCCCTCAGCCTCCTTCTCTCCAGGCTCAACACCCCCAGTTCCCTCAGCTGCTCCTCAGAAGGCTTGTTCTCCAGAACCTGCCAGGGGTTTAAATGTTATCATTGTGCTTATTGAATTGGGCAGAAGGACTCGTGTTGGTAAAGCATTAAATTCAGCATGTGGCCTACAGGAGTTCAGTCTTTTACTCCCCCACTGAGCTTTTATATAACCTTTGATAAATACCTCTGTGCTTTATTGCAGCCACCTAAGAAACAGGCATGATAAACGTCTTTTACCAACTTCCTTTTGCTGTTATCCATTCACTCTGCCTGTGTTCTGCTGTAGGAAGCACTGAGTATGCACAGAGAGGGAATATTGGGTTCTACAATGTTGGTAGCTATGTCATGCAAAATCTGCAACAGAAAATAAATAAATAAATAAATTACTCAAGTAATGCAACTCAGCTGCAAAACCATGGAGATGAGTCCAGTTTTAATATGAATGTCTTGCTTCAGGACAAAAAGTTTACTGCTCACTAGGATGCAGGAGCTTTGACTTAAGAAATGAGGAATCCAGAAATCGCAACAGGTACGAGTGGCAAAAGTCTGTGATCTGTTTTCTTGCACTGCAAACGAGAGCAACATGCTGGCTCACCTGTTTGAATGGCACATTCTAAAAGAGCTTTTTATAAGATGTTAGGTTGGATATAAGGAAAAAGTTCTTCAATATGAGGGTGGTGGATCAGTGGAACAGGTTACCCAGAGAGGTAGTGGAGGCCCCATCCCTGGAGATATTCAATGCCAGGCTTGATGGGGCTCTGAGCAACCTGCTCTAGTGAAGATGTCCCTGCTCACTGCAGGGGGTTGGACTGGGTGATCTTTGAAGGTCCCTTCCAACCCAGTACATTCCATTATTCTATGATTTTTCTTTAGAGCAAGTGATTGTGGTTCTTACAATTGGGCACCTCTAATTTATGAAGTAAAGGATCCTGTCCAATGAAGTGCACACAATACACAACCAAGGAACTGAGGAAAGGCCAGGTTCCAGCTCAGCCAAAGGCTCAGGTTCAGGATGATCTTTTAATAATCCGTGTGGAACTTGCATTTTAAGAATCCTCTGCAACAGAGCAATCTTTGTATGTTCACTGCTTACTGGTGGCCACAGCACTCATGCTCTTTAAGTTCCAGTGATTTCCTTCTCTGGTGTTAACTCTTCAGTGTGTCCTTGCAAGTCTTTTGGAACAGCCTTGAACACAGCCTCACACAAAGTTCTCACTGAAGTGTGTTGCAGAAAGTGCTGTGTTTCCATAACAGCATGGGCAGCCTTCAGTATCTATCCTTTGTGCACACTAACCCACTGCAGCAATTATGTAAATACATAGATTTTAATACGGTCAAATAAATAAATAAACCATCAATAGTTTTCTATATCTGGGTAAATGTTCCTTCTCAAAACATGTGAAGTTTTTATGTGCCTCTCAGAGCTGTACCCTCTGTACTCTGGTCAAAACCTTTTTATCCGACAGGAAATGCTATGGCTCAGCCAAGATGTTTTCCTCGTTTCTGCATCTATTCTGCTGTTGTCAACCCACATTATTTTCTTCCTATTTCCTTCTTGCCTGCCTCTATGAATTACTTCTCCTTTCCTCTGTCTGAAGAATATTTTTTCTCTAAACATAGCAGATGCCTTAATAGCCTTATCACCAGCATTTTTCAGTGTAGAACAAAAGGCTTTTTAGAAGGTTAAACTACAGGAAATATCTAACAGCAAGTAAGAAGGAAAAAAAAAAATGTTCACGGGAAATTACCTGCTGGATTCCAGTTCTCATCTTGTGCTATGCTAAAAGGGATCTTCAAGGAAAGCACCCTGAGCTCCCATCAGCTCCAGAGAGACAGACACTATGGGAACCTCCTTTCCAGGAAATGCAGCAAACTGTTGAAGTGGATTCCTTTAGGCATGAGCTCACACACCCTTTTGATCAGATCTGGCTTCACCTGATACACTCATTTATCTGATCTGGATTTATCAGACTTTTCACTATTTTTCCTCCAGGCAGGCTGTCTGTCCGGGCTGCACTTCCCCCAGCAGCCCTGCCAGCGCGCTTTGGCTAACTACCTGGTACCACTAAGAGCTAATAAATCTTTTCATTAGGAAGCCCTGGGAATGCTCTGGATTTAAAGTCTGATTTATGTCCTTGGCTCAGTGGAAAGATCACCTCTGTAAGAACAAAAGCTCCAACACCTAAGCAGAGCTGAAAATTCTTGAAGAGGCAAAACATTACCTAAGTCTGGGCTGAAGTTTAACTCTGCACAATAAATCACCGCTGAGAACTATCTAAGAACCCAAACCTTAACTGGCTTCTCTCTTACTTTAGACTTTGAAAGCTGACCTAACTGCCAATTAGATTTCTCTTTCCTGAGTAAAATAAAATTGCTGTTTGGAGTGAGATTCCACATTGGTCCATTGCAAAAATCATTCAAATTACTGCAAGTCCAGAAATCAATAAAATGAAGTGTCAGTGAATAAAAACCCATTAAGGAAGGAGAAACTCATTTCTAAACCCTTATTTTTTTTAAAAAAACCCTTTTTTCAGATATTCTGATATAAAAGTGATTGTAATAGGTTTAGAAATATTTTGTCACGTGGGTCTTTCCTTCTCCAGACCTGGATCACGTCTCAGCATCAAAGACAGAATCGTTACAATACCAGGTGTGGCTTTTTGAAAGGAGAGCCTCAAGTGTCTGTATCATTTCACAGACTCAGAGTAACTCACACTGAGAGGAACCCCTGGGCTCATTTCTCCCTGCTGAAGGCAGGTCCCATTGGCTCAGGCTG
The DNA here is from genome assembly GCA_907165065.1 of Caprimulgus europaeus. The sequence continues at coordinate 34,698,248 of OU015534.1, forward strand.
CTCAGGACTTTTGCAGTTGAATTCTAAACACTTTGGTCAGTCACGTTTCAAATATCACCAATAAGGGATATTTTCACTTATTCATATTTTCACTTTCTGGGCAACATTTTCTGCTGCTTAACCACTCTCACTGGGATTTTATTTTTTTTTCTCCTGTGCCTCCTGGAAATTTCTCTTGGTGCAACTTTTGATGATTTCATTGCATTCTGACAGGCCTCTGCCTGGCTCTGTCTGCTCTGGAACTACGGGCAGTGTGTTGGTTACCAGTGTAAGATCTGGTAATTCAGATAGCGATGTCTGCTCATCCTGTGACCTTTCCACTGTCATTGGACAGTTTATTATAGACACCACAGCTACTGCACTGGTCTATAGCCCTGGTGAAAGCCCACAACAGAGGGTGAGGCAGCACCCAGCTCCACCCAGGAAAAGCCCCCAGTAATTTCTGACCACTCAGGAGGGAATATGCCAAGTTTTACCAGTTTTCTAGTGGTGTTTGCCCTTCTGTGCTGCTGATCACTGATTTCCAGCTTCTGGCTAGCAAAAAATATGTTCCCATAACCAGAAAAAAGCTGTCAACAGCAGGACAATAAGAATAAAAGTGGATTTTTTATTATTTTTTTTCTGATACCTCGTTCCCTCTCAGGATCCTGTGCCCTCAGGTACGGTCACTTATGGGACTGTGCCCAGCAGCAAACTTATCATGAGGAGACACCTCCAATGCACTGAAGAAGCGTGGTACATTGGAAATAGACAGGAAATAAAACAATGGCAACAGTATTATCTGTATTATTTAACATCTAAACCAATTTAATCTGTTTTTTCCACATGAGGATTTCAGATGTTTACGAAAGATGATTCCTTTCCATGGTAGATTTTGTGAAGCTGAGACTTCTGGCACTCTCTGACACATAGAATCCTGTCCCTTGATGAAATATAAGCTCCAAAACAAGCTATATGCCTCATGTTGTCCTTTACACCTTGATTAATGCTATGCTTATTCCTAAATTTGTGAGGAAGTGAAAAACTTTTGTAGTTATGGAATAGAAAACAGAAAATAATTTTCTCATTTTAATAACTTGAATCAAATTTTTCTATGTACTGTAATTTAAAAAATCACAAACAAGAATAGATAGACCAGCAAGTAATAAATCAACCTTGCCATTCTTCTGCTATTACTGACCAGGAGTGAATGTTATAGGTTTATGTTCGGGTAATTCATCACTTTCCATCCATTATCCTGTGGATCATTTGTTGTAGTTATAATAACAGGTTCTCAAACTCATTATATTGAATCCTCAGACACCAGAAAATATATAAAATTAAAAGTGAAAAAAAAAAATTTAAATCCTGAGTATGCAATCCACTCCTTTGGTAATTAGGGATCCAAAGTTACACTTTTTTTCATTTCAGAGTTATTAAAACAGCATTTATGTGCTGCATCAGAGTGAGGGATGATGATTAAAGCACCTGTCATGAAGCTAGAAGCATATTAAGGAGCAGAAACCAGATAAAAACTACAAGCCCAGCCTCCCAATGGTTGCTGCTTCAGCTCTAGGTAACTTAAACATCCTAGTTCTATATGGCACACTTATGCTGTGTGAAAGCCTGGCCAGCTTTAGTACTCACACCAGTTTAGGGGGGTTACAGGGAATGGTGGGGTTTGTGCCTCCAAAAGGCTGTTCCTGCAGGTCCAGCTGGCACGTCCCTCGCCAGCCCTGCTGAGGGAAACCGCGCTGCCACTTCATCACCAGCGTCACCAAGGCAGGTGATGGACAAGGCTGACTTCTCAGCTCATCATCAAAAGCAAAAAGAGAGGAATAGTGGTGATTGCATGGACATTTGAGCCTAAAGAACTATTAATTGATGGAAATTTTTCCACTGTGATATGTGGGAAACATGGAAAATAATAGAGCACCTCTCCAATGGACTCAGCAGCTGTTTCATCAAAGTGGACCATTTCTCAGTCTTCACCATGGCAGGAACTTCAGCCAGGCACACTGAAGGCAGAGGTCCAGACCCTGCTGCACCACTGAATTGATCCTTTATTTGTCTCTCACAGTCTTTTATTTCATCTCCCACTTCGACTTATATTATGTTTACATTCTGAAGTTTGGATTTTTTTTGTAAGCTTCTTATTATAACATTGGTTACCTAATCCCATTAGGGCTTAAAAATATATTTTAAAATAATTCCTTTATTAATTTTGTTTAAAAAATAAAAAAAAAGTTGTCATTAATAAACTCTGACACTGTTCAAACAGGAAATGTGTGCTAGAAGGAACACCTTAGTGAAACACCTGAGGACTGTGCACAGGAGCTTTTGAACACTTCTATCAGCTGACTTAGGCCTGGGGGTCTTCCTAGAGCCTGAGTTTAAACTAAATGTTGAATGGTGTGCTTGTCATTTTGTAAGTGAAGCACTAAGCCAAGTCTGAGATGTGTATAACCACACTCTAGAGCATATCAGATATTTAGGATGTGATCTTTGCAGGTTCAGCCATTAGCAAGTGATCTTTGGCACTTTTTGTACTATTGCACTTGTCTTTTATATGTCATTTAAATATTATCTTATCTATGCAAGTGTAATCAGAATGTACACTCTGCCATGTCAGCTGGATGACATTGTGAGGCTTGTCCATTTGCTGAAGTCTTTCCTCCCTAACAGAAGGCAAACAGCAGAAGGTGGAGAACACACGTGTCATTCTGATGGAGTCACAGCCCAAACTCTTCCCAGGCTCAGCCCTTTCATACCTTAAATCCCAGTTCCTCCCCTTTTTTTAGCTAAGTTGCAGTTTTCCTCCATACTCCAGTTGTGAAAAGTAGACATGTTCAAACACAAAACCAGCCTGACCAAACTGGGTGCTGGGAAGCAAATCACCACCTGGCAGAACCCACTTTGTGGCTCTAAATGGCACCGTGGTCGTGCTGCCAGCGCTGAAGGTGGCACAGGCAGTTGAGAAAAAGCAATTTTTTCCCAGAAGTGTGTCTCCTGATGAAAATCCTGAAATGGCAGTGTCACAGTTGCCACTGGAGATGAGAAGGTGCTTCTGAAAAGGTAATGTCATGGAGATAAATGGCATGCAGGCTTAATGGGACTGAAAGATGCACATTTCAAACCAAGATGCAAACCCAGCTTTAACAGCAGGGCACCACACGGCTGCCAGGTGCTCAGACCCCTAACACCCACCCATGAGAGGGGAAAGCCTGAGGAACCAGACACTCAGAAACCCAAATGGAAAAGGATATGTCCAAAATGTTAAGCATAAAATACAGGAAACAATTTTTAAAAGCAATTCTATTAATACAAAAAAAAAAAGTAATTTATAACCACAGTACAAAACTTCTGAGTCTTGTAAAGCAAAAGCTATTTTATAAGTTAGATCTGGATCCTACCTCCAAATGATCTGTTGCAGGTGGACAGGCTAGGAAAGAAGAAATCCTAACTAGCTTCAGAGACCACTTGAGACCACCCTGCCCAAGAAGCCAGGAAACTCCAAGGCATCTCCTGATGACAGAACTTCCAAATAAGCAGGGAGAGGTGAATCAGAGAGGCTTCCCTCCTTCCACACAGGCGTGACTAGCACTGTGGCTGGTCCATGAAGGAAAGACTAAAGAAAAGGCCTGGGAAAAAATAACCCCTGATGGACACTCCACAAAAAATGGGAAAAAAAGTATATCATCCAAAAAAAGAAAAAGTAATAGGAAATACATTTGAAACTATTCAGAGACTTCAGTGCTGAAAACTAAAGTGTTACATTCTTGCTAAGTATGTTTTATTTCATCATTTTCTGACAAGATTTTGTATTAAAAAACCCAATATTTTTTTATTAACAGACACTGATTTTGTCAATAGGTTCACAGGCTGGAAGGGACCTCAGGACATCTCTAGTCCAAACTCCTGCCCAAAGCAGGGCCAGCTCTGAGGTCAGACCAGGCTACTCAGAGCTTTATCCAGCATAGTGAAAACCACAAAGGATGGAGATTATAGATTTATCTGCTTTAATATCCTGAAATATTGTGGGGCTATGAAGAAAAGCATTTTTTCCAGACAAATTTCCACTCATAGGATGAATCAAAAGAATTCAGTGGGCCATGCCTAAAGCAAGGTCTTACTCACTGTGTTTCAGAGTATCAAACCTGGCTCTCAAGGAGAGACAGAGATATTATTCTTAATCATTGAAATTATATCCAGTGAAAAATATATAGAAATATTTTTTTTCTAAGTGAGTTCATGAAAAAATAATAATTATTTGCAATGAAGAGTTGTCAGCAAAACCCTTGGAAATGTTTGTAAAACTAGATACCTATGAGCTGAAGTTATAAAAATTAAAAGTAAGTTGTAAAAGCAGACCAGCTGCTGTAAAACAATAAATACTGAGGGGAAACAAGGGATCTAGAGAGCTTCAGCCCTGCTAGGGATATTTACAGTTCATACAGGCAGAAAGCAAAGGGTAGGAATGTCCTCTAAAAAATATTTAACAGCAATAGATGTCCTCAGATCTCGTATTGCTGGAAATAATTAAAACTTTTTGTGATAAGCCCTGGGAAGCACCACTGTGCAATTACAGACACAGAACCAGGGGAGACCCCACGAGCCTGCCTTCCAAGTTATCTGCAACCCCTTCCTCATCAGGTGGACATGAGCTGCTGGTAGGTAGCATTTATCAAAACAGAAATGAGCTCAAAAAGTGCTGAGGAGCTGGTGTAGGGGCCTGGTACTGAACTGAAAGCTTGCTGCCATCAGTGCTGCTCGTGAAAAACTAGTTTGTTTCCTGAAGACCAGAAGAACATGCAGAAAAAGATAATTAATTTAAATAACATGAGACTCATTGAAAACCCTGCTTTTTATTGCATTCTGACACAAGTAGACTGGGTGCTACTTTAAGAGCTTGGGAGTAGTTAAATTGTGGTTATCTGTCTTCTGATTGCAGGACAACTTTGTGCCACTCATTATTGTACCATTAAGAAAGCCATGTCAGTCCAGCCCACACGAGTACACACTGTGAGATCATTCAGATAAAAACAAGTGTTAGCTCCACTTGCCAACAAAACAGAATCCCTGCAACGCTCAAATTCACCTGGAAACACAGTGGCATCTTTCAGCATGAGACCCAACAGTCGCTGGAGCTCCAGCCTGCTTTGAGGCAAGGCAGCGCTCAGGAGCGGGCATCGGCCGAGTGTGGTGAGACCCCAGGCTGCACAGAGCCCTGAGGCTGGTCTGTGCTGACCCATCCTTCCTAGGAACTACCCCAAAGAACAAAAGTCCTGCTCCTAATAGCCAGGTAAAGATCTAAGAAATGAATAAAATTAACCCTGCTGACTTGTAAAACCCAAAGCAAGTGGGACAAAGTCAGATAGAATTAAAAATGAATTGCTGCATTGCTTCCTCTGTGCCTGCTCCTGGCTGCAGTTGTTCCAACCCAACAGCTCTGCACTGAAGCACCGAGCCCCCTCTCCCCAGAGATTCCCCTGAGCCTTCCTGGGATTTCCCCCACGTCCACCCTGTCTCCTTTGTGCCTCTAGCTTCCCACTACAGCTCACTTCTTTGCTGCCTCTGAAAGAAACTCTGCCCCAGCTTTCCCAATCTCTTCCTCACCCCCAAGGGTTCAGCTCTTTTATTTTTATTTTTTTTTTAATTAAACAGTAACATAAAGGATGGGGGGAATAAAACAAAAGAAAATTCATCATCATCACCAGGATCCATTAAGCAGAGCTTGGACTTGGCTGTCTTTTATAAAGAGACCAAGTGTCATTATACTTAACAGGTGCAGGAGGATGAAACACAATATTCATATATAGAAAAAAGTTTCCTAATTTTAAAAAAAAATAAAAAGGTGGGAAAATTACCTAATAATATTTTTTCTAGAAATAAAACCTGTTTTAATTTTTCTTGACTGGAATCACTTATTTAAAGACTCTCGACTTTAAAAATAAAATATGGTAGACTCTAGTACAAACAAGCATTGAAATCCATCTCAAAAATATTTTTTAAAAAATCTTTAGAATTAATCTTCACAATAAAACATCCAAAATGTGTTTAACTTCTTACTGGAAATCTAAACCAAACAAATTTGTAATCAACCACTAAAGCAGAGCAGTACATTAAAAAGTCCTCTGTTTCCACATAAAAGAAACAGTGGAGCTTAACAGGTCCAGTCATAAAGTATAGAAATAAATCCTGTCAGTTTAGATGGGATGGTGAGTACTGTGTTTGGCTCAGGGAAAATTTAATATGCATTAAAGAAGGACTTTGCATTGATGGGAACCCCACTAAGGTTTGTGTTGTCACCTGAGTGCACAAAAACGGACCCGATGGAGACAAGCTACAGAGGCAGAAACTGTGGTGTCAGCACTGGTCTCGATTACCCTACTGGAGGTTCCAACAGCAGTCCAAAGCAGATGGGAAGAAATACCTTCAGAATTAATCAGTTAGTTCACCTGTACCAAAGCCTCATATTTCAGAAGAAGACAATATTTGTTACTGACAGTTTTACTGATGAAAGCACCCTTTACTTTATTCTATTCCCTGCAAAATCCTGTGTAACTCCCCCCAGAAACCGCCCGTGCTCTGCGGCGCTCGGCTGCTCCTGCAGTGCCGGGTCTGGAACCTGAATTAGTCCTAATGAGCTCAATTAACAGCACTGTCAGTGCCTAGTGCTGTGACATTGCCCAACAGCGTGTGACAGGAGAGGGCTCTGCCAGAGAGCTGCCCTCTGGTTTTCACCCCGTCCTACCACAGAGACTCAAACACGTTTCAACCACTGATCAGCAAAGACAAAGACTCCGGCTTCTGGGACCAGAGGACTTCAGAGAATCACAGAATCACACAATGTGAAGAGTTGGAGAGGACCCACGAGGATCACCGAGTCCAGCTCCTGTCCCTGTGTAGGTGTGTTGGGTTTCATGGGGGGGAGCACATTTTTTTGTAGTGGGGGAAGGGGCATGCAGGTTAAGCAACATCCTTCAGTAACACTTTTGGCACAGGCAAGGTGGAGCCCAGTGTGTCACTTGTGTAGCTCATCATGTCATTTACCAGGGCATCGAGAGGCAGAGGACTCACCTGTTTCCCTTCTCTTTCACTGTTCTTCCTCTGGGACTAATTTCTTTCATTAGCTTGGCTAAATGACAAATAAATTATAAATCTGATCTCTTTGCTGGTGGAATCATGTATGTTTGAATAACAACAATAAAGAGTGGTTTATTCTTCGCTATTAATGCATGCTTTGATCTCTAAGGTAGGCTCAGCATGGGGTGTGAGGTGGTCCACAGGAGCCTCACTGGCCTTGTTTGGCTGCTGCTGAGCTACTGAGATGGAGTTAGAGACAGCTCATGTTCTCCATCTCTGTCACACTTGTTTGATATGAGCTGATGTAGTTCATGTTCCAGAGCAGATCGCTGCCGCGTTCATCTCTTGTTTTACGTGGTCTTCCTCACCTTGAGTAACGAGATATTCTGCACATACTACAAGATACACCACCAGTGCTGTAACAACACCCAGGGTATTACATTTTCTCCTGCCTCAACATTAAAAGGAAAAGGAGAAAAAGTCTCCAGTCTAGTGCCTCAAAAAAAAAAACAAAGAAAGAAAAACATATCTTTCTCTGCTTTGTTAATTTGAAATATCAGATTCTTTTTCCCCTTTCTATACCAGGGACAATTTGAGTTTATAACCCTCTTATGTGTTACTGTTTTAGTTAATCTACAGCATAAATTCAGATTAGTTTAATTTTTACTTTTTAACAGAACCAGCAATTTTTATTTTCCTTTTTTTTTTTTTTCCTTCTCTTATTATCCTAGTTACTAGGGGGAGGTGGGGGAAACCATCCTTCACTGATTGTTTGGTTTTGCCTTCAGCTTATTTAATGATACAGGCAGCGATGGTGCTATTATGGGATGGCACACTGCAATGTGAAGAAAAGAGACAAAAACGAAGAGAGAACACCTTGCACAGACACCATTTTTTGGCTCAGAAAGGACACCATTAAAAGGTTTCACTGTCTGACATTGTGTTTTCCTCCACTGAGAGTAAAGCAACGAAAGTAAGTCAAGATTTTGACTTTGATTAATATGGAATAACAATTTTAATTTATGTGGTGCCTTTTTAACTCCAGAGTAGCGTTAAGCTCCGAGACAAACTTTAACTGATATGGAGACTCCACAGATGAATCACTCCTCCACCGCTGGAGTGGAACTACTGCTGGTGTGAAACGTGAGAGGTGTTCAGCAGGTCACGGCAGCACAGCCAGGCACAGGCAAGGAACTGAAGGATAGCTTCTCCATCTAAAGCTGAGAGGAAAATCAACTACATGAACAGAAAGTGGCCCAGGCTCTGGGGATCACATCCCTTTTCTTTAACACCTCTTGGCCAAGACACTAGGATGGATGATGTGTCATATGTCTCTCAGACATGTATGGTTGTTTCTATAGATAGATTTTTCTCCACTATATAAACACTGTTTCCCTCTGTCTGCAATAAGAAATGACTGAAGTGTTCGCAACAGTCAGAGCAACAGTTCCACACCACTGATTTGTACCAAATGCGCTGCTGTAATTTGGTTTATTGGTGACTTTATCCAGCAGCCCACGCTGAGCGAGGTGCTGAATTGTGTTGCTTCGTTGTCAATTTCTGACGTCTTGGACACCAGACATCTTCAGAGCATCCAGCCCACTAGAGAATTGAATTTTCTCACCAAGAAAAATAGCAACTCTCTCCTCTGCCCTCCAGGGAGCCAGTTCTCCCCGTGGCATGGGGAAGAAGCAGGCTGTGCAGGCTGCACTCTCTGCCTGGGAGTGGCAGCTCTGGCTGCCCCGTGCCCAGGTGCTCAGGCGCTTCCTCCACCTCTTCCATTTCAGGTGCTGCCACCTCGGCAGGTACACAGGGGCCTTTTGAGCTCGAGTCCAGTGTGTCAGCTTATTCTTTGGTCTGAACACATAGGGCAGTTATTAAAACACATTTGGTTTAACTTAAGTGTGCTTCAGTGGCAGCAGTTTAAGGGAATGGCAGCTGCATGGCCCTAGGACTTTTTTATCCGTCCTGCAGATAGCAGAAGTGCCTAAAAGGACGTGGCCCAGCTGGGGACGTGTTCAGAGGCACGGCACTCAGCGGTTTAATACAGACCCAGCTCTATTACTGGCACCAAAGGCGAGGTCAGTTCAGGAAACACTCTGTCTCTGATTCACAATCTACTTCTTGCTCCTTGTTTTAATGAGAAAACACAGTGTGGCTTAAGCTGAAAGTGAGACCTTGCACTGCATCTCACTTTAGATTTCCCAACAGCAGATAGATTTCTATGGTTCCTGGCTACAGCTGCAGAAAACAGGCTTTCTTATTACATCCACTGCTCATTTCCCATGTCATAAACACCTACTTGTACATCTGGAAACCAAAGAAATGTTTTAAGGAGCCTAGTGTTACACATTTATCTCCTGCAGTCCACCCTGGCTAGCCTTCCTAGCCTCACAAAGGCGGAGAGAAATGCTTAAACATTTCTGAAAGACATGAAAACCAAGTGGCTTGGAAGATACTTCCAAAGCCAAGAGAATATAATGAAGAGTACCCTGATCTGAACTGTCAGAATGTCCCAAAGTATACAAGGTTTGGTACAGAAAAGAAACAACTAAAGCTCTGCCTGCCTTTAGAGTAAAATGACATTATATAATTGTTGAGATGTTGGAGCAGTTCATGTAGAAAAAGGCTGGTTGAATTTTTTTTCCAGGGAATGGGAGGGTGATCTAAATGCCGAAGAGTCACAGTCAGCTGCATTGTGTATCTCATATAAACACTTGTTCCTGTGTTTAGATATCTACCTGGTTATAGATTGGCTGCATTTCATTTCCTTGCTTTACCTACTAGTGACAAACATGCCTCCAAACTGGTGGCACTAAGGTCACCTGAAATGGTCAGTGACAAGGGTGATATAGCCAACTGCTGCAGGACTGATCGATCCCCTGCCACTGCCAAGTGTCAGACTGAAAAGGGGGGTCACAGAAATAAGACACCTGAAGTCTGTAAGAATTCCAGCTAAAGCAATTTGAGTAACGAGCAAAAATAACTAATTGTATTTGCAGTGTGTCCTGGTTTCGCTGGGATAGAGTTAATTTCCTTCTCAGGAGCTGGCATAGCTGTGGTTTAGGTTCAGTGTGGGATTTGCTATGAGAAGAATGTTGATAAGGTGCTGATGTTCTCAGTTGCTGCTGGAGCTCAAGGTCACTGTGTTGGGCTGGGTCACAGCTGCATTAGGACTGGGAGGGGGAAGTGCAGTGAATAGCAAACCCCAAACTGGCACTGGGCTCTGCCAAGGAGATATTTCATCTCCTGTCCCCCATGGGCAGGACATGACCCAGAACTGACCGGGAATCGGGGGGATTCTCTCAGGGATGGCTCGGGCTCTGGCTCTCCCGGGGTTTGGGTTTGGGGACTGTCTGTGCTCCGGGATCGCTGGCTGGGACAGGCTGGGCATCGGTCGGTGGGTGGTGAGCAACTGCACTGGGCAGCATTCATTGGTATAGTCTGTTATTGCTGGTATTATTGTTATCATTTTATTTCAATTAGTAAATTGTTTTTATCTCATAGAATCATAGAATGGTTTGGGCTGGAAAGGACCTTAAAGATCATCTAGCCCTAACCCCCCTGCCATGAGCAGGGACACCTTCCACTAGACCAGGTTCCTCAAAGCCCCATCTCAACCCACCTACTTTTACCCTTCCAATTCTCTCCCTTACTTCTTGGGTGGGGGAGAATGAGAGAGCCACTGTGTTTGGCTGCAGCCAGGGAAATGAAACCACCACAGTGTGATGACTCTAGGATGAAAGGAAGGGACATGCCTCAATGGTCAGAGTTCTTGAGTGCTGCAGACTGGGATCACCTCCCAGAGAACTGCAAAGCGAGTGCCTTCACATGAGCCCACCAGGTTCTTTAAGTTGGATGTGCCTAGCTAACCTCAGATGTACAAATGATGTTATGGACAAAGCAGCATGGTGCAGCTGATCCACAGAACCAGGGATCCAGAGAACCACTGCTGCTTGCAAGTGAAGCAAAAACTGCTGCCATGATACCAAGCTTCATTATTCCTTGCACAATAGAGAAGACTTGAAAATCAAGTGAAAATAAAAAACAAGCTGATGAAAACTTACTACAGCAAGAGTCATTAACTGCTTAAATAAATGCGGTTTCTAAGATTATTACATGAGAATAAGTGTTGTTTTTACTGACTTGAAAATACATGGAGCTGCTGCAAACTACTCCTGCATCCCCATAAAAGATGAAGGGAGAGGGATTTTATAGGCTCACAATTACATTTACCAGAGGCTAGAAGAAAGAAAATGTTCTGGTCAGATAAAAAAATTGTGTATGCATGTTTGGGATAAAGAAAAGTAATCAACTGATATGAAGACAAGAAATAGAAAGCCTGATCAAATTCCTCTACTGCAAATAACCTTACTCATCAGTTCATTTATTTTCATTTCTCATGGGAGGATGCTGATAACTACCCAAAGGCTCTCCAGCCTGTCAAAAAGACAGAGATGCTTCTTTTTGCTTATGAGAACCATTTTTTGTGTCATGAGGTGACACTACTTTTCTTCCTTTCACACTGTAGGGTCAGTTCTGTAAGACAGGAGATCTTTGCTCTGGTCCAACACCACTTCTAGGTGTGCCAAATGGATGAGCCTGGTTAGTTATGGCTGTGCTTGAAGTGCTCCATCAGTGCTAAGGCTCCTCTTTCCACCTTTCTCTGCTGTGTCCCACCTGTAGAACTTCTGGGTATGTTTTCCTCCTGCTTTCTTCCAAAAGGCCTGTATCAGACCTCTCATACAGAAAGGGCAGAGCAGCAACTTTATTTGATATCTAATAAGCATGCAACAAATTCTTAGAGGGACAAGTTTATTGCATAAATTCTCAGAAGGTGCAATAAATGGAATAGAAAAATAATGGAAAAACAATAAAGCTATTTAGGGTGGTGACGAGCTGCAGGTCTCAGAGACCTTAAAGAACGTAACCTATTTACACTATTCCTCAATTTCTACCAAAAAAAAACAAAACAAAACCAAAAAAAAAGGGAAACATCATATAAATTTCTTTGCTTGACTGGGGAGAATTATTACTGAGCTGTGACAGTACTCTGTAAAAGCCAATTTGAAAATGCTTTTAATCATGATCTCATTGCCAGGTGCAAAACTACTTTAAACTGAGGTGAAACGTCCAAGGCAATCGGTGTTTTATGTTTTCAGTAAGCTCCATTGCTTTATGCAGCACAGCTTGGAAACCAAAGGAAGTCTAAAGCCTGAAAACAGCTCTTCTTCTCATGCAAAATCTGTATATTTTCCTCTTCTATGCAAATACAATATTAAAAAGGGCTAGAAGAGGACAGATCTCAAATTCTAAAGCATCAGAGGAAAAGAGAGGGTGAAGGGGAGATTGCTGCATGGAAAAAAGTTAAAAGCTGGTTTCTGCAGAAAGTATTAAGAAGTTACCAGTGGAACAGTGGAAAGTCATATGCTTGACATATATACTTGTTTCTCCAAGGTCAAGCAGCTCTTTTAGTGTACCTGTGGCTGTGTCATAAGGCAGTCTGAATGAAAAGGCTGGCAGGTGATGGTGATTCAAAATCAAAATATTTTACCTGTGAAATATTCTCCTGAAGACTGGTGGCTGACAGTTACTTTATGTGCTTTTTTTCTGGCAGAGCTAAATGTGTAAGTTTGAGATAAGAACAATATAATAATTGAAATAAAATAAAACTTAAAGTAATAATGACAATAATAATGGCAAGAATAGTTATAATAGAATATGCAAATGAGTGATACACGGTGCAATCGCTCACCACCTGCTGCCCAAACCCAGCCCATTCCAGGATACTGATCCCAGAGGAGCAACAGTCCCCAAATCGAAATCATAATCCCAGAAGAGTGAGTGCCCAAGACAGAGTGAGACCCTCAGTGACTTGCTGCACATGACATGATACAACACAGAGCATCCCCTTGGCATATCCACTTGCCAACTTGGGTTTGCTAATTTTCCTGGGCCCCCTGCCCCAGTGCTTTGCATCTGCAGACTAGCAAAACATGGGGCAGCTGGAAAGTCCTTCATCTTCCAGTGACAACTGACAACATTAGCATGTTATCAACATCCTTCTCACCACAATCCCACACTGAAACCAAAACACAGTGCTACTCAAGCTGCTGAGAAAGCCAGCTCTGTCCTAGCCGAAAACAAAGACAAACATCTATCCCTGTCCAGAAGTTTCCTTTGGAGAAAGGAGCTCATAACTTACTTATGTATGATTGTGAGGCTGCCTCTCTGATGAAATTATAATTCCCCTCCTACTTTGTTTACACTTTCCCCCTCATATCCCTGTTGTCTCCTGCCAGCCATTTCAGTGTGAGCACACAGAAAGGACCGTGGCTCACCAGACTGTTGTCCCAGAGTGTCCTGTACCTCACCCCCAGCCGTGGCAGAGGTTCACAGACGGGTGGATTCATATCCACAAAGCATCTGGCAGGGGATGCAAGGCTGGGAGGTATCCAGCTTCACTGGAACCTGAAGGCATTCAGTACTCAACTAATAAGCCTTAACTGTGTAATACTTCAGCATGGAAACAAATTTCTTCATTGCCCAAAAAACTACAATATGAACATTAGCAGCCTGGACAGTTTTGTGTTAGAAATTCTACAGCTGTCAGTGCTGCTCATGGGCATCCTCACACCTTTATGCAGTCCAGATAAAATATTTCTCCTTTTACTGTCACATGACAGCATGCACCACAGATTTATTTGCATGTTATCACTTGCACTTTTAAAACATCCTGCCTTCTTTGGTTCATGGAAGGACTTACACTTCCACTGCACAAAGATGTGGAGTGGCCCAGTGAACTGAGCAACACGGCCCCACTGCACTGGGAGGGGCAGAGCGGCCGACTGACGGATGGAGCTGCACCTTCCTGGGCTTGGGAAGCACCTGCAGCATTTCCCACGCTCAGCAAACCAGCCAGTGCTGCTTCTGTCTTCCTCCTGGTTTTACCTTCCATCCTGTGCCTCAGGGCTATGCAGACACGTTACTGTACAGAATGGTTTCATCAGTTTTGGCAAGCAGAGAAAATAGAGACTATCACAAGGCCACTCCCTGGTGGAGACATCGCACTCTTCAATTTGGGGGAGCACTGCTGGTTTTCAGGTGAAGTATTAACTTCCCAAGAAATGGCTGGCTCATATTTTCTTTACCTTTCCCTGGCTCTATGAAATCTCACACACACTGACTAACTTGATGCTACAAGTATCCCCTTGGAGACAGCAAAGGGCACGAGGTCGCAGCTTGTGCAAAACTACCGCTTTCATTTATAAATCCAGGAGATGGAATAAATATGTTTATATTCAGTATGATCATTGCATGCCATATGAATAATGATCTGACTGATGACAACAGGCAAAATAGAAACCAGCTGACATTTTGATAAGAACACGAGCGAGTGCTTTGCTTTGGAGAAAACGCATGATTTCCCAAAGACAAAATTGGCATAAAAATTGAGGTTGAGCCGCTTCATTTTTAAAAGACAGTTTAAAAATCTATGACATAGAAATATGGGAATAATTCAGTCTCTATAAACTGTCTGTATAAACTGTCACAATGCAATTTTTTTTCACAATGTTGTGTAAATCCCATGTACTAGCTTTAACCAGAACCAAAGGGCACATGAAAATATACTAATGTTTTTAAATAAACTTTCCTGGAGTTTTTCAGTGTAGTTTCCCCATATTACACAAGACTCTTTGCAGGATATTTCCTGGAGAAGCAAGATATGCCTTCTACATAAGGTTTTAAATTTCTTTGTTTATTCACTGTTGGTGCTACCATTGTCTCATGGTATTGTAAGGGCCAAGTGGATTTCTCCGCCCCATAAATGAGACTGGAAAGGTGCTGAGACCTGTTTTGCTTTACACCTGCTACTGAGCCCCCAGGCAATCTGGCTTACCTAATGAGTTAAACTAGAAATGCAATTTCCACTCTTCATTTACAGCTTAAACCTTACACAGCTACAAATCACTTGAGAAGGACGTGATCACGGGGGGCTGCAGAAACATGTGTTTACCTGGCACGGGCTCCTCAGTTTGGTTCAGGATCTAAACCCAGGAATTTCAGTTGTGCTGGTTCAGCTGGCAAAGGTTTATGACTGCTTAGGATGTGAGCCATGATGAAAGGTGCTGGGAAAACAGGAACAGGGTCTGATCAACAGCAGCAGGGAGTATTTTGTGGGTACAAGGTAGAATGCTTCTGATGAGGCACAGAGATTTGCTATGCCTGTGGCAGGGTTTTTCCCAGGGTGCCACTGCAGCATGAAAAGAAAAATGGGCAGGCTTTGATGATTTTGCAGCAGTAATGACACCAGCCGTGAGCAGTCCCACTGCAGCTCTTCTGGAGGGGATTACCAGGGGGAGAGTGTTCTTTCCCCTGTCCAAACACAACCAGCTTCACTTTAATCTTAGAGCATTCAGCTTTCCAAAGGCATCAGAGAAGTTTCCTAGCCAAAATCTCATAAAGAAGCCATGGTGAAATGGGACAAGAGAGAAGGTTCTCTCGTGGCTTAATAACTTGCTGAAATACAGGGAGCAAAAATAGGGGGAAAAAATGATGGGTTGTGCAGGGGGGAGAAGATTATTACTGTGTCCCAGATGGATCTCTCTTGTGCGGCACATTCCTAAGCCATCTGGAAAATGGGATGAGTAATGAAGTGAAAAAGTCAAAATTCAACATTTTAAAAATATAATAAAGATCTTCAGCTGAGCTGAATAATTCCTCTTTGGATTGTTGGTTCACAAACACTTTTTTATATTTAAACTGTTCAGTCTAGTATTGGAAATCTGTTTTTAACACAGGAGAATTTTTTTTACCCAGCTCCATTTCTGCACATCTACTAGGTTTGCTGAAGAAATAGTCAAATTACGATGTAGGCATCATATAATTCTTATATGGTGCTCAGGTACTTGTAGTGACAAATGCAGTGTAAGTGCTGGAGGGAATGTAAGCACAATGTCCTGTATGAAAAGATACGGAAGGTGCAGGAGATGCTCTCATTGCGTGGACTGTCCCCTCATTTCTAGTGACATGGTAATGAGCTATGGTCAAAATATGCTCTTGTTTCAGAGATTAATATATTCCTGTGTTTTATAGCCAGAAGAGACTGTTGAGTTCATCTGGTCTGACCTACTACAGTGTAGAACAGGGAATTCTGCCTCATAATTTGTCCATTAGAGAGAAAGATTCCTTCTTCCTGCATAAGTGAATGATATTACCCCAGGAACTGTGGCTGAGCAGCAGTCTCTTAAGTACATCCAATCAGGAATTAAGCACTCTGGATCTAATTCTTACTTGCACTGCTAACAGCTATGGAAGGCAGTGACAAAGTCCTATAAATGCCTACAAATGTATTATGTGACCAGGCTATATTGGAAACTAATGCTTATTGGGTAATCCACTGTAATCCTTTGTTCCTTTCGGCTTCCAGCTTCTGGGATAAACCTTCCTTCTTCCCCTGTTAGTCCAGGGAAAACTCTAATTAGACTTTTCTGAAATTTATATTTCCCCTGTGACCCTGTACTTCAGCCATGAGAAATTTCCCAAGGGATCCGTGTCTGAACTGCGAGTCATCCGCAGCTCGTGTCTCACCACCGCTGCCCAACAAAGCCCTCACACAGAAGCCAAACCCTACTTCTTCGTGGGTGAAACGATTGGAAAACTTGTCCTGAAATCTTCCACCCATCACTTCATTTTTTTGTTCTACAAAAAGCAAACAATACCTTAAAGTAGAAATCAAACCCACAAGATACATACCCACGGTACCCTACAAGTTGGGACAGTCCTGTAACACCAATAACCGAACCAGGCAACACGTTGTTAAGATTGAAACAGTTAAATTCATCCCTCTCTGCTGACAGAAGTGAAACTTGTTAACCATAAACCAAATTTATAATCACTATTACTGCCTCCTACTATTTTTTTTCATTTCTAGAGGCTTCAGTTGATGAGATATACATCAATGTAGGAAACAATCCCCTTACACCTACATAAGATTAAATAAGAAGGTGTGTCCCTTGTTTGCTTAATGATCATGTGCTCACTATTTGAGAAAAATATTATGGACATTATCATTATATAGATAATTAATAATAACAATAATTTTTGGTTACAATTATATATTATTATCTAGAAAGCTCAGTTTAGAAAGACACATCGTGGTCTAAATGGGAAAGGTCAAGCAAGTTCAGATCCATCAAAAGTGGAATCCAGTTAATCTCCATGTCCCCTACCTTTGCCATAGTACCTGGACACATTTGCATGTATTAATTCTGACAGATCCCTGTGGGGCAGGAAACTGGTTTTATCTGTTGGAAAAGCAGACTAAAGGATGTGTTCATGGTCACATGGTGAATCTATAAGGACAAAGGGATTTGAGCATAACTTTTCTAAGTTGCAAAAAAACCACTCTAAGCTCTACACACTTAATATATTTCAAACAAAAGCATGTAAGATTAGTCATCCATATTTCCTCAGGTAGCAGTCAGTCCTGAGTCCTTTAATAGGAGATATAAATCAGCACTTCTCTAGAATTTAATGAAGAAAGACCACAGTCTACTCTTCTAAACTCACAGGGCTACATCTCCCAGCATACATTCACAGCCACTGCCTTTGTTTTTCAGCTCACAGAGCAGATATATTTGAGCTATGCATAAGGAAAATACAACTGAATATTATTTTTCTGCAGGAAACGAACAATGAAGCTGGGCAAGGATTTTTCTGCATTTAAACTCTTTTCAGTGGGAAAAGGCTCTTGATCCATTAGAACTATGGACAGAGGATGTGTCTTCCTCCCAGTTTCATTTTTCCTTTTTTTCATGGAAAGCTGTGAGAATTGCTGTTCTTCAGGTTTTGGGGAGGGCAGGAAGAAGTTCCTCTATGTTCAGTCAAAACTTAAAATGCTCTCACTTGAAAAAAGAAACATGGAACTTCATGAAAGATTTAGTTTGCTCGCCTCATACTCTGCTTCCTCTGGTCATGAATATGGTAGCTGTCCCATGAGGCAGCTGTAGTCATAGCACTGTGCTGAACTGAGCATCAAACATGGCTCTGCAGCACATGGGCAGAGACATATTTTGTGGGCAGCACAGCTGAGAAGCAAGCTCAACCAGAAGAGGAAAAAGGAGGGAAAGACATCATACCCATTGCCATTCCAAAGCACCTTTTTGTCTTGTTGCTTTTATTTTCATTCTTAGGGAAAAGTTGACATTTTACCAAAAAAAATATTCTCTGAACACTCCTAATGATAGCCAGGACATTCTCATCATAGCTCATCAACATTACAAGGGTCAGAAAATCACAGGTTCAAGGGCTGCAAGGGACCTCAGGAGACGTCTCATCAAACCTCCTGCTCAAAGGGGGGTCAACCCTGAAGTCAGACAGGAATGGAGACTGTACAGTCTCTCTTGGTAACCTCTTAAACTTCTATCTGTCCTCACAGAGGAAACATTTCTCCTTACATCCAATCTTGCTCCAATTTATCTCTGTCTCCTGTACTCTTATCGGGCATTTGTTTCTGTTGAACTTCATGTGGTTCCTCTACGCCTGCTCCTCCAGCCTCTCCAGGTCCCTCTGGATGGCAGCTCTGCCTTCAAGCTGTGAAATCATTCCACTTCCTCCTAGTTTGGTGTCATCTGCAAACCTGACAAGACTGTGCTCTGTCTCATCCTCCATGTCATTGATAAAGATGTTGAACAGGGCAGGTCCCATGGCAGACCCCTGCTATATTCTGCTTGTTAACGGGCTCCAGGTGTACTAACATCAATCAAACATAACACTCTGAGACCAACCATTCAACCTGTGTTTGTTACCAATCTGACTGGCCTCACCTCTAGACTGTAATATCAAAAGCTGTATTCAATCATACTGTGTGGCACTATGGCAAAGCTTTACTTAAGCTGAGGTAAATGACATCCAATGCTCCCCCATTCACTAATCCAGTCAGTTCCCTACAAGGTAATCACGTGGGTCAGACACGATTTCTCCTTGGTCAATCCATGCTGTTCACAGCCACTTTCCTCCCCATCATGTCCCCAGAAATGTGCTCCTAAAGGTCCACTCCATGATTTTTCCACCAACCATGGCAAAGCTGATTAGTTTCTCAGATAATTTTTTGTCGTTCTTTGAAGATGGGTGCAACGTTTGCTTTTCCAGTCATCATGGATCATCCCCAACCTCCATGATCCTTCAAAGGCAGCAGAAAAGGGCCTTACATCATCCAGCCCTCTCAGAACCCCTGAATGCCTGTTAGGTCCCATGTGCCTGCATTGGTCAAGTTCTCTCATGTAATCCCTGACTCAACCTTCATTCTCTGCTGGTCCTCTTCTTCCCCTTGAACCTCTTCACTCAGCAGAGGGGCACAGAAAAGCTTGTTGATAACAACACAGGAAAGGAAAGCATTGGATATCTGTCCCTTACTGTGCCTCTGTCCCCCATTCAGCAATGGGCCCAAATTTTCCTTGTTCAGTGTTTTGCTGCTTACATAACTGCACGAGCTCTTTTTGTTGCCCTTATTGTCCCTTGCAAGTCTCCAATCCAGTTAAGCTTTAGTTTTCTTAAGCCCACTGCTGCATGTTCAAGAAATTCTCTCAGTTTCTCCCTGGTAGCCTGTCCCTGTTTCCACCTCCTGTATAATGCTTGTTTGCTTTGAAGCTCTGTCATGAGTTCCCTGCTCAGCCAAGCTGGTCCCCTGATACATCTACTTATTTTCCTGAGCGTGCTTGGAAGATGCTCAGAGGATGCTATCCTTGCAGCCTTGCCAACTTTACAGAGCTCCTTTGTCTTCAAAGGAGCTTTCTGCTTCCCTGAATAACCCAAAGTCTCTTCTTCTAAAGTACAAGGCTGTACTCTGCCATTCTCCATCCTCACTCCTCTCTAGATCCTGAATACCACCATTTCATTATCACTACAGCCACCAATTCTCACACTGCCATATAACACCTTCTCATTAGTTAACAACAGATCCCTCTGCAATCACATCCAGTACCTGCATCAAGAAGCTATCCCTGAAAACCTCCAAAAGCCTCCTTGACTACTTGTGTCTCGGTGTGTTTGCAGGAAGGTTAAAGCACGCCACGAGAACCGGGGTCTGTTCTGATCCAGAGATGTCCTTGAGTTGCTTCATCCACTTCCTCACCCTGACCAGGTGCTCTGTAACACACTGCCACCACAGTGCCACCCTTGCTTGCCTCTCCTCTGACCCTGACCCACGAGCTGTTACCCACTGTTATCCATCCCATAGCATAGCTCTGACATCTGAGCTACTCCTTAGCTTAGAGGCAAACCATAGAATCATTTAGGTTGGAAAAGACCTTTAAGATCATCAAGTCCAACCATAAACCCAACACTGACAAGTCCACCACTAACCCATGTCTCTAAGTACCACATCTACACATCTTTTAGATACCTCCAGGGATGGTGACTCAACCACTTCCCTCCAGCTTCTCTGGCCAACCTGGGCCAGTGTCTCACCACCCTCACACCAAATAATTTCTTCCTCACATCTCACCTCCAGCTCCCCTCTGCCACTTTCAGGCCATCACCCCTTGTTCTGTCACTCCCTGCCCTTGGCCAAAGTCCCTCCCCAGCCTTCCTGGAGCCCCTTTAGGTACTGGGAGGTCACTAGAAGGTCTCCCCAGAGCCTTCTCTTCTCCAGGCTGAACAGCCCCAACTCTCTCAGCCTGTCCTCACAGCAGAGCTGCTCCAGCCCTGGCATCATCCTCGTGGCCTCCTCTGGACACACTCCAGTAGGTCCATGTCCTTATCCCTCTTCTGCTGTTCACAGTTTCAAGCTCTCCTCACTGCTTTGTCCAGTCTGTCAGAAAAGATGCTTTCACCCTACTTTGTCAAGTGGATCCCATCTCTCTCTAGCACTCCTTGATCTGCGAAGAAGGTCCCATAGTAAAAAATAAGGCCCTGTTGTCAGTACAGGAGTTGACCTGCAGGATCCCACAGTCATTCCCCAGTCTTTCTCCCTGACTGAGGGGGGGACTGAGGAAAATACCATCTGAACCTTCATGCCCTTGAGCCTCTAGAGACCTTCAGTCACTCCTGATACACCTGAAGTGTCCTCTAGCAGTAACATTGATGCCCACATGTATGAGTAGCAAGAGTCAACAGTATGAGGGCCAGACAAGCCGCAGCAGTCTCTCCACAACATCCATACCTGACACACCATCAAGCAGCAAAACTCCCTAGGTAGCAAGTGAGAACAGCAGATAAGGTCCTCAGTCCCCAAGCAGGAGATGCTAGGAACATGGAAATTATGATATGTGGAACCTTGGCAATATCTCTGCATGCCTGATTTCTTCTAAAGAGAAAGAAAATAAAACCCAAAGACCTCCCTAACACAGAAATTAACACATTATTTTTCCAGGCTGAACAACACACTACTGGGGTTTCAGCAGGAGACAAAATAATCAGAAATATGTATGTTTCTGCTGAGCCTTTGATTGCATGTGTTAGCCAAAGTAACAGTGTGGAATCTCATTGTAGGGAGGGACACAGCTCCTCTAAGATTCATCTGACTGCAGACACATCTAAAACACAGTGCCATAATAAAGTCAAAATGTCTATGCTAGCGGGTACTGCACAGGACAACTTCATGGTAATGCATGCAAGGCTGCTGCCCTGGGGACCTGCACAAAAAAAGGAGAATCTTTTGGCAACATTATTTACCCAGGTTGAAGAAACTTTTCAATGACCTTAAGGAACTGCATTAGTTAAGAATCATTTCCCAGATAGTGGCTTCTGGGCACAAACATTGTTAATTTGTGGCTTTATTTATTGTGACTCTATTTATTACCTTTACTGAAAAGTAAGTTACCTTCATTGGAATGAAAACAGCTGCAATAAAGCTTTAATCTGTAATGGTGTCCATTTCAGTGGGTGGCCCCTATACCTTGCACTCTTGAAGAGACAGAAAGCTCTAAAAACGGGAAGATTTTATTTCCAATCTGCATTGACTAGTGCCAGTCGCCCTGGTTTTGCTAGGATAGAGTTAATTTTCTTCTTAATAACTAGAAAGCTTTTGGTTTCAGTGTGGGATTTGTTGTGAAAAGAACGTTGGCAGCACAGGAGGACATGGTGTTTGGGTAGTTTGCAAGAGCAAAGAACTGGAAGGGAGGAAGCGTAGTAATTAGTAAAACCCAGGACTGGCCTTTGGATCCACCAATGAGATATTCCACATCGTATCACATCATGTTCAGTACATCAGACCCGAAAGCAGGGGGATTCTCTTGGGAATCACTTCTGAGCTCACTTTTCCAGGATTGCAGTTTCAGGTTTGAGGTTTCTTTTCACTCCTTTGGGATCGTTATCGGTGGGTGGTGAGCATTATTCATTTAAATACATAGGCACATATAATTAATATCATTAATATTTTAACTTAATTTTAATTTTATTTTAATCCAGCTATTAAATTGATATTATTTCAACCTAAAAGTCTCCTTACCTTTACCCCTCCAGTTTGCTCTCTTTTATTCCCTGGGGAAGTGGAGGCTGTGCAAGCGGCTGTGTGGTGTTTGGCTGCCAGCCAAGTTAAACTATTACACTAATACTGACTTATGCAATAAAAGTCAGAAAAAGTGTGTTAATATTCCATTACAAAGAAATAATTGTAAAATTCTTTTGTAAAATGAAAGAAACTTTCATCATTTAAGACTTCAGATCACTTTCATATTGCATTGATATAGAACTTTAGAAAGAAAAGGGAAGAGCTTCAACATTATTTTTTCCTTATCTAGATAGTAATATAAGGGGTTATTTGGTTGCTGTGGCTTTTTATTCTTAAATAGATCAAACTGCAGAAGTTTTACAAAATGAGCATCTGAACTAAAACAAACAGGTGGATGTTTATTCTCTCTGGAGAATAGCTGAAATTAGGATTTTAATTACTTTTTCATCAGGATTGTGACCACTTCCCACAATCTAAATCTCTATAGAACCCCAAAACATCTTTTATATACCCGTTAACTTTTGCAAGTCATTGCATCATATTAAATTCACACATTTTGATGTTTTTACATTAAATAGGTAATTGCAGAAACTACCCTGAAGAGCTGTGGAAAAAAATATTTAAGAGAGATTTATGTTTAGATCACATAGAAGTATTCAGTCCTCGACACCTCACTGATTTAAACAGGTGCCTAAGTGAAATTCAAATGCAAAAAAAAAAAATTAAAGATAATTTTTAAGTGCTTTCAAAATTAAATTTTGTGACCATTAAATGACACTGAGCTTCCATGTTTTGGATGCTGAACTGTTATTTAGCTGCACAATCTAGATCATTAATAAAAGCACTTAAGAAATACAATATATCATCTTTGTTTGTGGTTCCTGATGAACCAGAACTGCTGGTTCTTAACACGGCATGAGACCAGCAACACTTGCACTGCCATTGCCAGAGCTAGAACTGGTTTTGAGATTTTATTCAAAAAACAGGATTTCTACAGATTGTTAATCACCTGACATGTTCTACAAGCACTCATCTAACTTGTAGGAGAGGCAGAAATACTGAAATTAAAAACACAAGGAAACAGGACAGGACAGGACAAGATGGGGTGTTAGGGAGTGGCATGTTCTGTCTGATCTGAGAGACTCATTGTAGGAGATGTTTAACTCTCATCTCTCAGTGCAGCCTTCCCCTCTCAAAGCAGGTTTAAGACTACAAGAGGCTTTCAGCACACTCCATCATGCACGGCAAGAAGGTGAGTGGCTGCATCTGAATGTGGTTTTTGGGGGGTTTTTTGTTTTGGTTTGGTTTTTTCCTCCCCCAGCAAGAGAGATGTTGAGAAATGTGGTGATTGAGGAACACTAGGCAAGGTCCTTGCAAGAGCAGCCCCCATGCTGAAACCTGTTGGATCAGCTCCCTCTGTTAAGAGTCAGTTTTTGTAAGGAAACTGAAGCAATAAGAAGCAGGTAGGAAAAATGAGTGTTCCAGCAAAGGACAGAGATGGAAAGCCCAAAGGCTGTCAGGGCTTCCCCTGGCCTTTCACCTGTCGTTGCTAAGAGGTCTGTGAAACCTGTAGCAGATGTGACTGGGAAAGGCCAGATGGGCAAGCAAATCTACGAGCCATGCTCGAAGGTGTCCCTCTGCTCAATGTGCTCTGCTTTCATCCGAGGTCTGCAGTTTGAAAGAGATGTTGGCTAATTGGAGTAATAGCCTGAACAGCTTTTTAATTGCATATACCAACACACCAGAATTTTTTGATGATTTTTTTTTCCCCTCCAAGGATACCCTGTGACGGCTCCAAAACTGTCAAATGCAGACATAAACACCAGAATACAGGCAGGTGAGGAAGGAGCTCCAGAGCACCGAAGCAATCCTGCCCAGTTTATCTTACAGACACACCAGGAGCTTCCTGACAACTTGGCTTCAACTCCACTTTCCTTTCTCGCAGCTCACAGGACCATATGTCAGCAGTTACTGTGAAATGACACTTATCCCACAAGTCTGCAGTGGAGGTGCTATATTTAAACTCAACTGTTAGGTGAAAGTTTGTTTTCTAAAAACTCTAGGAAGCTGTATCCAGATGGTTACGGAGAAGAACCTATATCCAGGGATTTTGGGGAGGGTAAGAGGTTACAGCAGAATCACTTCTGAATTTGGCTATTTGCTTTCCTTTGAGGTAGACCTAAAAACGTGGCATGATGCAGTTTTTGGCATACATCATCTTGACTATTTTGGAAGAAATACATTTTTAATAAACTTGGATTCTTTGGGATTTTATGTAACTATCTCTACCTGGATACTATCAGTCTCAACTTCTTGCTTGAAATTAACCTAATGAACTAAAGAGAAATGTTAATCCATTTATTTCAGCTTTTTGTCAGTATAACTTTACTTTTAAATGGCAGAAATACACTGGGGGAAAGATCTTTAACTGTTGGAATTATCAGCATTGAATATTTGACATTCTGAATTAGATCATTTCCAGCATCAGATCCTGTTCCACAAAGGAAGTGATGGCAGTCAGGGAGCTGGTTATGTTTTTGATGTTTGTCAGATTTCCAGAGGAAATGTCAGTCCTGACAGTGTGTAGAAGCAGTTCATCAAAGCTGTGACATTGGCACCGAGCAGGCGCCTCCAGTGTTTGGAGGAAATGCTTTCGAGTAGCTGAGGGTATTCATGAACTAATGTTGAAGAGTTCCTTAGTCTGGCTAATGACTGATTACACCTTGAAAAATAATTTCAGGGATTGAGAACAGCCTGTGACAAAAAAATCTGCAACTGAACAGTTCACTCTTTAGACGAGGGAGACAACTGAACTCCAGCCTTATGCTACTGAGCTGACATCACGTAGTGTTGTAAAACACGGCTGTTATCATGCCTGTTTTAAAACAAATAGGTGAAACAGACGTGAATCAACATTATCTCTTGACATACTTCCAGAGCAGTAGTCTCCCACAGAAAGCTCACATTTCTGCTGATTTGGTTTAACAAAGCCGTTGATGTGTCCTGGGGGCACCCAGCCCTGCACTGCGAGCCGGGCCAGGGAGGGGATCGTCCCGCTCTGCTCTGCACTGGGGCGGCCTCACCTCCAGCACTGGGGGCAGTTTGGGCACCACGGGAGAAAAAGGATCTAAAGCTGCTGGAGAGTGTCCAGAGGAGGGAAACAACATTGGGGAAGGGTTTAGAGGGGAAGGGTGTGAGGAGAGGCTGAAGTCACTTGGTGTGTTCAGCCTGGAGAAGAGGAGACTGAGAGGAGATCTCCTGGCGGTCTGGAACTTCCTCCCAAGGGGAAGAGGAGGGGCAGGCGCTGAGCTCTTCTCTCTGGCCACCAACGCCAGGAGCAGAGGCCATGGCAGGAAGATGTGGCAGGGGAGGGTGAGGTTGGCCATGAGGAAAAGGTTCTTGAGGCAGAGGGTGGTGGAGCACTGGCACAGGCTCCCCAGGGAGGTGCTGATGGCCCCAAGGCTGACAAGATGCCAGCAGCATTTGGCCAAGGCCCTGAGGGACATGGTGTGAATGTTGGGATTGTCCTGAGCAGGGACAGGAGTTGGACTCCATCATCCTGGTGGGTCCCTCCCAACTCACAACATTTGATGATTCTATGATTCTATGTTATCATAATTATTGCATGAAGCTATTAGTCTAAGTTCATGAAAAGTATCCTGCAACATTGCATGTCTTTATACACATCTGCCTGTGTGAATATGTGATGTGAACACACAACAGCTCATTTCTGAAGTCTAGAGCTTTTTCCCATTTGTGTAATGACACTGACAGTTAATATGAAGGCAGGATGTTCTCAAAGCCCACATAAAGCATCCTACAAAGTAAGGTCGATTAAAAATTGTATTATGCAGGTACACACACGTGTATACACTCAAATTAAAGCAGCAAACAAACTTCAGAACAAGTACATCATAAAATATTCTGATTGGGATGCTGTCACTATCCTTCTTGCAGGGAAAATCATGAAAGGCTCTCAATGTGTGGTGAACTAACACTATACCAAAAATAATACTTAAACTTCTAAAGTTCTATTGAATTGACCAGCATTTCTGTTTGATCTGGTCACTCACCATCACACCACTCAAACAACAAAGCTACTGTCTTTCCTCACATTTTCTTATCAGAAGTCTGATAAGCCTCAGTTCTGCTCCCCCCAGAATGATCTGATCTATTAGATTAAGTTTATGAAAGCTCACAATAAACCTTTTAAGGTTTGATGAGCAGAGTTGCTCATTCAGGCTCATGGGTTTCTGCCCTGAATCCAAGTAAGCATGTAGGCTTGCTGTCTCCAGAGAGATGAAGGTGCATGCTGTGACCTGCACTGGTGCCTGTGCTCCTGCCTGGCTCCAGGGCTGAGGTTACCTGCACACACCCGTCTGTTGTCACAAGCCATTCTCCTCACCTGGTTCAGGATTCCCCCTGTTATGTTTGTGTGCAGAGCAGAATCAGAGTGGGTTGGGGTGTACAAAGAGCACAGGGTCAGTGTCACTCACACCCTGACAACTCAGGCTTCTCCACTGATTAGACTCAGCTAATGAGGCATAGCAGGCTGGTAGAGCACTTTTTTATCACCCACCACCCACAGTGGACTTGTGAGACATGTCCTGTGCAGAACAGCACAAGTTTCCTTGTACCTGCTTATGCTCCGGTGTCATGCAATCCACAAATCTGCCTTTAATGTATCCAGTTATTTAGCTGTGCTATGGATTCAGCTCCAATCTAATTTACAAATGAGCAGGGAATAGCCCAATTCACTTTCACTCGGTACAGGAATGGAGATTCTACTTTCTAATTACAATTACACCCAGTTGGTGGTTTCAGCAGAAGAAAAATGTACCAAATGGAGAAACTTTCCTGTGGGACCTCTAATCAGGCTACAGGGAAAAGAGACCACCATCTACAGTCCCACCTATTACTAACTCAGCTGAATCCAGCTCTAGACTCCAGTTCCCCAACACTTGAAAGCTTAAACAACCCCTATCTGAATGCATATGTGCCAGCACATAGAGAAAACACCTGTCTTTTGGTTGTCATTATTCTTGGGGGTTTTTAATCTCTCTTTCCCATGTGGCAATTTCTTCTAGAGAATGGAGTGAGATGTGCATGACTTTCTCCCATCTCTGTGCTCCTGAGCTGTTATTGCAGAATGCTCCTCATCACCTTCACCCAGCATGCATTACAAGACCACTGCCCTTAAAATATATAACAGGGAAATAAAGGATGCACCGAGCTGGTAAGTAGAAAACAGTAAAATTTCAGCCAAAATATTCCTCTTCCCTCAGAAATACTTCTTGATTTGTTCACAGAATCTCAGAATTGCCCAGATTGGAAAAGAGCTTTAAGATCATCGAGTCCAATCATGCACCTCACACTGCCAAGTCCTCGACTACACCGTGTCCCTCAGCACTCTGTGTACACAACTCTTACATCTGACAAGTAAACTAGTCCCTAAGAGAAAGCAAGCAACCAAACAACCCATTACACAGCTGGTTAAGTGTTTTGAGTTTTTTTATAAAATGAAACAAGGGCACACCATAATAATCAAAGCAGATTGTTAACAACCATTAAGTAATTTTTCCTTTATTCTAGAAAAAAGTTTTCAACGGATTGCTCTGTGTCCTACTGACAGAGATCTGCTCACCCATGGATTCACAACAGCATTAACTTCTTCACAAAAGGCTGTCCTGGCTTTAGCTGAAACAGAGCTGGGTTTCTTTTTCAGTAGCTAGAATTGTGCTGCATTTTGCTCTTCAGCCTGGGACTTGTTATGAGAGAGACACTGAGAACATCCCAGTGTTTGCATTTGTGTCCCTGGCACTGAAGGACTTTGTGTTCTGCCAGTCCACAAGCACAAGAGTTAAGGGGTGAGGAATATTTATATTAATAAGCTAAATTGACAGTTAGATATGCCACTGGGGTATTCCATATCATATCACATCATGTCCAGTATATTAGTGAGGGGCTCTTCCTCTTTCAGCTCTCTCTGGCTTTTTGCTCAGGCTTTTGGTCTTCCCAGATTGTGGTTTTGGTTTGGGATTGTCACTCCCCCAGGATTGTTATGTGGGAACAGGCCGGGCTCGGTCAGGAGGGGGGTGAGCAATGGCACTGGGTATCATTCTCCATATATTTTGTCACTGTTCTCATTATCACTACTATTTTAATATCGGTATTATTTTAAGTTTTCTCTCTGTTATTAAACTGTTCCTATCTCACCCTACAAGCCTCCTTGTCCTTGCCCCCCAGTCCCCTCCCCTATCCCCTGTGGTGGGGGGGCAGTGGGTGAACGGCTCTGCTGGCTGCTGGCCAAGGGCCAGCCCAGTGAAACCCTCACACAGGCCATGAACACACCAACCACATGGCCACTTAACGTTGTCTTGGCTAATTATCATCTGGCATATGAAGATACTTCACAGTGCCAAAGCTACTTTATTTTGGTTTTGCTTTTCCCTCTTATGTGATCAAACTTTGTTTCACTATTACTCAGGTGGACCATCATAAACTGGGCGTTCACATCTCTCAGGAGCACTCGTTTTATAACCCTAGCTGTTCAGAGGTGAGGTGTGCTGTTAGGAACCAGAAGGAACAGGAATCCTCCAACTTTCTCCCACCTCTGACACTCGGTCAAGATACTTCTTTGCAAGTGAACCAAGTAGGCCACTGTCAATGCCACTGACAGAAGCCAACAGCAACCATTTGGAGACCTAGGACAGGGGGAGGGAAATGTTATCTCCTAATTCCATAACAAAAGGTGGCTAATGGCAACACAAAGTAACATGTGAGAAACTTACAAAATAAAATGTGTTGGTTTAGCTGAGTGCTATAATGTCATTCACTGCCACAACAGGTGGAAAAATTTACTCAAGACAGGATGCCATAAGATATATGAAGTGATGATGCACCAATACACTTCCTACTGTGCAAAAATAGGCAGTAAAAAAAAAAATCTGTTCAGGGGTGGCTTTATCTGAGCTTGTCACCTGTAAATTTTTTCGCAGTTCTGTTTGAAGGCCTCTTAATTTCATTATTCTATGTAAATCCTGTTGTTCTGCCAATGCTTTAATGCTCCCTCATCCTCAAATTCATAGTACTAGGTCACCTCCTGTAAGTAATTTCTACCCATGTATAAACCTCACAAAACCATCAAGGTTTCCTCCTGACAGACTGAGCTTTGTTTTTATTTCTGTAGCCTCACATCATTATCTATTTTGTTCCTCTATTATTCTCTGTCCCAAAGTTTTTTGCAGTCAGGATCTGAACCTGTGACTCCAAACCACGAGGCATAATCTTGTTAAAGGCATCAGCTGTGTGAATTTTACGTGTTAGACTGGTAACGACAGTGGAATCATCCTATTGACTAATTTCAAAACTGCTAAGCCATTTTCTTCAGAACAGCTCCACTCTTCTGAGGTACCCACATAACCAAGGACTAAAGTCTTGCAAAAAGATGAGGCTCTTTTGAGCATCTGTTTCTGAATGCTAATACTAAGCTGTATAGAAAATTTCAACCAAGATTGACTAGTGAGAAAAAACCAGTCCTTAAACAGCACATTTCACTGATATGGCATTAGCTTCAGTGATGTTTAGAGAACATCAAAGACAGAGCATCTCTGTATCACAAGGAATGAAGTCAAATTGGAACTTCAGCAGAATGATTGCATTTAATTCAATGAGCAACAATGGTTTAGGATAACAAAATATTCTATGCAGCAAGTTTACTCATCCTCTTAACTTTATTTGTGTAGCCTGAAATTGGATTCCATGGAAATGCAAAGTTTTTCAGATTGCAAAGATCTGAACCTTTATCTTTCCCTGCAGGCTATTTGTATTAATCTACTTTTCTTTGAAGCACAGAGCTGTTAAACTGTTAAAGCTCATTTAAAATATGGCTCTATTTCTATCAATGGGCCCAGATAGTTGAATTATAGATTTTAATTATGCCTTTTATAGTTTGGAGATGCTTACTTAGAAATATGTGTAACAAAAGTATGTAATTAAAGAGCCTTTATTGCTGCTGATCAGTGAATTGTGTCTATATTGATAGCAAGAGATGGTTTAGTGCTTAGAAGAATTTACATGGGCCACTTTTTATTAGTGATTAATATGGAACTCGGAGGCAGCTTTGCTCCCCTACCTTTATTAGTGTTCTGTCATTAAAACAAAGCAGAGCTAAAGATGTGAAAATGTGAAGTGCCTTATGAGATACAAGAATATTTCATACCTGAGCAGCAGCCATCCTACAAAATCAGTTAAATACATAACTGGAAAATTAGAATTTATGCTTACAATTTTATTTGCTATACATCTGACACATCTGGCTAACTTCTCCTGTTTAGTAAAACCAGGGCAGTTACCATCACGCAATATTCCATCACTGTTCCCCATGACTAAAAGCATCCTCACCAGCTGGAAGTGCTGCAGCTAGAGTTAGGATGGCACCAAGCCTGTGAATCTTTAAACAGAAAACACAGTGCCAACTATAGCTGGTGCAGGGAACCCACTTCCATACTCCACTGCTTGCTGCTGCTATGGCAAGTCTACTGCTCTGGAGGAAAATAAAATAAATATATATATATATTTTTTTTAGAAAAGATAGGAACAAGCATTGCAGTAAAAGGGTAAAGCTGAACTCCATTTGCTTTTTAGGGTTCTACTGGATAGCAAGGAGGAGTGTGTTACTCTATACTTTGCCAGATTTTGAATAAAACAAATCATTTGGTACCACTGAATATCCCTGGCAATAGCGTGGAGAGAGAGACAGAACAAAGCTGATCACTGCAGAAACACCACCAACTTGAGGAGATTTATACAGCAAAAATGCCACGAGCACGTTGGAGAACCCCAGGAACCAGGAGATGTTTATAGCAGACAGTTGTGTTCTCTCCTGAAATAGCCAGTTCTAGCTTACCAGGAAAAAAAGAAAAAACCTGCTGAAAACAGAAATTACTACAAACTACTTCCAAGGAAACACAGACTGTGTGTTTAACTTCCTATCTGCCTCAAAATGAGTTCCAAAACCTGTACACACACACTCACACACACTCTTAAAGTTCCATTTCTTTGGAGTAAAAAGCTCATTATATTATTTACTTCAGTGAAACTCGTGGTTTAGAATATTTGGTGTGAAAAAGGTGTTCAAACATTCTGGAAAGGCCTTAGAGAAATGTAAGAAAGCAGAAGAATTTAACACCTCAATGGCACGTATCAGAGAGTTCTGCTCTCTGCAGCACTTGTCCCTGCTCCGTACGATGTCACTATCATTGCACCTTACGCTTGGACCAGCATCACTGGGACGAAATTTCCCCTCTGCTCCACAAATCACCTTCCAATGCTCTATTTTCCTATGCAGAGTACTTTGTTTTCCAGCACACTCTGGATAGCCCATCAGGCAACAGGATGAGAACAGCAACCAGAATTAAAAATTGAGCAGGTTTTTTCCTCTGTATACAGATTTACTTTGGGAGTGCCTTTAGGAATCTTACTTATTGGTGTTTAGAATTGTTCTTAGGGAAAAAAACCTAAGAAAATGAGATGTCAGAGGCAGTTGGGGTGGTGCTTGGGGTTGTGAAGAAAATTATTGACAGTTTCTGATATCTTGGCTGTAAAAATAAATTATTATTTGCTTTCAAGTTTGAATTTAACTTAACAAAGAATCCTTAAGATTACAAATTTTTCATTTAATTGGACATTGTGTTGTCATTAAGAAAATAGTTTCCTGGAAAATCATTGATGGCTCAGGAACTAGTGGAGTGGCTCTTTATGTACTGCATTCATTGGTAGATTAAGATCTCATAACAAGTAAATAATGTGTAATCCTTGAGCACATTAGTCGTGAAAGCCACCTTCTGCTCCTGCCTGTGAGGAGTGTGACCATTCCCCATTGCACAGCATGAGAATTTAATCTCCATACCACTGTTCCAATTTCCACCATTTGCCATCAGCGATAAAAACATCTTTCTTTATGTCCAAAAGGAGTTAAATAAATCCAAAATCCTAATCCTTTTGCTGGATTAGCCTCATTGTCAAGCCCACAGCAGACAAGTCTATGCTTTTATGTATTTCCCTCTGTGTGTGCCTGTCTACTTACAGTGGAGATCACCACACCATTCCATGTGAGTCTAACCCAGGAATTTCTGTACTCAGTCACTTTAGGCCCTTTGCTTAAACTGCAACTGGATTATTTCATCTGAGATAGGGCATTTACTGTCCCAGGAGACCAATTTTCAGGTAAATTCTCGCCATTTTTGCACGACATCATTGGTGTTACAGAGATCGTGTGGTCCCTGGTTTTCAAGACCTAGTAACAGCCAAAGAGTAAATAACCAGAGGGACTTTGCCCAAGGCATCTGAATTCTTGCTTTTTGCTCCATTATTGCATTTCAGCATGGATTAAAAGGTATCACAGAGCCCTGTGGCAGGAGAATAGGGTAAAGATTTTTTTTTTTCAGTGAAGCAGAAAAAACAGCTACTTTATTTGATTCTGAGTTATCTGCTCTGAGCCACCCTGTGCTGAACATTTTGCTAAGACACAACAGGTAGGTGAGATACTCAGTGACATGGCTCCTGAAATTCTAAACTGACAAGAACCACATTGATTAACAGTGTTCAAGCACAGAGGAAAACTGTTCATGTTGTCTGACTGCCTGAATGATGAAAGCCACACAGCTCCTCAAATTTGTTCCTAGAGTCACAGAATGGCTTGGGTTGGAAAGGACTTTTAAAGATCACCTAGTTCAACCCTCTTCCCATGGGCAGGAACAGCTTCCACTACATCAGGTTGCTTAAAGTCCTGTCCAACTTGAACTTAAACACTTCCAATGATGGATCCACAACTTCTCTGGGAAACCTGCTCCTGTGCCTCTCCACCTTCATCGTGAAATAATTCTCCCATATACCTAATATAAATGTACCTTCTTACTTTAAAACCATTGTTCCTTGTCCAGTCACCACAGACCTTTGTAAAAAGTCTCCTGCCACCTTTCTTATAAGCAAGTTTTATTTATATAAAGAAAGGCCACAATTGAGAGGCTCCCTGGAGCCTTCTCTTCTCCAGGCTGAACAACCCCAACTCCCCCAGCCTTTCTTCACAGGAGAGGTGTTCCAGCTCTCTGGCCATTTCTGTGGCCTCCTCTGGACCAGCTGTAACAGGTCCATGTCTTCCTTATACTGGAGGCCTCAGAGTTGGATGCAGTACCCAAGTTGGGGTCTCACAAGAGAAGGGTGGAGGGGAAGAATCACCTTGCTTTGATCCAAGTAATAACAAATAATTCAATGAGTGCAACACATCCCAGCAGCAAGGCCGGGTGTAACAGTCACATCTTTCTCTAAGAAAATAATAAAATATAAAATGGATTTTGGATGTAATATCCAATGCCCAAAACTCAGGAAAAAAACCAAACAAACTTTTACCAAACATAAAGCTGTTCTTATACTGTCTCAGTCATTCACACCCTGTGCACTTTGTGGTCTACTTCTACAAACTGTTTTTAGAGCTGCTAGAAATCTCCAGGCACCACAGGTCATTCGACAATCCCTAGAGCAAAAATGATGAGCAAGCATTAAATATGTGTTCCATTCCTCTAATTAGAAACAAAGGTAGCTGGGGGGGGAGGGGGTAGAAATTGAGAACTGTGTCTTTAAAAAAAAAATAAAAGCCCAGACTATATTGCCAGAACATTATTTGTCAAGAACACAGATGTCCTAGCTCCTGACAAATCAGACACCATCCCCCACGGAGTTAATCCTTCCTTACTACAGAATAAGTCCACATATAGCTTGTGGAGCTAATACAGTTTGCAATGTGCACTGCTGATCCCGACCTGCTGCCCAGGTGCCCTTGGCAAGAGTGGAGAGCACCATGGGCCTGTGGAGGTGGGACATGGGCCTGTGGAGGTGGGACATGGGCCTGAGCTTCCTGCTACAAACCTGGCCACGAAGAGCCTGCATCACCTCCCAGGTGTCAGCTGAGGCTCAAACTCACGTCCTCCTGGCTCAAAATCTCACCTCAGCAAGCTGGTGCATTTTGAAGCCAGTGACATTAGTGATCCTTACCAGTCCAAAACACAACCTTTCTCATTCAGGCTGGTTCTAGATCCGATTTAGCTTGGTTTCCTGAAAACTGGAGACTTATGTGACTGCACTGCAGTAGTAGATACAGGTGGGTGTTACAGGTACATGCCTATCTCTCTTCCAAATCATTTTTGAACTCACTGTCCAACTTCTACAAAATTTCACCAATTTCTTGACATGTTAAACCCTAAATTACTGTAAAACCATTTTCACATTTTATGACCATAAGTGGGTAAAATAATGTGATCACAAAGGCATCTCTGAAAATGACCCCAGAGAGCTGCATGTGAGTGCAAAAGAGTGTCCCTCTTATGAATGGCTGCAAGATAAGCTTCAGTCACACCCAGCCATCAACCAGAGGACACAAACCAATCAGTATTCATTATAACACCCAAAATACAACTGGCTCCCTGTAATTACCTTGTGAGTATTAAGGTCAAGCTACTTTCCTCTTGCCCTGCCCTCAGCAGATGGTGCTAGCAGGCAACTGCTCCAGTGGCATTTCCACACCTGGGACTGCCACCATCATTTTCCTCCATTTCCTGGCTTTAAGAGGTGTCACTTGCCAGATTAGCACCTCCTGAAACTACTGTTTTGTTAGCACATTGCAGGATGATTTCACATCCAAACAGAGAAAAGCACAAGCCATTTTTCACCACAGGTTGGCAATGCAGATTTCACAAGTATAAAACTACACATTGTACATAATATTGTACATATTGTCTTCAGACACAGCTCTTGGCCACAAATCTACTCAACAATGTGTACCTGGACCCACCCCTGTTCCCCCTCACCCTCTCTCTCAAAAGTTCTGTTCCCTGGCCAGATTCTGAGATATAGCTACCAAGTTAATTTAACTAAAATTGACTTTTTCCTACTGTTTTATTCCAGTTACTGTGACAGAACCAGTACTTCCAGGGAGAGATTAACACTGACTCATGCATACCAACCATACAAACTGAACTAGAAACTTCAATTTTTGTTGTGTATAAACTTGCCAAATCTCACTTTGTTTTAGCACTGATACCAAATGAGGACTCTGTTACTGTTGTCAACAATATCAAGTCTTGCAAACACACTTGTGGTTTGAAATTCTCATGTTTTAAGTGTGAAGAGAAACAGAGTGAAATAAGTGTGACATACATAAAATTTTGTCTCCCAATCAATACACAACAGGTACATAGAGACATCTTTAAAAGTAGAAGCACACTTGTTTTCATTTCTTTTTAATATCCTGGTTCACAAACCTTTCAAGCTTAAATATTAATGTTTCTTCTCTTTAAATTCCAGTAAACTATTATGGTTAAAATTCCTTTTAAGTTATTCTTATTCTATCAATGTCATTGTCTGGGAAAGTGACCGTTGCACTCAAAAATGTTTTTGAAATGTTTGTTAATTTTGCCTCTTTGTTTGTTTTCTCTCTCATAACAGAAAGGTTTAATGTCAGGGGGCTTCACATATTGTGTTGGTATCTAACACTCTCTGATGGTTTGGGTACCAAGGACATGCATACCCAAGTCACACAGAACTGCAATGGCAGAACCAAGAAACAAGCACACACTTGCTTGTGCTCATCCAGGCCAAGGAGACAGCAGTAAAAATAGACACAACCACTACTTCTTCAGGCCAAATCCTAAATAAACAGATGGGCCTTCAAAGGCCACTCTATGAGAAATAGCTTTACTAAAAGGAAAATGCGAATTTCAGAGGCAACTCCCATAAAAACGTCTTTGGGACACTACTCAATCTCTGAGGCAAAAAAAAAGGTGAAGAGACAGAGGTGTCTAAGCAGGAAAGCAATCTTTGAGGAAATCAACAACGAAACAGAGGTGCATGAGCCTTCTTTGGAGGCATATGAACAGATCAGAGCTGGATGCAGTACTCCAGCTGGGGTCTCACAAGAGCAGAGCAGAGGGGAAGAATCACCTTCTTGCTTTGATCTAAGTAAGAACAAATAATTCAATGAGTGCAATATGTCCTAGCAGCAAGAGCAGGTGTAATAGTGACATCCTTCCACAAGGAAATAATAAAATATAATATGGAGTTTGGCTGTAATAGCCAATGCTCAAAACTTAAAAAAAAAAAAAACAAAACAACAAAAAAACCCTTTTACCAAACCTAAAGCTGTTCATGCTATACTGTCTCAGACATCTGCAGCCTGTGTACTTTGTGGTCTACTTCTATGAGCTGTCTACAGAGCTGTTAGACGTCTCCATGCAGCACAGGCCATCAGTGTGACCCAGTGTCACCCTGGGATGCAGTGTTTGTGTTGTACTCACACGCTGTCAGTCACAGTACGGACACACAGCCTGGCCACTGAGCTCAGCACGGGCTCCCTTCAGCTTCCCTGAGAGTCAGGAGTCAGGCACAACTTGTAATGCTTTGCAAACAGATTTACTGCCAGGTCACATCAGAGAGGTCACTGCCCAAGCACGAGCACGTGCTGAACCCACAAGGGAAGACACAAGGGGAAAATCAATGGCACATGGGCTCACAACACTTTATCACACAAGGAAAACTGGAAGCTAAATACAGAGCTTCTGAAGCCACATACACAGGTACATATGTTTTCTATACACATGTAGAAAACCTATAACCTGTCAAGGCTCATTTCATTAACTATAGCCAGAATCACACCAAAAGACAGGGGAAAAAACTAGAGCAGAGCTATAACAGCCCCTGAATGGAACACAGGGTTCTTGGGAATGTGTTTCAGTTACAGATTCTCCAATGTATTTTATTGTAGCCAATTTTAATGTGACATAATTTAGAGTTGACCAAAATCATGGGAAAATGCAGCTTCTGACAGAAGCATTCTACCATCAGGATCTAATGAAGAGAGATCTTCTGGAATCGCCAGTGTTATGGAGAATTTCTGGACCTCTGACTCATCAGGAAGTGTCCATAGCAAACTTCCTTAATATATTGGTCAAGGGCTCTTATTCAGACACCTGACAGTAGAGGATGTAAGGTTTTCTTTCTAATAAATAGTATTCTTTTCACTGCAAAAACGTGAAGTAATAAACTCAATTATTTTCACTCATCCATATCTATATGTATATATTTATATATATACATATCTATATGTATATATGTATATATGTATAGATATATACACACACATACATGCACATGCACACACATACACATGCATGTTTTCCACTTACTCTAATTTATTGAGTCTCATGGTTTGCTACCAGAAGCATCATTAGAGATTTAAAAAAAGAAAAAAGGCAATGAACAGTTCTTTGTAACAAGAGATCTCCCCACAGGTCCTCCATTTCTAACTAATTGAAATTATTATTTTTTAATCCCTTTTGCATGGTCAAATATGTGAAATGAAGACAAAAGACTCTGCTCGTTAACGTGGGTTATCAGATTGGTTATGCTGTGTAATTTTTAGAGTTGGGTTTTTTTTTTATAAACCTATAGCCAGTATTTTATGTAAATAGCTAAAGATGTGGTTAAATAAAATGTGATTAGATGTGAACAGATAAAAATGTGTTGCTTCTTTTATTTTCTATTAGTAGAGCATATTTATCAGTAGGCAAAGCTGATACTGTATTTGAGTTCCTAGTAAAACATTCAATTCTACTGCTAGCAGTCAGGGTATAAGTTAAAAATCCCTACTTGTTAAAATTTCGAGTTCAGAATGAGTTAAAATATAAATACTTACTTACTTTTACTTAAATAAATAAATTACAGGTCTCAGATTCTGCTGAACTTTCAGAATATTTGGTAGAATACGCCTTATGCTTTTGCTTTTAAATTATGTTACTCATATAAGTCAAAACCTGTAAATGTGTTTTTCCCTCGAGAAATTAATATTCATTACCTAAAGCCAGATGCCAGCTCTTCTATGCATGTGAGACCTGCATACACAACTCCTAAATTGCTCGTGGGCTTTGTGTGCTGCAGTTTTCAGAGCTCTATATATTTCAAATTGTCTGGTCAGTGAAAATAAATAAATGCTGCATAAATAAAGTAGAAATTGAGAGTATCAAAAGATGAGTTGAGATATGGAGCCATGAATGACCTTAAGAACTCTCTTACCCATCACTTGGCAATGCTGGGTTTAGGGTTGGGCTAGATGATCATAAAGGCCTTTTCCAAGCAAACTATGACTCTGTGATAACAATCATAGTGAGATTCTGGGGCAAATCGAGCCACAAGACCCTATTCTGAAGTATGGCTTTTCTTCACAAGGGTCTCCACTGGAATGAATCTGGAGCTGCACAAAAAAAATTCACACCAGTAGAATGGCTTAGTAAACCCTGCAGAATCAATCACTCAGATCTAGAAGGACACCAAGATTTGAATTCTGAGATACTGACCAGGACCTCAAGGCAATGACAGCAACAGAAAATGACAAAACTCTGTGAGTGAGCACCTTCGATGTCAGTTGTGCTTTCTCTGTGTCAAGAAGGCACAAACACACAGATTCACACATTCCAACCCACACTGCTGTCTTTCCATACAGAAAAGCTTTCTGTGCATTCAGTTCTTTTCTCTGTGTAACTATCACTTGCCACCTGCATAGACTTAACCTCTAGGCAACAAGGACAACCTGAACGCCACCCTGCTTGGAGCCATCTACTGACCCACCAGCAGTAAGGAAAAGGAACAACACAGGGGTTAAAATGAAAGCACAGAAAACTTGATTCAAGTCATTTATTTTTTCCAGTAACCAAAATAAATCTTGGTAATTGTTCTTCCCCTTAATGAAAGTCATCAGCATTTGAAACCCTCCACAACCTGAGTACAAGTGGCAGTACTAGTAGGGATATTCAAACAAAAATGAAAAGGAAGGGCAAACGAGAGAACAAAGACCCAACCAACCAAACATCTTCAAAGAATTAATGAAAATGACCTGATTTCATGCCCAAGATCCTGGCAGACTATCCTGCTGACTGAAGAATGAATCTATTATTAGTGTTAAACTGCTTTTCTACTACTTCAGTGGTTGCATGAAACCATTAAGTTACAGCATCTATTATCCTATTTTTTTTAGGGCAACTTAAATGATTTATGAACTTACTAACTAAACTCTAAATAAATGTTGTTTGTTCTAGGGAAATGTTTCAGTAGGAGGTTTGATCTAATAATTATCCTTAAAATACTAGATTCTGAAAGGGAGCATGTTCTGGAAACGGATTATGGTAATGTTTACAAAAAACAAGATTCACTCTCCTCCCTGCCCTTTGAGTTTCCTTCGGAGCTGTGATTAAATACACCAAACAGATAAGAAGAAATACAAAGAGAGATTGTCAAAAAGCAGACTCCTGCAGTGTATTATCAAAAAAAAAAATACAGAAGGCAATGTTGGC
This sequence comes from Caprimulgus europaeus, assembly GCA_907165065.1. Next base: position 34,738,163 of record OU015534.1, read on the forward strand.
ATCAATATTCTCTTTTGTTGCCAAACTGAACCACGCTTGTGCTCTTGCCAAACAAGCTGACTCCTGAGAGCACTCCCGGTCCTGCCGGCCTCACCGGCACCGGCCCCTGCACCCTTCTCGGCACAAGCACTTGTTCATCTCACCCAGAGAAACTCTGCCCTTGATCCAACACCCAGTGACTTAATGCTGAGCCAACAAAACAGAGTGAGGAGTATGGGATAGACATGACCCTGTCAGTGGCAAAACAGCTTAGAAGCTTTGGAATATTATGGGATAAGAGTCATCGATAAACTTCTTGTTCACTGAGACTTCTGCAAGACTCTGCAGGAAGCCAGGATCTCTTTCAAGCACACTGTTTCATCAGGGTCTGGTCATGCCTTTCCCAAGACCTCCAAAGATGGGCTGAGGGCTGATGTTGTGAATCAGTGTCAGAAGGGAGCTTGATTTCTCCTGTGTTCTTGAGTGGTAAGAGCTAGCCCTTTGCCTAGAGCAGTTGGCTTCTCTGCTGTGCTGCCTCACACATGTAACAGCTGGAAAGAGAGGAACATTTTGAGAATCAGAATTCCCTAACTCTCTCTGGTCCTTCCTTCCCATCTCTGAGCCCCTCATATCTGTCTCCCCTTCTTCCTGGGCCATGAGAGCTCTGACTCTTTTGTTATTGCCCTTGTAGATATTTATCATTGCCTGTGGAGATATTCCTGCCTGGGGCAGACCTCCTTCATAACTGGGACTGTGGAGACAGACCAAAAAAAGTGTTCAGTCCTCATTTCCAGCACCTCTGGTATCACTGGTGTCCACCTGAGGGACCCCTTGGGCTCCCAGTGCCATTGGAGGCAGCCCATATGTGGTAGCCATAGGAACATCAGTGAAAGACTTCTTCACCTCTGTGAATATCCATTCTCTGTACTTGTCAGCTCCTTGAGATTACTGGTAAACTAAAACAGGCTCTGGTTATAATTCATCTGGAAACACTGTTTAAAGCTTTAGAGTCACAGAATCACAGAACTGTAGTGGTTGGAGAAGACCTTTAAGATCACTGAGTCCAACCACAAACCCAACACTATCAATTCCACCTCTAACCCACATCCCTGAGCACCTCCTCTGCCCGTCTGTTCAATCCCACCAGGGAAGGCGACTCCACCACCTCTTTCTGTTACATATATATATATATATATATATATATATATATATATATATATATATATATAGCTTCTCAGCTTAAATTATCTGTTCTTTTTTCCCCACCTTTTTACAAGTACCTGCCTTACAGAGGATAAATTGATGAATAATCTAACAGAATTTTTATGACAGGAATTGCTAATTGTGGATCATGACTACGTGATACGTGTTTAGGCCCTAAAGATAAAACAAAAATGCTTTCTTATGAAGGAGATTTGCATTTGAAACAAAGGGCTGGAAATCAGATTACTCTGGAGTTATTGCCAGACCTGGAAATACAGTTATTTAAAGCTCTAATTTTGCTCAAGTATGTAATTATTCAAGCAGTTTCACCAAAGCCATTTATTTAACGTTGCCATGTCTTTGTTATGCCAAGCCAAATAGACTGAGAGGCTGTTAATGTATATCACAATCAGCAATGAAACTCACTGATATTTTTCAGATCCTGATATCCTTTAAAAATATTTACTTTTTTTAAAATTTTATTTAATTAAACTATTATTCCACTGTGGGAAATTATTGCTGTTTGATTCAACAGGACCAAAACCAACATCTTTTTTGTCCTGTGCCCTTATGCTGCTTGTCACAATGAGGCCACAGTACTGGACTACAAATACTGGTTTTTCAGTGGCAATCTACCACCTCACAAGCCCAGAAACGCTCTCTGAGCTGCTCTGCTCTGTCCCCAGCCTATGAGCCACTGGATTTAGAGAGATGACTCTGTGCATTCAGCAGTCTAGCCTTTGGTAAACACTCTGAGAATGATGATCCATCCCATTACTGCAGCTTTTGTCCACCAGGCTGAATGGAAAATTCCCTGAAGCAGGCTGACCAGTTCCAGTGCAGGCCAGGAGCAATTGCTGACACAGTGACTGTCTGGACAAGGCACACAGAACTGTTCCTGCTATTTATTCCCTACACACACAGCAACTGTGGAAGATGAACTTGTTTGCTCTTGGTTCATTTACAATCCCAGTTCACCGCCGCCCAGCAGTGACACTCTGCATGAAATTCAGTGCCCAAGAAGGCAAAGGCTCTGAAGACTTGAAGATAATGGTTGACCAGTTTGCTAAAATCATTGTTGAAAGCTACCTCGTTGTCACTTGCTAGAATCACAGTTTCCAGCCTACAGCTCATTTCTTTCCTCAACCTCTATAGTAGAGGAAAGAGGGCCACAAGATTGGTGAAGGGTTAGAGGAGAAGCTGTATGAAGAGAGGCTGAAGGCACTTGGTGTCTGGAACTTCCTCCCCAGGGGAAGAGGAGGGGCAGGCGCTGAGCTCTTCTCTCGGCCACCAACGCCAGGAGCAGAGGCCATGGCAGGAAGATGTGGCAGGGGAGGGTGAGGTTGGCCATGAGGAAAAGGTTCTTGAGGCAGAGGGTGGTGGAGCACTGGCACAGGCTCCCCAGGGAGGTGCTGATGGCCCCAAGCCTGACAAGATTCCAGCAGCATTTGGCCAAGGCCCTCAGGGACATGGTGTGAATGTTGGGATTGTCCTGTGCAGGGACAGCAGTTGGACTCCATCATCCTGGTGGGTCCCTCCCAAATCACATTCTAGGACTCTATGATTCTGGTACTAATTTGTGTCATTCCTTTCTTTGATCTGTCCTGTCCCACTCCTCTGTCACTACCCCCTCACCTTTTGTGGGTGTTGTATGTGATGGTTTGTGTTAAGGATTCTGAGGTCCATGGCTAAGGAATGAGCTCTGTCTTAGTGTCCAAAGAAACAGTCTTATTTATAAAAGACAACAGCTCTGATGCTCCCAGTACCAAATGGGCCCTTCCAAAAAACTGTCACTGATGATGGCTCATCATCAGTGTGACCAAGTGTATGGGGAGTAACAGCACCAAGGAATGCCATGATTGTTTCCTTAGACTTTTCAAAGAGATGGTAGCAGACATCTCTTTTCAGCCCTCCATTTTAGTCAACATTTCTATTGGAAGAAATTCCTAAAGACATTTTATTCACTCTTAATGCCTTAAAATTCCGAATTTATCAGTCCAAAGTAACCCCAGGAAGAGCCATCCCAGAATGTGCACTGTGGTGAAAACTGCAAATAAGGGCATGCTGATGTGTAGATCCACAACAGAACCCCCCAGTTTTTGCATGAACACCATCTGCCAGGGGTACACATGTGTAACAAAGTCTAGTGACAGCTGTGGGCTAAAACATGCTGACAGGGAATGAAAAGTGCATCTGACTTTACCGGTGGCTCTCCTTAACTTCACACACGGGCGTTCAAACATACCAATGAGTGTTCCACTGCAGTCTTGCTCACTTTGGATTCAGTTACCAGAGGATTCAGAACTTATAAGAGGAACCTAATATTTCCTAATACAAAATAAACTTTAATTTGTTAGCATTGTTTTCTAATCCTTCTGTTTTTTCAGTTGTTGATGAACAAACACAATCCCTTTAGAAACAACCTCTAGATGAACACTTCTGAAGCCAGGTGAATGCCATGGTGCAGAAAGCTGCTCAGTTCTCCAGGAGATTCCTCTTTCTTTTTGCAGACTAGTGTCCTGCACTGGTCAGAGACACTTACCTCCAAGGGATTTTCATGGTTGCTAAAACTTAGTCCACTGCTGTAAGTACCACATCTCATAAACCTTTGCCCCTGTTCGTAGATTTGGTGAGGTTTTGTAACCTCATACGTCCCAGAACTATTTTCCTGATTATTAGAAATCTTTTTTTTTACATAGCCAGCCTAAATTTATTCATAGCCAGCCTAAATTTATTCATAGCCAGCCTAAATTTATTCATAGCCAGCTGATGCCAATTTGGTTTTATGACAACTCTTTTTTAAATAGTTCATCTTACTTTGTGATATGTATATTGACAGGAATTTTATTCTCTTTCAACTCCTCAGATTATTTTTTTTCCTAAATGTTACAAACATTTCTGCCTTAAAAGAAAAAGCTAGGCTCTTCCTTCTTCTAATTTTTCACATCTGTTTCAGGTTTTAAATCATTTTGCTTGAACAATACACAATATCCCTGAGGAGATTTCCTCAGGACCTTATTTGATAGCATGAATACTTCCCTATCTCTGTGGAAATTACCTCTTCTGATACAATGTAGGTTCTTTGCATAATTTCACAATCACTCTTTCCATCCTGGTAACCTCTCATCTCATTCTGTTTGGATTTAAATTCCTTTATCTGGGTAGCTGATTTACATAAGAGGCACAGTATTCCCATTGTGTATTAAATAACAAATTATAAACTCTACTTTCCTTGCCAAAATATTTACTGATATTAACTACAGGAGCCACCTTCCAGAAAATACTGAAACAGCACTCGTGCTAATTTAGAGGTTTTCAGCAGCCATCCAGGTGCTTTCCTGGCATTTGTCTTCACAGAGCAGTGGCAATGACCAACACCACCACCACCAAAAACTGTGGAAAACCTTAAATTTCCTACAGGAGGGCTTTTCCTTCAAAGGATTATAGGGAATACCACACTGTCACATAACCAAAGCAACCAGCCCACCACACCCAACTCACAACAACGTTGGTAACATCAGCTGCAATTCTTTAGTGCTTTGCAATGCCCCAATAAAACATTTTCACACATGTATTTGTCTCTTTCAGCTCCACATTGAAAGCTCTGCTCCTTGGGGAGCCAAGCACAGCACAGAGTCAGCTTGTTTGCCCACAGACATAACTGGTCTTTAATGTACAGATTAAAATACAGATGAGGGTAGTTTTTTCTGCTGCCACCCTGACATAATTTATGCACCAGCTGCTTTATCACACAATTGTTTCATGCTCTGAAGGCTAGACAGGGAGCTGAGGCAAAGGTAACTTCATCTTTAGTCAACATATAAGTTAGGATCCCTCATAAGAAATTGGGCTCTGTTAATAAGGGCCTTCCTCAGTGCCAACCTTTGGTGTCCCCTTGGCAATCTGTAGCAGATTCGTGGTCAGCTCAGCACTTGTTTATACTGACCAGGGAGTGTGGACACCAAGGAGTTGCTTTTTGCCTCATTGGCATGGAAATTGGGGGGAAATAGAAATGCTAGCACAGAGTCCATGTGGGGATAACTATTTCTTAAGCGTTTCAGTCTAAAAGTTGGGCTGCATGGATTTTACATGTGAACAGGTCACATCATTTAAGAACTGAAAAAAAAAAAGAAAAAAAAGGCTAGTGGACATTATGGAAACCAACTGCCACACATGTTTAGGTGAAACCAAACTTTAAAACCATTCTGCCTCCTGCCATGCAAACAGCAGAAACAGAACAAGTAGCACAATATTGTTTTACTCAGTAGTGGAGAAAGAATAAGTTTCCATCAAGTTTCAAGTAATCTTCATTTTAATATTCTTTGTTGTTCTCTTTAATATCCACTTTTCCAGTTCTCTGCCCTATTATCCTGATTTTAAGTCTTCTGTATCTTTCATGGGCTTGTAGTACGTGACCCTGTTCAAATCAATGTCAAACCATGGTGCAGGATAAAGGCCTTCATGTCTGGTGCTTTGGTATTTACACAAATATACATTACCAACCTCACCAAAAGCAGAATAGCAGGTATTCTCTGCTTTTTAACACGATCTTGATTATAATAGGGAATGCCATTTTGAAATTCAAAACAATTTGGGAAGTTAATGATTTGAGTTTTTGGGGGTTTTTTCCTACATCATTACTGCCTGAAACTGCCAAAGGAGGGGAAAAAATAATGGGAATCAAAATATCATTCTAGTCCCTGCATAACTGTTCCATTGTTGGAAAGCAAGTCACACAGCAGACTCCTGCTGAAATCTCACTCAACACCTTCTCAAGTACTACGTGCAGTGGGTGCAGTTCACTGCTGGTTTGATGTTATTTTCATTGAGACCATTTAATTCCTGTTAATTGTAAACCACCAGTCCCATTGTCAGGGTGCTCACCCCGAGCTAGTTCCCATGGACAGTGGTACTTGGTGGGTTTTGGCAGAGAGATACAACGGGTCATCTTCTGTGTATGGCTTGGGTGCCATTGGTATGGAGACATGGAAAGAGAGCTGCTCCATGTCATAGTCCCATCAGTTCTTTTGAAGCCAATTCCTTCCCCAAAAGAGAGGCACAACAACTTTAGGTAGCCTGCAAGTGCTTCAAAAATATGTGCCATCAAAAAAAAAAAAGAAAGAAAAAAACAACTTTTTTTTTTTAAAAAAAAAGGTCTTGAGGCATTTTCTATCTGACCTCACTGTGCTACAAACACCCTACCAGAAAGGATTCAAAATGGGACACAAGCTGCTGCAGTCTCTCAGCCTATATCCAGCCCCACGGATTTTGACCTAGCATGGATGTTAAAATTAAGGGAGATTACTTTCCTTCCCCTTGATTCTTAAAATGTCAGGTCTCAGGTGTGGACTTCAAGGGCTGAAGTGCAGAGCAAAGGAAAGGAGACCCTCCTGTGAGCACTGTTTGGAGTGGCACATTTCTTTCTTGTTAATATGATTCCACTGAGTCAGTGCTTAAATTTACAGAGTGTGGTTTGTAACAAGGTCACCGTGTTCTGCACTGCTTGCTAACGGGACCACATTTCACAAGGAAACTTTACAGTAAGGTTTGTGTTTGCAGGGCTAAATCAAGAAAATGGGGCTTTTATTTTGATTCAGGTAGCTTGTGCCTCTCTCAACTTCCTGGCTCATTCCTTGGAAGGAACAGGCAGAGGATGGAAATAAACACGAGAAACACTTTCTGTGGCGTTGTGTAAATTAAAGCCAATTGGAACCCCTGCAGAAACCCAAACAAACAGCAGAGATATGATTGCAGATCTATACAATGGCTGAGAGGAGAAAATTTCTCAAAGACCCGATTGAAAGAGCTGAAATGAAATACAACTCCATCTTTCATGTTTTTAGCAAGATAATTCTGGTTCAGTGTTGACTAATACAGAATAATAGGAATAAAATATGCTGCCTCAGTCTCTGCATTATTGGCTTTACGTTATTGGTCCTGACAGCTGGCTTTTAAAATGCAGTAAATATTGGGCAATGCTGCTCTGTTAAGACAAGCCACTTCATCAAGCATATTTCCAAATCACACTTTATTTTCAAAATGTGTTTAATTTCTCTATATATGGCAAAGCAGCTCACTGTAAAATTGACCTGCAACAGAGTGCCCTCTACTGCATGTACCTGGGAAAGGAAAATACAGCAAGTTCCTTAACAGGGAAATCTTGACAGAGTGAGACTGGCAGTTTTCTCACAGGCCCCTGGACACTGAACTAAAGGATGGTGTGTTCATATGGGCATATAGCCCCTGCTTCTAAAGAACTGGATAGCACTAGGAAATCAGAGTTTAAAATGGGCATGGAAATTGCACACACAGTTTCACAGTTTTCAGTGATATCAGTGTGTATCTTTACATACTCAAATGGTCTGTGTTTATAAGCTGGAGGGTTATTAGGGAAGTTAAAAATGTGTCCTGCATTACCCTGCTCCCACTCCTTTCTCTCTGCAGCCAGGAGGGCTCTGTGACAATATGAAATGAAAAAGTCTCTCTGCTTACAGATTTGTTTTCTCAGTCCTTTACCTCTCATGCTCCCTCATTTCTCTCCCCTTCTTTCTATCTGCCATTAGGTCACTACTATTAAACTGAACTCTCCTTTCCATTCCTGTGTCCTTCCTGCACCTATTCAGTGTCACTACTTGCAAATGATTGAGAAGATATTTCACCAGCGCGGTCTCAAAACAGTGGAAGCTGACAGGTTACAAACATATCATGGGAGCAATTCTACAGCAAGGCACAAATTCTCAAGCAGACCCATCCTTCTGCAGCCTTCCCCTATTTTTTCTTTTTTCCCCCCATTCAATCTGATTTGGGCTGAGTTTTCTGATGGACCAAGCACCCACAACTCCTGTTCAAACACACAGTGGCTCTTACTGCTCCGTCCCTCAGGGATGAGAAAACTACTTCTCAGTGCTTACACACTGGTCTAAACTACCAGGAAACATTGTGAGTCATTTTAAAATGTCCTGATTTGTACAATGCAGTCTGTTGCTTCGCCAACAGTATCTGTGGAGCCACAATTTCATTCTTAAACTCTCAGCTTACGTCTTGACGAGCCACACCAAAAGCAATCGAACCGGACCTTGCTGCATGCTCAAGGCTCAGCCACGTTAGCCCTCTGCAATCAAAGATCAGGTGTGAACACCTGAGGACAGGTTTGAGTGTGTCACTAGGGCAGAGTAGCAGCAGGTAGCAAACAGTGTTTTCCAAAGCAACATCATCAATTCCCACATTTCTTTAAACAAAACAGAAACAGCATAAGCAGGCATTCCCACAGTACACAGTGCATACACGGCCTTGCATATATTTCAGCAATGAATTTTGTGTCTCTGCATTTGTTCCCACCTCTGAAACTTTCCCTTAAGGAAACCCTTGTTGATAATTTACAACTTCTACGAATGATATCTCTGTAATTGCTTTCCCTTTGCTTCATACCTGTAAATCTTGTATCTGGTGCTAAATCCCTGTCGACTTCTGTCCACAAAATCTGTGTATTCCTGTGAGCGATGGAAGGGTCCCTTATCAGAGAGGAGCCAGTCGAAGGGGCTTGTGGCATGCTGATCCGAAACAGCAGCAACTGCTAAAACCCAGCAATGAAGACTCAGTGCTATCCACTCCCATAGAGCCATCAGAGAGAACAATTCAGCACCAGCACTGCAGCGCCATATCATGCTTCCACTGGGGACTTAGAGCCTTCATTCTCTTAGCTTTCCCTCAACACCTAGACAAAATACACAGGCAATTAGATAAGCGCACACTAGGCATCCCTTGGAAGTAGAAACAAGTTTCCTTTCTTTCAGCTTAAAGAGATAGTGGCCTCTACTTTATTACATTTCACATTAGCACAAACCCCACTAGGCTAGTTAACAGCGGAGTGTTTCAGGACTTCAAATGCTGTGAAATTAATGTCTTCATTAACATCATCAGTGATAATATTTACTGTTGAAGGGAAACCTTCAGAAATTGTCAGGGGAGGGATTGTTGAGGGTTTTTTTTTTTTCCCAATAATGAAAAATACGCAACACTGGAATTGTTATTGCCTGTTACCATCAGTACAAAACCATTCAGCAATGTCTGTGCGTAAGGTCGCAGTTCAGATCCTGGACAGAAAATGGAGGAGATTTGGAAGACCCAGATTGCTTGCTATTTTGTGTGCATGTGTGTGTGTGTGTATGTCCTTGGAAAAGTCACTTAATGGCTTGTCTTCACTACAAGTTTAGTTAAATTTATTCTGTTCAGCCCAGCACAGCTGGACAAAGGGTGACTGCATTGATCAGTAGCACTGGAGCTGCCCACAGTGATGCCTTCAAGGAGTTATTCAAGCTCCCAATGCTGCAATTTTGAGTATCTTTAGCAGCAGCACTTGCTTTGCAGTACAATTCACTCCAAGCCAATGGATCAGACCAGAAATACTTTTTAAATTGAGCCTAAACAGTTGTTTGGGTGTCAAATCAAAACTCCAGGATTAACCATAACCTCGTGTAGAAACTCAGTGAAGACAAGCCACGATTTCTCTCCATACCTCAGTCCCATACCTGTGACATGGGATAATGATTCTATACCCTGCTCTGGTTTTGTAAAAACATCTATGCAAGAGCATAAAGTTCTCAGAAACAGTGAAATGACAAAAGTCATATAGAGTTCTAAATGTATAGAAACTATCAGTTCCAGTTTTCAGTGTACGGTAAAGAAGTACAGAATTAATTAAAATATATTAAGATGAGAGCTTCCATTTTTCCAGCTGATGCATTTAGAGGGAAAAGTATTTTTTAATTCACATTCACTCAAAACAGCACTCATTCTGACATTTTTATGGTGCCCTTTGCTATGGTTGTTTTTTTTTTTTTTTACTTGGCAGGAAATGTTTCTTTCCCATCAGTAATTTAATTTGCAAGTGCACCCTAAATGAAGGGTGCTTCCACCAGAACAGTTCTGCCACTGCACACTCACCACCACCTCTCCATTATAATGGAAAGGGTGTAGCTGAATAAATATGAATAATAAATAAACATTTTCTGAAGAGGCTTTTGTACAGATGATAAACACATCAGCTGCAGGAAGTTAACTGCCTCCAGAAGAGCACGCGGGTTCCTCTGAACGAACAGAAATTCACAGTCTGAGAATACAGCAATCTGTCTGCACAACCAGAGGAACAGTCAAGGTTTATTGTCTTCTCAGGCACAAATGTAATTGTTAGTAACATGATTTGGACCTGATCCTGCAAACAATGAATGTGTAAGTAATCTCACTGGGAAAAAAAAAAGACCCTATTTGTGTATTTCACACTGAGCATATGCCAGAGCAGTGAGTTGTAACCATAAATGATTACAACCACACAGTGGTTTATGATAATCAAACACAGATTGCTTTTATTTTATAAATCCTTTCCAAATGAGATTCCAGGAGTCTGCAGCAACAATCTCTGTGAGTTTTATGTATATTCTCCAGCAGTGGCTCCCACGCAGAAGGCCTGCAGGTCTGTGTGCACCGCACCGAGTTTCAGTATCTCTTTTTCTGTCCCAGGCTGGAGTTCACGCCTGTGAGGTTACACCACGGTGGAACCTTCCACGGCATCATGTGGAAAAGCATGCACAGATCTGAAGCACAACCGAAAAGGAACAGACCAGTCTCCTGGCCCCAAAAAGCCATGATGGCCACTGGTTTGCCATTCCCTCTCCTGGCCCCAAAAAGCCATGATGACCACTGGTTTGCCATTTCCTCTCCTGGCCCCAAAAAGCCATGATGGCCACTGGTTTGCCATTTCCTCTCCTGGCCCTAAGAAGCCACGATGGCCACTGGTTTGCCATTCCCTGCTAGAAGCTGTCTCAGTGTGAATGAAGAAGACGCATCAGTCACTTCCAGACAGGCCAGACCTATTTGTGCATCACAACAGAGTGAAAGTCCACAAACACTTCTGTCCCTCTTCTTCCCAAAGATCAGAGAAAGGTACCTTGCAGAGAGTACTCATTCCCCTCCACCATCCTTCTCACAGACTGGGAAGACCCTGGGTATAATTTCTTTGCATTATGTGAGGCTACAAAGTGCATAATGAGAATTTTAATTTTCATACCTACTGCTCTTATAAAACTGCTAAGACATAAGGTTCTATGTTTCCTAAATTATCTTTTCTATTGAAAAAAATCATGTAATGGTTTAAATTACAAGAGGTAAGAGTTTACTTTTTTGGGTATTTATTAACATTAAAGTCTTTCAGGCCATTAAACTGTAATGATGACTAATTGAGTCCCTTTTGAATTTAAAATTATAATATTAGGATTGGAAAATGAATTACTTTGTGTATGTAACCGCTTCCTAAAACTAGAATAAATGAGCACTTGAAAAGGAATAGTGAAGAGCCCTGTTCTATGCTTGCCTTAGAGCTACACCTCATGGCATGTCATCAATTAACCGCTGGCAAAACACCTTTAGAGAACCTGTGTAGTTACAGAGAAAATCATATTGTTTTAAGGTGATTAAATACCAAGGTACTTTCCAAAAGAGTATAAATATACAGCTAGTCCTGAGGGAAAGTCAAATGGTGTGTGCATTTCCAACTGATACTTGTCTACACTGTCCAGCCACTGCAGCATCAGTCTCCATAGCATCACTTCTCATAACACCCTTGAGAAGTAAATTGTTACCTCAATTTAACAAACAAGTAACCGAAGCATCAAAATACTAAGTCTAAGATTTATTTTTTTTTAAGCTGTTAGAGGGATTTAAATGTGTGTTTCCTGCTAAAAGATAGCTTAGAAAATTCCAGCATAAGGAATTTTCCTAAGGTTACAGTGTGAAAAATATATCAACATTTTAAATACTCAAATTGTCTAATGAATGCAAATGCTCTGCAAACACTTTTCCAAGCCTGTTACGGGCACGTGGAACACACAAAGGTTGTAGTTACACCAGCCATGGCAGAACTCCAGGAACCAACAATCTGAATTAAATCTGTGGTAGAGCACCTGCTGGTTTCAGGGTGGGATGTGAGAACTGAAAAATAAAGGAACACCTGTAAGTAACAGAGGTGGTGGAATCTGAAGTGGAGAAGACGTTTCAAACACAACTCTTGGGTCAGTATGGTGCCTCTATAAAGTGCGAGCTTGGAGGACAATTACCAGGCATAGGTGCTCAGCACAATTACTTTCTGCTATCCCCAGGGTTTCATCCAGCTACCACTTGCAAATGCTAGTAAGTTTTGAGTCCTTCCTTCTCTAAAATCTGAGGTTAGACTGAGTTCAAGAAGCATAATGGCCTAAATTCTTCTTTATTAGGTATCTATTGTCTCCTCACTGGCCTTAATGCAGAGTGAATTTGACTCAGCATCTTCTGGAAATACCATAGCAAAGTCCTGGCTTTCAGGAACACATAAAGGGTGCTGAAGCCTGGTAAAACCCATGCACTTACATCATCTGGGAACACGGCACTGGCAAGTATAAAACAGACATTGTGGCCACTGGGACAAACTGCACCAAGTTTCAGCTGTGAACAGGAATGCAGGAAGCCTGCAATCTTTTTGTTGTCATCCTATTGTAGGACAAAAGCCACCAAATTCAGTCTTCCTTTCTTCATTTAAATATTTTTTTTAACATTAGAGATGGTAGGTTATTACACAGGGGTAGCTTAGGAACTCACTAAGCTACTGTACCTGAAAGAGTGCAAAGTGAAAGGCCTGCTTGATTTGCAGGTTCAGCTCTCTTGCTTAGAAACATGAATCGATAAATCATGTGTACTAAGGGATACAGAACAATATAGGGCCAGCCCAGATTGGTGGCCAGCAGTGTTCAAGAAAAAGCAAATTACTAAGTTTAAATCCTTCCTAAACTGGAAATGGTATAAAATTTTCCCAAGGAAAAAAAAATATATATAGAAATCAGTGTTAATGTCACTGTGTGCAAACCTTGTGATTTTTTTTCTAAGAGATGAGAGTTATGGTTCCCCAGTGGAGTAACTTTTTATATAAGAGTCAATAAAGTTGATATTAGGTGATTAGTTGATGTAGTAGCTTTTTCGGGCCACATCTACAAGTGCAGTTCTCAAGAATGGAAATAACTTTCCACTAAATGTACAGCTATTTTTAATAAAATCAGGGGGTTTTGTTTCAATATTTCTCTTTCTTATGGAAGTCTGGGCGGTGCGGTGGCCTTGGCCTGAGCTGCCCTCTCCCCTGCTGTTGTAAATCATTGAAATGGCTTAGGCCCTTTGGCATAAATCAGAGAGAATTAGCAGAGATCTTCAGTAGGCCTCTTCTCCTTGAGAACTTTAGACAAAACAATTCTAATCAAGCTGGGAAAAAAGGGAGTATCCTGTTTTTGCCCTTTGAAGTTCAACTGAACAAACACCACCTGTTGTAACGAAGAGAGAGTTCTCAGGAGAATGAATAAGCCAATCAGTGTGGATTTATAAGAACGTATGTGGGCTTGGTTAACGGATTGTATATAAGAGACATGTGTGTGATCAATAAATGGGGAAGTCTGATGATTCTCATATTGAGCGTCCGGATTTTTTCCCCCCGTCGCAACACCCTGCTACACGTGGAACAACGCCCTACAAACCTCCATCAGCACCACAGGAATGAGCACAGCCTCGCCTCCCTCATTGCCTCTCTCTGTCTCACAGATCTCCCTGTGGCAGTGCAAATGCACAAGACCAAGACCTCTCTGAAGCCCTTTGGTTTTTATGCTGACTAGATTCCATCCAAATGCTGAAACATGCCAGCTGTGCAGGGAAAGAGGAGAACCCTCTGTGCTGAGGTGGGGCTCTCCTGGCTATAACTTCCCATACAGATGAAACAAAAATTTAAGGCTGTTATTCTCAGGTATGTCCTTTCAGAAGAAATAAGTGACATCAGAAAACACTATGTTCATCTCTCCACAAGTGACAGAAGCCATCATATCTCTAAGATGGTGCATTTTTATGCAAAACACAAAGCCTAGTTCTTCGTATTAATAAAAACTGTATTTAGTAAGTACATATCATTTAAAAAAAAAACAACCAAGCAAACAAAAAATCTGAGAGCAGACAGGGGGAATACAGCCAAGCCTTTCTGTAGGTAGTGGGTTTCACTTAGATCACAGTTTTACCTTTATGAGGTTTTTGGTACTCCATCCTTCCATTCACTTACTTGTCTTAGGGGTCCAGTTCTGGGGGCCCCAACAGCACAAGGACATGGACCTACTGGAGCCAGTCCAGAGGAGGCCACGAGGATGATGCCAGGGCTGGAGCAGCTCTGCTGTGAGGACAGGCTGAGAGAGTTGGGGCTGTTCAGCCTGGAGAAGAGAAGGCTCCAGGGAGACCTTCCAGTGGCCTCCCAGTACCTGAAGGGGCCCCAGGAAGGCTGGGGAGGGACTTTGGCCAAGGGCAGGGAGTGACAGGACAAGGGGTGATGGCTTGAAAGTGGAAGATGGAGATGAGATATTAGGAAGAAATTGTTTGGTGTGAGGGTGGTGAGACCCTGGCCCAGGCTGGCCAGAGAAGCTGTGGCTGCTCCTCCCTGGAAGTGTTCTCGGCCAGGTTGGATGAGGCTTTGAGCAACCTGGTCCAGTGGAAGGTGTCCCTGCTGCTGGCAGGGGGGTTGGGACTGGATGAGCTTTAAGGTCCCTCCCAACCCAAAGCAGTCTGTGATCCTGTGATTTCAAAGCTACTAATTCTGATGAACTATGATACGAGGTGTAACAGGGCACCCTTGGTGTTTCTTTTATATCACACATCATGGAAAACAAGAATGAAGCAAATTATTTTTCTCTGACACAAAATTCTCAGGAATGATACCAGAGACTTCAGATTTGAATCAATGGCAAGAAACAACATTTTATTCACTGCAGCTGGCTGGAAAGCAGTGAAGCTCACAGAAGGCAAGATAAGTCAGGGCCATTTTTTTCCAAAGGTATTTTGACACTGAAAAATGGGAAGAAATTTTACATAAAGAATAAAGCACTAGTCTGAGTCTCGGAGATTACTCTTATCTGCTGTAAGACCCTGGGTTTATCATCTGATGTCTCTTTGCTTTCACTTCCTCATCTGAAGTGTGATGATCATGTTGTGCACCTTTGTAAAGCACTGCAGGAATTACTCAGAACCCTGTGTTATAATCAGTGATTTATTTTTTTTTTTTCAAAAAGCAATTTTTCTCATGTTAACAACTTTAAATGAATGAGACCTGGGAGGCACCTGTCCTTGAAACTCTCACATATTCCAGTGTAAATGGAACAGCCACGAAGCTGATGACGTGCTGTGGAAGAAAAGAGCAGAAAGCGCTGCAATCTGTATCAGCTACAAAGGAAGAGGGTAGAGCAGAGAGCAAAAACACATCTGCCTTGTGCTCTGCTCTACCCTCAGCCCCCAAGTGGATTCTGTTCTTCAGAGAAAGGTACCCAAATCCACAGAATAAACTCTCCCAGCTGAATTTCCTGAAGGACAGCAGAAGGACTCATGATCTGAGGTGCACTATGCTGCCCTGTGCTCGTGGGCAGCTGTTTGGCAGGGGTTGGCTTTAACACATTGTGAGAGCCACCCAAAGGCTGGTGCAGCAACAGGAACCATGGAATGGTTTGGGTTGGAAGGGACCTTTAATGGTCACTTAGTGCAACTCCCAAGAAAGTCAGCATGGATGTTTGGTAGAACAAAGAAAACAGGGGTTTGGAGAATTAAAGAATGGAGAGCTCTCCCTGCCACCAGATCTGATACACACGAGCTGCAGGGTGCAGCTTGTGCCATCATGTGAGAAGCAGAAGGCATCTGGATGGCCAAAATACATTTGTCAATAGATGATTTTCAGTGAGAGGGGTTGAATCAGCCTCTTCTCTGTTATTTATTGTGAGCTACAATAAGAACTATCCTCAGGAGAGATTCAAAAGCAGGTATGGTGGCAAATCTGAAAGGAGAAAATAATTTTACATCTAACACCCTTAAATGAGTTTTACATTCCAGGCTTAAAAATAAGTGGGGTCCTCATATCAGGTCCTGGTGTCTGCTTTCACTACATGTGCCCTCAAGCAACACCTTGTCATTGTTTAAATAGAGCTTCATCCACTGCCAGATTTCAGCTTTCTTCTCTCTTCTCTATGTGAGTCAAGGACAAGACCCCTGTAACTCTGTCCCTGAAAGCTGAAACAGAGAACAAACAGGATGTCTGGTTTGGTTTTTGTTGGTTTGGGTTTTTTTTCTGTAAAAGCAATCCTGGTTTTTTTTTCCCTCATCCCATCCTTCAGAGAAGAGGAGCAAAAGTAAAATGCACCCCCAGAAAGAGAGAGCATGTGTCAACTCGACCTCTGCGTCGTCACCGGGGCTGTCTGAAACGAGAGAGCTGATGGTCGAGGTCACAGCTATTGCCCAGGCACCGTGTCCGGGTGTCTGCTCTGTCCCTGCAGGATTTCACTCCTGCAAGTGCCTGTGAGTCTGTAATTGGATGTACCCAGGTGCTGCTGCATCCCAGTGCAGCGAGCGCCGGTCTCCCTAACCCCGGCGCACGCACGGCCAGCCGGTGTGCCCAGGTAATTGTTTCACTGCCTGATATTTGTAAAAGACCTAATTTTTGTCCTCTGCTGCCCTGATCATGATGTATAAATTCCCTCAAGCACTTTTTCAATCTGTTAATCTAAGTTCATTCTCCTGTGCAAACAGATCCTTATGTGTTTTAGCTGATGACATAGGGCAGCAGCCCCAAATTGCAATTTCAGTGTTTCTGCCTTAGGAATGAATCCGTTCCCGCAGGGAGCCCACAGAGTCACAGAATGGTGGGGTTGGAAGGGACCTCAGGAGATCTCCAGTCCAACCCCCCTGCCAGAGCAGGTTCCCTACACCAGGTTGTACAGGAAAGTGTCCAGGTGGGTTTGAACATCTCCAGAGATGGAGACTCCACACCCTCTCTGGGCAGCCTGGCCCAGGGCTCCAGCACCCTCACAGCAAAGAAGTTTTTCTTCGTGTTTAAGTGGAACCTCCTGTGTTCCAGCTTGTGCCATTTGGCCCTTGTCCTATCACTGGACACCACTGAGAAGAGTCTGGCCCCATCCTCTTGACACCCACCCTTTAGATATTGATAAGCATTGATAAGGTCCCCTCTCAGTCTTCTCCAGGCTGAACAGACCCAGCTCTCTGTCTTTCCTCATAAGAAAGATGCTCCAGCCCCTTAATAATCTTCTCAACCTCCGCTGGACTCTCTCCAGAAGTTCCCTGTCTCTCTTGAACTGGGGAGCCCAGAACTGGACACAGCACTCCAGATGTGGCCTCACCAGGGCAGAGCAGAGGGGTGGCCACACTCTTCTTAATGCACCCCAGGATGCTGTTGGCCCTCTTGGCCACAAGGGCACATTGTTGGCTCATGGTCAGCTGGTTACCCACCAGCACTCCCAGGTCCTTCTCTGCAGGGCTGCTTTCTAGCAGGTCACTGAGGGGAAGAAATAAGCTGTCAGGGTTGTGAATGCACAAAGAGGCCTCAGTGGCCCTGACCAACCCCACCTGCAGCTTTCTCCCACCCAGGGGAGCTGACCACGGGCTCCTGGACCTTCGGTTCCTGTTTGGGGGTGCTGGTATGTCTGCCCTGACCCCTGCACTGGCACTTGGACTCCTTGGCTGGGCCCTGGGCCTGGCAGCAGGTCTCCTTTCCTGGAGGTTACTTTGCTGCAGTCACGGGTTGCTTCAGCCCTGGTTCTGCTCTTGTGAGCCAGGAGGAGCCGCAGTCCTTGGCTGCGTAGAGGCAGAGCACATGGTTATGAAAGTGCATTAAATTGTGTAGGTAACACAGAGAGAGAAATCCACCCAGTCTTCATGGGGCCTCAGTTCCTCATCTGTAAATGTACCCAGGTCCTTGGCAGAGAACATCCACCAGTCACACAAGGAGCTAAAGTTAAGTTAATTTCTGTAAGGGTCAAGCAGGACTCTGACCAAGTCCTGGGTTTCAGCTGACTGACATCCAGGATGCCACGAAGTCGCAGTAAAACCTGCTGCTTCAAGAGCTCTAAACCTGCTCCAGGCTGGATGACTGTCCTTTAGTAATCATAAAAGTTCATGGGGGATTAAATCTTTACCTTTCCAAGTGCACCAGTGAGCATGGACTGTCCCATATGCAAAAAACCTTTGCACACAGAACTGTGCAGGATATTTCAGTCTGGAGTCACTCTTCTGTTGTGCAGGTTACACTCAGCAGTCTCCCACCTCAACCAGAAATTTTCACTAAGCACTCTCCCATCTCAACCAGATATTTTCACTAAGCAGTCTCCCACCTCAACCAGAAATTTTCACTCAGCATTCTCCCACCTCAACCAGAAATTTTCACTAAGCAGTCTCCCACCTCAACCAGAAATTTTCACTCAGCAGTCTCCCACCTCAACCAGAAATTTTCAGCTAAAGCATCTGACGGTACGAAAAGAGTTAGACTGGAAAGAGAACAAGCTCTTTTTGAATGAGTTTGGGATCTGTGCTACAGGAAAAGAAAAAGAACAGCATAGGGAGAGTTTCTGGCCCGGTATTTCCTCAGGCACAGGCTGACATGCATCACTGTGACATGTAATTTTGCATGCTGGAGCATTCAAGTTCGCAGAAAATCCTAATGGGAGACAGATATTTAGAAATCTGCATTCCAGCTTACTGGAATTTTTTAGAACTCACACTTAACTTAAAAATGTTCAATATTCTCTGCTAGAATAATCTTATTTGGTGTGTCTACATGGCAATTGAGTAGGTCTTTAGGATTTGCAAAGTGTACACCCTAAAATTAAATATTAACCTATCACTGGAAAGTCACAAAGTACCAGTTCTGGTCCTGCACCTCCCTTCACCCACAGCTATTGGTTCTCGGGCAGTTTCCTGGCCCAGTTTACCAGCTAAGTACCAGCTGGCTATGGAAAGAGCCTGCACACCAAGACGAGTCACCTATAGCCAGAGAGCAACAAACATCTCTGACGTGTTTAATTCCATCCTCCTACTGGTATTAAAAGCCAGGGCTGTTGAAGCTGTTGCCACCTAGAGTGGGAGGAAGCAGCTATTCACTGGTTGCACACTAAGGCTTTACTCTGGGGTGTTCCAGGTCTGAGGATCAATCCAAACAGAACTGATTGTTCTCTGATGCAGAAGGACTCGTATCAGGCTGAAATGAGATGGGGTGGGAGGAAACTCTGCTCACCAACAGACTGTTGAGCTGGAGAAGATTCAGTTTACAAAGGAAGGAGAGTACTTGGAGCAGAGTTACTTGTAAAGTGCAGCTCTGATTTTACTGTACAACCATTGGCAAGTCCCTTAGCCTTTTTCAGTCCCAGTTTCTGTTCATCAGGTCGGGAAAGAAGGGTATTGTGAAGCCTGAACAATTAAGGTCTACAGAGTACTTTCAGGTTGTTTGATGACAAAAATGTCATAAAACAAAAAGGAAGATGTTCATTCTACTAAAGGAGTGGATGACTATTTTTGTTGCTCCTTAAAATTTGTGTTTCTGGAGATTTTGCAACAAATGTTCCGAAATGGATGGAGAGGAAAGGATTTGTCAGTCCCAGGCCAAAACAGAAGCTTCTTTGAAGCTGTCCAAGTGCTAATACTGTTTGCACAATAATGAAGAGGAAAAACAATGGTGTGTAGCTGTTTTCTGGTGTGAAGAAGAGGGCCAAAGAAGCAAGGACTTCTATTGACTGCAAAGAGGACACACTAACAAATCCAATTGACAGCCTAGCTTTGTGTACTTCCACCCCCTCGGATATTACCGAACCTAATCCATAATCCTCTTCATGTTTTGAAATATTATCACAAAAATAATGGGTTTCCTTTATTTCTAAGAATTAATTTATCAGTTTAGGAACTCTGGCTCAGGAATGGGACATAGCCCTGTAATTTTAGCTGAGTGACATCTGCTCAAGGATTTGCACTCTTCTTGATTTTATTTTCCATGTGAAAATGAATGATTGCAGTTTAGACCAGTAGTTAGAAATAATCTTCACATACATCTAACAGCACTACATTTTTCTTTCACTGCACTTTTCTGGATACACTGCAATAAGAATGAATGATTTTATATATTTTATTCCTTGTTATTGATATCTAATAGAATAGTAATGTTTTTGGTTTGCTCTTCTGTCATGCCTTTCAGACAGACATGCTCCAGAGCTCATAGCATATTCTACAGCTGATGTTACAGATGGTGGAGCTGGTTTTCAGCTGGTGTAAATGGACAGTTAAAACTCCTTTTACGTTTCCAAGCTTCAACCTATTTATGCTAGCAGGAAAATAAAAATAAATAAACTTCTACCACCTCTGTCATCCTGGCAAAAACAACTTGCAACCTGCTATACAAGCTCCCTAGACAGGACCCAAGAGAATACAAGGGACCAGGGTTCTGCACCTGATCCCACTGCAAACTGTGGCGTGACTTTCTGTAAGCCTCTTCGGCACAACACTCTGAGCCTGTAACTGGTGTGTGGGCAGCAGCCAGATCCTCTTCAATGTTCATGTTATAGCTATTAATTTTTTATAGTGAGAGTAGGGACTTTATGGCTGACTGAGCAAAGATGCAAGCTTCAGCAGGCTAGTCTGGACCTAATTGCACCTCAGGATGGATAATACACAAAGCCTGATTGCCCAAGTAATAATTATGTCCCGTGTACTGGGCAGCCTGCTAGCTCATCTAAATATAACACCAGAGCTTCCTCCTGCATCTTGATTTTTGACAAATGTAGAAGAAATTACAAAATTAGAGAGAAAAAAAAAAAATCTACCTGCTAAAAGACGTCTCTCCCGTGAACTTGATGTTACCAGGAGAGAAAGGCTGGGCTTTAGAATCTCATCACAAATGGCAACCTCCCGACTGTCCTGATCTAGCTACGTGATAGTCTAACACCACATTAGAACAAGATGATCACTATTTCTCACTGCAGCTCACAGAAAACACGTTCTGATTTAGCAGAAAGGTGCTAAGCTAATACTGAAAAGCTTTAAACTTTTAGGTAGCATTTTTTCAGTGGAGAATAGGAGATACATAGTCTGTTTGTAGAGAGTACAGATCACTGCAGTCTCTCTAAGTATAAGGAACATAGGTCTTCTTTATTTATACCCTCTTTTTTTTTTGTCCCTCCACAAAGACTGAGAGAAGGAAAATGTTCTAGACTTGGCCCAGCCAAGGCAAATGAGTATGAAGAAATTGAGCTGTTTTATAAGTAATGGTACAATTTTCAAAATAGCCACTACTGCCTCTTCAAATAATGTGAATCAGTCTAACAAACCTATGTTAGCAGTTAGCTGAAAGAGTATTTAGTCAGTTACTAAAGCTTTTCCTTTTCATGTCAGATTCATATCCCACAGGAGCAGTGGTTAAAAAAAGAGAACATCACCAACTAATGGCCATCACCAACTAATGCCTCTATGTGGAATACATTCCTGGTGTCCAGAGGCTGGCAGCAGGATGAGTCTCCACCTGCTGAAACATTGCTGCTGTACATAAACAAGCATCTTCACTAGAAATGTTGGGACAAAATTAAGGGATAAGGTGATTAACCCAAGACATGCTGAGCATCTGAAGGTTCTCAAGGAACAGAGGTAGGTATCAGCTCTACCCTGCAGAGCAGCCAGCAGTTCAGGAGGGGAGAATGAAAGGCTGAATGCTGATATTACACTTGCACTGTTTTAAATCTTTCCTATAATTAAAGGCAAGTGCTGATATGATCAGTGTCAAAATGCTGAAGTCCACTTGTCTCTAAACCACACGTGTGTAAAGCCTGATGTTCAAAATTCAGCAATTCTAGCCCTTAGGGCTGCACGTTAGCTACAAAGCAAACAAAATTATTCAAGACAATATTTGTTGTAATAAATGTTTGTTCTGTCTGTCCTCCAAACTGCTAATGAATAGGTATCAATAATGTTTTAGGTGAAAAATAGCTAATTAAAAATATACTCATGGGCTGCTACCTCAATCCACAATACCATTTTCCAGCACACAGCAGTATTTTTCACCAGTGATGTTAAGCCTCCTTAGAAATAGAGAGTTCAAGTAGAGAAAGAAAAAGAAAGATGAAGAAGAAAGGTATTTATAATGGATTTATAACGGTCACTTTGGAGCGGTCACTCACGTTGTTAACTGTGTGTTTGTGTTATTTTCACTAGATCACTAGATTTATAAGCACTGAAAGAGCCAAATTAGCTCTCCAGAGTTCTCAGTAGTTATGAATAACATGAGATTAAAGGTATAGAGCAGTGCTCTAGTTCCCTAGATTTAAGCCCTTTACTTGGCAGTGTGTAATAAATACCTTACAGACCACTTTTGTAATTAATCAAGTGCTGGTAGATGTATCAGTGAAGGTGTTACTGCAAATTAGCAGAATTTTCTAATCACCACTAACGTGACTGCTACAGCAAAGGCATCTGACTGACGAGCCTTAGGATCTCACCTCATTATAAGAGAAACCAACACATTTTAATAGTCTTCATTTAGCTGACAGTAGATACTGCCTGGTCAATCTTCTTTTGAAGGTGGAACAAAATCCGTGGCCTTTGGGAAAGGCTCGTTAGTTTTAGGTGAAAGGATCTGACGTGGCAGAGAGAGAGTGTCCCTCTTTCCTCTTCTCAGGGCATTATTGTGTGGCACGCAGAGAGAGTGGAGACTTTCAGAGGTTGTGCTAAATAATCCATCACATGGTATGAGCCAGGGCAAAAATAATTACCCATCCCATGTGTGTGGAGGGATGAATGGGTGGATGCATCACACATGTTTATATCTCTGCGTGCATATGTACAGACAAACCATGTTTATGTATGCACACTTACTCTGGTACATATAAGTGATTAATTTCAGAGCTAGGAGCCCAAACTGATCACATCACAGATTTCAGCAATGTCCTGAGCCGTGAGGTACTGAACGCTTGCAGCTCAGTGGGGCACTTCAGAAAATGGAGCTCTCTTAGCAGTTCCTCAACTTCATATAGAAAAATGTTAATTTATCAGTGAGGATAGAGTGCAGACACCTATAACAACATAAGATTAGGGTAAAAATCCTTCAGGTCTTTAGTATTTTAATGCTATTTCTCTCAAGATGTGCCAAGCCCTGCACTGCTCAGTATGCAGCATGTTAACTTCGTGATGCTTGCTGATGCTTGCTTTTTTTGTTTGTTTTTTTTCCTCCAAATCTGAAGTTCATTTTGGTTCCAAATTATTGTCTTGGAAATTGATCTTGCTTTCAGTGAAGTTAATAGCAATGCTCTGATCTCCTTTAATTGTGCGAGATCAGGCCTTCGGCGAACAGCAGATATATTGACCAACAGGAAAGCAATGCTGCAAAGGTAAGGGGGTTGCAATTTTATTTTAAAAAAAAAAGGGTCTCTTTTATGAGGGTATGGGGTGAGATCAAGAAGCAGAGTAAGATAACTTCCCCATAAAATGACCAGCTGTAAGTTACTACCTGCAGCAGCCTAACCAGACAGGTTTCTTTAACACGACCTTTCTGAAAGAGTATCTTGGCTCTATTTGTCACAAAGGATTTCTGAGGATTTTGCTCCCATATGAGATTAGTGGTGTTTCAGGAGAGGAAAAAAAAAATAAAATCTACTTCTGATTTTGAGGGGAGATGAAGCTTTGGGAGGAATAAGCAAGGGCTGCACTAGACATACATGACAGCTAGAGAACAGTTCATGTTTCCAGAAAGCATCATCTAATGCTTCCCACCACTCCCTTTTTCTTCCAAGCAAAAACTTAGGTAAATTGATTGATCTTCCAGTTTTCCACTTAGATCTTCAAAAATTGCTGAAGAAGCAAGCCAGCAGGTAAAAAGAGCTCTCTTTTGTTTTCAGGAGGTGTTGTCTCTCAAGCAAGATATCTCTTAGTCTGGTCGTAGTCAAGTATGATGACTCAGTTTCAAATTAATCCAAATGCAGTAAAAATATTTTAGTCCCATAAATCATTATCTCTACCTGAGACTGAGAGGAGTGAAAAGCCACTGCAATCTGTGTAACTAAAGAAAGGCTTTTCAGACACACGTTGGTGTAAACAATGAGTAGACTTCTGTAATTAATTCTTCACATTCAGGCAGTAGTAGAAAGAATGGGAACGGATGAGATGCAGTGATTACATCACTCGAAGATCCTCAAGTTGTTTTGTTGGCTTGTTGTGCAAACGCTGCCTTCTGCATAGAGATCTGTGAAACACTCAGCTGCTTGTTTTCGTGCTTCCTGGTTAACGTTTTCCCTCACAGTGTCTCAGGATTTCATGCAGAAGCACCCCAAGCACAGCCACCCTGGTGAACTCAGCGTCTGTTGGAGAGCTCTCACTGGAGGTGGATCAGCTTACTGAAAATATAACAGATTTTTTTTTTCTTTCCTCCCCAGCTTACATGATTTAGAGAGAAAAATGGTTAAAGGCAAGAACTGGTCCATAGTTTATTCACGGAACTCTGAAAATTAGACAGCAATGCAACAGCACCTAAGCCTATGGGTCTGTTGCTAGCTCAGATACAAAGAGGAAGAGATAGGAGTTAAATGTTTCCATTCTCAAAGCTATGCCTTACGGTAAAGCTGACAGAGCATCTCTTTAAAATGAGTAACTCCTTGTGGGGTTGGAGTTGAGCGTTGACAGCAGTCTGTAAAGTCTGATAGCTAAATGGATTGATCCTCCGAAGTTACTCCTTATATCTTGTAAATGTATGTAGGGCCACTCTCGCTTTATCTCTGTGTCCTTACTGTGTCAGAATCACTCATCTTTGGAAATACAAACTCTAGAAGGTTTTGACTGCACTTTTAATAGCATTCTTCTGTGATGCCATATTTAAATAAAGTTAGAGGTGGGCTTTGCTAACAAAGAAGTTGTTTTTGTTTCTTCCGTCAGACTTGCTTATCAGATGTGTGACTCTGAATTACTCCCTCTCTCTTTTTTTTTAATGAGGTCTATCTCAGATCGATCATCATTTGGACCTACGACTGATTTTGATGCTACAGCAGAACACCCTTCACTTATCGCATGCATTACATTTTTCTGCCAGTGACGAATGCACTTTATTCCACAAGCATACACTTGCCTAATCTCGACAAGGAATCGTTACCACTTGAAACTGACGGAGGCTAAAATTCCCAGACAGTAAATCACAGCATATTCCACTCTCTGCACTACACAACTGAACACGGAATGCGCGGGACACAGCAAACGTGCTGGCACTCGGGAGTGGGCCGCAGCCCGGGGCGCTGGTGACACGGTCCTTACCTTCTCCCAGGAGGGACGGTCCCTGAGCGGCACAGAAATGGCACCCGAGGAGGAAGGTGTCCTGTCTCCCCACCCGCCGGGACCTTCACCCCTCGCCTTCCACACCGACCTGTGCTCCCGCTGCTGCCCCCGGGGACGGGCCGGGGCCTCAGCCAGGCGCACAGCCGCCTCCCGCCCCGGGCGCCCGCAGGCCCACGCTCCCAGCACGGCCTAGCGCCTCCGTCCCGCCCTCCCCGGGGCAGCCGGGGTCAGGCCGGGGCGGACACCCGCTCCCGCCGGGGTTCGCCTGCGCCCCCACCTGCGCCGCGGCGGCTGAGGGGGCGGTGGCAGCGGCCCAGCCACCTGAGGCGGCGGGATTCGCTCCGCCCGAAGGCCCCCCGGCCCCTCATGGCCCCTGGGCCCGGGGACATCCTCAGCGGGGAGGAAGGGAGCGGGGTTAAGCCCGGGCGGGCTGGACGTCGCCATGCAGCCGTACAGGTGTTTCCTCAGCCAGACACCCCTTCCCGCCTCCTCCCCGCCACTGCCGCTCTGAAATTGGGGATTAATTGTATTAAATTAATTGTATCCAAAGGGGATCCCGAAGCTCCACGCGGCGCCCGGGGACGGAGGCACAGAGGAGGTGAAGCCAATCCCTGCCAGGGAAACCAGGCGAGCAGGACACCTGCACGAAGGGAAAGCGGGCTGCTGGGGACCGATCCCTCGGGAGTTTAAATTCCCTGGAGTTTACACACTGTCAGTCTTGTGTAAAAATAAATAAATATTGAAAGAATCAAGCAAAGCGAAGCAAAAAAAGTCTGACATTCCTATTTCTTCTGAGTCATCCAGCCCTACGTGAGCAGAGGGTTTCCTCTGGTCTGGGAGTGCTGGATGCTGGACACGAACCATCAAGGCTAATGGGAATCTTCTCTCTTAAGCATCTCTTGTTGCAATCGCCCATTAAGCCTACGTTAATTGCACTGATTTAGTGGGTGCTTGCAAAGGGTTTGGTGTGTGTGTCCCCTCTGCTGGGTATAGAAACGCCGTCAGGTCCATCCTGTGCCAGACTGACTGCCCAGGCACCGGCTTATTGCCATCCTCCCCTTCTAAAAATAAATGGATTGCCATCCATCCCATCCACTTCCTTATTAAAAGAAAATAATAATAATAATTTTAAAAAGATTTTAAGATTAAGGAAAAAAAATAAAATTAAGAAAAAAAAAGATTTTTTAAGATTAAAAAAAAAAAAAACAGGTCGAGCTTTTGAAACGCACTTACCCAGGTTAATCCTGTCTACCTAGGAGGGGAAGGGGATATGACTGCACAGAAACTTTCCTGAGCTGCCTGGTGCTGGAGGATCCCAGCAGCATCAGAGGGGAGCAATTCAGGAGAAATGCCTGGGATTCGGTTAATTACCCCCGTCCCGGGGCAGGAGGAGTGTGAGGGGCGGGGGAGGCAGGTCGGCAATGCCCGGAATGGGAAAAGCTCCCGGAGGAGACTCCGGGAGAAGGATGCTCGGCTGCAAGGAGAGCAGTAGATATGAGGGGTTTGAGCTGCGGAGAGCAGAGAGGAGCTGGAGGAAGGGTGAATTCTGGATCCCACACTTGAAGGGCTTTTTCACTCTCTCATTCCCGACATCAAGCAGCAATTTGGAGGCTGATGGGGGGGGGGGGGGAAGGACACACACACACACAAACTCTCGGGAGCACGGTATTGACATGGACATTGGTATTTTCCATCCTCTGCTCGCCACCAGGCAATAAATTCGGGTCTCGTGTATCTCTCACTGGCAACTCTACCTGCTTTTAGCACCTGCCTGGTGATCTCTGCGTGTAGAGCTTTGGCGACACGACAGCACAGACACACACACACATACACACAAACACATACACACACCCCAAATGACAGAGTGTGACACGGAGCCCAGTCAATACCCCGCCGTGAGAAGTAAGCTGCTCCCTCCCTCCCTTCTGCTATTGACCGTGGGTGGATCTGCTGCTATCAGAGCCACGCAAATACTGGAAGCACCAGCCACAAATAGCACTCTGAAGGCAGCTGTCCTTTTTTAACAAAACCTATTTATTTCCTTTGATCCTCTTCTCTATTTTTCTTTCAAAGTAAAGAAGCTCTTGCTTGAGTAAAAATATATCCTGCGCTTCAAAACGCGGCAGGTAGATACATACGTGAGCATATGTTTTGTAACGTACAAGCGCTGCACTCCTCAGGCCAGCAAAAACACAAGTATTCCCCAAAATAATGATGAGTAAAGCCAAGAGGTGGGATGAGGTTGGGAAAGGCGGGGAGGGCAGCGGGAACATGCGGGCAGGACCCGCTGCAGCCACACGCTGCTCCCCTCGCGCTGTCACCTCCGAGCACAAGCGACACAGGACAGGGTTGGATCAGCCCTGGAAATCCTTTCCTATCCCTCCTGGAGGATATCTCCCCATCCAATCCATGCTTCATCAGAAGAGTAATGAACTTTTCCACCTTATCTCCCCACGCAGACACCCCTTTAGACACGCTCAGGGCTCCCTTCGCCACCCGCGATTCCTGGCCACCCTCCCACCCGCGCGGGGACACCGAGCCGTTCCCGCACCCACGCCAGCATCTGTATCTGCAAGGGTTAAACCAGAGACTGTGGCAGGTGCGGTGCCTGATAAAAACGTTAATGAAATGTGCTGCACAAGCCGGGGGCATGGCAGAGCTCGGCGGGTGACACTGCGGTGCGGGTGGCACCTCGGTGCCCAGAGCGGTGACTGGCACCCGGGGATGGATGAGGAGAGCTGGGTCGAGTCTTCCTAATTCCTCTGAGTTCCGAAAGTGGAGCCAGCCAGGCTGCTGAAACGTTCAGCAGCAAGGCGAGGCCACCGAAACGCTGCTTTTATTTCCCTTTTTAATTTTTTTAAAGTGTCTTTTTGTTGTTGTTGTTGAAAACAAGCAACCTGAGCGTGAAATAAAACCCACTCACTGGGTGAAAGAAAACCCACTCACCGGGTGGAATTGCAGCAAGCGAAGCGGCGGTGAGCAAAACGCATCCCGAGTCCAAGTATATAGTCCATGATCTTCAGGTTCCAGCTAGGAGAAGGCTTTGGGTGGTGGTGGGACTTTGGGAAGCAGCAGCAGCAGCAGCTCTGTGTGGCACAACAGCGAGTCCAAGGAGCCCGTCACGCCGTGCGTGGCTCTGTGTGTGTGTGTGTGTGTGTGTGCGTGTGTGTGTGTGTGTGTGTGTGTGTGTGTGTGTGCGTGTGGGGAGGGAGGGGAGAGGGAGGCTTCGGACCCAAAGGGATGGGGAGGAGGAGGAGGAGGAGGAGAGAGGGAAGGGAATCCGAATAGGAGTTGCGAGGAGGGACCGGCTTTGGGTTGAGCTGGGTTTTTTTTTGGTGGCGATCCTCAAGGAAAGAATAACAAATAGCGGGATCTCAGCAGCGGCCGGGAGGAGAGGGGGTGGAGCAAAGAGCCGACTGCACCGAGGAGCGGAGGCTGCGGAGAGCTGAGGCGGCGCGGAGAGGGGCGAGGGGGCGAGGGGGTCGGGCGAGAGGGGGCGAGTGGGGAGAGTGGGGGCGAGAGGGGGTCGAGGGGGCTAGAGGGGCTCTGAACCCGCCAGCTGCGGAGGGGCCGGGCTGGGCGCCGGGCTGGGGGACACCGGCCGAGTCCCGGGGCTGAGGCTCCCCACGACGGGCTGGGGCTTTGCGGGGCTCCGCCGCCGGCCCTGGGGAGGGCGGGAGTAGGGGCGGGGGCCGCGGGAAGCGTGTGTGTAGGAGGGGAGCAGTGCCAGCTCCGCCGTTTCTCATTCCGCGGAGAATGAGAGAGGCGGGTGGGGGGCACGGCACGGCCAGACAGCCCGCGGGGCGGGGGGCACGGCACGGCCA
Source organism: Caprimulgus europaeus (assembly GCA_907165065.1). The sequence goes on from OU015534.1 coordinate 34,767,337, forward strand.
GAGCAGCCCGCGAGGCCGGGAGCACGGCACGGCGCGGAGGCTGGGGGCCGGTGCGGCGGAGGAGGGCAGCCCGCGGGCCGGCTGCTGGATACCGCAGCAGCCGCTCCTCCTCCTCCTCCACCCGTAATCCAGCGAGCACAGCGGCGGTACCGCCCGGGTAAGAGGAGCCCTGCTCCCTCCTCTCCCCCTGCCCTCAGCCAAGCCTTTGTTTCAGATTTCCCCTTTTAAAAAAAATATTTTTCGTGGGTTTTTTATTTTCCTTTTCTTTCCTTTTTTTGTTGGTTTTGTTTGTTTGTTTGTTTGATTGTTGCGCAGACAGGTTCCCCCGCAGCTGAGTCTCTCCGCAGGCGCTTTCCCGCTCGCCCGGCGGTGGCCACTGCTTCCTCATTCTCATCTTCATCCCCATCCCCATCCTTATCCCCATCCTCATCCTCATCCCTATCTTTATCCCTATCCTCATCCCCATCCCCATCCTCATCCCCATCCTCATTTCTCGGCGGTGTCGGGGGTCCTTGCGGGGGGTGCCGGCTTCCCGGAGAGGTGCGGGGGGTAGGGGTTTGTGGGGGAGACAACATCGCGGAGACAAACATTTGCGGGGTGAGAGGAGAGGGATGGGTGGAAATGTTCCTGCTGATCACTCGTGCCCTCTCCTGCCCTGGGTAAGCGGAGCTCCCCGCTCCATCCGCACCCGCATTCCAGCGCTGCTGGGCTCTCGGTATGGCGATCACGAGCTGGCGCGGTGGAGCATCTCCCTTCTCCTCGCACGGCGGTTGCGGAATGGCAAGGTGTGCGGGAGGGGAGGCGGTACCAGTATAAATGCTGCTCGGTCCCTCCCCCGGTCCCTCTCCTACATATTTGCTGTGAGCAGACACGCGTGTTTATGGCTAATGATAAAAACCTCTTGATAAAAACCTATTTCCTGATGTATAGCTCGGCTGAGACCCTGGTAAGCTGAAAGCATCAGGGACCAGCCTGCAGCTCAGCAGAAGCTTTGGTATTCCTGCATGCGAGAAAGGTAGTGTGCACACCATCCTTCCCAGGATCAGGAAGCCCAGTGACGGTCTAAACCATGAGATGCACACGTTGGGCAACATGGAGTGACCACCAGTATCACACCAGCACTTCTCCATTGTGCTACATGGGGTTTGCAAATGAGGCTGTAATTTCTGTTGAGCTTTTTTGATCGTGAAGGTTTTTATCTTCTCTTCATTCCCTCTCTAAACACTACTGGGAAGTGTTCATGTCCATTTGCCAGTCTGGCAGTTTTATGTTTCCAGATTCTTTTGTTAGAGGTTCAGCAACTGCAGAAACCCAAGGTTCCTCCAGCAACATGTGGGTTTGTTCCTCTCAGTGCATTTAATCAATTTTATACTGAAGAACTGTGAAGTGGTCTGATCTTAGCAACTGAGCCTGCTCTGGGTTTTATTGTCTCTTTCTTTAGGGAGGAGGGAAGAAAAGGAGTGAAGGAAGGGTGTTGTGGTTAGTGAAGGAATAAAAGAAGTGTCCATATCAAGTGTAGTAGCTGTTAAACACGTAGGCATGTGTATGATTCATTATGCAGCTATGAAAATGAAAGGCATGTCATCTGCCTCGTGGCCTCAGCCTATACTGCATTTCACAGCAACAAGTAGCACAGCCTTCTCTCCCCCTCTTCTCCCCCTGGCCTGCCTTTAGCCCGTGATGACAAAGCGCCAGTTACAAAGCTCAGCCTGTTTATGTACAGATCAGCCTGTTTCTTAACAAAGACTGCTGCACACCAGGCCTGCAATGACTATCACACAGACTTTTGGGTTAAAGACACCCAATAAGAGTACTGTCCATTCTGTAGACTGATAAAATCCCAGAAAAAAAAAAAAAAGACAAAGAGACATAACACAGAGTCATCACACATTGTAAGCTGGAATGGACCCACAGGGATCATGGAGTCCAACTCCTGTCCCTGCACAGGACAAGCCCAACATTCACACCATGTCCCTGAGGGCCTTGGCCAAATGCTGCTGGAATCCATAATTTCACTATGTTCCCTTTTTCAAATTTATCCATATTCTCCATATTCTCCATATTTCACTGTGCTCCCTTTCCCTCTCTGCCAGCTTTAATCTAGACAGAAGTACAATTTTGTTTCCTCAACTAGTGTCACCTCTTCTGGTCCCTTCCCATTTTAAATCCAATAAGCATGTTCTGATGATTCACTTGTGTATACATGTTCTGAAGGTTAAAGAAAGTTACCTTGGAGTAACACCACAGATCTTCCTCGGTGGTCAATTCCAGCACCTAATTGCTGCCACGGTCCCATTTTAGCCTGAAGTCCTGAAGCAGACTTAAAGTGTTGTAGAGTAATATGATGTCTTTTGTTAAATTATGGTAATAATCTGTGTACTTATAACATAATGTTACAGAACCTTATCTTAGCACAGAATATCGGAATTGCAAACAATGGAACAAGCTGTATTGAATTGGGCAGGAGCTTACACCACCCACTGAAGATCCAGACCTGGGACCCAGCCTTGACCGAGGAGCTGCACAGCATCACCTGAGAGAGGAGAGGCACATCGAGTCCTCCTGTCCTGGAAAGCCTTGTGGCCCTGAAGTAGCCCTCATTAAGTTCTTTTGTCCTGTCAATCTGCACTGAATAGCAGAGTACAGCTGTGCTGGTAAATGCACATTTTAACAGTGTATCCCATCACATTTTAATGTTTTTCCTTTGTATGATCAGCCTTTTAACCCTCTTTCTTCCAGAACCCACTGCAGGCTTGTCTTTAGCTCCTGAGAAATGAATAAAGTTTCTTAAGCCAGTCCAGCAGTTAGCCTCAGTTTGCAACAGGCAAGCCTATTATGCAAACAATGCTGTCACCTTCTCGAAGTGCCTTCCTTCTCCTGGCTATAATGAATTCTCTGCATGCTACTCTGCTCTGAATTCTCCATCTCAAAATTCCATCCACCGCACGTTTTGTCAGGGGAAACCACACTTGACTTTTGAAACAGTTGGGAGGAGCACAGCGATAACCTACTAAAGTACCTCGCCCTTAACTGAAATTATGGGAAAGTAATTAAAGTTAGAGCAACAAGGCTTAAACTTTGGACTGCTTATGTTCTTAGAGTTTTCATTTGGCTGAGGGTTTTTTTTTTAGAAGTCTGATCTGAATGCCAAATTTGCATGTGCATCTAGAAAACCCGGGGAACGCTAATTGCCTGTGTCCAGGGTTGGTGTTTTGCTTTGAAAACAGTGTCACACGTTCGCAGATTTCATTTCTAGTTCATATTTTCATTCATAAATTGAACTGCATATCTAAATGAGCAACCTGATCCAGTTGAAGGTGTCCCTGCTCACTGCAGGGGGGTTGGACCTCTGAAGGTCCCTTCCAACCCAAGCCATTCTATGATTCTATGGTAAGTCCTGTATTTACTCATTATAGAAAGCAATGTGCTGTATGTAAAATTTCACTTTATATGTATATTGGAGAAACATGGAATCACAGAACAGCCTGGGTTGGAAGGGACCTCAAAAGATCATCTGCTCCAACCCCTCATGGGAAAGGGAGCCTAGATGAGATTATCTAGCACCCTGTCCAAGCACATCTTGAAAACCTCCAGTGATGATGACTCTACTGTGTCCCTTGTTCCACTGAATGATTGTTCTTAATGTAAAAAAAGTCTTTCTTACATTGAGATGAAACCTCTCCCAGTGCAAGCCCTTTGCCTCTTGTCTTCTCCATGTAGTTCCTTGTGAAGAGAGAGCCTCCATACTCTCTGTAGCCACCCTGTAAGTACAGGGATGCTCTGATGATACTGTCCTGATCCTCCTCCAGGGAGGAAAGAATTAAGTCCTTCAGTATTTCCTCACAGGGAAGGTTCTCCAGATTTTTGATCATCTTCTTGGCCCTCCTTTGGACCCTCTCCAATCTGTCTGCTTCTTTCTTGAATTGTGGGAACCAGAACTCCAGGTATGGCATGACACCTGCTGAATGGAGCAGGATGATCATACCTTGATTTCTGCTAGTGATGTCCCTGCAGGTGCAGCCCAAGGTGCAATTTGCCTTTGTTGCTGCAGCAGCACACCATTGACTCATGGTCAGCTTGTTGTCCACCAACAACATATTTTGACCTATACATTTTTGCTTTAACAGAGCTATGATTCCCTTGAATAATATATATAATATAATAAATATAATATAATACAGATAATATAATAAATAAAATAATAAAATAATATTTTATTTTATATTATTATATATATTATATATAGTTATTATATTATTTATATTATATATTTATTATATTTATATTTAATTTTATTAATTATTTTATTAATTTAATTTAATAATTTATATTATATATATTTATTATATTATATTATATTATATTATATTATATTATATTATATTATATTATATTATATTATATTATATTATATTATATTATATTATATTATATTATATTATATTATATTATATTATATTATATTATATTATATTATATTGGTATAGTATGGTATAGTATGGTATAGTATATATAATATATAATAAGAATTATATACACTGACTTTTCTTGCAGAAGAGATTATTTTTAGGATTTCCCAGCATTTCACTTACAAAGAATGGACTAATACTGTAAAATTTATTTATTTTTTTCCCCCAAAATTAGATAAAAGAAATATAGCATCAACAATGATTGCATACTCACTTGCTGTACCCTTTGGCAGCAGGGGACAAACTTAAAGGTTGGTTGGTTGGTTGGTTGGTTGGTTGGTTGGTTTTTTCCCAGGTTCTTGCTATCATTAAAACACCAGTCTTCTGAGATAAGATAACTTATTTGAAGAGGCTGCTGGCATTCCTCTATTGCTTTCTGAAGATAATAACTGCAGGACCTGTAAGCTCACATGGACTCACTAGACCCATAGATATCTAGAGGGATATGACAGCATTTGAGATGTGGAGGCAGGAACTTCCTTAGGGGTTGGCAATGTACTGCCCCTTGTTCTGGGGAGATTTAATCTCTTCTGGAGAATCCTCACAGCTGTTATTATCTGTGCTCAACGGGGGTGCTGCAAGGTGGTCTCCTTGTACTGCAAATACTCACATCAGCCTGCATCTCTGAATGAGCAGGAGGATTTAATGGCTCTACTGTGATTGCCATTGTTTCCAGTTGGAAATTCTCCTTAGCACACAAAGCAAATCATGATTGCTGTCACACAACTGGATGGGGAAGATCAGATGACTTCTTTAAAGTGTTCCCAGCCTTGATGTTAGAACTGAAGTGGGCAGCAGAAAATGAATTAATTGTCTCAAAATCTGTTGGACAATGGCAATAATAATGTGCTACAATACTGTTACTGACCTTTTTCTTCTTCTTCTTCTTTTTTTTTTTAAGTTAAAGCATATTTTGACCATGTTTCTGTGTCCAATGGCCATACAGGCACAAATATGGGCTTCATGTTTACTGACTCTACAAGCAGGGCAAGAAGCACTGGCCTAACACTTCAGCAGATCTGTAGATGAATGGAGGTGGATTTTTAGTGTGTTTAAATACAGCAGCCATGCATCTGTTGAGCTCCTATCCGCACCCGCTTTAGTGTGGTCCCACAGACAAAGAAAACCTGGCTGTTAGTGTTGTGTTGTTACTGTGTGGTCAGAACTGAGTCCCTGCCAGACTAGGCAACATCTTAACATAAAAAACCTCTATCCCAGGGAGATCAGAGTGTGAAATGCATTTGAAGTGAGGATGGACAACAGAAGTGTTGAAATTAATAGAAGACTCCTCAATGCATTTTCTGTGGTGCATGTAAAAGAGCAAGACCCACTTTCAGGCGAGTTTCTGGCAGGGGGATGGAGTCAAATGAAGTTCTGTTATAGCTGATGCCTGGTACAAAAGCCAAACTTACTACAGCAAAAGCATTTCTGTATTCAAGGTGTAAGAGATCCTGGTAAGAATCTATGTACTTTCCCTTTATGAATGTTTGGAGAAGTAAAATACATGTTTGCCAAGGTGTATAAAATAAATTTCTCATGGACCAAAAAGGGAAAAACAGAGAGGTACCAGTGAAATTCTCAGTTGATGATGGGCAGTGTCAAGGAATTACACACTAGAGAGGCAGAGTTTTACCAGGTGGTTATGCTGGAAAGAAAAGGGCATGTACAGAAAGCAATTTGCATTTGGAAAATAGATTATTTTATAGATATTGTCTTAAATTGATAGTCATTCCCTGAATACCATCTGGTGCATTATCTCGATAGATGTGGTTATCTGCCATAGAAATGAGCTGAGCAAAAGATCTGTAGTCAGATTTGAAAATAACCTTTGTTATTATATGTCATTACCTCATAAGAATCAAAATACATGGGCCACTAATGACAATGAACGAGAACAATACAGTTTCTTGAACAGTCTGCTCAATGCATTTCCAGTCTCGAGCATGCACTTAACACACAGCAATATTGCAAGCATTTGTCATTTGTCTGGGCCATGGAGTTAATGAGACAGAAAAAGCATGAAGAATTTGGATGGATGAACTCCATTTACCTAATTTCCAACTCAAACATAATGATATAAAAAATAAGCAATATATGTGTATATTTTTTTACAGTTTGTGTCCTGCAAGAGCTTGGATTGGGTCATTATGGTGCACAACAGGTACGTGTTCATGTCAGCAGCAGCCATCACCCTGGTAGCATTTCTGCTTCTTCTCACCTTGTGGGGGACTGACACGAGGAAGACGTCAGGTTCTCAGCCACAGAGGAAAGGAGGCAGGGAAAAAGATGTCTCTCCCATCATTTATTTGATTACATTCTCCAGTTGTCAAAGCAGTGGAGCACAAAGCCCAAATACATTTTGTGAAGCAGCCTGGAATCTGTTTGGTTTTAAGCATGGGCTTAAAGACTTCAGCAAACAGGAGTGGCTTTGTGCCTTTGGTCAGCCCTTTGCTGAACCACATGGCAGCAGTAATTTATACATTTGAGGTGGCACAAATGTCATTGCCAGAAAGCCACGTGTCAGTTCATTTCCTTCAGTGACATTGGAGGGAAAGTAAATCAAATCTTAGGACCGGAATCATAAAGCATGTGCATTCAGTTTTGAGTCAGCTGTCCTGGTTTTGCTCAGCCTTAGAAATAACAGTCACTTTTTTGCCAGAAATTTCTGACACAGCAGAACACGAAGTCGTGTTCCTATTTTGAACACTAGGAGATCAGACATCTGTTTCCTTGGGTTGGTTTTTTCAGACAAAGACATGAAAAGCAACACTGACATAATGTATTAACATGGTATAATCTCAATATCCCTAATAGTTGTGCACTTTACATAGCTAGGAGGAAAAAAGTGTAATATAACACCAAAACAACCCTAAAGCGACGTTCTCATTAAGCACTCTTTTGACTATCTAGAGGCAATAGAAGGTCTTCTCAACCAGCTACTGGAATTTATTGATCAATTCATTGTCAGTATATAAAGTAATTGCCAGTTCCTTTTTTTGAGACAATTAAGCACTTTTAGAGTCTGAATAAATTTTGTAGCTAAAAGCTGATGTGCGTATTAATCCAAATATAATTGGTGTGGAGTTAACCGATCTATACCTTACAACTGTACCTTGCAGTTAATGTTCCAATCATGGCCTGCTCTTCAGAAATAACTGTAGCAAGATATTATTCTGGTTTTTTTTTAAATTCAGTAGTCAGCACTATTGTCTTGCTGGTGCAAAGAATTGCATAAATAATAACAACCACAAAAAAAAGCAGTTACGAGTACACAAAGAAAACGTTTACAGTTTCTCTGATTTCTGACTGAGGAAACCAGACTCTAAGAATTGCCTGTATTGGAAAAGCCCTTTAAGCTCCTCGAGTCCAACCATGAACCCAACACTGCCCAGTCCCCACTGACCCATGTCCCTCAGCACTGTGTCTACACAACTCTTCAATCCCTCCAGGGATGGGGACTCCACCACTGCCCTGGGCAACCCCTTCCAATGCCTCAGAACCCTTTCAGCAAAGAAATTCTTCCTCACATCCCATCTCAACTGCCCTGGCCACAACTGGAGCCCATTTCCTCTTCTCCTGTCACTTGTTCCTTGGTTGAACAGACCCACCCCCACCTCTCTCCACCCTCCTTGCAGGGAGTTGTAGAGAGTGATGAGGTCTCCTTTGAGTTGTAGAGAGCAATGAGAGCAATGAGATCTCCCCTCAGCCTCCTTTTCTCCAGACACAACAATTTTTTCTGTATAATTAAAAAATGAGAAAGCAAGGACAAGGATATTTAACTTGTTCTACTCATTAAAAATAAAAGGAATTCTCAAACATTAATTTTTCTTTCACAATAGGAGAAAAAAAGATGAGTGAAGGATAACGAAAAAAGCTCTATCACCATACCTCCAAAACAAGTTGCTTACTAAAAGAGTGGGCCTCACCCCTGGATATTGTAATTGGAAAAGTAGAGTGACTCAGTATGTAGTTTAGTTTGGTCCAGAACAGTCACATCTGTTGCTTAAGATATATATATGGTGATGTGTTTTAGATTTGTGACTAAAACAGTGTTGGTAACACACTGAAGTTTTCATTGTTGCTGAGCAATACTCACAGGGTATCAAGGCTGTCGCTCTACACAACACTCCCAGCCCAGAGGCCAAGGGTGGGCAAGTTTTGGGAGTGCACACACCCAGGCCAGCTAACCTGGGCTGACCGAAGGGATATTTCATACCCTATGGTGTGATTTAAGGCCACAAAGATGCTGAGGGGCCTGGAGCATCTCCTGTGTGAGGAGAGGCTGAGAGAGCTGGGACTGTTCAGCCTGGAGAAGAGCAGCCTGAGGGGGGATCTGATCAATGTCTGTCAATATCTGAAGTGTGGGGGCCAAATGGATGGGGCCGGGCTCTGCTCAGTGGTGCCCAGTGACAGGACAAGGGACAATGGGCACAAACTGGGACACCAGAAGTTCCAGACAAACTGAAGGAAAAACTTCTTTGCTGTGAGGGTGCCAGAGCCCTGGGCCAGGCTGCCCAGAGAGGGTGTGGAGTCTCCATCTCTGGAGATGTTCAAACCCACCTGGACACTTTCCTGTGCAACCTGGTGTAGGGAACCTGCTCTGGCAGGGGGATTGGACTGGAGATCTCCTGAGGTCCCTTCCAACCCCACCAGTCTGGGATTCTGCAATGCTCAGCAATAAAACTGAGGGCTCAATTTTTCCAAAGTAGCCACTTCTCAGAGACTGGTGAGGTGGTGGGAGGTGGTGGGTGATTGTCTTGGCACCAGTTGGGTTTGGATCTTTTTTGTTGTTGTTACCTGGCAGGGGTTTTTTTTACACTTATTAAACCGTCTTTACCTCAACCCATGAGTTTTTCTCGCTTTTGCCCTTCCTATTCTCTTCCTCTATCCCACTGTGGGGGAGTGAGTGACTGAAGGAGTGGCTGGGTGGGGGGCTCAGCTGCCTCCCCAGTTAGTTAACCCACCACAGCCTTCAGGACCAGTGCTGGGAAAGGAGTCCTCATTCTGTCTCAGCTGTTGTGGAATTTTTGAAACAGAAAATGGTCTTGTCTGCCAAATACTCTAGCTCCATCCAGCTTTCCTATTTCACTAATCACAGATTCCATGAAATAAATACTTATTTATGATCCTAAGAAATGTCACAAAGCACAGAAAATCAGAACAAAACCTTAAGAAGTACAAACAGTACCAGTAGCATTAAGCTGACTTTTGCTGCAACATTCCACTCTCTGGGTAGCTGTCAAACATGGTCGTGTTTCTCTGCTAGGTGAGCTTTGTTTGCATATGTCCTTTCATTTGGTCATTTATTGCCTTGAGAACTGAGCATGGTTTGTACTTTTCCTGCTGCTCTACTTGTGGCTGAACACACACAAAAATCAGATATCCACAGCAAGCTGGAGGCTCTGATGGCCTCATTGTACTCTGTGATTTTGCTGTAAGGTATAGATGGGGTCAGTGAACCCAGGAGGGGTTAGGTAGAGCCCCTGTGGGAGGTGGATAACAATATTTATTGGTGTTTGACGTCTTAAGTGAAGCTAAAGTGTTACGTAATGCAGGTGGAGATTTATCTGGGCACCTAAAATGTTGGGAACCTAAAAGGTTGGTAACCTAAAAGGTTTTAGCACCTGTTGGGCAGAGCCTGTGAGACACCACGCTTATGCCATGCCATCTGGATGTGGTGGTACAGCATCCAGCTTCCTTTGGTTCTGGTTGGACTGTGGCTTCATCCTCCACTCAGGCACACAACTGGTGAGTGCAACTGAAGGATCTCATCGCTGCTGTAATCCTCCAGCCACACTGCCTGCTATTTACCCTTATGCTCTGTTTTGCTTTGATCCTGGTGAGGTGGGAATTTTTTTGGTTCAGGAATTCTGGCTTGTTTGAAGTTTACACACATGGCCCTGCAGGGCTCCAGTCCTGCCCTGTAGTGTCGTGGTAGCATGGCAGAAGGAGAGAAGATGCTGCTGATCTACGGACCACCATCACATAGGAATTAGATCTGTAAGATCAACTGTTTGTAACTTGGTAATTAATTTATACATTTTGCATTTAAAGAATGCAATATTAAAACGTGTGAAAAACCAAGCTGGTATGGAAATACATAGTGTTCACAATGCCAGCAAAATAAGATTGTAAAACAGTTTCGGATTTGCTTGGAAATTAGAAGTAATCCAAAATACACAAGGCTTTGATTAGAACAACTTCTAATTAGAGCTAATCGGTTAGACCCCAGATCATTTCAGTTGTCAATGGATATTTAAGTTACTGAATACTTCTTTTTTTGAACCACATGGGGCAGGCACTTGTTGCTGGATCAGGTTCCCTGTACCCTGCCTTGCAGATTGCTGGCTAGCTGAAGTAAGCTCACTAGCTAAAAATTTTACTCTAGATCTGAGAAAATTTACTCTGGTTTAGTCTTCACTTTCTATAGGTCAATTTCTGACAAAATTTACCAGGTATTTCACTGACAGCTTGCAAGAAGCTTCAACTGTAAATATATTTTAAGGATTGCATTTTAACTGCATATGATATAAACCTGCCATGAAACTAAAAACACCCACATATGTAGACTCAAATCTTCCAGTTCCTCCAAAAAGCCTCATTCTCATTATGAGAAGCCCCTTTCTTTTTCAGAACTCTGTGAAGAAATGAGCTCAGCAATGTGTACTGACTTCATGACCACCTGGTGACCATCAACTGATGCTCACCCGATCTCAGGTTTTTTTCAGATGTTAAATGTTTTTTCATAGAAATGCAGGATAAATGTCTTTCAAATATCCTTTTGAGATCCCCTTCTTTCAGCACTGTGTTTTGTCCATCTTACACATTTGCTGTAAATGATCTTATTTTGCAAGGTACCATATGCAACAGTTGAGAAAAAGGTGCCTAATAAATAAAGCAACATTTTACGCTTGTCACAGGTAATTGTGGTGCTCTTTACAGTGTGTAGTTAAACCATTTCTCTTCCTGGAGGGACATAAAGTTGGCAAGCAGCAAAAAAGAACTCCTCTGCAAAGTTTGCCAATGTGTCTGCTGTTTATAATAGTACTGGGAGTATTTTCCATTCTCAAATCAGCAATTGGAACAATTAAGTCATTTTAGGTTGTGCTGTTTCATAATGTGCTTCTTGCACAGTGATTACTGTGTCGTCACCTGCAACATCTTGCAGTGCAGGGAAATTAAAACCATTAACCTAACAAGTTTTCTATTGGATTTTTCATTAAAGTGAGGTAAAGGGTGTGCAGAGTGGTCTCACTGGCTTCTGCATGAAAATCTACTTCTGCACCCAAAGTTATTCTCATCCTACACAGACACTCTCCAGGACTGTGTAAAGAATCCACTCCCAAAATATGTAACTACAATGGCCGGTGTCTGGGGCCAGTCATAAATAGTCTTATTTTAGTCACAGAAAGCCTTTCCTGGAGGTAAGTGTGTAAGAGAAAACCTTTCCTGGAGGTAAGTATGTAAGAGAAAGCCTTTCCTGGAGGTAAGTATGTAAGAGAAAACCTTTCCTGGAGGTAAGTGTGTAAGCTCTCCCTCTCCTCAACATTCACAAATATTTAAACTTCAGTCTCTAAGTAGCTTGAGAAAAGTTTAACACTTCTTTTGGTAATGTATCATCATTAAGGTAAGATTTCTAAGCACATTCACAATGACCTAACTCTTAACTGTTGAATCTGGTAGAAACTGTATATGAACTATGCAGAGAGTGCTTCATATAGCTCCTGTGATAGAAATAATTCATTCTTGGGGTGGGCTGACCTTGGGTGGCTGCTGGATGCCCCCCTAGCCACTCTCTCACTGCCCCCCTCAACAGGACAGGCAGACAAAATAAGATGAAAAAGGTGTGGGTTATATAAAGACAGGGTGATCACTTACCCGTTACTGTCATGGGCCAAACACACTCAGCTTGGGGAAAATTAATTTAATTTATTGCCAGTTAAAATAAAGTTGAGAAAGCAAAAGCAGAGACAGAAAATTGAAATAGCATCTTCTCCCCCTGCTTTGCCTCAGACTCAAATTTGCTTCTTCATTCCCCACTCCTTTACCTCCTCCTTCACCCCTCTGTATCATGGGAGGATGAGCAATGGGGGTTGTGGTCAGTCCATAACAGCTCCTCTCTGCCATTCCCTCCTCACAGTTTTCCCCTGCTCCACCATGGCTTTCTCCATGGGCTGCAAAGGAACCTCTGCTCTGACTCCTGGAGCACCCCCTGCCTCTCCTTCACTGACCTTGGTGTTTGCTGGGCTGTTTCTCACACTTTTTTCCCTCACTCTTCTGCCTGGGCAGTATTTTTACCCTTCCCTAAGTGCATTTTCACAGAGGCAGCAGCAGCATCACTGACAGGCAGTCTTGTCTATGCCTTTTCCTTGAAGGAAGTGGAAAACAGGAGGGGAACTGACTTTCCAGATGAACTTACAGCTAGAAGAAGAGAAACCTTTGTTCAGTTCAAATGTTGAGTTTACCTAATGCTTTTCAGAACACTTACCTGTGTGTTTCTCTTCACTCAGGTGCCTACACATGCTGTCTTGAAGAGAAATGGATCCAAAACTATGCCTGAGTGCTTTCCTGAGCCATGGCCAAAATCTATACGTAAATGAGAGAGAGTCTGCTCTAGTTTATTTTAAAGATATTATTGGGGGGGGGAAATTGGCAAGTACATTCTGTAAGTTGTCAAAGTAGGCAATGAAATAAATAAAAAGACAAGAGAGAAGAAGTTCTCTTCTTTGTATATCAGCTTCCTCAGCTCTCACTGGAGGCACAATAGAAGGTTCTCTCAGACTTTTATCAGCTTTGTGAAGTTGCCTCTTTTCTGAAATCCTTATGAAAGAAAGATCAGCACCAGAGTACAAGACAATTTCTGTCCAGAGTCAAAGAACAGTGAAACTATGAGGAAATAACAAGGCAATTACTACAAAGATAAAGAACCAAATACTCAGAGGGCAGAGACAGTGAAAATGTACAAATGTGTTGAGGTATGGTGTGCTGAAAAAGATCCAAGGCGCTCTCACGTTCCTTCCCCTGTCTCCTTTGGGAGAGGGAGGTGTGCCAGGGAGTACATTACATGGAAACCCAGTATTTACCCTTTGTGTGCAAATCATGGGAGTTTGGGAGCTTGGGGGAGGTTGTAGTTAAGATTGTTTTAATTTCAGACTAGAGAGAAACTTCCACTCCCTCCTTTAAAAAACCCAAACACTAAAAGCAAATAAAAGTTTCAAAAGAGAAGAGAAAAATACAGAGCCTGTACCCATAGAGGGGACTGTCTTCCTTGGTACACACTGCCAATACAACGTGGACAATTGTGCCTTGACCTCAGCAAATTTCCTCTGCAGTAAGGGGATCATCTTTGAGGGGTTTAGAACCATCTTAATGTTTCATGTATTAATTCACAGTTTTCATATTTCATGTAAACAGGATATCAAATGATATTTGATAAGACAGCAGTTCTCAAGTTATCTTTGTGGTTGGATTCATGACACCATTTACAGTCACGCTTCCAGAAGCATGATTTCTAGTTTGGGAACTGTTGGTCCAAGGGAGAGACCAGATGGTCTCTGTCTTGACACAGGGTTTAGACTCAGAAGAGCCCAGGCTTGGTTCTGCAGGACGGTTCTCAAACGGCCTGTGGTGTTGTCTCACTCCATTGCGGGGCTGGGGCCACAATTCTCTGTGGCAGTCTGGGTCTGAACAGAACCACACAGTGGCAGATTCCTCTGAGCTTCAGGTGCAGGCTCAGGATTGAGAGATGCTGTGCAGACTGCTTCCAGTTGTGTGGAGCAAAACCATGCTGGTGACTGACAGATTGCAGCCAGCAAATGGGTTAAACCTGTCTCCAACATCCCTGGGATTTGGACTCCTGGCTTGGAGATGTCCAAATCCCCCACTAATGCCCCATTTAGGGTTGGAAGGTCTACCTGTAGCACCAAAAGGTGCAGTGCAACCAGAGAGGATTTGTAGAATGGAAAGGTTGCTTTTTGGGACCTGAGAGCCCCACCATGCGTGTTTCAGGAGGAGGGATAATGTTGTTTTAGACAGGGTAGAGCTGTGGGCTGGCTGTGCACCAACACTTACACTGCACCTCTTGGGTTAATTCTATTACTGAGGATTCCAGTTTAGGAGATCCAAGATTGCTCCACGGTGAAAACCAACGTGCAGTAAGTGAAAATTATGACCAAATTCACTTTAAAAGCACAATTCTGATTTGAATTCAAATGCCAATCTCTTATTTTATTTAGTTGGAGCCTAAAAAGCAGTTAAGGTACCTATTAATGGAACCTAGATGTCAGCAACAATGGTGTGAGCTGAGAGCACTTGATCATCAGAAATTCCAGTCCTAGGAGGCACAGTAAGCACAGACTGATCAGAGAAACCCAGAGAAAGCCTTTGAAATCCTGACAAGTTCATAAAATAAGTGTCACCAACCAACAGCAAGTCTCTTTCAATGTTTTGTCCAAAATCTTTGCTTTTCTGCACTTCTGCTACTTTTATTTATTTATTTTTTCTTCTCTAGGGATAATAATGTCCATTGGAACAGCTGCATGTGTACATTATTCTTTACAAAATGCTTTTTCAATGCCCTGTTTATGTAAGAATCCTACACTGGCAGAGAAATCCCAGAGTTTGCTGCCAGCCTTGTCTGTGCTTGATCCACCTCTGGCTTTTTCACTATCAGTCACAGCGTCCTCATCACCTTCCCATGTTGTGTAGCAGCTGGCATTCAGCCTTCCCAGCTTCTGTGCTTGGATTATGAGGAGCAGTTACTGGAGCACTGCAGCACCCCATACAGAAATTACAGTGGAGAGAGGCAGAGCTTCAGGGGCTCTACAGGGCTCGGTGGTTGCACCGGGCTGCAGCCAAACACAGCTGCACGCTCACTGTCCCCCTGCACCCAGGGGATAGGGGAGAGAACTGGGGGCAAGGGTAAGGAGACTCCTAGGTTAAGAACAGTTTAATAATTTCAATAAGATAAAACTTTAAATAATAAGGATATTAAAATAATAATGATAATAAAGGCAATAAAAACCCAGGCAAATATTAGAGTGATACCGAGTGCAATTGCTCATCATCACTGCCCAAGCCCATCTCATGCTCAGATATCAACCCCAGAGGAGCAACAATCCTGAAACTGAAACCGCAACCCTGGAAGAGTGAGAGCCCGAGTGAGAACCAGAGAGAGACCCCTGAGAGAGAGAGACCCTCAGTAATGTACTGACCATGACATTATGTGATATGGAATATCCCATTGGCAGAGCCAGATGCCAACCTAGCTTACTAATTTTAATATTTCTTGTCCCACCCCAGACGTTGCACCTGCAGGCCAGCAAAACCCAAAGTCCTTCAACTTCCAGTGACAATTGAAAACATCGGTATGTTATCAAAGTTCTTCTCCTAACAAATCCCAGCTGAAACCAAACCTCAAGGCTGTTCCCAGATCTGTCTCAGCTGAAAACCAGGACACAGGTGTTGTTCAGAGATGTGCTCAGCTGCTTTGTACAAAGAAATTTTGAACCAGGCCTGTTTCATGAAGGGCTCCAGTAATAGTGAGGGGCATCCAGTGGCTGGAAGGGAACACCTGAATTCACAGGAAGGGTTCCTACATGTTTGTGCTTTCCAGTGTTATCCTGAGTATATATAGTATGCAATATATATTAAAATCTTAATTAATAAAATAACAAACCTGTGACTGAAATGATCATCACTGCTGTTCTTTACTCTGTTTTTTGTTGTTTTGCAGTGGATTGGATAAAACATGATCCAGAAAGCAGCCCCTCTCTGGAACAAGTTTTAGTCTTTTAGAATTTCAGTTTCAATGATACTGCAGAAAATGATATGACTGGAGATTAATAGCATGTATTGTTTACCTGGTTTTGTGGACCCATGAAGTGTCTCATTTGCACTGCTAAAAGTTTGACTTCTCTTGACTGCATGGTTCATAGTTTTTATTTAGAGTTTCCTTGAAGTCCCAGCTTTGGTTATAACATCTTATTGTTTGGAAGTTTCCCAATTCAGAGTACCTGACCCTATAAGAGGCCAATGTCATGGTTCATGAGAATGACATTGAACAGCATGATACTCAGAAGGTAAGTGAGCTAACGGGTCATGTCATGCAGACACACACATAGTGTCCTGGTTTTGCTGGGATAGAGTTAATTTTTATTCTCAGGAGCTGGCATAGCTGTGGTTTAGGTTCAGTGAGGGATTTGCTATAAGAAGAATGTTGATAAGGTGCTGATGTTCTCAGTTGCTGCTGGAGCCCAAGGTCACTGTGTTTGGCTGGGTCACAGCTGCATTAGGACTGGGAGGGGAAAGTGCAGTGAATAGCAAACCCCAAACTGGCACTGGGCTCTGCCAATGAGATATTCCATCTCCTGTCCCCCATGGGCAGGACATGACCCAGAACTGACCGGGAATCGGGGGGATTCTCTCGGGGATGGCTCGGGCTCTGGCTCTCCCGGGGTTTGGGTTTGGGGACTGTCTGTGCTCCGGGATCGCTGGCTGGGACAGGCTGGGCATTGGTCGGCGGGTGGTGAGCAAGGGCACTGGGTGTCACTCATTGGTGTATTCTGTTATTACTGTTGCTATAATTAACATTTCAGTTAGTAAATTGTTTTTATCTCAACTCATGAACGTCCATACCCTTTTCCTTCCAATTGTCCCCCCTACTCCCTGGGCAGGGGGAGGGTGAGAGAGTGACAGGGTTTGGCTGCAACCAGAGAGAATGAAACCACCACACATAGTCATTGTGACAGTGATCGTCCAGTGATCCTGGACTGGGAAACAAGTTTGGGACAGTTTGCACTCACTTGACTCAGACCTGGGTCAAGAAAACTGGGTTTAGCCAAAGAATTTACTCTACAAGGCAGCAGGCAGTGAACAGCAGGCAAGCGGCGTTGACAGTCAGCAGACTGGGACTCTGGGAAAAAAACAAGGAGAAAAGCAAAATGCCAGGAGTCATCATGAACACTTTAATTTCACTATAAAAGAAAGAAGTAAAAGTGTCACAAACAACAATAGTTTATTTGCAACAGGGGTCTTGTCTCCACCTTCAGCAAAAGTGTATCCTGGGGTGTGTTCAGAAGAGTGTGACCAGCACTCCCACACGAGGGAGGTCCTCCTCCCCTCTACTCTGCCCTGGTGAGGCCACATCTGCAGTGTTGTGTCCAGTTCTGGGCTCCCCAGTTCCAGAGGGACAGGGAACTTCTGGAGAGAGTCCAGTGGAGGCCACAAAGATGCTGAGGGGCCCGGAGCATCTCCTGTGTGAGGAGAGGCTGAGAGAGCTGGGACTGTTCAGCCTGGAGCAGAGCAGCCTGAGAGGGGACCTGATCAATGTCCATAAATATCTGAAGTGTGGGGGCCAAATGGATGGGGCCGGGCTCTTCTCGGTGGTGCCCAGTGACAGGACAAGGGGCAATGGGCACAAACTGGGACACCAGAAGTTCCAGACAAACTGAAGGAAAAACTTCTTTGCTGTGAGGGTGCCAGAGCCCTGGGCCAGGCTGCCCAGAGAGGGTGTGGAGTCTCCATCTCTGGAGATGTTCAAATCCACCTGGACACTTTCCTGTGCAACCTGGTGTAGGGAACCTGCTCTGGCAGGTGGGTTGGACTGGATGATCTCCTGAGGTCCCTTCCATCCCCACCATGCTGGGATCCTGTGATACTCTGATTTCCTTTCTGATCTATTTATGCTGCTTTTCTGACCTAGGAAGACCTGCACACACCCATGTAGACCTGTTAATACCCCTGTGCACAGAATAACAAAACAGCAATTTCTTTTATGTTCTAGTTTCTCCAAGGAAGTATTAAAACATGAGACAGACAAATTCTTTGTTCTAGGCACTACAATTACATCTCTGAGTCACATAACCATGTATTTATTTGACTTTTATTTCATGGTAGCTGATTTAGAATTAATGAGGCCTCTTCATGATATCAAGGCTAAAATATCTGTTTGTGTTGCAGTCTTCTACTGGAGAAAAAGACTTCAGCTATTGCCAGGGAGATGCTTTTGCCAAGTACAATGGACAAAGTCACCTAAGCTCTTATCTCTGCTATCAACAGTTCCACATAAAAGGCAGTTGGGTTTTTATTTAAAAAATTCAATTTATTTGCAAACTGATAAGGAGTGCAAATTGCCAATTTAAATAAAGAGTTTTGGAAGGAGCCTAGGCATACAGATTCCTTATTAGATGTCAACATTAAGGTCACGCAATAATCATTAAAGGGTGTGAAATTTAATATATAGGTTATAAATGTTATAGGAATGGCAGAAAAAGAAATTAGAATGGGGAAAACATAGCAATCAAAGTCACTAAATCAGCAATTTGTGTACTTACATACATGATTTGATACATTCAGCTATCTCAAGAAATTAACAGAAGTTGTGTTAGAAATTCATCATTTCAGCTGACAGATCTAGCAGCTCATAAAATTCGTCCATGAAGAGGGAAAAAATGAGAGAGTCGCAGTTAAAAATAGAAAGTCTTTGAAATAAATGCCTTATCTCCATCCTCAGCAAAAACAGTTGAGTTTTTTTCCTGATCCCAGGTTGATAGAAGTGCAGTGGATACAACCCTGCACTGGGGTTATATCAGACTTAGAAGTACCCAGATTAAACGAGCAAGGCACCTGGCCTACTTGTGGTACTGAAATTAAAGTCTTGAAAAGCACACTAACTTAAATTCACTAAAATACTTAGATTAGCACAGGAGCAGTGTTTTGAACAGGATGGCAAAAGATCAGCTGTTCATGGCAGTGTTAGGAGTTGAAACTGGACAGTCAAGCTTATCCACCAGTCTGAAACCCACCGTAACCCAGATATGATATTTACCACTGCTAGTTTTGCAAAAAAAAGATGGTTACTAGTAAAAACCTCAAACAGATCCCAAGACTGAGGAGAATGAAACCTTCACCACAGGCATCTTCATCTTCTCAGAAAAGGTCTCAGGGTGATAAATTCAATGGAAAACCTCTCCTTCCCAAACCCCAGAGAAAGACCAGAGCTGTCAACCTTGGGGCACAGAGGAACACTGGAAGGTTTGGCATAGCACTGAGTGAAGCAGTAGGTACCAGGAATGTCTTTTCCTGTACAATAATTTTCATTGGATGAAAATGAAGTCCTTCTATAGCAAGTAGAAAATTTGGTCTAGTAGGTAGTTAAAAAATTGATGTGACTAAAGCCAGAACTTAGTGTCATCTGTACTGCTTTTCTTATGTGTACAGCAATATTTTGATTGTTAAGGTTACATCAGCTGTCTGAGCTCCAGGATGAGCACATGCTACCCAGGACCTTCTTGGGGTGGAATCTCAGAGAGATGGAGGCCTTTGAAAAGGAGCACAGCCCACTGCCCAGCCACTGCCTGCTTTTCCTTTCCTGTCAGGTAATTCAGCCAAGCTCAGAACTGCCATGATCAGTCTCATCATGCAAGTGCAACACCGTGCTAGAAGGGAAAACAGACATCCTGATTTGAGGGTGTGTTGGGTCTGGCTGAGATGGAGTTAATTTTCCCCAGAGCAGCCCTCAGAGCGCTGTGGTTGGTATCAGTAGCTGGAAGGGTGTTGATAACACACCAGTGTTCTGGTTCCTGCTGAGCAGAGCTCCACAGCACTGAGGCTGTGCTCTCCAACATTTCTTCCCCCCTCCAGTAGGCTGGGGGTGGGGAAGGTCTTGAGAGGGGACACAGGCAGGACAGCTGAGCCAAGCTGACCAAAGGGATATTCCATCCATACGATGTCTGCTCAGAAATAAAAGCAAGGAGAGCAGTGGGGGAAGGGGGGGGCAGTTGTTACCTACAATGTTTGCCCTCTGTGGCAACTGCTACCTGTACTGAAGCCCTGCTTCCCAGGAAGGGGCCAGACATTGCCTATTGGTGGGAAGTAAATAATGAATATTTTGTTCTTCTTTTGCTCCCATGTGCATGGCTTTGCTTTGTTTCTATTAAACTGCCTTTGTCTCGACCCAGGAATTTGTGGGATTTTTTCCATCTTGTTTTCTCCCCTCCCCATCCTGCTGAGGAGGGGATGATAGAGCAGCTTGGTGGGCACCTGGCATCCGGCCAAGGTCAACCCATCACAGGGTAACAGGGCCTAGGTTAGACTTCTGTTCTCTACAACTACCTTACTGCAGAGAGGAATCCATAACCCTGGAGTCTTCTTGGTGTTAAACTCCTCTCCAGACCCTTTGGGTGGGGGAGTTGAGCCCATGGCACTCTTATGGTGCACTTTGTGCAGCCATTGCACCACCAAGCCACTGTTACCAGGCTCATGGGCTTGGCATTTGGAAGGTTGCATCTGTTATTGGCACAATGTTTTAAATCAGTGACACAAGGCTCAATGTCACAGCATTCCCCTTCCTTTTTAGGGGAAGTACCTTCTCATTAAGGTTTTAGCCACCTTTCCAGGCTTGTGACAATGCTTTAGTGCAGTGCAAACAGTGCTACAGTTTTTCAGCATGGTCCATGATAACTCCATGATAGTACAGTGAAACAAATCACATCTAACTTGTCACCATTGCTATTAAACAGTATTTTTACAGCGGTGGCTCGCAATCCTACATCGTGCAGTAGTGCTGCTGTAACGCTCCAGGCCACCGCTGCAGAACAGACTTATTTTTATAAGCTTGATGGAAAGATTAGGTGTCAAATTTAATAAACCCTTTGGCTCTTTGTCTATTCTTCTGTGCCAGGGGGTCACCTCTGCTTTGAAGTGGAATATTTTTTCATTTGGTGGTGGCAATAATGCAAATATATAAACCACCGTACATCATTTGATATGATTTGCATTGATTGGCAGGTTTCAAGTTAACCTGCATTAATGAATTTCTGCACATGTAATATAAGTGGTTCAGACAGAGCAGGGTAAAAATCTTATTAGTAAAATACAGGGAAAGCTGTATTTGGACGAACAAAAATTTCATTTCTTCTGCACTGATTCTAAAACTGGGTGTGACTCCAAGTTTAAAGAAAAAAAAAATAAATATTTTTGCTAAAAATTGAAAGTATCCAGTAAACTGACCAGCCAACACCTGCCCATCTTCTCTAATAGCAGTCTCTTTCCCTCACTTACACAAGGCCTTTGGATGTGATTATATTCAAGCTGAGCTGCGTAGGAATCCTTTATCAGTATGGTGATGCTGCCTTCTATAAAATATTTATTTATCCAAAACTGAAATGTCTCAGTGGGAATGTACTGGTTTTGACTAAACTTGCACAACAAAAGAACTTGGAGGGTGTCCCTGAATGACTTCATGATCAGAGAATAATTATTAGCTTTGTAGCCAGTCATCAGAGCTATATGAAATTATGTTTAAGCCTGTAGTTTTAATCAGGTAGAACAGAGACAAAAGTCTCATTTGCAGTCTGTGCCAGCAGATTACTGGCCTGTTAACTACTTACTTTTCCCTTTACCCACCAAGAGGTCCTGGTTTCACCTAGGAAATTCCCATTTTTTCAGAGTAGAGTGCTTCATGAATAGCTTGGAGGGTTCTATGGGATAACTGTTCAAGGGAAATGACCTCGGTGTGGGATGTGAAATAGAAATTGGTTCTGATGGTTTCAGTGGAATAGAAAAATATCACATGGCATTTCTTGGGAATCTTAAAGAAAACCTGGTAATGCATTGAAAATCTCTCCAGAAGAAGCAGTGCTGAAGCCTCGCAGTGTGTAGGTGCTGGTCTGAACCCCTAGAGACTGCCATGAGTGATTTTGTTTGCATGACAATGGCATGACCTGTTTGTAAACAGGCGTGAATGAGTAGGAGTCAAACACTGCAGTAGGCAAAGCCCAGTGAAAGGGGAGGACAGACTTCCTAAGGGTGAGAAATTAGTGGAAAGTTGAAAGACAAGAATCTTCTCCAGTAGTACATTAAAAGTCCTTTGAGCTTGGGTTGCTGGTTGGAAGGAGAGCTGGTTAGAAAACACAGAATCAGAGGACAGGGCAGAATGAAAACGCTTTCAGCCTCTCACAACAATGCCTTAAGCACCTCTACAAGTGTTTGGAAAATGAGGTGGGATGCGAGGAAATCTGATGATTTTTGTTAATTAACTCTTTGTTGAAATTTAAAGTATCCACCTTCTATATTTCAGAATTTCTAGGGTAACAATGACCTGCTCAAAGAGGGAATCATATTTGCCCTGGGGTTCCTGCCTTTATCTTCCATGTCCCTGTTCATTGCCCTTTGCTTTATTTAAAGAATCAGAGGAAAGGAATCAGTTTATCATGAAACAACACAGAGAAAGTAGTTTTGTTTCCTGGCAAAAACGTGAATAATACCTTGCACTGACAGCAGTCTCTATAGCCTGAGTGAGGTCAGAGGACACACAGCCAGCCAATGTGCCTCTGATCCCATTACTTATAATGATGCAGTATTTTATGTGCAGCTTTTTTACCCTCAATGACAGGTTTCACCCACCAAGACAAACTGTAAATTAAACTTGCCCACCTAACACTGTTGACTACAGTTTCACAGCCTTTATTCTAGATCAGACAAAGTATTTCCACAATTTAAAAAAAAAGAAAAAAAGAAGAAAAAAAAAGAAAAAAAGAAAATTAAAAAAGCTGTGATAATGAAGTGCAGGTGGAGCTCATCTGGAGTAATGAGGTTCTGAACTGGTGTTTTACAAACAGAACACTTGTTGTGACCTAACAGCTCAGCCAATTCACATGCTGTTCCTAAATGTTTGTTTTGTTCCTTCTGAACTCAAGTGGAAATGAAAATTTCTCCTGGCCCCGGGGGTGCTGCAGAAAGGCAGGCTGCCACTTCAGCTGGGAGATTTACTTGTCTCTTTCTGTGCTTTAGCTGCTCTTGCTTCCTGCCTGTCCCATCCGTTAGTGGGACTGAAGCCACACTGACGAGCAAATGAGTTTGGGAACTGGAATTTTGGAATTACTTCAGGCACACAAACACCGACTGAAGGAATTTAAACCAGGGCAAGTGCTGGATCTTGCACCTGGGACACAGCAAACCTGGACACACACCCAGCCTGGGGAAGGAGAGGCTGGAGAGCAGCCCTGCAGAGAGGAACCTGGGGGTTCTGGTCCATGGCCAGTTGAACATGAGCCACCAGTGTGTCCTGGCAGCCAAGAGGGACCCCCGTGTCCTGGGGGCACCCAGCACTGCCCTGCGAGCCGGGCCAGGGAGGGGATCGTCCCGCTCTGCTCTGCACTGGGGCGGCCTCACCTCCAGCACTGGGGGCAGCTTGGGCACCACGGGAGAAAAAGGATCTAAAGCTGCTGGAGAGTGTCCAGAGGAGGGACACAACATTGGGGAAGGGTTTAGAGGGGAAGGGTATGAGGAGAGGCTGAAGGCACTTGGTGTGTTCAGCCTGGAGAAGAGGAGACTGAGAGGAGATCTCCTGGCGGTCTGGAGCTTCCTCCCCAGGGGAAGAGGAGGGACAGGCACTGAGCTCTTCTCTCTGGCCACCAACACCAGGAGCAGAGGCCATGGCAGGAAGATGTGGCAGGGGAGGGTGGGGTTGGCCATGAGGAAAAGGTTCTTGAGGCAGAGGGTGGTGGAGCATTGGCACAGGCTCCCCAGGGCGGTGCTGATGGCCCCAAGGCTGACAAGATTCCAGCAGCATTTGGCCAAGGCCCTCAGGGACATGGTGTGAATGTTGGGCTTGTCCTGTGCAGGGACAGGAGTTGGACTCCATCATCCTGGTGGGTCCCTTCCAGCTCACCACATTCTGTGATTCTGTCATGGCTACAGGGCTGCTCACAGGACTCTCTAACACTCTATTCAGGGAGCTCAGGTTCAGAGTTCAGCTTGTACAGAGTATTACTTAAATCCATGGTTGATTTCCTTCTATATAAGAAAATATGTTGTGAAGAGGTGAGTACAGATGTTGTGATAGCTCCTGTGTACAGAAATGTAATATGAATCCACGGAGGACACAGAAAACTCTATTGAGCACAGACTCAGGCACGCCAGCAGGGTTTCTTTATTCAGCACATCCTGTCAACTAGTTTTTGGGCTTGTCAGTATACTGTGGACTTCTGGCCTCCAGCACTACTTGGTCTAATAAGGCCCTTTATTAGCTGTACAATATCTGTATTGCTGGATAGAGACTACGTTCCCACACATCTCTAGCCACTTGACTTCTGATTCACCAGCTGGAGTGACTCATCGTATTTTCCTGAGTGAGGAAAGGGAAAAAATAAAAAAAAAAAGATAATAAAATGCAGAAACAACATTTGCAATTTTTTTCTCACACTTCTAAGGAAGCAACCATCCTAAAGGCATCCCTATGCCATGGTCCTAAATTCCATTCTGATTCAGTAGGATAGGATTATCCCTTGTGTAAGGGAGTGGAGATGGAGACCAGAGCCACATGGTGCAAGTTTTACAGCACAAATAAGAATACTCATCTACAAAACAGAGCAGTAGCAGGACTATCAGTGATTAAGGATAATGCATTAGCCATCTGCACAGTGTCTGGGAGCAGCAAGAAGGTAAACAAGGTCTTGGCATGTCTTGGTGTGTCTTATGTCTCTAGAAGTGAGATGTATAAGCCAGAACTTAAATACTCCCATACAAAGAAATAGCCACGTGTAAAGCCATAGCCATACATAAAGCCTCGTTTGAAACACTCTGAGCTATTCTTTTTAGGATATTATATCAAGGCTATATGAGCTGGAAAAGATCAGAAATCAGAAGGTACTTAGGCTAACAGTGGAAACAAAGGAAATGCTTCATAAGGAATGAGAAGCCAGAATCTGTGCACAAAGTAAACTGAAACCTTGGAGAAAAATCCAGGATCTAAAATACCCAAAAAGGGAAAGACAGATGCCAGTGCAAGGCATTCAAATACAATACCAGCTAATTGAAAACAAACATGCAGGAGTTCAAATGAGGGTGGAGATTAGCAGCCTGAAGTAATTTGGACCAAATTAGGCCATGCACAAATAGCTGTTGCACGCTGCAAAATGGAAAAGAATTGTGCATCAGCTCAAAGGAGTACTGACTTAGCTCACTAACCACAGCCAGGTTCTTCCTGGGAATAACTTTAGGAAAGTAAACAAATTTATCTTGCATATAACATATCCATGTGTCCTGTCCTGCTCAGACAGGGTTAGGGGGAGGCTGGTTTTGGATCTCTGCATGGCAGGGATGACAATTACTGCAGAGGTTCTATTAAACTACAAACTGTTAAAGGGTGCTGTAAAAAAGGCAGTGGTGTTACAAAAGGTAATTGACTTGGCAATGAAAACTCACAACAGTAGAAATAACTTGGAATGACTCAGTAAAGGAGACTTCTGCCCCGCTGACACTTACTGACAAAGTACAACTTGCAGCGACTCAGCAAGCACCAGCGATGTCCATCACCCACAGCCAACTCAACCAGAGCTGTCCAACTCACAATGATCTGGCAATACCAAAAACCTGCAGCAATGCTAAGAACCAGTGACCACTTACTCATCCATGCTGAAAACCTACAACGATGGTACCCTCATGTGCCAGGGATGGAGTTAAGCTGGGAAGGAAAAAGGAAGATTGAAAGAGAAAAGACAAAGAGGAGAGATAGAAAAGTTTCCAGAAAAAGGGAGATTAAAAAAGGGATAAGAGGAAAAGGAGAGAGACAGGAAAATCTCCAGAGAATGACCACCCCTTGGTTGCAGGGACTCACTAACTTGCTTCAGTAGCATGTGGAGTGGCAGGTGATGTGATGTTATTTTGCACTGGAAGGGGTGGGCCGTGTTTTCCCTACCTGCATTAGAGGCAGCAGGGGGTGGTGGCCATCCCATTGCAGGTGCAGCAGTCACTTGGGTACTCTGTGGGCCCCTTGGACTTCCCCATCAGACCAGCAAGTAAGGCCTGCAAACATCTGTCCCCATCCGATGTCGAGGAAGATTTCAAAGCGATGCCAAGGGCGAGATGCAGGCAGGAAGGAGCTCGGATGCCCCATGCCCAGGACACCTTTGGTTACAAAAGGGAGAAGAGATAAAGGGGTTAGCGATGGGATAAGATGGAACAGAAGATGGAAATCAAGCAAGGAGTTGGGATAGGGTTGCAAGAATAGACACCACCATGGGTCCTGCAGCGAGGAGGTGGTGATGGGGGGGTGAGGGGGTCCCAGTTCCTCAGAGATGCAGAGACAAGCAGTCACGCATGCGGCTTGGTGAGGTGAGGCACGGTGCGGTCATCATGTCTCCACCCAAAATTCACCCATGCAGGACCTTCTTCAATACCCCTTCAAGGACCATGGTTTCCATGACAAGGACACGTCTTTCTGTGCCCCCCAGCCACTGCTGCATGCTTGGGGCAGGGCCGTGCCCCTATGATCTTGTGACCATCCCTGCAAGCATTGTTTGAGACAAGTTCATAGTGCAGTTCCTCACAATATCCTACAGTGCAAGGGGTATTTCCATCCTTCAGAGTCACCCCACAGCTTCTCTTATCAGACACCTGGAAGATGTGAGCTCATCTCTAATTATCAGCAAGACTGATCATCCAGGGCTGCTCATTGGTTGAGACAATTAGTCTTTTTACAACAGAAGGGTTGAGGCAAAACACTCACTTTTCTGTCTCTTATATCATGCCAACAGATTCAGAAAGTGATTGATCTTCTCTGGAGAGGATTTAGGTGAGCTTTGGTGATGCAGAGCATAAATGTGATGTAATCTGCACTTCAAAAGTAAAGTCCATCCCTAACAAAAAATTCAGGACCTGTTTTACAAGATGCCTTTACAGTAAAGCTTAATGAAAGGGGAAATGATGATGAGGGAAGAATAGTTGAACCTTACAAGATGGGATACAAAAGGAAACCTCTCCCGGAACCTCTAAGCAAACCTTTATGGCACAGAGATAGTTCTGAAGTAGAGCATCTTAATTCTAATATAGACTATTTTCTCTAGCTGCTGCTGCACGTAACAAGACTATCTCAAAGTCATAGATTTTAGGAGGGAAAAAATTGGTATCTGCCCTCCTTTTTAAGAGGAATTAATTCCCAAATGGAATACTTTCTTATTTTTCTTCTCAGATCTTACAATCCAAGATCAGGAGCTAGTGGAACAGAGGTTCAGGACAAGGGATGGAATAAAAGCTTCTGTTCTCAGTAATAGAGAGCACCTTGGGAAACAGCAATAGTAGATTGCTGTTTCCCTCTGGCAGAGTTTATTTGGGTAGAGCTGGCTCTCAGCTTTGCAGATTCGCTGGCAAACTTTGCAGAGGCAGTAGAGCAGGTTCTAGGCAGGATGAGAGAAGCAAAAGGGCAGCACTTTCCCCTTTCTTTACACAACAATTACCCCTTGAGTCACAGGGTAGGACTGTCCCTCGAAGCACCACCCCTACAAAACACAACCTGACAGCAAAGGCCATGGTAGCTGGGAGGGGTTGAAGCTACAGCAGCTGGCCCCTGGCACCGGGGAGTGCTGACAATTGTCCTAACTTTCTGCAGGTGAGGTGACACTCTCTGGATTTGGTTTACCATCTTGCATGTAAATGGTTATCTTCTGGCTCTTCTGAAGATCTGATTTATACATTTTTCTTGTATGTCAGCTTGAAATACCTAACTGTAGGTGTAGCCCACAAAAGACAGCTTTATGGTTAAGGCAGTGGGAAGCCTCAGATCCACTTGAAATACTTGTCCTGTAAATGGAAAATGAAAAGCTTGATCTTTTGTTTGGTTTCTAGAATAAACAGATCATTTAAGGGCTGGGGGGAAGATTAGAAAGAAAAAGTGGAATTCCCAAAGTTATTATCTCTGATGATCTCTGATAGCTTGCCTTCACACAAAGGCATTGTGGGGGAAAGAAAAGGTGTTGATATTGTAAGATGAAAGCCATGACTAAATATTTTGGGCAATATAATTGTAAAAAAAGCGTATCTGAGGTTGTACCTTGCCAGACAAAGCCAGATCTCCCGGGTCTTTAACATCCCTATGCAGAACACAGGAACTCATTTCATTTTCACATATTAAATTTGTTCTTGCATCTACTAGGAAACAAATGTGATCAGCATCAGTAACAAGAGGTATTATCTGCTACAAAAATGGAATATATGCCATAAAACCATAAATCAGTCTTTTAATAAGAGATGTATTTATATACCAGTAGATGTTAATGTGTGCTAACAGAGTGAGGGAGAGACAGACTGTGAACACTAAAGCCTCAAGATTTGCACTGCTCAGTGGACAAAATTAGGACCCTCAGCCATTAGACTGTACATACAAGTTTTCACTTGACTTTAAAGGTGAAATTGTGTTTCTACCTAAAGCAATAGCAAATAATGTTTCCCTGCCAAAGCTGTAGTGGACACTGCCAAAAAAAAATTCACCTGCTAGTAGGGAAGTCTTCCACTGGTTGTATCATCTGTGTTCCCACTCAGGAGTCAGAAGTAGGGTTACAGCTTACATGTGGAGAGCTGGGAGGCTGCAGAAGTTTGGCAAGTCTGTCACTAGAAATGTTTACTGCAAACCTCTCCTACCTCTGTGGTCCTGAAGACTGTAATGCACAGAACCAGGAGCTAAAGTACTGTTTCACTGGTAACACATCTCACTGAGATGTGAAGCTTGGCAGTGGGAAACCTGGAATAGGGAAGAAGAAAACATTTATTTTCTTCTTTAAGCTGACAAAAGTTATGTTTGAGTAAAACACTGTGTGTGTTAGTCCGAGTTATTCAAAGGCTGGTGCTCTGTCTTACTCTTTCAATAACAGAATTTGGACCTCTGCATTAAAAGGAGCATAGTTAGCAAGTGGAGGGAGGTGATACCTAGAGGTAATGTCCTGGCAGGAGCTTGTCTTTTTGCTCTTTTGTTATTATTATATTGAGAGACTTTCGGGCTTATTTTGATATGGAGCTTCTCCTTTCTGGTGGATTTCTCCATGGAAGAGGAGGACTGTGGTAAAATGTTTACTTACACTTTGTAAATCCTTACACAACAGAATTTCCAGACAGCGCAGTCTCTTCAGGATGCAATTTTTAAGGCAGTGCAAAATACACGTGTGGATTCAGAAATGAGAAAATGCTGCTGTTCTATCTTCTACTTTACTGTCTTAGCAAAGTTATGAGGGAAGAAAAACACAACTCTTGATCTGGATGTATAAGCTGTAGTTTGGGCAGGCAAATTGTTCTGTAAGACATCACCTTCTGAACTCATTCTTCCCTCTGGAGACTGGTACTACGAGCTAAAGAGAGACAGCACACAGCACGCATTTCTATACAAGACACCTTAACATTTTAGTGGAAGATCTGTAGAAGACCAGGAGATAGTTAGTTTTAATTCAGAAATCTTGAAGTTAACATTTACTCTCAGTATTTCAGACAGTTTATGTAGCATCCAGATAAAAATAAAGCTGCTGCTTTCTTTGTTCTTTCAAATATATCATTATATCATCTTTTTTTGTAGAGCAACAGAACATGACAAAGTACTGAAACAGAGGATGAAACAGCTTTTGAAAAGCAGCATTTAATTCAGTTTTACCCATACTTCTGTGTGGACTAGTGTCCTAACCCAAATGCAATAATTCCTGGGAGCCTTGGGATTCTCACCTGGTCCTGCAGTACCACAGTCACAAATAAACGCTTTATTGAAGCCACGAGGGTATTGAGAATATGGAGCCATTCTTTGTCAATTCCCTTTTTTTAACATTCAATTTTGATAATTTTGAGGGTAAAAAAATTGCTGCTATTTCCATACACTTGCACATAGCTTGTGCAAAAGAAGGTGGAAGCAATTTGATCCTCAGGCTCTATTCCAAACCTGGTATTTGATGAAATGAAGTGGTGTGGCTTTCCAAAAGCATAACTACTGAGGTACAGTACATACTGTACTTAAAAAAACAACCCAAAGTTAAAGGGCAGTATTTAGCCTTGTTAGTGATCCTGGTAACCTAATTAAACCTGATTTGTATTAAAATACAGCAATGTAAACATATACTTAGTATGTTTAGCTCCTTATATACTGACAGGCCTAAAAGTGCAGGCAATAAATATTAGCTCTAAAGCTAGATTTTGATATATTCTATTTGCTCTACAGGCTGTTAAATTATATTAGTTGTCTTTGACCAAAAAAGGATATAAAATGACAGATGTACCAATGCTGTGCTTTGTTTACACATCAGAAAAAACAAGATACTTTTATTTTTTTTACTCCCTTGAGAAGAGCTAAACAGCCATTGACATTAGTAAACAAATACAAGAGAGGCCCAAGGACGCTTCATAGTTTTCTGGTCTAGAATTGGCATGGAAGGAGTTTAAAAAAGATAATAGTTAATATTGAAAATTGTCTGCCAAATTATGTGGGCTCTGACTTGTTTCAGTTACAGGTAAAAGCGGCTGCGAGGAAGCAGATATTGTGGGGTTGAAGCTGTTTTTAAAGCTTTTACTCTTTCCGTTTGTGAGAACTTTTACCTGAGTTCTCTTTCTCATTTATTAGGTTATCTATCCTCACTTCCCCCAGTCTCTCTGCTGAGGGTCTGTCAATTCTAAGATTTCTGGTCCTTTTTTATGCGAACTTTTCAAATGATAAATTTTTACTCTCCTTTGGCACTCAGTGCATTTCCTGATTTTCCTTTTCTGACGAGTTAGAAGTTGTCAGGTAACCACGGCCACTACAAATACACATTAATAATGGGATGAAAAAGTGGGTGTGCCAGGCTCTGCCCAACGACAAGGTGGTTATCAACGAGTTGAAATATCAAGTGGTCCTTCATGTGCACCCTGGGCTTCCACGCTGCCAGCTCTCGCCTGTGAGCATCTGCTGTGTTGCATGGTGCTGCTGTCTCTGGCCAGTCCGTGATACGGAGCCCTGGCACACGGCCTGAGCATCCTTACTGCTGACATCAGAGACCCTCAACCCTCCCTCTTGCTTTCAGACTGTGCACCTTAAATTTCTCACCTGCTTTTGCCATCAGTAAACCTGCCAATGAATTCTGCAGGGAAGAGAATGCTGAGCAAAGCCCCTCAGAGCTGAGTGGCTTGAGAGATACGTGAATGACTGCAAATTATTTCTTAGGTTTCCCTGTATCAGTCAGTACAGGTACAGTATCAGTGCAGGTACAGTATCAGTGCAGGTACAGTATCAGTACAGGTACAGTATCAGTGCAGGTATAGTATCAGTGCAGGTACAGTATCAGTACAGGTACAGTATCAGTACAGGTACAGTATCAGAATTATACACCACCAAAAAAAAAGTGAGGTCCATGCAGGTTTTTTTTTTTTTTTTCAGTTGCATCTGTTAATATGACTGCTTTAAAATAGTCAGAAGAGCCATCTGCTGCTGCTTACAAGAATCCCACTCTCTCTCTCACCCCTGGGTAACAGGAACTCACGATGAAACACTAGCATCTGTGTTTCTAGCAGAACAGTAAACTCAGTCCTCAGCTCCCACCAAAGTTAAGTGTGGTCCGCTGGCTGGATTTGCCTTTATTAAGAATTTAATGCAGATTTTCCTTTGCTTGTACCAGCATCTGATTTCCTGACAAGGGTTTTGCAATGACAGAAGTCGAAAGACTTACCGTGTTCCCACCAGGGTGTCCTTCAGAGGGCTTGTTTTTGTACAGCAGTAGATGAGACAGACTGAGAAACAGAAATAACCCAGCAAAAGTTCTTTGTAGTCGTCTGTGTTGGGTTTGTGTGTGTATGGGGGCCGGTTTTGGGAGTGTGAGAAGCTTTGTCAAAGCTCCCCTGGCTCCAGGGCATGTCCCCCAGCACAGTCCAGCCCAGGCTGAGCCAGTGAGCACCAGAGAAACACCTCTGGGGTGGATGATCTTGAAAAGAAGGTGTAGAGAACCTGGAGGAGAGGCCATTGACCTGAACAAAAGACCATCAGCCTAAACAAAGAGAGAGCTTCGTTGCCAGGAGGGAGGAGAAGGAGGGGGAGGACAGAGAACCTCAGACACCCAGTTCAACTGCATGGAGTAGGAGAAGGCAAAGGAGGTCCCTGCAGACCATGGAATTCAACAGCAGAACAGAGGCCCATGTGTAGACCACAGAGGACTCCACGCTGGAGGAGAAAAGCTGAGCCCAAGGGCAGGTGTGACTGAAATTGAGATCCCAGAGTCGCTCAATGCCAGAGCAGGGGTGGATCCCAGAGCTGGGGTGTGAGGAGGTGTGCTGGACCTGAGTCCCATCTGCAGCCCATGGATGTCCCCGTGCCGGAGCTGGGAGCTGAGTCCAAAGAGGTCTGTGACTCCATGGGAAGCTGCTTTGGAACATCTTGTTCCTGGACTTCCATGCTGGGAAGAGCAGCAGAGGTGACCTGAGTGAACCCCCGTTCCCTGTGCCGCTGGGGTGGAAGGGAGAGAAATGGGGAGCAAAGTGATGGGAGCCCGGGAAGAAGGGAGTGGTGGGGAAGGTGCTGTCAGATGAGGTTTTTATGTCTCACTGTGCTACTCAGATGAAAGTCAACGAATTAAATTGATTTTTCTTCCCCAAGTTGAGTCTGTTTTGCCCATGCCCATCACTGGTGAGTGAGCCCTCCCTGTCCTCATCCTAATCCATGGCCTCTTTTTTTGTGATTCCCTTCCCATCTCACTGGGTGGGGGGAGTGAGTGTAGAACTGCATGGTCCTACTCTAGATTAAACCACCACATCTTCTGTGAAGGCATTAGAGAACAAGAGGGAATGGTGAGCACAAGAAAAAAGAAAAATGCACTGTACAGGCACACAGCAATTTTGGGAAGATTGGACTCTATTGCAGCACTTCCAGCACCTCCAAAGGAAGTGGAATATAAGTTTGTTTGTTTTTTTTCTCTTGAGCAACTGTTACTGTTTTTTGTTAAGCCTGTACTAAGCCATTGTCCTAAACTTCCAATGATAAACTCAACACACATCTCTAGGAAGGAAAATCACTTCTTAGACAAGTCTAGGGGAAAATCCAGCCAGTCAGCTAAAATAATTTCAACAAGATGCCCATGGCCTTAATCTTGCAGTGAGAGAACAACGTATCAAGTACCTAAGAACAGCTGCTCGGTTTCTCTATCGCTGCTGGTTCTGTTTTATTCATGGTAATTCCTCCACTTGCTGCCATCTCATCCATAATCTTGCTGGAATCTCTTCCAAGAGTAGAGCCACAGAATACTCGCTGACAAAATGTTTTCCTACGTATTCTGCAGTAATAACCCAGTCAGGTGAGTTCCTTTTCTTTTGATGCCTTCTCATTTTCAAAAGACAATATTGTTGGCTGAACTCATATTTAATAGCTGTATTCCTTTTTCCTCAGTGAAAATTTTACTGCTGAAAAATAAGCTTTTCAGGATCATGAAGAGTGAAAATTTATATCAATTTTACTATCAGAATATAAGACTGATTTTAAGGGCTCTGTATAGGTATAAGATTGTCTACCTGTAATTACTTGTTATTTTACTAGCAAATGATTTTATGATTGAAAAGCAGAACATGTATTTTGCTGAACATGCAAAAACTTCATCTATGTCAACTCTATACCATAAGAAGAAACAAATGTGTTGATAAAGGACTACATTTAGTATAAGTGAGTTAGCTGTTTCCAAGATGCAACAGTATTACCAGTGGGATTAAGCTCAGAAAGGATTTTGAGCAGGTGGTTCTCAGCACAGTGAAGATGGAGATGTCACCTGTGCCTGCTAGCTGCTGCAGCTTTCTGTTGAGTGAACACTGTGGTTCTTGGTCACCAACACACAAAACAAAGCTAAGGGTAAGGAAGTGAAAGGCAAGAGGATCCAGCAGTGCTGGGAGCCAGGGAAGAGTAATGCAATGGCACTGAACTTTGAAAATGTCAAGCTAATACACCTAAAGAAGAGTTATTTCAAAACTTCAGAGTTTCAGTGTTGATGTGGGAGACATGAAAGAAAAGTAGGACTCATAAAAAGCAACAAATTAAATCTGCATCAGTAAGGCAGTATGCCAGGTGAAAGGAAAAGTGCCAATATGGGGTTTTTGTTGCATATGTTAAAGTCAAATCATGATGGAAGGCAGAAATAATGCCAGATTGCACCACTGTTGTGCAACTCACCTGGAACATCTATTTGACTTTAAGGATGTAAGAAGGTGTCAGAATTACCACGTGGGTAAAGTGAAGTTGATGAAGCTCTGCCAGAACAAGAACCCCAAACTCTCTTCATTCAGGTGAATAACATTTCAAAAAGATGTTACCCAGTTGTGTAAAGCTAAAGAAGTCATTAATAACTTGGCTGCTGTTTCCACATGTCTCTCCATCTTCTATTTTTGTGCAACCTGCATAGCCTCCTGTGGTGGGGTGACCTTGGCTGGATGTCAGGTGCTCACCAAACTGCTTTATCTTTTCCCCTTCTAAACTGGACAGGGGAGAGAACATATGACAAAAGGCTTGTGGGTTGAGATAAGGACAGGGAGATCAGACACCAGTTACTGTCATAAGCAAAACAAACTCAGATTGGAGAAATAATTTAATTTATTACCAATTGACAAAGGAGTAGGTTAATGAGAAAGAAGAACAAACCTGAACACACCTTCCCTTCACCCCTCCCTTCTTCCCAGGATCAACTTCACTCCCAATTTTTCTACCTCGTCCCCCCAGGTTGCACAGGGGGCAAGTTCCTGTCCCCAGTGCTAGGTATCTCCATGCCTCTGGCTAGGTTGTTTCACAGGGGTGACTGAGCTTGGGGCCATACAGGTCTCGCAGCTCAGGAATAGGAGAAAGCATGTCAGTAAAACCAGGAATAACTCAATTATCTGAAACAGATGATTCTGTTGAATCATGATGTGTCTGAAGACACAGGCTACAGTGTCCCCAAATACTTCTACATCTGGAGGCTTGAAGGCATTTCTGCACAAGCAATGGATAGCGTGGGTTTTGTTCTATGTATCTTCATCTAGAGGAGAGTAAACCAACTAAACTTAAATCCACAGGCTTTAAGTTTATATTGACTTTGTCTAAATAATTTGTTACTTTGGTGTTCATCATTAAAAAAAAAAGAAAATCAAAGTCCTATTAAAAATATAACTTGTTAACTGAGAGACACGAGGGACACAATCCGCTGGAAATGCCAACGTAGGAAGCCCCAAACGATTGAAGTATCTTATGGCAAACATTAATTTGCATCTGGCTGATAAAAACGGCCACTGTGCTCTGTGTTGGCATGCCACTTCTTGTCTCAACCTGCTGTAGCACTTTGGTTAGTTTGGCTTTGATGCTTAAGTGAGAAAAAACCCAAAAAACAAAAACCACTCCAAAACCTGGTGGAAAACCTTAATTTATTTTTCCATAATTCGGGTCCTTGGCTCAACACAAGGAGATGTTAACTTAGAACTCCTTGGAGTCTTGGACAGATCTCTAAAAACAGGACTAACAATTAATGTTAACTGGTTTTAGCCTGTTTCTCAGAACTGGGAGCATGGGAGGATGAGTTCAAGGCCAAGAAGAGTCATTTTAGGGCCATTCAGAAGGAGCCCTCTGGAGTGATGTACTTCTGGGAACAGGTCTGTCTGCTCTAAACTACTACAGGGTGGTAATTGCTACAACTTACCTGCAGAATCAAGGGAACAGTAAAGAAGACACAAAATTAAGCTGAACTCCCTTTAACATAGTGAGCAGTCAGCAGATTTGCCTTTTGTTTCCTTATTTTCTCATGAAATCTGTGATTGCCAGGAGCATAAGTGTCTTCTAAGTTAATTTAAAATGAATAAATAAAAGAGGTTATGTATTCTGTGTTGAGTGTATCTTCCTTTTTGCTTCAAAAGTGGGTAAATAGAGACCAGTTAATTGCTTCAGTTGTTTTTATGAAAATAGTCTGCTTTTCAAATTAATCACTTTAGTGAAGCATAAGAAATGGTGTTAGAAGATGCTTGAGATTTATTTCTAATTAGGGCCACTGAGAATGATGTTATTTTATTTATTACTATGTTGCATTAATATTTCATATTTCACTGCTGGTGTCCATTTCAATGATTTGGTCTGTTTTAACCATTAAAGAAATACAATGTGGAAATCCCTTTTTCTCAGAGACATACCACAACTTTATTTTTTTTTTGTTCCCAAAATATTTTGCCAAAAATATGTTTCCTGCAGAGCAAAAACACATATACACTAATTTGCATAACTAGTTAAGATGAAATGAAATTTCAAAGATGTCTAAAAAAAATTTTGTCTTATCTTGTATTTTTTAACAATTTTTTTATTCAGATTCATTGGGAGATACAGAGTTTCTCTCGAACCTGGGAACCCAGATGATTCTGGCATCAGCTTCTGGCAGCTTCTCTCACAGAAGCCACCCCATGTCCCCTCCCCCACTGCTACCAAAAACCTTGCCATGCAAACCCAATACAAAATCGAAGATGAAAAGGATAAATTAGGAAGGAAATGTTTAAGGGTAATTTAAAATTCAGTGGAGTTAATCAACTTCGTGAAAGTCAATTTCAAGAGTTTCTATGCTGTAAATAATGTATTTTTGGATATGCTGGGCCTTAAGTGGTGTTATCCTGAGAAATAAAAGACAGCAGAAGCTGAGGAGTGCCTGGGGCTGAAGAAATCGTAGAATCACAGAATGTTGTGAGCTGGAAGGGACCCACCAGGATGATGGAGCCCAACTCCTGTCCCTGCACAGGACAAGCCCAACATTCACACCATGTCCCTGAGGGCCTTGGCCAAATGCTGCTGGAATCTTGTCAGGCTTGGGGCCATGAGCACCTCCCTGGGGAGCCTGTGCCAGTGCTCCACCACCCTCTGCCTCAAGAACCTTTTCCTCATGGCCAACCTCCCCCTCCCCTGCCACATCTTCCTGCCATGGCCTCTGCTCCTGGCGTTGGTGGCCAGAGAGAAGAGCTCAGCGCCTGCCCCTCCTCTTCCCCTGGGGAGGAAGTTCCAGACCGCCAGGAGATCTCCTCTCAGTCTCCTCTTCTCCAGGCTGAACAAACCAGTGCTTCAAATCTTTAAATGTTTTAAATCTGTAAATGCTTCTCTCTAAGGCATTTCTCAGAGGTCTTCCATCCTTGTGTGGCACAAGTAGGATCTAGGTAGTTTTTCTTTTCCTATACACCGTGATATTTGTCTCTCTCCCAATCTAGCTCTTGCCCATGGGTGCACACTTTGTCTTCACTCCTCCTTCATTCCTCCTCTCTAGCCCATAATATGCAATTGCAGGATCCACACCCAAGGAAATATTTCTTATTTAGGCTAATGTCAAATATGCACAATCCAGTCCCATGTGTTGTTTTTACACTTGTGATTGTTTCATCTTTTTGCATTTTTCTGTACAGATTCAAACAAATATTAAGAGGGAATTTATTTTTTTCTTTAATGATTGTCTCTCAGAGTTGCCAGTGTGAAGCCCCCACATGGTTACACAGCAGCTAGAGCTCTGCTGGGGATGCTCTGCTTCCTCTCTATAAATTACTAGCCATTCTCTGTTCGAAGCATTGCAGAGGGGCAGTCGTTGATTCCGATGGCGTTTTGGCCAGGCCTCCAGGCTTTGGCTGAAACAGTTCAAAACTTTTGATCCTAGAATAAAAAAAACCGAAAAGTTTTTAGGAGCAAATATGCTTTTCCCTATAGAAAAGACATAAAGACAAATTTTTCATTTTTCTTAGTTCAGCAGAAAATTGAAGGCATTTCCGCATTTTATCCTGCCTCTTTACTGTGGGCTTTCAACACAACTCAATTCAGAATAATTATAGATAAAGCAATTATTTATTAGTTAAAACAATTTGCCCTTGAATTATCAGAATGCTTTGTTCATCTTCCATTAGGAATCGTTTGGTATTTAACATGTTATCTTTTTGGTGTGGGTGTCCTGGTTTTTAGCTGAAACAGAGCTGGGTTTATTTTCAGTAGCTAGAATTGTGCTGTGTTCATTCACTTGCATATTTTGGTACTGTTATTATCACTACTATTTTAATATTAGTATTATTTTAAGTTTTCTTTCTATTATTAAACTGTTCTTATCTCAACCTACAAGCCTCCTTATCCTTGCCCCCCCGCCCCAGTCCTCTCCCCTATCCCCTGGGAGTTGGGGGGGCAGTGGGTGAACAGCTGGGTTCACTACTAGCCTAGGGCAGCCAAGTGAAACTATCACAGTGGGACATAAAGATGGATTCTTTCCATAAGGGCAGCCTGAAGAAGTACTTCTGGTGGTGTGAGTTGCTTCATTTTAAAGAATAATAAGCTATGGATGTATTTGAACTCTTTCTGATGGTAAAGAAAGAATTAACTGTAGGGAGAATATGTATAATAGGAAAATACAACTTCCAGTTTATAGTTGGCCTATATTGCTTTCTTGTAAATGTAGTCAGCTACTGAAGAGGGTACAAACGAATGAAGAAGAGAGAAATTGCTGATTCAGTTATGTTTTAACATGTTTAATGTGGGGTTTTTTTAAAATTTCA
This sequence comes from Caprimulgus europaeus, assembly GCA_907165065.1. The sequence goes on from OU015534.1 coordinate 34,806,078, forward strand.
TAGAAGCTGAAACAACAATACAGAAGGGTTATGAAGTAGGACCAGTTTTGTTAAAGCATTAAAAATAACTTCACAAATAAGCAATCTTTTTGTTGGTTGTTTATCAAACTCTACTAGAATTCTAAGAAACACACTCCTTTTAAAATGAGATTTACTTTCTGAAATGACTTCCAGATTGGGTTTGGTTTGGTTTGGTTTGCTTTTTACTTTGATTTACTTTGTTTCATGACTTTTTAGTTGAGTGTATAGTCACTAAGTATCACATTGGCTCTGTCTTGGCCTGGATAGCAAAAGACAGTCAACATGTTTCTATGGGGGAAGTAAGGGGAACAGCACAGAATGTCCCAGCTGAGTTCTTTTATGGAACAGAGGACAGAGAGAGAGAGAGAAGTTCTCCACCCAAAGATATCTTTATTTTAAGTCACTCTTTATTTTAAGATCTCTAGCCCACTCCCTTGAGATAATGGATAATATTTCTACCTTTGGCCCATAGTGGAGCATGACCTCACAGCCAAGCAGGGCTGGGTAGAAGGCAGCTCTGGTGGATGTCTGGGAAAGCTGGAATAATTTCATGAAAATATGCAACACTGGAGCTTTTTATATTTTTTCCAGCCATTAAATTTATTTTAATATTAGCAGCAGGAAAGCCTTTCAAAATGGGGTTCCTGTTGGTTTTGGGTTTTTGATATTCTGTGACTATGTACTACTTCACCATTTGCTTTATTGTAATTTGGCACTAGTGAGAGTGAACTCTGTTTTGTTTTAATAACATTTACATTTCTAATTTATAATTGGACAACTTATAATTTACATACACAGGTTCTAGTAAGAAGTTAAATGCACTTTCCATCACCTGCCACAATCTGACAAGAGAAGTAACAGCCTTTGTATCCTGGGTCAAAACTGTTTTCCTCATTCCAGATGCCAAAAGGCTTGAGTCTAAATACAGAATCTGATTTGAAACATGAGGGGACAACTTATTGTCTATGTTTGTGCTCTCCAAAAGGACTGGACAGAAATTCAGATCCTAGAAAAGCTATATGCATGTGCATTTGGACCTAAGTGCATAGTTCTTAGACATAGCTCTCCCCATGTGATTTATGTTTATCTGCTTTGTACAGGGTGACATGAGCAGTGTAACCTTGTCTTTGATTCATGCCAAGAACCAGAATAACTGAAGATGTATTTTCAAATGAAAGAATAAGAACATTATATCTCAAAACAAGAAATCTGAGCTCCAGATTTCTTCCTGAGAAAACATTCTGGACATCTCCTGTATTTCCCAGTTCATGTTTATTTTGTTTTAAATACAAATTGTCACGTTTCACTGTCACATTGCAGCAGTATTGTGTGCTTGTTACAAAATTGCATTTGACAATTTATTTTATAGTCATGGATAATTTTCATTTAAGTCTTTGTTTGTATTTGTAGTAATCTAATATTTACTCTACAATTATTTTTCATCTTGGCATACAGTGGAAAGGAGCGCTCTGCTAGCTGAAGTGTGCTGGAACCACGAGTAATAAAGCTGGAATTGCACTGTAAATTTCATCCCAAAGTATTCACCTCTGCTTTGGAAATCTCTAAAAGCAACATGCACACTAGATCACCTTTTGCTGATGCAGAGGTAGTTCCAAGGCACTATGTGCTAAGTGTTTTGTGCCACATGAACAGTTATAGAAGAGTTAACAGGGCAGATTCAGCTGCCAGTCGCTCTGAAGAAGCTGTAGGACCGCTGCATCTGTTGGAAGCTAATGGCTCTAAGAATTGAAACTATATATTTGCAACTGGAGTGTAAGTCAAGATATAGGAATTGATAAATCTGAACATTTTGAACCAATTAATTATTCTATAATCTTGATTAAGATCCTCAGCAGGCTCAGATCAAAATTATATCATATCAGATCATCGTAATTTTTATGTCTCATAAAAAATGAAGCATTGCCTTTCTCTTATAAGAGGGAGTCAGTGTTTTGCACACACATCTACGACTTCTATTGATTGTTATAGAAGACCTCAGCAAAGGTACTTGTCACAAGAGCTTAAAATCAGGGTAAATGTCCAGCATTGCAACAGAAAATTTCTAATCCAATTTGAATTATTCCCTCTTAAAGATTGGAAGCCTCCTATCTTATGATAAGAATCTTAAGGCAGGATGAACACGCAGTGGTCTTCACTCATCTGTGTAAAGACATCCTTTTAATAGCCTGTAAAAAGTTACCTGTTCCATCTTTATTTGTTCATGCTTCTTTGCCTGTATGTGCTCCTTTGCACCACAAATCAAGATATTATTGGTATGGTAGATCTAGATCAAGCTGATACAAAATAATCCTACATATGTCTGCATAGCTTGCCTCAGCTGAGATTTCTGGCAGATATATTGACTGGTATGAGAGCAGGCTGAATGAGAAGGCAGGTGTGTGAACACTAGAAGGAATACCAAAGGTGAGGTATGTGGATGAGATGCTGATGGCACCTAATTAGCAGGTTGTCAGGGTCACAGCACACTACTACAGCTTCTCAAGATGCACAGACAGTGAAAGTCTCAGACAGCCTAAAAGACAGATTTGACTTCACTGGCACTGTGTTGCTCTGGAAATTTACTGCCTGCCCCAAAGAAGGTGTTTGCTCCTTAGTGAGGAGGATCTGGATGGTGTGGAGGGATTAGTTTATGTATTTAATATGTGATATTCCTTAGCACATACAGCACATTTTCTTCTGTTTACAGCAGAATCACAGACTGGTGGGGTTGGAAGGGACCTCAGGAGATCATCCAGTCCAACCCCCCTGCCAAAGCAGGGTCCCTACACCAGGCTGCACAGGAAAGTGTCCAGGTGAAGAATGTTGATAGTACACTGATGTTTTAGTTGTTGCTAAGTAATGTTTATCTGAAGTCTAGGGCTTTTTTAGTTCACCATGATCTTCCAGCAAGCAGGTGCACAAGAAGCACAAACCAGAAGATAAGGAGGCTACAACCATCAGAAGAAGCTGCAACTTGACAAGATAAGAAGAGTTAATAGCCTGCCTAACTGCCTGGGGACAGAGGAAGAATTAAATCAGATGTTAGACGGCCCCAGACCAAAAGTCATAATTGGACTAAAGTGGTGCATGCAGAGCACATGAGGGGCGGGATTTCTTTGTTCAGGGTCCTTCTCTGGAGACACCCAGCTCGAGCTGTTTTTCTCCTGGCTGTACTGTTTGATTATTTATTTATTTATTTATTTATTTATTTTAGTGGGATTCGATGCCTGAGACTCTGCTACAGAAAACCTGGGGCTGAGCCTGGGGGAAGAGGAAGCACCAGAGAGTGAGTGTGTGTGTGAGTGAGGAGTGGAGGGGGGCACCCACCAGCTCACTGGAGGCATCTGCTGCCAAGGGACCCTGGTCCCAGCAATCAAAGCGTCAGGTGGTGTGTGTGTGTGTGTGTGTGTGTGTGTGTGTGTGTGACTCCCTGGATGGAGTATGAACGCTTCTCCTTTAACATCCATCTACAGAAGCATGTGGAGTGTGCGTGTGAAAAGTCCCACCGGTATCCTGTGTGGCACCATTTGTTTGATTTGAAGGAGTTAACATCTAATTTCTCTAAACTGTTCCGAAAAAATCTAATTTCCTATTATCTTTTTTCCCTTGAGTGAGGAGAACTCTTAAAACAGTGGATAATTACGCTATAATTATGTACTTATGAAAGTGTATAATTATATAAGTACCTAATTATATAGGTATCTAATATTATTATACCACAGACCTGGCACAACTGAGGAAGTCCATTCACAATGCCTTTGCAGTGCACATCTGCAGTCTGGGAGTCCTTCACGGTGCTTTGGGATAGAAGATCTTGGAGAGAGGAAAGGAAGAGGCAGCAGGGACGAGCGTCAGTGCACCAGACCCTGCGTGGCCACCAAGTGCTTTCTGACAGGGTGCTGGGCACAGGCTTTGTCCCTTCCCTGAACTGAGCACTTGGACTTCAGGATAAAACTAAGCTGCTCCCAGAATTTTCAGATACCTTAAGGCAAGTTTTCCCAAGGTTGCCTTTTTCTAGTATGAGAGTACTGTGGTTTAGAGGCTAAAAGAGGATTATCCCAGCCTTATAATAACTTCCATTGATTTTTTTCTAATTTATTTTTCTCATTTGCTCACTAAAATAGCATGACCTTTTTGTTACCTTTTGAATCCAAAGATGATGTGTTTTTTTGAATCCCAACTTCCATTGATTGATGGAAAGCACATAAGAGGTCTGGTTAACCAGCTAGTATAATAAATTATTTAAATAATATATTTAATACAGACAGGTCTTTGAACACAGTTTAACTCATCATTTTGCAAGAAAATCTAAGCTTTTCCTTATCTTCCTGTAAATATCTGTATATGGAGCTGTATTATGCAATATTTTACATAGTTAAAGGCTTTATATATTAAAATTGAGCAGTAGTTATTCATTTTGCCACCACTTACTAGATATCGATGTTCTTTCCCAGGGAAAACTAAATTTAAAAACAAAAGTAAGAACCTGATTCTGTTCCACCAAAGGCATTGGGAAATTTTCAATTGACTTAAGTGGGATTTGGATTAAAACTGAAAGAATAATTACAGCACTGGTAGATTTATATGAATAAACCTAATTTTATTTTTAAAAAATTCTGATTAGTGGATAGAGTAAGTGTAGTATATTTATTATATACCAGATCTCAGAATCTTAATTGAAAAGTTAATTTAAATTAGTTTCCACATGAACTGTCTTGAGGTTTGAAAAAGTGCTAAGTGACCATCCTCATTTCTCACCCTATTTCTGGGAAAGCTCTGTCAGTTGTTAGAGAGCACTGGAGACCCATACAGAGTCCATTGTACAGAAACAACCGAGCTGTGCAGTGAAGGTCTTCCCTAGTCTGGGATTTGCTAGTTAATTACATATTATTGTGAAGCAAATTCATTTATTTTAGCCTATCTCCAAGTGTGTGAACATGTGTCCCTTCTCCATAAACCTCATTAGTTTCCATTACACAGAGGTCTGATATAATCTGGTGGTCATTCTTACCTCTGTATTGATTAGTAATGCTACATCATTTTGAACTGCTGACGATTAAGACTCTTTCTGTGGGAGCTCATGAGCATATTGAGTTAGAATGTTTTCCTTTTTTTTTTTCCAGTAATAACCTTGGTCCATTTGAGACACTGCTTAATAGTCTATAACTCCTACTTTAATAGGAAACAATAATTGATTTCTACTTGTACTTGAATACTGTAGGCTATAAATTTTAACACATTTAATACACAGTTAATGATACACCTTTGGAAATACAAATGGCCACAGATTCTGTTTGTATATGTAGCCTTGAAGATTTACAGGGTATTTACTCAAATCACATAGAATTAACTACCTTTCTACAGGGCTATACTTTTACTTGACTTCTGTCCCCCCAAGTTTCATATGTGAGTCCTAGATATAGATGATCCACAAGCATGACATTCACTCAGTGATGGCAAGCTTCTCACTTAGAGGAGCACATGCATGCAACTATGAAAAGGTTAATAATGTATTCCAGCAGATCATTTAGAGGTAGTAAAATTCTTGCACAGGATATCACAGGTTTCTCTTTTGAGAGAGAAATCACAAATTTCCCACTGCTTGTGGGAAATCACCTGCAAGCAGAAAAATCTGCAAGTTACCAACAGATGATGTAGAATGGCCCAATAACATCATCCCCTTTGCTTTTGCAGAGAAAGGCAGGAAGCAGGCTCGCTATCACTATTTTTTTATCACTATTTTTTTATCACAGTTATCACTGTTTTTTTAAGTATTTAGTGCTAAGGATGATTATGGAGTAAGAACCAGCCATTGGTGATGTGTATGGGTAATGAACATCAATCTAGTAAAATCCTTAAGTTGGAAATTGGTCTGGTTTATCAATCTTTTAAACACTTCTGTCCCACTGATCTCTACTTCCCTAATTGATGTATGGATGTACATACATTCACAGAACCACAGAGGGACTGAGGTTTGAAGGGACCTCTTGAGATCATGTTGTCCACCCCTTCTCAAGAAAGCCACCTAGAACCACCTGCCCAGGGCAGGTGCAGTTACAGTTCTATTGAATTGCAACATTTCTATGCTGTAGGCAAATAATCAGAACTTTCACAGTTTGTTTGTTTGTAACATCTTGATTTTTTCTTGCATACTCCGCTGCTCTACAGCTGGCAGGAATTCCTTGGGATGTGTAACAATCTGCTACTCCAGATGAGTGAGATGAATGGAGAACTGAGTTCCAAATGCAGTAAATCATTCCTCATTCTGGGATATACAGGACTGGCTCAGAGAAGGTTATTGTTAAACAGAATTCCCAAGAGCAGAAAGTGAATAAGAGGAGAATAAGCTGAGAGCAGACAGCTACTCAAGAACAAGTGCAGCTACTCAGTTTGGCATTCAACCTGTGTTTTGGTTACTGATGGCCAAATTACTTTTGTAACCTTTCCATAAATATTACATAAAGTGGAATGTTTTCTGGTTTTAAAAAAAATTAATGAGTCCTTCCCACAGGCTGCAGTTCTTCATGAACTGCTCCAGCATGTGTACCTTTCATGGGATGCAGTCCTTCAGGAACAGACTGCTCCAGCATGGACTTCCCATAGAGTCACAGCTATCTGCGCTGGCATGAGGTCCTCCACAGGCTTCAGGTGGCTACCTACCCCACCATTAACCTCCATGGGTTGCAAGGGGACAGCCTGACATCTTACCTCAAGCTGCAGGGGAATCTCTGCTCCAGCACACTCCTCTCCCTCCTCCTTCACTGACCTGGGTGTCCACATAGTTGTTTCTCTCACACCCCACTCCTCTCTCCATTGCCATTTGCTTGTGTCCCAACAACTTTTTCCCCTTCTTAAATATGTTATCACAGAGGCACTCCCATCAGTGCTGATTGGCTCAGCCTTGTCTGGAGGCAGGTCCAACTTGGAGCTGGTGAAGCTTCTGGTAGCTTCTCACAGGAGCCACCCCTGTAGCCCCTCTCCAACTACCAAAACCCTGCCACACAAACTCAACGCATAGGGAAATAGGAAAATTAGAAATAACATGTACTGAAGTATGGCTAAACCTCACTTCCAGTGCTTACCATCCTTCTTCTTGTTTTCAGCATCTCCCTCCAAAAGGGGTGGGGAGGAGGGGGAGAAAAGAGCAATTCCTGTCCTTTCTTTTGTAGTTTTGATTTGCTTTAATTTTATTTCAGATGTGCATTTCTTTAAAAAGAAACAGTGGGACAGAACAGTTCCACTATTTCATTAGATGAATGTTAAAGACCACTAGGTTTTCATCTTGTCTTGTGGAACCACCTTCCATAGGACAGCTTCTGCATAAATTAATGCACATTGATGAGTAATGATAAGATACTTGACATACATATTGGGCACAAACTGAAGTATGAAACATTCAAACTAAACATAGGGAAACACCTTTTTTTTTACTGCTAAAGTGGTCAAACTTTGGAACATGTTGCCAATAGAGGCAATCTTTACAGATAGTCAAAACTTGATTGGCCATGGCCTTGGGCAACTGCTTAATCAAGGAAGTTGAACAGGATGATCTTCAAAAGTCCCTTCCAACCTCAACTATTCCATGATCTTGTTTTTCTAAGATAAGAATGACCAAGTTGCAAACTGAGTAAGAGGAAGAAAGGACACAGTTATACCTACAACTGAAATGTGATGTTAATGAAAGTCAGTGCTATGCCACCATTACTACTGCTCCACTCTTTGAAAGAAGTGTACAACTAAAACACAAGGGAACTCAGCCAGGCTGAAAATCTCTTTTTATTTAGATTCATTATTTAATCCCCTGGATGTTTTTAAGTTTATTAGAATATAATTGTTACTATCTAGCAGTGTTCCAAGCAAAAGTAATGCTTATGTAATACTTACCCATAAGTATTCCTATTTACTTGGCACCCATTATTCACTCTCTGAGTAAGCAGATTTACTACTCAAACTGTGTATAACATGCTTGAGACGTAAATAATGTCCACTGTATGGAAACAGGAAAAAGCTTTCCTGGAAGCTGTCCATGTTTCATTTAGCCTCTTGTTAGCACTGACATTAATTCCTGAAGTACGGATTGACTTGTTTTGTCCAAGTGAGGTACTGAGGGAGGTTGGTTTGATGTTCTCATAAGATCAGTGGCTATGTCACTGACATACCAAAAGTCTAAGAAAAGGTAATTGCAGTTGCTTTGTACTAACTTAGTACCTTGATCACCCTGCTGGGAAATAACTTCTTCCATCTTCTCCAACACTTCAGCACCTGGGAAATACATCATCTAATGCTGAAGACCTCACATTTTTTTTCCAGTACTTAAAGGATAACTACAAATAAGATGGGGAGTCCCTTTTTACAAGAAGCCACATGGAAAAAAAGAACAAGTTGTAATGGGTACAAGTTACTACTGGGGAGACTCTGATTGGATACAAAAGGAAAATTTTTCGAAATGAGAACACAAAACCGTTAGAATAATGTCCCCAGGGCAGTGGTGGATTCCCCAACACTGGACACTTCTAAGATCCAGCTGAACAGGGTGCTGGACCATCTTGTCTAGACTGTGCTTTTGCCATGCTTTTGCCAGGAAAGATTGGACCAGTTGATTACTGAGGTCCCTTCCAACCTGGTATGATTCTATGATTCAACTTTTGTTGTGATTTTGTTCTTTAGTGAAAGAATTAATTAAGCCATTGTCTTAAGGAGGAGGACTTGGGGGAGAAAGACTTGGGGATACTGGTGGATGAAAAATCGGACATGAGATGGTAATGTGTGCTTGCAGTCCAAAAACCCCATCCTACCCTGGGCTGCATCAAAAGAAGCATAGTTAGCAGGTCCAGGGAGGTGGTTCTCCCCCTCTACTCTGCTCCTGTGAGACGTCACATGGAGTACAGCATCCACCTCTGGGGTCCCCAGTACAAGAAGCACATGGGCCTGTTACAGCAGGTCTAGAAGAGGGCCATGAAAATGATCACAGGACTGTTACATCTCTGCTATGAAGAAAGGCTGAAAGAGTAGGAGTTGTTCAGCCTGGAGAGGGCTTCAGGGAGACCGTGTTGTGGCCCTGTAAGAAAGATGGCAGGACACCATTTGCCAAGGTCTGTAGCAATGGGAAAAGAGGCAGCAGTTTTAAACCGAGAGTAGGTTTAGATTGGCTAGAAAGAAGACATTTTTTACTACAGGGGTGGTGAGACACTGAAACAGCTTTCCCAGAGAAGTTTTGCATGCCCAATCCCTGGAAGCATTCAAGGTCAGGCTGGGTGGGGCTTTGAGCAACATGATCCAGTTGAAGATGTCCCTGCCCATGGCAGGTGGGTTGGACTAAGTGATCTTTAAAGGTCCCTTTCAACCAAAACCATTCTGTGATCCTTATTGCAAAGGAGAGGTAATAAAGTAAGGAAAAATAACTTGCAGGATTGTTTTCATGCTATGTTTTCGTACTTAGCATTGTCCAAGTGTATAGCTTTATTTTTATTCTACTTCCAGACTATGGTGGTTACTGAAGTAGACAAGAAATGGACTGAGACAGATAAAGAATGATAATACTTATATGTTGTGCATGGGATATTGATAAGTAGATTACCAACTCAAATGACCAATCAGCCAATAAATAGTCCTTTCTGAATAGAAGTGTAAGAACTTCCACTGTTGAATTAATTCACAAAAGGACAAGTAAAATGACAATGAAACACACATCTAACATAGCTATTTGTTACTTAATTTAAGTCCTGCATCCACAAAGAAATAATGACTTCCAAAGCCTCTATATGACACACCAGAATAATTCAGGCATTTTGGAAAACTTCATCAACTTGTTTGCTCAGAAGAATTCTTTGAAGTGGATTGGCCAGAGCTTCCTCAGTCTGAGATGTATTTAACTATCTTTATGTTTGTAAAATGATTCCCCAATTTTCTTACACTCAGGTGTGCTACAAAGGTCTACATTTCCTACCTAAGGTGCATTTATGAAACAGTTTTCAGTAGACATCATTTCCAGAATGCAATGTTGAAGATCAGTAGTCACTAAGTTTGTTCAGTATCTCTGCTATCATTTGTTTTGTGAAAAAAGGCCTGAGAAAAAAATGTGCAGTGATCATGAGACTGATGCAATACCAAAAAAATACACTAATAAAATAAGTTACATCAGAGATGTTAATCTTGTTCTAAACAGAAATAATTTACTGAATCCCCTGTAGCTTAGCAACATTTGGTCATAAAATAATAGATATGAATATGGGAAAAAACTCAAAACCCATAATAAGATTAAACTAGAAGGTTTGTGAGATTGTAGGGCAAATCAGATTAGTTTGCTCAGGATAATCACCATGCCTGCTAATTATGAGATCAGCATCACAGGCAGTTCTGTGGGGATTTGTGTTGTGGACATGCACTTTGAACTTTTTTTTAATCTTTGTTCATTGCTGGTTTTTGGGTGGAATCCACTAAAAATTGTAACTGGACATTGTTGGATGAAATTTTGAACTCTGTTAAAAAATAAATGGCTCAAGCATGGATCCTAATGTTTGCTAAATTTGAGGTTACACTTTCAAACTGAAGTTAAACTTTGACCTAGTAAATAGTTGTTTAACAGCCAGCTTACCAGTGGCCCAATTAACGTTCCAAGATGGTTCATATTTGTCAGCTCAAACATGCCCATCTGGTTTGTCTAGCTGGGGCCTTTGTAGCTGAGTGACTTCAGAAATAAACCAAAAATAACACAGGTTTCCACAGCTGCATGAAGATCCCAGCATAGATGGTGGTTTTATAGCTTAGGCCCTTATCCTCTTGGAAGATATATTTTATTATCTAGTCTGCATGTAAATTTTTAGATAAATTATGATTTCAGTTGGCTGTATTAAAGATGATGAGAAATGACAGAGATAGTGGAATATTGATTTATTTTCAGATGTCGTTTTCATTGTAGCTTCACAGAACTCCAATCACAAGGCATCCAGTAATTCTATTAAAAACTTTATGATGTCTCCCTGTTCCATTGCTTCAAATATAAATATTTCTTTGAGAAAACTGAAGCTACTTTTTAATAAGAATATGTCAACCTGTGGTGCAATATGTCAGTTCTTTTAGACTATTTGGATTACTTCAGATATATCAGCCTGAGGCTTTTTAAAAGGAAAATTTTTAATATGAGCATGTTAATCTAATAATTTACCTGAGATAGAAGGTTTAGATCCAAATTTGACTTTTTTTTAAGCGATCTGGTGTTCTGTTTTCAGTATCATAGGCAGAAATATTTATGTTAAAAATATTCAAGGGATTGTTGCCTGATTCTGAATCAGAAAAATCTCTAATTGTATGGATATGTCCATGCAAGAGGGAATGAATGGTCAAATCCCTTATTGCTATTTCTGTCCTCTTCTTTCGAGTGCAAGAGCTGAACCAGTCCTTTACACACCCTTTAAGTGTTAAGTTTAAATATTTGTGGCTGGAAACAACTAAAACTGAACCACAGCTCTTTGTAGTGTCACTTGCCTCTCCTTATTGAGCTCTTCTCTCTGGTAGAGGTTTTGTTCTTTTGCAGTGTGATTGCAAAAAGACTTGGAGCTGGAGTATGAGCAGTACAATTCTGATGAATTGTTTAAATACTGTGCAGAAAAGTGCTTTTTCTAAAAAAAAAAAAAAATTAAAAAGTTGACCAAATTAAGGGGATATGAGTGCTGTATGTTGAGTAAATAACTTATTTTCATCTTGTCATGAGCTGAATTTATTAGTTGTTAGCTCCCACAGAGAATGAAGGTTCAAACATTTCTTTGTAGATCGATACATGGCAGTGCTGCTCATCTTTGGCATCTGCCAAAGATTTGAGAGGGTGTATTGGTGATTTTAGTAAATTCTGTCTTTTTATGACTTGTAGAATCAATACTGCACAGTCATCTCCAGCTTCCATATCCCGTGTTCCCTGAATGAATGACAGCTTGTAAACCCCAGTATATCACCACATGGAAATACACCTGCAAGAGCTAAAGTTACTGTTAGCAAAAATAGAAATGAATCCTTTTCTGTCGCAACTGGTGTCAGTGTTAGAGGCTGAATAGCACATTTTGAAAGTTATAAACCATTTGGAATTACTTTTTCTCTTCACCTTCCATTTAAGACACTTTTTTCTGTATCTAAAACAGTGAACAAAACTACATCAAAGAGTGTATTAAATGGCTGGAGAGGAGGCTGGGCATCATCTGGCACGCAGTACTGAAGAGTTATAGTCACAATTTGGCATATGGCTTACCTCTAATTCCCGTATGCATTATTTTGTTAACATATATATCCCACTGTCAGGATAATTCATTGTGAATTAGAAAAATGAAGGAAACTCATCCAAACCTAAATGGGAAGAATAGCAAGTCAGAAGGGAACCTGGATTGCTGACAAACCAGGACAAGTAATGACTGTGGCATGGTCACTAATGCAGGCTGAAATAAGGTGCTTGTCCTCTCTTTAGGGGAGAAGGGGAATTGATGATAAGATCTGGAGCCAGCATAGTCTATGCATCTGTTAAGTGGTTCAAATGCAGTAGAAACTGATTATAGAACTTCTCTATATATATTCTTGAAAGGAGAAAAGACCCTGAGGCAGTTCAGTGAATCCTCAAAGCAAGCCTGGCAACACACGATGCTGTGCCTCAAATTTAAGACAGAGATTCTACTTCTAGTGGATAATGGGCTTGTTGCATTTCTAGGCCTGTTCAGCCTTTCACCTCCCCTCTGAAATTCTTTAGAAGAGTACCCAAACTAAAACATGAAAAGTTTCTATCCAATAGTCATACCTACATGTCCTGATCAGTGATGTCCTGCTCATCTATATCTAAGGTTTGCTGTTGACCTCAAATTGCTTCTTTTTGCTGCCCAAAATTTAACCAGAGCCTGACATAGTAACAATGGGAAGACAAAGAGGACTTTACCTCAGAGGGTATTTCAGTGATGAGTTGGATCATACCCGAGGCCACAACAGAGTATGGAGATTTGGGTTTCCTATTCCCCCCAGAAAATCAGTAGAGATTCTGGTGGAGCAAGACATCACACCTGAAGGTACAGACTGTTTGCTCTAGGTGAAGTCAGGACTCATAGATTATCATGCTTCTTCACTTCATCGTGCTGCTTCAAAGCCTGTATAAACTACACCCACCAAACAATCCTGATCACTAGTTAGCTGTGACCTTCAGCTGTGTTTGAACCAATTCTGGCATAATTTGATAGCATTGCTGCTTCTGAGAGAAACCTGTTATTAATTTTGATTTTTGTTTTCTTTACATGAAAAAAGAATTCATCAGAGCTGCTTCTATTTCTTCTGAACCTAGGGGTTCTTTCTCTGTGCATCCGTTTGGCCTCCGATCAGACACATTAAATCATCCCATTAGATTCTTATTTCATCGTGTTATATTTTAGCACAAATCATCTCAGTACAGTCCTTGAGACATATAACACCGCTTTTCATCTCATCTCATTCAGTCTGTCTCCTTTTTTATATTTTTTTCTATTAAGATTTGTTCATGTGGCTGTGACATTTCATGGATCTTCATCCACTTATCAACACTTAAATGTACCACTGGGATAGGCCAAGTAGCTCCTAATTATAACAAAAGGTGTGAATATGTTCCCATTCCTTTTTATCCCTTAATGATGTGCTACACTTGTCTTGTAAAATCATATTTGATGTGGATTTAGCTTATCACACTTGAATTGGGGAAAATCTATTGAAATATACTTAAATTTGTATGCTTGCTCTTGATCTGAGATATTATAGCTTCACAATAAACATATCTGGAAAAAAAAAAAAAAAATAAAATAAATAAATCTCTCCAGGGAGAAAAAAAACCCAAACAAACAAAACCCAAAACCATCAGCTTTCCAAGGCAACTAGGAAGTGACAGGTTCAGGTTGTTTGGCTCATCTTCCATGTTTACAACACAGTTTAAGATATTGAACTATGTGATCAATGTTTTGCTAAAATATAATCTCCTCGGATTATCCTTCATTGTCAGTGCAGCAGAAAACATGATCATTCCTCTTAAGGAGTTACTAAAAGAATTATCTATGTTTTAAAGAGAGTTGACTTCATCACTTCCTGAAAATAACGTTTTTTCTCCAATTGCCTTTTATCTTTCTGCAGTTTTCCACTGCATGGCAAAATAACATTGTCTGTCTCAATTAGGTGCCACATTCCAGGAAAATTTTGCTGCATCCTGGATGCCATTAGGATTAAATATTCTTTATCTTCTTGTTGTGGTGAAAACTGTTACCTACTTGTGAAAATATAAATACAAGCTTGGTGTCACTTGGATTAATTAAATCTCCGCCTCTTTTCTTTTCTGTCTTTAAAAAAAAATATCTGAATTAACATTTTAAATAAGGTTTACAAAGATTAATCCGCTGCATATTTTCAGAGACAGAAAGCTGAGCTAATGGTTAATAACTTCTTAACAATGTAGAAATCAAAATAACATGACAAGATTTCCCCACTAGTTTTCCTGTAACCTCTAGCCAGGCAGAGTCTTTTGCTTTTCAGCAGGGAGAATGAAAGGCTTCTGTCCTTTTTTCTCTTCTGGCACAAACATCATAGCTGTATATATTAGATGGTATAGCTAAAAGCACCAACTCTGAGAGATTTTTACAAATTATTTGGCTCAACCAAGGGGTTTAAAATAAATATTTCAGAATATACAGTTCCATAACACTGAGTCCCCATAGGCTGCATGGCAAGCTGCTGTGTGATATGAGCATCTATGAGGTGTGTCTGTGCACAGTGTGCAGGGTGTGTGTACACCCAGCATGGATACAGAGAACTGTCAGAGAGACTGGAGTGATAGCAGCTATCTTGCTGACTGTAATGCAGTGCTAACTCTGAAGGTCCAAAATGTCAGGGGACATTGTTATGATTATTACTGTAATTTTTCACCTTCTCACCAGAATGCCACAGTATGGGTTAAATTCTCATTTCTAGCCAAAAGATAATTAGTGCTGGTAAATGGTGTCCTATCTATCCACAGAGTGTAGTTATTTAATATAACAGCCAGTGATCCTTTGGAGCCAGTGCAGGAGTCTTCTCACAATTACGTGTGCCAGGACTTTGTCATGGCTACTTTCCAATAACTTCAGTACCAGGCTTCTGCTCCTTCTCTTGGGCAATGATTTGGCAGTTGAAATCTCTCTATTAGGAAACTTTCTCTGATAACTTCACCCTGGGTTTTTCTTTTTTTTTAACTGCTCAGCAAGAACCCATTTGTCCTATTATGTCTCAGTCCATAAAATACTGAACAATTATCAGTCAAAAGATGAGAAAGTAGGAGAGCATGACAAAAGTGAATTTGCTGAGGAAAGGGAGAGACAGAGAGGTGCAAAGCCATGAAGGCTGTAGTTCAGAAGATCTTTTCAGCCTTTTTTTACAGTTTCCCTAGAGTGAATGAACCCAGGCACAAGCTTGTGTGCTCTTCTGAATGTAGGTGGCCTTTGAACTGGGAGCCTGAACAAAGATTCCTTTTTGGATGGGGAAAGGAAAGCTATGTTCTCTTGAAAACAAACTTTTGTGTGGTGAACAAAGTTGGTTTGTCTGCTGCATAAAAATACACCCTTTTTTTTTTATTATATTTTCAGTGAAGCTTTATACATCTTTCTGCTTTTGAAAAGGTTAGGGATGCAAGGGAATGAGATTGCTTAAGGCTGCCCTGCACCACGTATACGTTAATTGGTATCAATTAATTATGCTGTTTCAGATCATGTAGTCCAAACTCTGTGTATCATACTTCTCAGTATTTTTAAGTATGATATGCTTCAACATAACTATTGACATTCTTAGTAGACAAATCAAAACAGTTCTTAAATCACATTTCAGGCTTAATTTTATACTTTTCAAGACTGAAATGTTTTTAATAAATAGAAATATTTATTAGAAACGAAAATAGACAGTTAATGTGACATTTCCAGCAAGCAATTATTCCTGGTATACCTTTTTTAAAAAAATCAAGCCATCTTTATTAATCTCATAGTGCTAATATAATGCATATTCTAACCTGGAAAACACTGTGGTACGTACTTGTACTCTACATACAATAAATCATTTTCCACTTTGCTGATAAAAGCCTATATTACCAAAATTCTATCATAAACCTAAAAAAGAGATTAGGGTGACTTCCTTATTTCAAATGGAGTTCAACCCATCTCTGGATGCTAAATCAAACTTATCAGGGACAGCTTTTATCACTCAGACTCATAAAAATAACATGGAAAATATAAAATACCTTAAAGCACAGTGTCTGTCACTGGAAAGGAACCAGATTGATCAAAATATATATATTATTTTAATATTATATTTAATATATATAGAAATAATTTAAAAAGTTTCCAAAAGCTTCCCTTTCAATTTCCCTCCAATTTATTTTTTCCCACTGCAAAATTACATGACTTAAAGGTGTAAGCACACAACTTAAGTACCTGATTTTTAAAGCATTAAGGAGATAGATTTAGAATTTGCATAGATATTACTACCAAAATTCTTCTAAGGCTGTTTACCAAGGGATGTTAACTCATTATTGAGTTATGAACTTCTTTCTTGAAAAATACTTCAGTGATAATAAAAAAAAATATATTGTATTAATATTTCTGTAATGCTAACTACTGTAATGTTTATGTCAAATACTCATAACAGATGGAGCTCATCATGGACAGAAAAGCCAATGAGTGAAATACCAGCAGCATATCACTGAAGAGTTCACTAACACAGAGATGCTGTATAATTAAATATCTCTGGGACAGCTTTGGTGCATCCTGTGTGAAAGTCATGGAGCTAGATGTTGTATTGGTGCACATTATCCAATGTATAAAGGTGCCAGCAAACGGGAAGGGGAAGCTAACTCAGCCTTTATCATTTGTTTAAAGCCATCTATCCACTCTCCATTAATAATGCTTCTTCTTAAAGTATTCTGCACAAAGGGGTAAAGACAGGAAAAATGCACACAGTGAAGGTTACAGGAGGCAGGAATCAGAGGTTGTCTTGGACACAGAATTTTTGCAAAGTGACAGGTAATGTATTTTAAAATAGTTGGGATGGGTTCCACAAAAGACTTGCCTTGGCTTTACACAGACCAGGGGTGTCTGTGTCACTGTGTACAGCACATTTCAGGGGCAGATGACAAAATAAGCACGTGTAAATGTGTAGACATGCACATGTTTCTCTAGAGAACATGGCCACTCCCATCTGTTGCACTGTGGTCCCCTCCCATCTCAGGCTACTTCCTGGGACTTCTCTTGCTACTTGAAAATAGGGACAGCTGGTTTATCCCTGGAATGTATTCTTTTGCAAAAAGTAAATCTCTGGGAAGGGCAGGAAAGGAAGGCATTGAAGCAGAGACTGCTTCCATCTGCAGTCATTCTCAACAGCTTCCCCACCTATTTTCATATATAAATATGTGACATTTGTACGTGTGATTACTTGTGCCTTGAAATTCCCCACTGCTGGCTCGTTACCATTTCTGTGCATCCTGCAAATAGCAGCTTTGTTTGGGTTTTTTTGTTTGTTTGGTTGGTTTTTTGGTGAGTTTTTGCTTTTTTTTTCTTCCCAGAGATATAGTGCATGAAAATAGGACAAGCAAACAGTGGAACAGATTGCACAGAGTCTGTAGTGTCTCCATCCTTGGAGGTTTTCAGGCTCTGACTGAGAAAACCCTGAGAAACCTGGTCTGAACTGACCTTCTGAGGTCCTTTCCAACCTCAGTGACTGCATGATTTCTGGAAATGGGGGAGAGAAGTGGAGAAGCGAAGAGTGTGTGGATGTCTCTAATAAAACAGGACAGTCACAACATTAAGTACAGCTGTTAGGAACGGGGGAGTTTCAAGTCATTTGTGTAATGAAGTGTGCCTCTGTCCTGATTTCAGCTGGGATAGAGTTAATTTTCGTCTTAGTAGCTAGAATAGCTGTGTTTTGGTTTCAGTATGGGATTTGGTATGAAAAGAAAGTTGATAGTATAGTGATATCTGTGGTTGCTGCTGGGAAAAACCAAGGACTTCCCAGCCCCCCATATTTTGCTAGTCTACAGGCACAGAAGAAAATGGCAGGGGCAAAGGGGGGCACAGCAAACCGGCAGACCCAAATCAGAATTTGGATATGCCAATGGGATATTCTATATCATATAGCATCATGTCTGGAGTCTGAAGGAGAGCTGGTGGAGAAGAGGGGCTCTCACTCTTCCAGGATTGCAGATTTGGGTTTGGGGTTCTTTTTAACTCCTCCAGGATTGCTATTGGTGGGTGGTAAGCAATTGTACTGTGCATCACCCATTCATATATATTATTGTTATCATTGATATTTTAGATTTATTTCATTCCAATGATTAAATTATTGTTATCTCAACCTATGTGTCTCCTTACATTTCCCATTCTGATTCTCTCCCCTGTTCCCTGGGGTGGATGTGTGTGTAAGTGAGCAGCTGTGTGGTGTTTGGCTGCCAGACAAGTTAAACTACTACAGTCTCTCAGTTTACCTGTGTAATGTTCCCTGATGTATCAGAATGATGTATCAGAATGTCTGAAATTAAATCAAAGGAAATGAAAGAAGGCAAATACAGGTGGCAGAGGTAAATTCCCTGATGGAAAGAATATCAAAAGGTCATTAGAAATGCTTCTGGCTTGAGACCTGGTGGGTTGGAAGCATTTGTAATGAATCAAACTAAGATCTGGGATTTGATGATCAAAGGGCATAAGAGAGTTTAAAGATACTAGTCAAGGTGTTCCTGTGAGTGGAGGTAGAGGATGAGTAGTTAATTGAGATGTCAAGAGTGCCACTGACTTTGAGACAAGGAATATGCTTCAGTCGTGCAGACTGTCCCTCCCAACTCAGAGATTGAGGTCACCAGACTCACAGCATCTTAATAAAACTTGTCAGAGAAGATAAAGGTTTAGGAAAAATATACAGGTTTGGTTTTGGGTTTTGTTGGTTTTTGGTTTTGTTTTTTTCTTTTTTTAATACACCACCTCAGCTTTTTCTGTACTTTTTTAAGGTGAAAGAATAAAAATGATCCAGTTTGTAGAAAATGTCTGTTAATCCCTTTAAACAGCTCACTGTATACTCTCTCTGAGAAGATAATTAATCTAGTATTAAACTCCACTGGGCCTGTTGCATTGCCATAACTGGAGACAGAGGTAGCTTGTACCCCAGAAAGTCTCGGAGTGGTTGTAAGTCTGGGTCTGCTCTTGAGAAAGGTGAGACCTGTCACCTGAGTAGCTCATGGAGCTCTTGTAATAAAGTGAGTTGTCAGGCATGCCAGCTAGATTAATTTTACTGAAACACTGTTTTAAAGCTGTTGCTCTCCTAGTCTTATGGCTTACTGAGGAGCAAAGTGTATTCACAGGTCCTTAGGTAAGTTGAGATAAGCCTTACCAGTAGCTGAGGAAACAGATTTAACATTAAGAGATTGACATGATCTTCAAATACCTAAGCTATAATGTGTTGATTCCCCTTAGGTAATGTTCTCCTTAGAATTGAAAAAAAGTCCTTGTACTGATCCACCAGCACAGAAAAGAAACTATCATTTGTGGAAGCACTTCTGTTGTCCAGCTGAGCATCTGTAGAATTTTTCTTTTGGGGGGGAGAGAGGGGAAAAAAAAGGGAATCAGGTTAAAAGTGAGAATAACTGCTCTTTCTGTCCTGAACTTGTGAAATTGCCTTCCATTTGAAATGGTTTTATAGCTGTCCTGAAGAGGAGTTCCTGCCATTATGAAATCCTATTGACACTCTACTTCCCTTGTCAAAGTGTGCTGAGCTTCAAAGCACGAAGCACACTCCTTATTGCTTGTCTGCCTGGGGGTGGGTTGCCTGGGACCACCACATCTGTGGCAGGGGCTCATTAGAAGGGTTGGGAAAAGGAATTTTAGGTTTTAGCATGGTGGATTTTGACCATAGGGGAGGAGCTGAAGAAGAGATCAGAACATTTTCCTTCTTCTGTTGCTGAGGGAGAAGTGACATCGTGCTGTTCTCTTGTTCATCTCTGTGCCTCGTGGTGCAGCAGATGGAGCGTTGCTCAGGCCAGAGAAGCTGCCTGTGACTGAAGGAGGCTCTGCCTGGAACTCTCTTGGGAAGGTGCTAATCTGCACAGAGTGCTTCCAGACCTGTTAGAAAAGATCTATTAACGCTGCAGGGACACTGAACCTTCAGCTCTTGCGAAGAGTAGAGGGCTCAAACAGCAACGAGCAAGGAAGTACAGGATTATTTTTTTTTAATCCCCAAAAGAAACACCTGTCTATAATGCAGACTTCCAGGGTTCTGTTTTATTTTTTCAAGTTACATAATTGCACCATGTTGACCTGGAAAATATTTAAGAAACCAGAAGTCCTTCATAATTTGAGGTGATTTCTCTGAAACTAATACTCTCTAAAATCAGGACTTGATCTTTGTCACTCTGGGTGCTGTGATACCCAGATGACCTGATCAGTG
The DNA here is from genome assembly GCA_907165065.1 of Caprimulgus europaeus. The sequence continues at coordinate 34,826,529 of OU015534.1, forward strand.
TGTCAGGTTAAGAGTCAGATACAGTTTTAAATGTGTTAAAAAATAGCTTTTGAGATCCTACATATCCAGTAGGTATCTGTAGAATGGGGACAATACTATCCCTGCAATTTTGCCTGTATTTTGATCCTAAAGTTTTTAGGGAAGTGTTGCATCTTCGTATGTCCATGCATAGCTGCTGGAATGCTGAAAGCCTGGCCTAGGTGAGGCATAAATATATCAGTCTAAAATAATGATGTATTTGAATGTAATATAGTGATAACTTATATCCCTTCTTTGTATCAGTTAATGGATATTTTTTCTGTGATAGGATTTGAGTCTTAAATTCTATTGTGAAAGACAATCTCCTCTTTAAAATAGTTCAGATGTAAAGCAGAAAAACTTTATTATTGTTTCAAATTACTATAGTCTTAACAGTTTTTGCACAGCTTGAAAACATCTTTTAAGTAGTTTCTGATAGTTTTATTCTCATTTTTAGAGTGAAAAAGATAAAGTTATAATTAAATATGAAATTTGGCAGGCAATTCCTTAGTCATTAATCTGATCTGGTGCTTTCTGCTATTTACATTAAAAATGGCTTTGTACAATTATGAAATTCATTCCTAATAAATGCTTAATACTTATGTAACTTTAATAGACTCAAGTCTCCAGTACACAGAAAGCAGTCAAAGGGGTTTGAATTAATTGTATTCTTTAGTACATTACAATCAGTTCCAGCATGATAACAGATGAGCATCCTAACGCTGTGATTTTTATGGTCCCAACAGACTTTTTACAAAGCCCGGTGTAAATCAGGTTAGTTCTGTCACACAGAAAAATACTGCAACAGGGGGAAATAAATATCTTATAATGGCAAATATTTTATGGCCTTATGAGAATCCTTTATGAAATACAGAGATGAAGACAATGAGATTTCATAGTTAACCTACAGGATTCTGAATGAGGAAAGCTACCTTCCCAAGAAGATTTTAAGATGTTTTATGCATATAAGGACATATCCATACCACAGCCTATGCCTTGGGGTTTGTGAGCGTTATCTCAGAGCTTGTATCTCAGTGTGAACTAATTTGCTGGGTTTTTTTCTATATTAATACATAACCAGTGCTCATGGAAGTTTAACAGACCTGTGGAGAACAACATGGATATTGGTCACCTGAACTCCATGCTTGGTGCATAAGCTGCTTCTCTTACCTGAAGTAGCTCTGATAAATCCAGCATTTCTATAAAATACAGCATTTGTAGTTTTATGCTGAGTAGTCTGAGCTTTACTGAATAGGTTTCTTGTTCAGCCATCGTGGCAGAGCCTCTCTCTTCTCTAAATGAGCTCAAAATTCTATTGTAACCACAATTAATCCTGTAAAAATGCAACAAACAAGAAATGAGGCATCTCCCTTTCTGACTCATACACAGCTAATTCCAAATGCCTCTTCCCTATATCAGTGTTTACAACAAGTGCTGGTTTGCTTCATCCCCTGCTCCTCGTTGCATTATGGAAGTAGTTGTTGCAGAGGCTTTCTATTTAAAATAATCTGGTGCAAGAGAATTGCAGTCCTACTGCAGAGCATGGTAATGCTTTGGGAAAGGAGAGTTATGGATTACCTGATGGCTCTCTGAGAGCTCAACAGTTACATATCTCACCACCAGTAGGATCAGGATTTTTCCTGATTTATTTACTACATCTTCTCTAAGTTAATTCGGTATTTTTGGACTTTTTAGGAAGCTGGAGCTCAGTGGGTCCTTGTTGATGTAGTCAGAACAGCAGAACCATGATCTTCTAGAAGTCCAGGAGACATTTTTTTCCAACATAGGAAATGTATGGGAATTACAGAGGGTGGAATGTTAGACTGATCCTCTACGTATGGCTCCTTTTAAAATGTCAAGATCTTTCCAGAAAACCGAAGAGACAAAAATTTTTCCTTTGTGATAAAAAAAAAAAATAATCAAAAATCAGGTGATAGATGAAGGGATGTTGTTGTGTATAAACCACACTGGAGTTTTAATTCAGAAACTGAGCTCTTATGCAGGAGATAAATACAAATAATAACATAATTCATATTATATCTCTCATAGCTATCCTGAGTACAGTTTTATCCTTCCAGTTAATGTTTGCCCCCAGGTCTAATTGATCTAACCTTTTAGATTGCTTTACATTAAGATTTTCAGCTGCCTGGATTAGGAGCTTCTTCAGGGAACTGCATCTCCATTGTGCTGTAAACTCTTTTAAGAAAAACCTCTTATATGTTTCTTCTCTCCTGGGGTCCTCTGGTCCATGGATGTTTCCCTCCAGTCTTTGGTCCCAGAGTTGTGTATTTGTGTTGTGTTAGAAGGGTGGTGAAGTAATTTGGCAGGAAATAAACCCCCTTGCATTCCAGCAAGATGGAAAGGAAGAGAAAGACACTCCAAGTCTCTAAGGTTTTGACTTTTCACACAGAGCTGTGGGGAATTACAGTGTTCTCGTAGATATATTGACAGATCAGCATAGGCAGTTCAGTCCAGTATTGAGCATTAAAGCCAAATTCTATCGATAGATAATTAGTACTGGAGTAGTACACAGAGCCTATTAGGTTATTGGACATATTTCTAATATAAAAATAAAGCTCATATTTCTGTGCAAATTCCAAAGTGTTTGGAGATTAGCAGCACGTTGTGCTGAAAATTTGGTCTGTATTGTCTGTACACCTCAAAGCTGAGATGTTTTTCAAAGCATGAGATCTCTTCTGGAATACTTGTCACTTCTGATACAAAAAAAAAGTGGCTTCTTGGGACTCAAAATTCACTTCCCCTAAAAAAAAAACCCAAAAACCAAAAAAAACCCAGCATTTTTTTACTGTACTTTTAATTAATTCTTATTGAGGGCTAAGGCAAATTAATGAAATCATATTTGCATTCATTCATACAAGGTTGCAAAGTGAAGCCCTTGTTATCCATCAGCATGGTAGTTCAGAAAAAGAATGTGACAAAATTGCTGACATTGGAAGGCAGCTCTGGAGATTGTCCAGTCCAATTCCTCTGCTCAAGAGGACTCAGCCAGGGCTGGATGTCTGGGGCTTCATTCAGTTCAGTTTTAACATCTCCAAGAATGGAGAATCTATAATCTCACTGGGCGATCTGTCCCAGTGTTTGATTGCTTTTACAGTAAAAATGTGTTTCCTTCTGTGCAGAGGGAATTTCATGGGTTTCAATCCCATCAGTTTCTTATGTACATAGACAAGATTTCTCTGAGCCTTCTCTTTTCCAGGCTGAATAACCCAAACTCTCTTAGCTGCTTCTTGTGTGAGAGACACTGCAGCCCATTAACTGTCTTTTTGACCCTAAAAGGCGGTAACAAATTTCCAAGAATCTACTATAAAACTTGTCTATCGATGGTCAAATTTTGTATTTAAATTACATTGATTTTTTTCTCTCTTTTTTCAAGACTGAACTTGATTTCCTTCAAGACCCTAGAAGTTTTATCTTTTCCTTTATCTGATGCTGCATCAGCAGTGAAGAAGGAACAAATAGTACTCAGGATTTCTAACCAGTAGAACTGGATCACAGGGAAGGTTTATACTGTGGTCTGCTGTGGACCATCATCCAGGTCTGTTTTCCTAATGGTTCACTTCAGAGAGAGTGTCCATATTGGCCGTGGCCTCCCACTGATCCATGCATCCAGGTATCCTTAACCAGACTTGAATGGGCTCAGGTCTCACCCCAGTGTGAGGCTGGATCATGGATGGGATATGAAAGGTAATTATGTGTCTGAATTTACATGCAAACAGAGATTCAGCAATATAGGGAACATAGGAACAAATAGGGAAACTAGGAACAAATCTTCAGTACTTGTCAAAGGAAAAATTCCACTCTTGCTAAAAAGCACCCTTAGCATAACCTCAGTATGAGCTGCAGGCCACGCCCTTTGCCTGTGTCAAACCACCCACTTCCAAAAAACATTTTTATATTCTATATTGCATTTTCTTCTTCTATAAAGGTTTGCAACCTATAATGTTCATCTTCTTCCATCTGCACCTTCTTTCTGCTGAGAATTATTATTAATGATTGCTTGAAGGTATTGTTTCTAACACTTATAACCTCTACTATGATTTCTAGTATTCCAAAGTCAATCATTTGTACTGGTCTTTCATGAAGTGTAGATTTTCCATGGAGACTTTGATTTTAAATAGAAGTACTAATAGTGTTCTCCTAGAGAAACATGTATTTTTCTTCTGTTTATGGACTAGATTTCCTCAAATCCTAATGATCACGGTGCATCATAGACTACTTTCAAATATTTTGGTTGCAGTCTTTATTTCCATTAGGAGTTCATAGAAGAAAAAAAAAATATGGTTTAATCTTTTATTAACTAATGATATAGTCATAATTATTACTTTATAATTTTTTTGTATAAAGTGGGGTTCTGAAGACAGACTGTTATATTTCTTTAGGTCCTGGGAATTTGCAAAAGTTGGTCTGTTCTCCAGCATAAGAAGCTTCCACTCAAATGTTTTATCCGTGAAATTTATGCCATCAGAAGTCATAAACATAAAAGGAGTCCTGGTAATTTCTTTTCTACCCATTCCTCCTAAGCAGCCAGCTTATCTGGAATACAAACAAATCCCTGTTCTCCTTGAAAAGATCTTTAATCCAGCACAGTTGGCCAGTAGTCTGATTCACAAAAATCCCACAGTTTCCTCCCAGCATTAATATCAGCCAATGTTGTCTAAAACACTGAAGCACTGAGTGGCCTTAACACTGTGAAGATAGTTCTGCTGAAATTACCTCACTGATCCCAAGTTTACTGGAAAGTATTTCAGATTAATTCAGCTACTCATAGGTATGTGGAACAAGAAAATACTAGCCCTAGTGAAAATGTTATTTCTGGTTGTGCAGTTGACTAACCATTCAGAGTTGGCATAGCTCTTCTTTGTTTAATTCTTGTAAAAACTTCAAAGGAAGCTTTTTGCATATTTTTCACAAAATGAAAGGCATTCAGCTACAAATAGATATAAGTACTTGGAAAAATATTTATAAAAAAATTTTGTTGGGATTTTTTTTTTTTTCTGACTGGGAAAAAGTTGGTTTAACTTGAACTATTTATTTCTATATTTATTAAAACTGACTCGTTTTCACAGGATTCTAAATGGGAAAATTCTTGAAATGTTTCTTTGTCAGTTTGAAACACTTTACTTTCTATAGAATAAGTATAGGCTATTATGTTTAAAGACCATTGTATGATGTTAGTGACACCATTGTATGGAGTGACTCCTGATATGTCTTAATATGGGAGTTAAAATACTTTATTTTAAATTCATTTGTAAAGAGCTTCCACAATATCAGAAAAGTCAATAGATTCTCCCTCTTGATTTAAAAGTCTTATTTGTTTTCTTTTCAAGCTGTCTTTGCAGATTGTGGGTTGTAATGAATAGGTTTGAGACGTTGACACTGACGGGTAAAATGTGTCACACGGTTCATGTGCTGGCACCGCTGACATGACGCGCCGCAATGGAGAAATGTTAAAGTGACAAATAATGTTTTCAATGAAGTTTTGCATTCTCAAATGAAATCCTTTTAGCTGTCATCTTCACAAAATTAACAAAGTCAGTTCAGAAGCAAAACAAATACAAGAAAGTTGATTTCCCAAAGACCAGAAGGTGGGTTTCATGATAAGTCTCATGATAAATTACGATTACATTCCCTAATCAGGGTATCTTTAAGGAGTGGATAATCTGTTTTGTTTGTTTCTTTATTTGTTTTCCTTTCAGGAGGAATCGACTTTAGGATAAAATTCAGATTACTACGTTTGATACAGGTATTTGTAAGAAAAAAAATGTATTCAATACCAAACTGAAATTTAGCTAGTCCTTTGACGTAAAAACAATGTTAACATAAACCTTTGCCTTATCTTTCAGTTTTACCTAAAAGAACACCAACACTCAAAGTGAGGAACTATGTTGCTGTATTTCAGTATTTTAGAATTATTTTCTCCATCTTCCAAATAAGCAGATAAAATGTCCTGGGGACAAATCACTGGAGTACCACTGAGCATAGACTACAATTGAGCTGTCTGCTGTAACATGCTTATCTCTTCTGTTTGTTTTTATCACAAAGACTTGCACTGACTGAATAATTCATATTACATGTGATGTCATTGTCTGTAGTGAACAATCGTCTACTTTTTGTTAGGTTCTCCTTAAGTAAAATCCAGGAAGGAAGACAAAACTATTTCAACAGTACTGTGTCAGCTTGCTGCTCCTTTACTGCTATGGTAGAATCATAGACTCATAGAACCGCAGAATGCTGTGAGTTGGGAAGGACCCACCAGGATGATGGAGCCCAACTCCTGTCCCTGCACAGGACAACCCCGGCATTCACACCATGTCCCTGAGGGCCTTGGCCAAATGCTGCTGGAATCTTGTCAGGCTTGGGGCCATCAGCACCTCCCTGGGGAGCCTGTGCCAGTGCTCCACCACCCTCTGCCTCAAGAACCTTTTCCTCATGGCCAACCTCCCCCTCCCCTGCCACATCTTCCTGCCATGGCCTCTGCTCCTGGCCTTGGTGGCCAGAGAGAAGAGCTCAACAACTGCCCAGTAGCTACATACTTAAAGAATATCCTGAACTCATAAAATAATGTATTTGATCTCACTGCAGGGGCAGTTCTTACACTGAGGACAGTGTCTGCAGAACTCTTGTTAACACTCATTTCCCTTTGCACCTTGTGTGCATTGATAGCCTACAACACTCTTAGCAACCCTGGCATCACGACGTGCCAGGAAGAGGACACAACCAAACACAGAAGGTGAGCTGTGCCTTCTGGCTGTGATCCTACTAGCTAAAAAGCTTGATAGCCACTTCTGTTTCACCAAAGTTCTCACCTTTACTTATAAATATAAAGCATCTTATCTAGTTTCCTGTTTTTACAGGTAACTGTTCAATGATACACTATTTTATTTTAATATATATTCTGATTATAAATGGTTATCTAGGGAACTTTTAGATGTTTCTAGACAAAGGAGAGCACTTGAGGTTTAAGAAATATAGTTTAATGAAATACCTAACCATTTTTCCCCTGCCAGCATAGTATTTTAAACAGGTAAGTATTTTTGTGAATGAAAGCAATGAAATTAAATGCTTGCTTAATTAGCTTATTGAACCAAGGTGTAATGAATAAGCAGAGTGACGTTGTTCTGCTTTTGTTTCATGGAGAGGACAGCTGTCATTACTCCGCTCATCTGCATTTTTATATCCATTTCTATGATCTGCATTTTCAAATGTAACTTTTCTTAAAGCTTCATCAGTAATTCTTGCAATAGAAAACACTAGGCAGAAAGTGATCATTTTGTTACACTTGTAAAAGTCATTATGCATCACTCCTCCATTTTGAAAGACACATTTTAATCCATGTGCATGCCATTTTGTGACCAATCAAAAACCAAAAATGGAGCACAGAAACCTATAAACACACTTTTCATGACATAGTCCTTGGGACAGTAATTTTATACACCTGCACACAGACTGCAATCAGATTTTAAATGATTCATAACTAACTTCAGGAGATAATTTATCCACTTGGAATAAATTGGCCAGCTAGGTACATATATGATGTGTCATGGAGAAAATTTTTCAGAAAAGTGTATTTTTGATCTAATTAGTAGTTAACATTGATTAGTCTGTTACAATGATGACCCAAAGAAATGTGAGCGACACTGGCAGGGGCCCTCATTAAAATAATCTATAGTTTCAATATACATGATAATAAAATAGCCTTCCTACAGTATATTCAGAAAAAAAATTCTAAGTAAAAATATTTTTTTATAATTTATATTAATTAGATTATATTAGCAATTCTTTAGCATTGTATGCCCTGGTTTAAATATGCATATTCAATTCTATTTTTATCAACACTACAGAATGTTGTAGTTGGTTTTATTTTCCACAGTTTAATTTTAACTTCAGAGTCTTCACTCTTAATATTTCTATGGCAGAGTGCCATCTTGGGGATGCTGCACGCATCTGAAAGCACACAAGCTAAACACAGCTCTGAAAGAGATTGAAAAGTTGTTTACTGTATTATGTAGCTTGTGTAGGACTCTAAAAATAAACGTGACTGAAATCTGTTATTCTCTAAACTGCTAATGGCATGTCTGCAGAAACTGCCATGAATTCGTGAATGTGATAGGTTAGCCGGGATTTTAAATCCATGAATTCTAGAGTCTGTGCCGATTGAGAATCTCAGCTTTTGCTTTAAAAAGTACACTTCTCCCTCCCCTAATTAAAAAGAAATACTGAAATTATTCTAGAAGGCTTGGAAGCTTGAAGAGAAGTTGTATTACTTTAAAGATAATGTCATGATTTTGGGTAATCTTCATCTTCTAGTAAGTGGTAAATTTATAAAGAAAATAAATTTTCTCAGTGTGTAAAGGAAGAGCAGAAATTCAGCAACATTGTTTTAGCTTCATCCTTGTCATTTTTACCTTGACCTGTATTAGCAGTTGGCAGAAGCTTAGAACATAACTTGAAAACTCAAGACTCTGCCTCACTGCTTCCTTCATTCTCCAAAGCAAGACCAGACAAACCCGCTGACCGTGTCTCGTGGGTACATGGGCTGTTATTGCCTCGAACCCTCTCAGGGTCCTGTGCCCAACAGTGCAAACACACAGAGGGAGCACTGCTCCTTCATCAAGCCCAAACCTAGATCTTGCTGTGCATTTGTTTGTGTAGTGTTAAGAAATGTTCCACTGTCTGGAGGATCCGTGTGAGTCCTGTTATCAGTGTAGCTACCTGGAGAATACCATGGAGACATATCCTGCAGTTGAAGAGGTGGCTGAGAAGTTCCAGGCTCACACAGTTAGTCCTGTTGCTGGTGGGTTTGCTGTTGAGTGAAGGGCTGAGATAAGTACAGGAGACAGTTCTTATTTCAGATATTAGCCCTTTAAGCAGAAGCTTTGGAGAATACCCTCCTGCCCTCTCCAACTACATCTGTTTCTCTTTCCTCTTAGTAGCTTAGCAATGTGGACCTGTGGCAGAAATTGCTATGGTGGCTCAGAGGTCATATCTAGCTTGAGGAAGTGGAGGAGAGATGGGATGTCTTATACACTAGAAGCTAAAGACAATAACAGGCCATGAGGAGAGGGCAGGGTGGACCACTTCTGCTTCAGCCTCAAGCCTCTCCTTATATCATCTTTGTCTCATTATTGATTTCTTTAGCCTTTCTTGCCTTGTCTCTTGAAAACTTCTGTGCTTGTACTGCAAAAAAAATAATTTTCCTGTCATAAAATTTTTTCAAATGCTGAAATTACATTATTCCTTGAGCTGACTCTGGGGTGATGCTAACTAATTTATATCTCCTCCTCTACGGAAATAATCTCATCACTGTGGCGCAATAAAGGGTTACTGGATGTTGTGAGCTCCTGCAATAATAAGATGAAGTTCAAAAAACCATGTGCTCAGGTGTGAGAAGGGGAAGATGTTATGTGCAAAGATTATGAAGTTTTGGTGTCAAATCTTGGTTGTGAAGAAATGGGTTCCAGTGAAAATACCTTAAAAGAATGTCTGTGATTTATCTGCTGTTTTATGATGAGTGACTTTGTCACTGAAATGGAGAATGAACTTCTTAACACCAGTGTAGTCTTAAGAAGCAGCCATTCCTTATTGCAGCACTGGATGCATGGGAGATCGCTCCACCTATGGTGCATACCCACTTGTCTCTCTATAGATGCTTTATAATATCAAATAATGAATATTCATTACTTTTATGAGAAATTATTAACATATTCATTATATTTCCAGGAATTAATCAATACATGTAAATGTCCTTTTCACCAGTGCACAGGAGTCTCTTGGTGGTCTTAGCGGGGGCCTCAGGTGGTCATTGATAGTCCTCCTCACTGTGTTTTAGTTGAACTTCTGTTTTGCATGTGCTCAGTTCATCTTTTGGCCTCTTTACAACACTTCTGTCTCCACAAAACCAGTTTATTCTGGCATCACTACCTTATCTACCTTATTGCAAGATTCCCTGTTATCTATTTTAGCTTAGCTAATATTTGCCTTTTGCTACAGGCTTGACTAGGCCTGGCAGCTGTGTAACTAACTTTTAGTGTGTGGTGGTTTGACCCACAGTGGGACCATGCTGTCCTGCAGCCACCACCCCGACCCTGTGAGATGGGATGGGAATCACAACAAAGGGGGCACAGGATTAGGAATGAAGGACAGGGAGGGCTCACTCACCAGTGATGGCCATGGGCAAAACAGACTCCAATTGGGGAAGAAAAATCAATGTAATTTGTTACCAATCACCTGAGTAGCACAGTGAGACACAACAACCACATCTGACAACACCTTCCTGAGAGTGTTGAAAAGCTTCACGTTGCTTCATTATCTAAACAAGGCTGAGAGTGAGGATGCCCACCACTTTTCAGGGCATAATTTATTCCTTAGAATTCAAACAATGATGACATATAGAAATTTTCAAATATATCTCTTTTTAGCCTGTGCTATAGTTCTAAAAATTGTGGTCATGTATAAAACAGAAACTGTGTCTAAGGGAGAGGTAGGAGGCAGATATGGAAGAGAAAAAAGAGAAGCACCCAATGGTTGTGGCAAGAAGAAAATAACTTTAAAGCCTGCCTACAAAACAGCTTAGAACAGCTACTCCTGAATCCTGTTGTATAATCCTGTAATATGATTATCTAGTAATCATCTGCTTAATTTAAAATTATTACAGATAATTTACCTTTTAAAATAAGGAAACCTATGATATTTATAGATAAGGTTTTCAAAAATCTTTGCCTTTCACAAAGAAAAAAATATTACATTACATGTGAAGCTTAAAAGTGTCCATAAAATACCCATAGAAACTGTCACCTATAAGCATCCAAAATACAAAATAATTTAGAAAATTCCAGTTCCACTAGATATTTATCTAAATAAGTTAGGGATCTGAACAAGTTGCTCTTTGATAGGTGTTTTAGGATGCTATTCTTTTAAGAAACAAAACAAATTAAACTCTTTTCATATGGAAGCAAATCTGTTTTATTTTCTAATTTATAGAGTTATTTCAACCACGATATCTCTGTTTTCGCAGTTTGGGAGATTATTCTTCAATACCAACAAATGTTTAATCATATTGAACTGTAGTTTGTTCTCCAAAACAATTGAGAAATTGTTGCAATTAAACGAGACATTTGCAACCACTATTATTTAAAAATTACTTAGGAGTCTCTTTTGAGACATCATTAGACAATTTGTGCCAGGCATCTATCACATTGTGGTGACAATATATGGTGATACAGACTCTTCAACTGAATTGTGCTGCCTGTAACACTTGACAGTTGAAATACAGTTTAAGTGCATGTCAGAATATGATAAGTGACACAAACCGGTATCACAAAGAGTATTTAAGTCATAAGGTGGGAAATGGGAAACTGTCAGAGCAATTTCACAACTTAAATGCTGAGCAATGCTTAACTCTGCACATATTCCCAGTGCATTTTAGTGATACAGTTAGCAAAATTATACTGGCTGTGGTCAAGGAGCCCATATTCAGCTCTGAGAACACCAGTGTAATATATGGTGAATTTCTTACTGGTAAGAGAGAAGAATGTGTTGCTGAGAAAGTAGGACCAGGTATAGAATGGCATGAAAATGCTAATTTTAGTGGTTTCCCTTTCTCTATCATTAGCAGTGTGTCAAAAATCCCTGATGTCAAAAGATTTTATGATGTTATTATAAGACCTCATGGTTATCTTTAATGTGCTTTCCATTTTCTCCTCTTACTCTTCTGCTGCAAAGAAAATGGGAATGAGGAAGAGCAATTCTATCTGAATCAGAGTATTGTGTTCCAACTGAATACAAATACATAAATACATACATTAAATGTGTGGGGGTTTTTTGTTTTGTTTTGAGGTTTGTTGTGTGTTGGTTTTGGTTGGTTGTTTTTTTTTTTTGCATCAGAGAATTAGAGATTGCCATGAGAGAGTGTTTAGAAAATTAAAAACCCAAGTCAGCTTCAAACGTCAAAACAACATTTTACTAAATCCCATTAATTATGTATATACATCATAAACTGTCAGTTCTTACCTGTCATCATTATCACCACATCAATCAATTATCAAGCTTATCCAAAATTATAGGATACCAGGGAGCTGATGCTGTGAACACTTACTGATATGGTCCTTGATGGTCTTCACCACCATGGTCAAATCGATCAGGCTGGAGATCTCTTCGTCAGGGGGAGGTGATCTCATTTGTTCCCACCATCATTTCTCCTATTTCAAGGATCAGAAACTACTCTAGCTTTGCTAGGCATCTTTCTTGTTTCTTCTGCAGCATCCATTCAGGTTCCACCAGGTATCTTGCCTGGTTTTGTGCCATCCTTTGTTCTTATCTTGCAGATTTTGCCACCTGCACCGGTTTTTCCATACCTCTTTTGGGTAACCATAACATCAACTTCTGTTTGCTCCTTAGAGTTTAGATATTCTTTCTGTATTTATGCTCATCTGTGTTACAAAATGCTTATAAAGGAATATTCAACTAAGAGTTACAAGGGTACAAGTTATTTACATGTTATGAATATTTAGGCCCTTTTTTGTGTGTTTATATCATATTTCAAGGTAAGCAAATATCAATTTAACTTGCTTGGTGTGCTCCTACTTTATCAGTCCAAGAGGCTCTTTCAACTCTATATGCTTGCTAAAAACTGTACAATCCATGGCTACCTCTCAGAGTTTTGAATATTTATGCAAGTAGATAGACCTTTGAGACCAGGACTAGAGGTTACTATAATAATTCATAGAAGATTCAGAATAAAATCAGTTCTTGATGTTGAAGACTTTTCTAGACTAGTTCCTGCTATTTAGAAACAATGTGATGTGGCACAAGTCATGATTCAATAACGTTTGAAAATGTGAGATATGTGCAAAGTCCTACATTCAATGAACACATGACAGTGGCTTGCAAGAAAACACTTGCTGCAGATCAGAAATTCATCTTTCGCTACTCTTTTGTGCCTCTCAACAATTATGAGTGTCTAATTTTGCTACCTGCAGAGATGTATTTTATAAATATTCATATATTGGCAAAGTAAATTATGCCGTGTAATACAAAGAAGAAAAGGATCTTTAGGAACAGCTGAAGGACAGAAAACCTTTTTTTCTGTTTTCTCTATACTACTGACTGTATCTGTGGTGCTCCCTGCTGACTGATCTCTTCCCAGTCATGTGTTCTGAGTTATCCACGAGGTCCTGTTCTAGCACAACCTTGCTGCTGATTAATGTGACTATAGACAGGGCAAGGGACTTCCCTGGAACAATTATTAGCTTTAACCTAGACTGGGAAGGTTGGTAAACTTTGAATTAGCTTTTAGAAAAATTTGATGTCCTATGCCAGGAACACATCAGAGTTGTATGATTTTCACATCTAATTAGAGGGGTTTATACTAACAAGAGATGCTTATATTTAATTTTTTTCTTTTTCTTTTTTTTCAGAGAACCAGTTATAACTTGTTAGGTTTAAAGCATTGTTTTATACAAGACTGTGAACAGATAAGAAACACAATGAATCAGATCCCATTTATTAATTTTCTAGATATGTTAAACTATTTTAGAAGTGCTTGATAACTGTACAGCTGGGTTCACCACAGCACTCATCAGTCTTATTGATGGTTGTCATTTTAAGCAAAGATAAAGCAAAGAAAAATGTCAAATATTAGGAGTATAACTGGGCCCTCATTATTTTCCAGTTTTCCTTTAATTCGTGAATGTCAGTGAACATTATCTTTTCTCCAGGTCTTCAAATCTTTAACTTTCTCTCTGTGCTTTACCCTGTTTTAAAGTAAAATAAAAATAAAATAGTAAAAGATAAGTCCTTTCCTTTCAGGCCTGTCATTTGACCATGCAGTCCAGAACTAATGCCAATAAAGCTTGCACCTGACTTGGTACTATTATGGACTATTTACAGCCTACACCGTGGAATCTCCACCAGGGAAGACATCCTTCCACTCAGGCAACCCAGCAGACACCGGTTTTGGCACCAATCACTGATCAGGAGGGTTGTGCTGACCACTGTCCAAATACAGGTGCAATATTTCACTTAATCCACGCTGTATCGGTGAAGACACGGTTTCAGAAGTTTGCTGTAGCAGTCAAGCCTACAGATGTTGTTTCTGTGGAGTTTTCAGATCTCCAAATTAACCTTGCCATGCTGGGCTTACATCAGTCTCCTGGTCTATCTATTACATGGGTCACCCAATCACTACTGTAGGGGATTTCGTTCAACCACGGTTTACTTCTGTTACTTGCTTCCTAAAATTACTTAGGATGATAATCCACACTCATTTGTTTAATTTTGATCTAGATTTTGCATCACCAATCTCCAAAAAAACCACTATATACTTCATTCCCCCAATATCCTTGGCTTCTCTTTTCTTACAGCCATAAGGACTACAGCTGTGAAGATTACTATATGCATATTTATCTCTTGCAAGGTCATAGCACCAAGAGAAGGTCATGTAGACTCCTCCACAAGTATTTGAAGGGCAATTGTTAGAAAGATTAGTACCAATTAACTTTCCCTTCTTTTGGCTGAGATAATTCTCTGTGTGGTGCATTTGTGCAAGTTAATGTTATTTAGTTGCTTTTATAGTTAGCAAAAACAAGGACACAGAAGATGCTGTAGCCTGGAAAAATAAATTTTGTCATTCATGTTAATACATGACTAGAAATATTTCTCTCATTTTAGAAGGACACAGCTAAAACAAGCAATAAATACAGAATCTTGGCAGGGAAAATAATTGATTCGGTTGCTACTTAAGGAAAATTATGTAACCAACACAGAGCCTGAAGTACTGTACACAGTTTGGAACTTGCTTTTACAGATCACTGAAGCTTTTCAAGCTAGTTTCCTTTTCTGAGTATGTCTGTTAGCAGTTAATCTTCCATAGGTTCATATAAAGCAAAAATCAATCAGTTGCAAACACAGTCAAAGAGCGCAGTTGCTCTAATTCTGCCCAGAATGATCTGTAAAACATTTTCATATGCCATATAGATATTTTGGGTTGATATACACTATTATTTTTGCCTTTCCACAATGAAGATTTGCATTAAGTGCTGAAGAATAGTTCATGTTGTTTTGTGATGGAACATTGTGTTCCCTTATTAAACAGATGTTTTAAAACATGAAAATGTTGCCCTCATACTATTTGAGAAGAATAATTGAAAGACACTCTGGAAACTTTTATTATCTCCCTCAAAAGCAGAACCACAGGTTAGTTGAGGTTGGAAAAGACCACTGGAGGTTCTCTAATCCAATCCTCTGCTCAAGCAGGGCCAGCCAGAACAGGTTGCATGGAACCATGTCCTGTTGGGTTTTAACTCTCTGGGAAGAAAAAAAGCAAACAAAAAAACATAAAAGTGTTTTCTTCTGTTCAGATTAGTTTTCATGTCTTTCCCTTTGTGCCCAGTGACCTGCTACTGGGCAATGTTGATAGGAGAACAACTTCATTGTTCTCTCACATCAGGTATTTATACACGTGGATAAGATTCCCCCTGAGCCTTCTCCAGGCTCCTCCCAGCCTTTGCTCACATGACAGATGCTCCAGTTCCTTAATCAGCTTTGTGGAATCTTCACTGGATTCACTCCAGTGTGTCCACGTCTCTCTTGCACTGGGGAGCCTGGACCTGGACACTCCAGAGGTGTGCTCACCAGTGCTGAGCAGGGAGAGGTTCAGTTCACTCAGACACAGCTCTGCCCATTGCAGCCCGGGATGTTGTTGGTCTTTGTTGCTGTACAGAAGCTTTGTTGTCTCATGACCAACATGTCCCCCTCAGGTTCTCCAGGCAGCCTCCCCGACTGCACTGCTGCCTGAGGTTATTCCCCCCCAGAGGCAGAACTTCACAACAACCTGTTCTCAGGCTCCTTGACAGTCTTACCTGCTTTTCCTATGGAAATATTTACAATATGGCCACTTTATCTCCATCTTTTGGGGTCAATTCAGAAGCTGTTCAGATATCAAAGTATTTGTTATGGTGGATAATTTTTAATTTCCATTTCTTACTCGCTGTATATTTTCTATTAATTGATCCCATGGTCTTTGCAATTTGCATATAGGAAAGAGAAAGCTCATATCAGTTTTCATGACTGTGTTGCATACAGAATTATTCAGAGTAGAACTTGCAAGTTGTTTGGTTTTTTTTTTCCATCTACAGATAGTGCACTGTGGAGGCTATTTTAGATTTTGATGCAGTATCATTATAATTTTTTAAAATAGATTTGTTTTTCTTCCAGTCCATATGAGCAACAAACCCCATGGACAATTCAAGGACATTCCAATAATTTAGAATTTCTGTGTTACAAGTTAATTATTTAGATAGAATGTGGATATGACAGACTAATAGTCTCTGCACCAAGACATGATTTTGATTGAATGGGCTAGTCTTGGCATTGTTCCAGTACAAATTTTCCCCTTTTTATTCCTTTTGCCAAAGGTGTAGAAACAAAACAAAGACCTGGAAAAGTTCCAGGTCCTTTGGGACATTCTAAGGAATTATTAAAAAAAAAAAATAATTCCTAGTTTTCTGTAGGAAAAATTAAAGTTGAGGCATAATAGGTAAGAGCAGCAGGGGGAAGAAGCTCAAATAACTTCTGTAACACAGTGACTGAGAAGAGCAAAGCCACATTAATGAACATATAACATATTGCTGGATGTTTTCCAGGAGCTTTTAACACTGCCTTGGAAGGTAAAAGACAGTAATATCTATTTACTAGGGAGCTTTATCTGTAATAAACTGTGCTTTGAAGATCGATGGTAGTGGTAGAGTCTAGCTCATGTTCATTTATAATGAAAAAAGACCAAAACAACCCCCCCCAAAAAACAATCAAAAAAACAAACCTGCTGGACCACAACTGCTTCTTAGACATAAATAGATACTTGGTACTTGGTATCAGATGGACAGATAGTAAAAAAGACCTATACAACAACTACCTGACCTAAAACCTTCTTTTCTCAGAAGTTTTGTAAGCTTTTTTCTGCCTTGGGTCAATAGAGCTCTTTTGCAAGTACATAATAACATCAGATATTTATTCTTAGCTATTCCAATCATCCAGTCATTCCCCAATATCCTCTTTTTTTTTTTTTACCTATATGCTTGTAGAACATATCTTATATAGGAGAAGTGCACACGCCCCTGCTCCAGTCTCACTGCAGTGGGATATTGTAATATTAATAAGTCAGAGATTGTTAGGCAGAGTATGGGACACAGGTATCTAGAAATTTTCTGATACCTTTTTTTATTAGGAAAGGTGAACTCATTAAAACAAATAAAAATGCTGAAAGCCACAGATTTCAATAATGTTGTTGCTGTTGTTGTTCTTGTTGCTGTTTGTAGTTTTTTATGAAAGTGTGTTTCTGATTTACTGAGAGAATTCTGCCTGAATTTCTAACAGCTTTTCCACAGCAGAAATTTCACAGCAATTGGTACAGATGTGTGATATCCTGTTGTGCATCCAAGCCTTAACAGACTTCTGTGCATGCATGTGCTGATTAATATCCCCTTCTGAGCTGGGACACTTTGAAGTTTTAAGGTTAAGGAGAATTATTTATTGTGTGAAAAGAGAGGGGGTTTGATCTTGATTATGGTGGAAACAAGAGCACATCAAGATGAAGTCAGAGGAAACGTAATCAAAAGAGTAGAACCTGAAGAGCACCATTTTCCTGTGTTTCTGCTTATACATTTGTAATTACATTAGCACATGATCTACAGGTATAATTAATAACTGAAGATCTATCAGAGAACCTATTTTAGTTTTTTTTAAAAAAGGCCTACAATTTAAAAATAAAAATTAAAAAATCTGAGCCATTCTCCCACTTTTTTTTTTTTTTGGCTGGCTGGTTGGTTTGTTTGTTTGCTTAAATTACAAATGTAATTGTAATTACTTTTTTTTTTTTTGCATTAAAGCACTGCCTTTAAACCAGCAGTCATATGTGGCCATCTGCTTGTATACACATGAAAAATGGAACTTGCTGTGTGGAGAAGTCACATAGTCCATCTACTACAAACCTTTGTTTAACACCAACAAAACCACGTGTTTCTGGGGAAGAAGTGAAAACATTACAGTAGGTGAAGCTGGAGCAAGTCTCATGCCTCTGCCTAAGGGAATGGATGATAACCATGGAGTTTCTGCCCATATGGGAGCTAGCACAAATTCTAGGACTAAAAATGATGACAAATCAGGTGAAGAGAGGAAGAATAATAATAAAAAATGTTATGGAAGATAGTGTAACTCTGACAGAAGTTTATAAACTGAACTAAAGCATACAGTAAAGAAAAATAAATCTTAATTCATGAAAAGTAGAACATGAGGAAAAGGACTGAATCCATTAAACTGTAGGAAACAATAGAAAAATGTCAACTAGATCAATGGTAGTCTGTAGGGAAAAGCAACAACAACTACTTCAGAAAGGTTGGAGACATTATCAGCTTGAGGACAAAATAAAAAGTATCTAACAGGATACCAGTCACGTTCTGAAATGAACATACTGCATATGGCAGTAGATCTGAGCAAAGAAAATAAACACATTTTTCTCTGATAGCTGGAATAAAACATAATGATACAGATATTCCTGCTTCTACTATAGCAGACTACAAAGACTGTTCTGTAGAATAAATGTTGAGATAGGAAGAGGAATTAATCGCCATTCAGCTAACATCCTGGCCCACTGTCATTAAATACAGTGTGACTCCAGCAGCTAGAGATCTGCTTTGCTGTTTGCCATGGTCAATAAGATTTTACAGAACAAGATAACTCAATTTTATTCAAAGTATTTGGAGGAACAACATCGCTTAAAAAGATGTCTGATTTTTATTGATTCCCACAATTCCCTGCTTTTGTGGATCTTTATTCCGTAGGGAATATTGCACTGGAAAGCAGAGCGAAAAGACTCCAGATTTGCAAACAAAAATGAATTGTTATGCATTATTTCCTTCATTTACACACAGAGATGACACACTTCTACAAGGAATGGCAAAAGTAGAAAACCAGCACAGTCCCTGGTACTGGTGAGGAGAAACAGACAGTTATGGACACAGTGCCTGCAGGAAGAGACTGAAGTGATTGTCTGGAACATCCTTGAGTTATTCACAAGACAGTCCATTGAGATGGTGTTCTATGGATTTAGGATGACATGATCATTATTCTACACACTACCAGAAATATGAAAAACTACTGTTTAAATTGGTTTTAACAATGTATTTTTTTTTTTATTTTTTTTTTAAGTTGGGAACATTTTCAGATTTAAATATTAAAAACTCATTACATTTCCAAATAGACATTACAATAGTGAAATGAAAAGAAATTCCAACATTTATGTGAAAAACCTAGTGTTTTGATAGAACAATTGGTGTGAGTTAATGACTAATGAATAATTAAACATCTCTGAGAACATTTTGATGGCCCATGACTTTGCCGTAGGCTGTTAAACTCCAGCTCATTCCTTAGACAGCAAATGATTTTGTGTTGCTGATACACTATTATTAATGTCTTCAAACTTCTTTTTAAGACACAGATGTTCTTTGGAACTGTTGCTATATAAAATATTCCACAGTAACACTAAATGCTGTAATTCATGATATGCCTGACGTACTTGAGGTTTGAAAAAAGTCTGACTTAGCATACGTAGCTGAAAGCAAATTTTCCTGCTTAATATTATCTACATCACAAACTTTCTGAAACAGTTTGTTCAAAATATACATTTATTGCACCATTGTTTTACTACTCTGATTGTTGATATGAAATTATTATTTCAGAGCTAATGCCCCGACTGGCAAGAAGTCATCTGGGGATGGTCATGTCCAGACCAAAAAAAACCCCAAACATATGAAATCCAAAACCACTCCTCAAAAATACTCATTTCCTATTGCCTCACCAGGTAAAGGTTGCTGTCATCTGAGCAGATATCCTGCTTCTATTCAGTAATCTAAACTTGTTGTGTTTCACACATGTGTTCCCTCCAAAAGTTTTATTTTCTGTTCTCTTGCTCTCTGTAACTGCAGTTTGAGTGAGGGTCTTTCACCTTTAAGTTTTCAGTAAAATGTTGGTTATTAAATAGCTGGCTTATATTGCTATTTCGACCCATTTATTCCTGATATATTTGGGGTTACTTTGTTTTTATAAGCAAAGTGCTAAAGGATTGCTTAGAATCCCTCCAAAAATTGACAACTAGAAGGCTTCGCCACACCGAGCTGTAAATTCTACTTGCTCTCCCTGCATGTACATGGCAGAGCAGTTCTACAGCACTGAATGTTCTTGGGAAAAGCCTCACTTTACACACCTTCTACAGCATACTCTGGCTTTGGAAGCACGATTAAAATAGGTGTGGTAAGTTCTTCTGTAGTCTCTCTAATAAAAGGAAAAGGATGGGGTGAAGAGAAAAAAAAAGAAAAAAAGAAAAAAAGAAAGGAATGACTTTGTATGCCTGAGAAGGTAATTTCTGACTGGTTGCCAAAGGTGTGAAATGGCCCAAGTGGAAATATTGGTTCATTGTTTGTATTTTGGTTTCAAATCAGTGCAACTGCTCTGCTCTGCACTGGGGCGGCCTCACCTCCAGCACTGGGGGCAGTTTTGGGAGCCACAGGATAAGAAGCGTCTAAAGCTGCTGGAGAGTGTCCAGAGGAGGGACACAACACTGGGGAAGGGTTCAGAGGGGAAGGGTGTGAGGAGAGGCTGAAGTCACTTGGGTTGTTCAGCCTGGAGCAGAGGAGACTGAGAGGAGATCTCCTGGCGGTCTGGAACTTCCTCCCCAGGGGAAGAGGAGGGGCAGGCGCTGAGCTCTTCTCTCTGGCCACCAACGCCAGGAGCAGAGGCCATGGCAGGAAGATGTGGCAGGGGAGGGGGAGGTTGGCCATGAGGAAAAGGTTCTGGAGGCAGAGGGTGGTGGAGCACTGGCACAGGCTCCCCAGGGAGGTGCTGATGGCCCCAAGGCTGACAAGATCCCAGCAGCATTTGGCCAAGGCCCTCAGGGACATGGTGTGAATGTTGGGATTGTCCTGTGCAGGGACAGGAGTTGGACTCCATCATCCTGGTGGGTCCCTCCCAGCTCACAGTGTTCTGTGATTCTATGAAAATCAATTATGTAGCAGTGTACCTATGCACTAGCATAACAGGTCCTTGGTATCAAGTGTTTGCTGAATAGAGGACTGAATAATCAATAGCAGTTTTCAAGGATGGACAACTGAAGAAATAAAATGCATATCTAAGAATGAGGTTCCAAAGTTCTCATGATCTAAGGGTCCGATAAAGTGATTGCCGAACTTTTTGCTTTTTGTTTGGGACAGAAAGTTTACATAGAAAACAAATTTATGTAATTCTCTGTCAAAACTTGCTAAAAAAAAAGAAAAAAAAAGAAAAAAAGAAAAAAGCCTGATACTCTGATTGCATAAATGAGAAGATGAACAAAGCAGAAGAGTATTTACATTCCAATGTGTACTTATTTTAAAAGATTACTTCATTTTCTGTGAGCATCTTGTCAAAATGAAGGCACAGCTGTTGTTGCATGGTGAGGAGAATTACAGACAAAAAATATTTCCTTCAGTGGCATCTGAAACCAGTCATCATTGAGCAGAAAGGGTTCAGTGCCTCACTGATTTGTTTCTCTACACTTAATGGCACCCTTGTAACTGAAATCACAGCCATGCTGTAAGTTTAAGGACTGAACCCCAGTGAGTACAAACTGAGCTTGTTCTTCTGAACTCAAAGATATTTGAGTTTATGCAAACAGAATCAGTCTGTGATTCATAAATTCCATTTATACATGCAGGATGTACCTTCATTCATAACTAATAGTGACTGTAAGCTTTTTAAGCAGTTTCTAAGTTTCTCAAAGGCTGTTGATCATTGAAATCATTTCTTAATTAGTCCTCAGTCACAATGAGAAGGCAGGCTGCACATTCTCAAATTGATAATTTGCAGATGTAAAGTGGGAAAAGTTAAAAGACCACAAAATCAAATGAAGTTTCCCACAGATCCCCTATCTGTTGTGCCTCATACTACTACTTACAACTGTCCACACAGTCAGTGCACATACTTTAATAGCAGATAAATGGGAAAGCAGCTCAGCTTGCCCTGAGGAAGGAGATGGAATATAAAAGAGAAAGTAATCTGTAATTTTGCTGTCACTGACCCTACAAACATCCCTACCTCACAGTACACTTAGTGGAAAAAACCAGTCCAGCTGAAGTAAAAATAATCACACAGAAAATTGCCAGAAGGAGTTAAAATCCAGCCCGAGCTTCTGTGTGGCTCAAGATTTTTATGATGAAATTGCCCAGCTTGGATCAGGTTTCCTGCTGAATCAATTAGGAGATTGAGAGGAGAAGAAAATAAAGAAAAAAAGGATCTGCTTGGCTCCTATTTCTTTGCAGGTTTTAGGTTGTCCTTTATTGAAGACCTGAAATTCAGAAATTCATACGGTTTCTGAGAGAGGAAAACTAAAGCTTAGGAACAGATCTCTGAAGTTGTACAGTTGTGCTAAATCCCTCCAGCTCTCAGCAGCCTTTGGGAAAAAATATAGAGGGACAGGCAATAATAACCTCTTCTGTGTCTGCTCTTAGCTTCCATTGGTATTGGATGTTTACCTCCAGATTCCTTGCAATGAGCTCTCACTTGTGACTCAGCTCTTATTGAAATGCACTTTTGATATGATTCTGGAATTTAATTAAACTTTTTTAAATGATTGTTTTCATAGTGAACTCAACATATGTTCAAAACCCTGTGGCAACCAGAAGAATCTTCTCCTACCCCTTCTCGTTAATAACTTTGGTAGGTTTTAATTAAGGATTTTGAGGAATAAGGATGACAATAAAAATGAGGATTTAGACTATAAGCTGTAGTTCTGTGGAATCAGCATGTCCTAAATGTTCCAGCAAGGAGAAAGGATTAGGCTAAATTTCAGTTGCAGACTTGCATCTGTATTTGAATATTGCACTTCTATTTTTTTTTTTAAGTTTTGTTTAGTCAAAAAAGGTTGGCTGAATAGCTACTGATTGAAAATAATTTTTGTTTACATGAATTTACATAACTTAAAAAATACTAGAATTATTTATGTGTGGAAAAACACCATATATATTTTATTACACTGAGTATTTGGAAGATGTCTGTTTTAGTTTCTTCAGTGCAAAATCTATATAATGTAATTGTTACTTCTGTTTAGTAGAGTCAGAGCTTTTTCACAAGCTAGAGTGTAAATTCACCATGTGTTTCTCCTGTAGGTTAGCCAAGTGAATGCTGATAGACTGGTGATGAAGGTGATCAAATCAATCCAGAAAACAATGAACCAGTCCACTAATTCATGCAGGACCCAAGTGAGATTTGAACCTGTGTCAAATTATGTTCTCCTTCATTTTCTAAAGGGCACTGAATACTTTTGAAATCCCAGAGAACTCAGAGAGTGAAAAGAGTGGAGATGGGACCTTTCCAAACCCACAGAGCCAGAGTTTTTGTTACCCAGCAGTAAAGACAAGCTTTCAGCACTAACAGCTAATACCATGGGAAAGTCAGATACTATTTGAGTCAAAGCAGCACAATTAATGTGTATTTAGTGGGTACCCTGGGAGCCAGTGGTACCAGATGGAGGCCTGGATCACTGAAGAAGTTATGGAAAAGAAAAGCTCCAAAAAGAATGTTCACACCACACTGCATTTAGCTGATGTTGCAGTGATCCCTGGCAACTGAAAATCCTAATACCAGACTGGTACAGCTAAGCAGTGGCCAGCTGTACACTCTGTTTGATGAGCACGTGATAAAACAATAAAAAAGGAGCCAAAAAAATGTCCTTACTTGGTAAAACTAAAATTTGTACCTCCTGTCATAGCCACTTCTTGGGATATATTTTTACAATTATCTTTTTACTGCTGAAGTCAAGTTTCTTTTATCCTGCAGCTCTAATGAATGATATATTGAATATAACTTGAAATAATAAGAGTTTTAAAATTTAGATTTTAACATAATTTATCACTATTATATGATATTTATTATAGCATAAAGTAATGTATAAAGAATTATAATTTATGGTTTAATAATTTTTGTTTTACTAAATTAATGAATGTAATAGTATTCTTCCTAGATATTGCTTTAGTGATACAATTATATATTCATTTTAATATGCAGTTCTGTACCTCTAAAATATTAAAAAGAATAGAAAATAGGTCACAGAGCAATTTGATCATGTAAATAATGACTTTAGCAAGGCCAGAAGAGGGAAGTGCACACATTAATTTTGTTTATGCTTATATAAATAAATTAATGATCAGGACATCAGTGATTGCCATGTATATATATATGTGTATGTCTTAGTGATTCCTGTGTAAAGGTTATGAGTTTAGACCACCCATGTGAGTAGAATCATCACTTCTCTTCCTGTTTGTTTCAAAGTAGTCTGTGAATTGAAGACAGCATCTTCTTCAGCTTTTGTATAGATCCTGTAATAGACACCAGTGGAAACATCTTGCTGATTCACATTACACTGGAGCTCATCCATCTCAGGAGACTTGGCTTCAGTCTGCTTCGTGGATGTTTATTCACCCATTAAAGGAGCACGTGTACAACTCCAAATTCAAGGAAGTTTGCATTAGCAATTAATGAAAAAAAATCAATGAGGTTTTAGGTAAATTAAAAAGCTTCCAATGACAAGTCCATGAAATGGGCACACTAGGATTAATCATTAATAAGAGACCTATATTTGTGTTATCAGTTTGCAGTAATGTGAACTTAACACATTGTTAAAAACAAATGGAAACAATGAGTCCTTCTGAGTTATTACAGAATAAACATTCATTTTTAAAAATGGTTACTGGAAAAAATGTTCAGAAAAAAATAGTGAATGCCAAAATGTGGTGGGTTGACCTTGGCTGAAGGCCAGGTGCTCACCAAACTGCACTATCACCCCCTTCCTTACCAGGGGAGAAAATAAGATGGAACAAACCCCACAAACTCATAGGTTGAGACAAAGGCAGTTCAATAGAAACAAAACAAAGCCAAGCACGCAGGAGAAAAAGAAGAACAAAATATTTATTCTGTATTTTCCATCAACAGGTGCTGCCTGGCCACTTCCTGGGAAGCAGGAAAAACATTGTAAATAACCAATGCCCTCCCTTCCCTCTCCATTCTCCTTGCTTTTATTTCTGAGCAGATGTCATATGATATAAAGGTTTCTGAATAAGATGACTATGATATGTTTGCTCTGTTCTTCTCAAGGCTGTTAATGGCAATCTTAAAGTGTAAAGTATAATTCTGCTATGATTAAGCTCCACTGACTGCCAGGAAGACAGTCCTTGCTGTGCTAAACAGCATTTTCCTCCCAAGGTGATTCCAACAGTATCAGTATGACTGCTACCTAGGAAAGGGCTGGATTCTGCAGCCCTTAATTTTATATGCCACTGAATTATTAAAAATATTATGTTGATTCAACATTTTATTTTGTCTATGGTACTGACCAGCTGAGAGAGTTGGGGCTGTTCAGCCTGGAGAAGAGAAAGCTCTGGGGAGACCTTCTAGTGGCCTCCCAGTACCTGAAGGGGCTCCAGGAAGGTTAGGAAGAGATTTTTTACCAGGGCAGGGAGTGATAGAACAGGGATGATGCCTACAAACTGGAAGAGGAGAGATTGAGATGAGATGTGAGGAAGAAATTCTTCACTGTGAGGGTGGTGAGACCCTGTCCCAGGTTGCCCAGAGAAGCTGTGGCTGCTCCTCCCTGGAAGTGTTCAAGGCCAGGTTGGATGAGGCTTTGAGCAACCTGGTCTAGTGGAAGGTGTCCCTGCTGCTGGCAGGGGGGTTGGGACTGGATGAGCTTTAAGGTCCCTTCCAACCCAAACCAGTCTGGGATTCTACAGTTCTATGAGTTTAGAAAATTCAACAACAATTCACTTAAAGAAAGATTTTTTGTGTGTTTTTGAAGTAAATACTGTCATCCTCTTTATTTCAATATGATTTTTTTATAAGTTCTAAGAATAAACTTTGTTTGCATTGAACTGACTTGGACATCAGTAGAAGTGTAGGTTTCTAAACAAATTGAATAATTCAAGTTCTTGTAGGTCATAAAGGCACTTAAATAGCTCATAGAAAGAACAGGAGATTGCAAGTGAGGCATTTTGTACTGTTTCTAATAAAGGCATTACTGTTAGCATTTATGGTTATATTTTGGTTGCATTCCTCCCCTCCCCTACCCCGCCCCAGCCTATGTTTATCGCTTAGAAAATTAGATTTTACATCAAAAATGCCCAAATTTTCTTCCTGAAATGGCTTGTCACAGACATGTGACATCTAATACAAAGTTCATGAAAGGTAAAACTGATGCTTCACTGTAATTTCTCTCCTGTAGTGACTTGCATGTTGCCTATGTTTTTATTTATTTTCTGTTCTACAGAAGCACGTGGAAGTCAGTTTAGATGATTTTTTGACTATGATTCTTCCTGAAGTTTACAGTAATTACATTCAATCAGAGATCACAAATTCCAGTAAGCTTTAGACTTTTCACCAGGTCATTTTTTTGGAAGAGAAAGGCTTCAGTTGCACTTTCCAAAGCAGCTGTTCTAAATCACTGGTACATACACAAGAACTGGACTGATGGATTTTTGTGTGGTGCTTGTTGAATAACAACAACAACAACAGCAAGAGTTTTACAAATGCTCTGAGAAATAAGCAGCACTGACTTCAGTGTGATGAGGTGAACCTGGTTCACATTAATGTTTCTGACTGGTATTCAGCCTGTGACAAGGGCATCTGTGTGGACAGATTTTGCATTGAACTCGTAGTGTGACAGATTTTAACATACTTTATGTCAAAATCTGAACCTAACTGATTCACTAGCTGAGATATGTGTCTATTAGTATCTATATAGGGGGTTGATGTATATGTAGAGTGGATATACCTACCTCTGTACAGTAGATATCTGTGTAGGTATAACAATAATCTCAAATGACCACATGCACAGCTCTGGAATACAAACGCTGTGGTAAGACCAAAGTGTAACCAGAACACCAGTGTGTTATTAACACCTTTACAAAACACAGCACTATGAGAGTTGCTATAGGGAAAATTAACTCTATCTTAGCCAGACCTAATACTCAAACAAATAAAAATCAAACCAAACTTATACTGAAAGGCAATTTGGTTTTGTTTTTAAAATATCCCAGGTTTCACTGTACAAAGATATGTATTTAGAATTAATTTGTCTGATGGACCTAGAAATTCACTGAGGAAGAAACCTGGTTCTGACAAAGATTGTGCTGGAAATAAGCTCTGGAAGATTTAATTTGAAAGAAGATACAAAACCATGAAGAAGGGAGTGACAGAGCAGTATCATGGATGTTTATTGTCTTTTTAAAAGACATAGTTAGTCTGGATTTTTGTATCATTTCTAAATCACTTTTCTGATAAAACTTTAGGGGGGCTTTAAATAAATTCAGTCCTTATTGGCCTTTAACTTGTCTTTACTTCTCCTTCTCTCCCACAAAATCAACCTTAGGAAAACACCAGCTTTGACTGTTCAGTACTTACAGCCCTTTATAAAGAACTACTGCAGGATTGGATTTTTCCTCCATAAATACATATATCTGCCTCAAAACTCATAAGGAGGATTTAACATCCTAGCAGTGTTTTCAAGTAAACAGTCCTTTGAGAGCAGTGGAGGTGGGAAGGATTTCCAGGCTTGACTCATGTGAGCTATGTAAAGTAAGCCTGCCTCTGATGGATTGCTAATGGGAAAAGTACAGACCTGTTCTCCAGCACAGTGAAATGTTACAGCAATAGAGGTGAAACAGGCAGTGAGCTAAGGAGGACACAATGCAAGAATCCTTGTATTTACTCAGTTGTGGTGTATGAGAGGCTTGAAGTTATCGAGCCAGAAGAGTAAGTAACAAGGTGATAAGATCCCAGACTGCAATAATTAACTTGTTGAAAATGACATGTGCTTCACTGAGCCTGCTGTAATGAATTTGTAAGTCTGAGAACACCCAAGTTTGACTTTAAAATATAGAAAACGGGAAAAAAACCCCCTTTAACTACAAGGCATAAACATGATTTTAATGAGACATTCATGATATAAGCGGAAAAGCTGCTCTGAAGACTGGCGCTGGATTTTTAACACTATTCACATGGCCCAAGGTTTCTACCAACTAATGAAAATTCAACAATACTCATTTAGATCACTCCATAAAGGAATGAGTTCTTCAGAAGCATATTTTCATTTAAAATGGTGTCTATCTTTTTGCTGACGTTCTATTTTTGTCCTCGCTTTATGTTTTAGCCAATATTTGACAACACAGAACAGAGCCTTCTGCTCCTGTCTGTATCATGACCATTGTTATGTAAAATTGTCTGTATGAAAGACATTTTATTTTTGCCCTCGGAAAATGTACTTTACAATTATTATTTTTCTTTTGAATTCTACTTAAAAAAAAAAAAAAAACAAAACAGAGAGCACATAAAATGCTTGAACAATTGGTTTTCCTACTGTGTCTTTGAAGCCTAATTTGTTATTTGAATATATTTTCCTCTTAAATCTATCTTCCACTTACCAGTGGATCTAATGAATAGAACATCAAAGAACATTTTAGGTCTTGGTTCTCAAGGTGGCTAGTATTTGGATTGGTGCAGGTTTGCATGTGTAAATGTTGTACATTGTTTTATGCCAGAACTAATATGAGCACAGCCCTTTTCAGAAATATATCTTTTTCTGAAATGCTCTAGCCTCTGAACTGCTGGAGGTTTTGAAGTTACAGGCCAACCTTTAAATGATCTTTCATTCTTTCATGAATTTCTGATCAAACGGAAATTCACCTTCCTCTTAACATTGTGCATCTACTGTCTGTAGGTAACTTTCTTTTCAATAAATTTCATATGTTCAGTGCTCTCAACCTGGACATGGGTTGCTTGGCTGTGTCCTTACACATCAGGGAAATGTTTTAAAGATCACCATGATATACTTTGCTGCTCTTTACTTCTTTTTTTTTCATGTGAAATTGTAAATGTTCTGGAGTGATGACTTCCTGTTGGAAGAGGCTGTTTGCTTTGGTTTCTCATACTTTGGGGCAGAGTTTCCCATGAAAGCCAGGAGAGATGGAGCATTGCTTGTGCTTCTCTGGGAACAGAGAGCAAGCCGAGTGTGTCACTGCTACTGAGTGCTCAGATCTGCTCCTGCCTGTGGGGATATTTCAACCTGTCTGCTATAAGGGCTGGATCCTGACATACAGAAGTCATCGTGGCCTTATATCACTGGCAAAGAAAGTTTTTACTCAGGGAATTTTATTTAAATTAATCTACTATCAATTCATATAAACTTTAAAAGACACTTATCATTTCTGTCCAGTACACCTTGAGAAGAATTCATAATAGCTATATTTTCTTGTAGAAACAGCCAACACTAAATCTTGATTTGATACTTATGGTCAGAGGAAGCTATAAACATCTTTCTTCTTAGACCTTAGTTTTTATCCCTGGAGCCTCTTTGTGGATTGAGAGCTACAAAACATGCAAAGCTTTGCCTTTTCCCTCTGTTTGGGGTTTTAGAGTTAAATTATTATGCACAGTAATAAAAATTAATGGAGAGCTGTGTTATAGGAGGCACAACACTTCTGAAGCTCACTCTCAGGTTGCTTCAGTTTACATCTTATTACTAGATTAGAAGTTAAAATGAAGCTAAACTAAGACCACAATGCAAAAGAACCATTGTATATTCATCTTTATTTACCTTCTGGAATTAAAATTAAATTCCTAAACAGTAAACTTTGCAGACCTGTACAAAAGGCAGTTTATGTATTGTGTGGCATGATTATTTACCAGCTGCCTATGCAGTTTCTAGTGGTTTTCAAATGTTAGACTTTTGCAGGGTGCTGTGTCTTAAAACTGATTTGTATTGACTCTAGTGAAAGTCAACATAATACAGTACAAACAACACATACAGAAATAATGAGAGTTTTGTTAATGGCCTTTCCTGCTGTAGCCCATTTTCCTTGACAGAAATGTTCAGAATATACAGAGTAAAAAAGTAGAATTTATGTTTATAGGCAGAAAAAAATCCAGAAGACATAACTTTAGCATCTAAACAAGTACTTACAAAATAGACAGTTTCTTTTTTCTTTGGAGGATCTAACCCAGAGGGATGCTATGGGCAGGTTTCAGACACTGTTAGGGTCTCCTGAAAATCTCCTTGGAAAATTTGAACTTTTGTCTCAAATAGCAATATAACCAGGTGTTTTGATGGGTGAAAAATATTTGGAGATATTTCATATGAACAAATTACATATTCAAAGATGAACTATATTCTGTTTGCCAGTTTCTTTTAAAATTCTGACTCAAAAGACCAGCTGTAGATTTCTGCCATTTGATATGGTGACAGGCAAGTTATTTCAGTTGAAACCTGACTCTGTCAATTGAAGGAAATCTTGGTTAAATTTGACCCTCGCTGTCAAATCATGGTTCAATGTCCTCACACAGATTATAACCATTTTAATATTTCAGTAAATTGTTCACTAAATGAACCATTTTAATATCAGATGCATTAACTTACTTTTTCTATTACTTTAATGTATTTTTTTATACCTAGCCAGGGTTATATGTTTCTAATAGCTTGATCTGAGACTGTCAACTATATTATTATATACTGGAAGCATTTTGATTTATTAAATTATTCTAGATTTTTTATAATGTATGCTATGAAATTACAAATACCAATGGAAATTTTAATGCATTGATAGAAGGGAAAGACACAAATTCAGGTCCTGGATACCCATTATCATTAGTGCCTTAAGCATGTCAGCCTAAGCAGGTCCATGCTCAAGGCTACTGCTGTAAAAGACCATAATCTTTGTGATTCCACAGAACACTAAAACCAGAAGCAGATGGTTTATCAGGAGCAGTGTGATCTCTTTCTAGCCTGCTTTCTTTTTCTGGCACCTCTATTCCATATATCTATGGTGTTAGGTATGAAGATTATAATCTCTACAAGAATATAGCAAGAATGTGCATTCAACATGATTAATTGAAGCAGAGTACTGTAACAGACAAAGCTCTTTATCTGCTCAGCCATAGGTTAAATAGAACTGTTTGGGTCTGTAGCCAGCCCAGTGAGTGTCAGGTATCTTGCTTCTATGGCAGTGAAATTCTTGCTGAAGTTTGGGGGTGTTTTTTTATATTTCTGTTTTTGTTTTTTGGGTTTTTTTTTCCCCCTAGAGTATTTCAGATTTAGATGCTAATGCACAGCATGCCCAGTAGTGGCACCATTTGAAGAGGAAATGTGTCTGTCTCCCTGCTTCCCTGGCTGAGTTTCAGTGACTTCTGCTTTTTCTGTTGATTGGAACCTCATGGCTAATGAAATGTTTTAGTAGTGTTGTGGGGTCTTTCAGGCTCTCTCTTTAAAGTGTCATCCTTTCTGTGAAAATCAGTCCTATATTCTAAATTCCCAATCAAATAAGTAATCTTTTTACCAATAGAGAGTCACCATCCCTGGGGGTATTTACAAGATGTGTAGATGTGGTGCTTAAGGACATGGTTTAGAGATGGACTTGGCAGTGTCAGGTTTACAGTTGGACTTGATGATCATAAAGGTCTTTTCCAACTAAAACATTTCTATTATTCTATTCTGTGATTCTTTTTCATACACATTTATTATTTATAATGATACTCATTATGCATTTCCTTCACAAGTAATGACATTGTGCCACAGAGAGTTGTGATCACTTTAACAAATCCATTGCTTGACAGTAGGACAAGAATGTCAATTGTTTTACCACCACAAGGTTTTCATAGGAAGAAAAGTACCTGTTTTGTTCAGAGATATTTTTTACTGCAGCTCATGCTTATTATTCAGCAATTTACAACAAAAGTTCTCATTACAAGCAATTCAGAGGCTCCTGATGTACAGAATTCTTCTACTTGTTAAAGGAAAAATGATTTCATTTTTACAGATTTGCAGTTACAGTTTATGATCTCCTGTAGGAATTGAAACAAGAACAAGTATTAAAAACATTCAAACTCAGAGAAGTGCTTCTTTCCTTTACAAGTGTAGTCTGAATCCTAAGGGGTGTCTTAACGATATTTACCAGTGCAGAAGCTTGTTTTGCCAGGGATACACAATTTTTCAGAAATTTGTCACAGGATTTTATTTTCCTGGAAGTATTTGCTTTCAGTTTAAACAAAGAGAGCCTAGACCAATACCTCTTCTGTTAAATGCTAAGTCTAAATGTATACATTTTCTGTCATTGGTGTCTTTTTTGTTTATTGTGAATAATACATTATTATATTTTTTTCCTGCTGCATACATCTTTAAAAGTTGTTTTGTCTGAATTGGCAAGAGATGCCTTGCAACATAAATCATAGTACTTTATTTTATTTCATAGTTATGGATTATTTAATAGAATTATTTTTTATAGTAGGGTTAAAGGATGGTATAATTATTATATAAATTCTTGGCTAATTATGCCTAATAATTATATTAATTATTAAAAATTATATATCAGTACAAATTATATGCAATTATTATAGAAACAAAATAATACAAATAGGTACAATGTTTATCATTGCTGTTTAATGGCCGTGGTGTCTCAGAACTTATCTGGAATTATCTTGGCTGATTTGAGCTTGAGCTGAATTGGCTTGAGACAAAGTTAACTTCTGTATCTGGGATAGCAGCTGTCTCGCAGTCACATCACAATGGCTTCATTTTGGTTTAGTTTTTCGTGGCTTACACTGCCTTTAATTGTAGAACAAGATGTGTTCCAGAAAGAGTGCAGACACGAGGTGACACCAGAGGCACCAGGCTGGAGTAGTCAGTCACCAGTCACTACAGAGTGCAATCACTATGCTCCTCCTGCCAAAAAGAAGAATTTCCACCATGAATATTATATATATGGTCCCTAGGGAGCACTCAGGGTGCTGACAACTTGTCATGGCCTCCATTCATTTTTTGAGAAGATTGAGGCAGTCTGCCTAAAGACCCAAAGTGACAATGGAAGTCTGACCAAAAGAGCAAAGAAAAGCTTATATACTTAGAGCTTTTATTCTGGAACCCTTTTAAATGTCTGTAAACTTTAGAGTTTATTAACATTGTAAGTCTTCCATGGTATTGCTTAGATAAGTCCACATAAAAATTCTGACTCTATGTTTATTTACTGGAAATAGTTCCAAAGTATGTGTTAAACTAATATTGTTTCTAATTTCTATATTTACACCACAATTAAAAAAAAAAGACACTTTGAATAAGACCTCAGCAACTTCTGCAGTTGCCATTCTTAAATATAACATGAGCCTGTTCCACCAGCTCTGTAAGTAAAACCTGTACATAGCTGTGAGAATTTTATGATTTCACAGGTTCTAAGGATCAAAAAAACACTAGAAACAGCCCTTTCCATTTTCTTCATTCATTTGCTATGGTTCTGAAATAACTTTAAGGCAAACTTGAAAACAAGTACCTTGTTCCCTCAGTGTGCAAGCACTGAAGATGGTTTAAAACACTTTTTTTTCATTGACTGCTTCATTCTCAAATTCATGGCCATTATCTAGGAAATGCTAAATTCCTAGAACTGACATTAGAAACAAAATGGCAACTGAAGTAGTGCTGTGCCTCCAGTTGGGAATATTTTACTGAGAGATAAAACACAAATGACAGTGTAAGAATTTCAGTCTGTTTTGCTTCCTGATGACTACTGGAAAGGTGTAATTCATGCAGGTGGTTTCTCAAACCCATTTGGTACAGCATGCTGCTGTGAAGCCAGCAGAGCTGCTCCCCATTTACTGTAATGCAATGGGAGACAGAATCACACCTCCAACATCTTCCACCTGTACCAAAATGAACATAAGCAAAGTTTTTTCAGCTTCTTATAGCCTTGAATATTTGCAGGGAAAAAAAAAATATATATTCCTTGACCCTTAGATGTTCTTGTCAGAGCTCAGAAGTGCAGAAACATCTGAAACTGAAAAATTATTGAATGAAAAGGTAAGCCAAATTGTTTTCAAGACTAAAAAGTAGTGATTAAAAAAAAAAGTCCTAGAACTTTGATTCACTTTTGTAAAAAACCTAAAGTTACTTTTATTTCATTTAATTTCTTCATTCTTGTAAAGTTCTTTCAAAAATGAAAATCAAATATGTAGAAAACTTTCCTTATTTCTAATCAAAGAAAGGAATCATAGTCTGTGCAGGACAGAAATTCATATACAGGCTTAAATTCAATATAATTTCAAAATGCTGGGTAATATTTTTGAGAATCTGTGTGCATTTTGTTTAAAATACAAACACTTTGTGCATTTTGTGCGTTCCTTGAAGTATTTTTACAAAATGAGCTGTCTTAATAAGTTTATTTTTTTAAAAGTGTGCCTCACTGGACATTTACTTGCCATCAATAACAACCACCCCTAAAATCCTTACAGCTGAGGTGGTGTAACACCAAATGGGTTTGTCACAGACAGTGAAAATGATGAAATTGAGATAATATTGAAATGTCTGTTTGGAGAAATGCGGTTCCTGAAAACACCGGCTTGTTTCAGCTGTCAGCAGAGGCCGAGCCCCGGAACACAGGATCCTGCATTTTATTGTGCCTGCAGTCAGAACCTGTGTCAGCTTTCAACAAACACCATCCTGCCTAGGACTTGTGGTGGGGCACCCACAGGTGGGCGTGTGAGTGACTCCCTCTCCTGCACGCAGTGGTACAGGTCCTCCTCAATGGCTCGAACATTCCCTGGCAGCACAAGAGATTCACCAAAACCGGTGTCCGCAGTCTCCCGAGCCCCGGGCTGCCAGCAGTGCCCGCAGCCTCCCCCTGACACCGCTGTCCCCTCTGTCTGGCAGGAGGTGTGCTATCTTGGAGAAGCTGTGCCACCAAGTGGAGGAACCACAGGAGCTGCAAGTAGGCTGCACAGCATCAGATATGATGGAAGGGAGATGATAGGATCTTCTCTGAAACTCAACAGCTTGAAGATCCCTGGACCCCATCTGCGGTAGAGAAGCAGGCAAGGTCCACCTTTAGCACCTGAATTCTACCTCTTTGCATGGGAAACTCATTGAAATGAGGGATATGAAAGGCACTCCAGAGCACATGAGAATTGATGGAAGGGGTGTGGGACACACTATGGAATGCAGGTAAAGAGCGTTTTAAGAAGACTTCCTGTAGGATCTTTAAAGGAGGAACCAAAGGTGAGGAAAGGGAGGAATCGTATCAAGTGGTCTGGGGAGGAAAAAGGGGATAAAAAGTCTGGTGACATGCAAATAATTATCTGGTCAGTGCGCTCACCTGGCCATGCCCTGTGCCTGTAGACTGTTCTGCCTTTTCATTAAACCCCATTTATAACTGTTTTCCTCTATGGAAAGCTAAGCACCAGGAACTAGTGGAGGAGCCAGGGGTCATAGGAGCCCATATGTTCAACTAGACCAAGTGCAATGTCCTGCACCTGGATCAGGGCAACCCCAAGCACAAATAGAGGCTGGGCAGAGAATGTCTGGAGAGCAGCCCTGGGGAGAAGGACTTGGGGTGCTGGGGGATGAGAAGCTCAACATGAGCCGGCAACATGCACTCACAGCCCAGAGCCAATCACCGTGTCCTGGGCTGCACCCAGAGCAGCGTGGGCAGCAGGGCCAGGGAGGGGATTCTGCCCCTGTGCTCCGCTCTCCTGAGACCCCCCTTGCAGTGCTGCCTCCAGTGCTGGGGCCACCAACAGCACAAGGACATGGAGCTACTGGAGCCAGTCCAGAGGAGGCCACAAGGATGATGCCAGGGCTGGAGCAGCTCTGCTGTGAGGACAGGCTGAGAGAGTTGGGGCTGCTCAGCCTGGAGAAGAGAAGGTGCCAGGGAGACCTTCTAGTACCTGAAGGGACCCAAGGTGGGGCTCGAGACAACAGCAGTTTTGCATTTAGCATGCTTTATCTGCAGTAGTTATTAAGCAGTAAGCTCCTGTGTGGGTCACAGAGGGTTTTTTTGCTGGTAGCACTGCTTCTCTGTTTCTGCTGAGCTTATGCACATGTTGATAATGGGAACAGCTATGTGTTTCATGCTGGCATTCACTGCTTTGCTGTGCTGGGGGAGCTATTCTGTGGGGAGGATGAAGGAACTCAGGAACACTGAAGGAACTCAGGAACACGCTGCTATAAAGAGTAACTATGTGCTTGGCCCAGCACTGATGGCCTTACTGTGCTGGGGGAGCTGTCTTAGGGGAACCACAGGTATGAAAACCCCGCTTCCCAGGAAGTGGCCAAACATCGCCTGCTGGTGGGAAGGAGAGAATCAATATTTTGTTCTTTTGCTTCTGCACACGGCTTTGCTTTGCTTCTATTAAACTGCCTTTGTCTCGACCCATGAGTTTGGGGTTTATTTTGTTCCATCTTATTTTCTCCCCTCCCCGCCTTGCTGAGAAGGGGGGTGATAGAGTGGGCTTTGGTGGGCATCTGGCATCCAGCCAGGGGCAACCCGCCGCAGCCTTTTTTGGCTGAAGGAAGGCTGAGGAGGGACTTTTACAAGGGCAGCTAATGACAGAACAAGGGGCAATGGCTTTAAATAGAAAGAGGGGAGATTTAGACCAGACATTAAGAAGAAATTATTTGGTGTGAGGGTGGTGAGACCCTGGCCCAGGCTGCCCAGAGAAGCTGTGGCTGCTCCTCCCTGGAAGTGTTCTCGGCCAGGTTGGATGAGGCTTTGAGCAACCTGGTGTATTGGGTTTGCATGGCAAGGTTTTTGGTAGCAGTGGGGGAGGGGACATGGGGTGGCTTCTGTGAGAGAAGCTGCCAGAAGCTTCCCCCATGTCCGACCCGACACAGCCAATGCCAGCTGGCTACAAGAAGGGACCCGCCGCTGGCCAAGGCCGAGCCAATCAGTGACGCCTCTGTGATAACATAATTAAGAAAAAAAAAAAGGAAGGGAGAAAAAAAAAAGCTGCACACTTTGCAGCGAGAGAGAGGAGTGAGAAGATGTAAGAGAAACAACTCCGCAGACACCAAGGTCAGTGAAGAAGGAGGGGGAGGGAATGGGCTCCAGGCGCCGGAGCAGAGATTCCCCCCCCCAAGAGGTGGTGAAAGACCAGGGTGAAGCGGGCTGTCCCCCTGCAGCCCCTGGAGGTCCATGGTGGTGCAGATGACCACCTGTAGCCCGTGGAGGACCCCACGCCGGAGCAGGTGGATGCCGAAGGAGGCTGTGACCCCGCAGGAAGCCCGCGCTGGAGCAGGTTCCTGTCAGGACCTGTAGCCCGTGGAGAGAGGAGCCCACGCTGGAGCAGGTTTGCTGGCAGGACTTGTGACCCCGTGGGGGACCTGCGCTGGAGCAGTCCCTTCCTGAAGGACTGCACCCCATGGAATGGACCCAGACTGGAGCAGCTCGTGAAGAGCTGTCAGTCATGGGAAGGACTCACGTTGGAGCAGTTGGTGGAGGACTGTCTCCCGTGAGAGGGACCCCACGCTGGTGCGGGGGAAGGAGACCTCCCCCTGAGGAGGAAGCAGCGGCAGAAACACCGTGTGATGAACTGACCCTAACCCCATTCCTTGTCCCCCTGTGCTGCTGGGGGGAGGAGGTGGAAAATCGGGAAAGAGATTAAGCCCGGGAAGAAGGGAGGGGTGGGGGAGGTGTTTTAAGATTTGGTTTTACTTCTCATTCTCCTCTGATTTTGATTTGTAATAAAGTAAATTTGTTTTTTTTTTTCCCCCAAGTCGAGTCTGTTTTGCCCGTGCCAGTAATTGCTGAGTGATCTCTCTCCGTCCTTATCTCCACCCACGAGCTTTTCGTTATAATTTTCTCCCCCTGCCCATTTGAGGAGGGGGAGTGATAGAGTGGGCTTTGGTGGGCATCCGGTCTCTAGCCAGGGTCAACCCACCACACCTGGTCTAGTGGAAGGTGTCCCTGCTGCTGGCAGGGGGGCTGGGACTGGATGAGCTTTGAGGTCCCTTCCAACCCAAACCAAAAAAAAAAAAAAAAAGTGTGTGATGTCAGCACCCAGAGAGACCACAGCTAAAATTTGTGCTCCCACAACTGAAGTGGGGGCTGTATGTCACATGACCTACCTGTCTGTGGTGCCAACGATGGTAGTAAGTGTGGGTAGGTGTTGTCAGTGTGTGATTATGGCCAGATTTGCCAGTGAGCAGAGTAGATGGGTTTGGAGGACGTAAATCTGGAAAAGCTGGTTACCAGAGGAATCAGTAGATCTAAGCCAAGAGCCAGAGAGACTGTGGGGTCAGAGGATCCCATGAGAAGCCCTCTTGTGTGTGTGTCTTTGGGGGAGGGTGGTATGTGTGTCCATGGACAAAGGGGTCTGCAGCAGCAGATGGACTGGGACTGTGGCCTCCATAGCACATGTGCCCAGGTGCCAGCAGCTGGGGAAACTGAGGATCCAGGGTCTATTAGAGGGTGGGGTGTGAGTCTAAGCCCAGTTACTAGAGGGATGTGAACTGCATATATGCATACATTTCCCATTGATAGACCTTTATCCTGATCAGCTACAGGGGGGAGCAGGATGAGGCTGTTGGTGTTGCTTGTCTTTGTATGTGGGTTCAGTGT
This sequence comes from Caprimulgus europaeus, assembly GCA_907165065.1. Next base: position 34,865,009 of record OU015534.1, read on the forward strand.
TACTCTGTTGGTCTGTGTGGCTATGTGTACACATGTATTTTTTTCACAATCTAAAGAGTTTCTGAGAGAGACAAGGCTCCCTTTTGGATAAAAGTTAAGTCCTTTTATGTCATGGAGACATAAGGGGCCATAGGACACCAGCACACCAAGCAGTCAATAGTTGCTGTTAATTTCTGGTTTTCACCTGTAACAGACAATAGATGATGACATTTGCTGTTCTTTCAGACCAGTTTTATTTTCTCAGGCTGTTTCCACGCTTTCAGATGATAAGCTGCTGTTACACTTTCTTGCTTTTGCACTTATCAATGGTATCTGGGGGTGTCTCCAGTTTCCAGGTACCCAAGCTGTACTTCAAAGAGACCACCTTTACTTTTCAAGGGTGTTTCTGTTCCTAAGCCTGGTTCTCAGGGTGGCAGGCATTTTCTTCTGTACAGTAGCTTCCCTCTTCTAACCAGGCCACCTTTCTGGCTGCTGACATCAACTATATAGATGTGTTTGTGTGTGTGCTTATTTGGAATCCTTACTCAGCCTTGCTACTGGTTTCACTGGGTAAGGGGTTGTGGCAGCCTTTACTTCTATCTGACTACCAGATACAGCAACTGATGAAAAGTCTGTGGTCCTGGAGCTGTTTGACAGCAAAGCTGAACACAAAACGTGTACTTAGAGCGCTGTACCTCTTTAAAATGGTTGCATATGTGGTAGCATTTCCAACAACAAAAGGTCAGATACATTTCACAACTTGTACTGAAGGTGAACTTTAGAGATAGTTTGCTGAATAATTCAGCAGGGTGCTGTACATCCTTTTCTTCATTCATAATGGCAGAAGAGACTATTATGTGCTATTCATAGAAAGCAAGACATGTACAGTTGGCTTAACGAGTTGTGTTCTGTAGGGCCATAAACAATTGATGTTCATTGCAAGCATAGTGTACACAATTCAGTGCAATCACCCTAGTCTCTTTGTAGTGGTTGCCTTCAGACTGATGTAAATAAAATAATTCTGAGATCCTTGAATTAATATCACTCCACTCATTGTATTCACTGCCCTAGAAGTAATCTGGAGAGCTTGGGAGAATGACTCTAATAGCAGTTTTTGGAAAGTGTGTGGTGGAGTAATTGCCTGGAGGCTGGAATAGAAACAACCTGATCATTTGCAGATGAGTTTGATGAGAGAAAATTTTACTTTCCACTGAGGAAAGAGAGATGCAACTCTATGGGTCAGCTGCTGTAGCTGGGACAACTGCTAGCAGGACGCAGGACTGGTGCAGCAGATTTTAGAAGCATGAGTTGGCTGCAAGGAGTCAAGGTAAGTGAATGGTACATGAGGACCAAACTCTTCATTTTCTTGTTGTTTAGTTGTGTACAAACCTGTAGCCTGAAGATGGACTGTTAATCTCTTCACATTCAGCAGTCTTCCCTCATGTTCTTGGCATGTTCTGTCTTTCCAATCCGTTTTGCAATTATTCCTACATGATGATGTGTCATGGTTTTAACCTGGTGAGCAGCCAAACACCACACTGCTGCTTGCTCCCCCTCCCCAGGAAACAGAGGAGAGAACTGCAGGGGTAAAGGTAAGGAAATTAATGGATTGAGATAAAAACAATTTAATAATTGAAATGAAATAAAATTTTAATAATGCTACTACTTCTACCAGTACTGCTACTACTACTAGAATATAAAAACGAGTGATGTACAGTGCAACTGCTCACTGCCCATTGACCAATGTTGACTCCATTCCCAGCTAGCAATCCCAGAGGAGAGAAAATCTTGAAACTACAATCCCAGAAGGGAGACAGAGCTTTCAAGTCAACCTTCATTTGTATACTGAACATGACCTTAGATTATATGGAATATCCCATTAGCCAATTTAGGTCCGTTACCCCTGCCATGCTCTTTCACAGCTCCTTGCACACCTGTGCACTAGCAACGCATGGGAAGTTGGAAAGTCCTTGATTTCTTAGCAACAACTAAAAACATCAGTATATTATCAACATTCTTATACCAAATCCCATGCTGAATCCAAACCACCATGCTATTCTAGCTACTGAGAAGAAAATTAGCCCTATGTCAGCTGAAACTAGGACATGATGGTATATTATCTCTCAGAAATATCTATTTTGATGAAAAAATAAATGCAAAGGCTTGTTTTAGTAGCATCATGCATGACTGCTATGCACTGTTTATCAATACCACATGAAAGTCCATCGCAGCATCTTCTTTTTAAGTAGAGTTACTCTGCGTTGGCACAGCTGCCATGTGACTACTTCCCTGTAATAAAAGTCTGGTGCTTGTAAATGAGTGAGATTTTATGGGATAGATGAATAATCTGATCAGAATGGCTAGGTGTAATTCTGCTTTATTAGTAGTGCACAGGTGGGTCTATAGAGCTCACTTGTTGGTACTGTCTTTGTCTGATGAAGTGCTTTAAATTCCAGTTAGTGAGGCCTTCTTCAATCAATGTGTAGTGCTGAGGTAACAGATCCAGTGTCAAGTAGTTGTTCAGGGTGTTTTTTGAACAAATATTCTGCTATAGTGTCCAATGTCAGAGCACAAAAATCATATATCACATTTTAAAATCCCTTACTAGCTCTAAATGTAATAAATTTACCTTTTGGAGAACAATAATTACAAGTTCGACCTACAGAAGTTTGCCAAAATCTCACTCTCTTCTTGCAGAAAAAATCAGGTGAGTGAGTGTGTCTTTAATAGCTCATTTTGCTGTCTGGCTGGCTTCTCCCAGGACATCAGCAGCAGGCACCCAACAGGTCAGTTCTGTCAGTGTGAGCAAGCTGCTATGTGCCTGAAGTTAAGATATCTGCTTTTCCTAAATGAATATGAGGCAGATTCTCTCCTTAATTCGGCCTCATGATTTCATACATTCTTTTAAATAAATGTAAACCAAAAAATCTCTGTCCACTGAATTGCAGAATTTCTACTTCCCAACTATCAGAAAATAAACTGGCAGGTCAGTGAAAACAGCTCTAGAAGCAAGATCTATTTCACACCTAGGTAAGCACGCCTTGCCTGGCTCCCTGCACTCCCAGCTAGTGCTAGAGAGGAGGTGATTTCTCCTTGTTTGGTTTCTAACAGTATTTCAAGACATGGAAATGAGAATTACTGCCAGGGACCTTGCACTGCTGTTAGTGGAGCAGATTTCTTGTGTTTCAAGAACTTCTTCTACTCCTCTTTCAAATGTTCGTGACTTGATCATGTTTTAATTTTTTAGACTGCAGCTGTCTCAGGATGATCTTTTCATGGGTTCCCTCTCACTTTCCTTTGCCAATATTGCCAAAACCAAGGCTATTGAAAAATAAACTATTCTCTATTATTTAAAATTTTGTTGATCTCATTTTTGAAACACATAACTTCACCATGCTTCAGAGTAATGGTACAATTACATGGTGGAGTAGTCCTTGTGATGCCTCTCTGTCTCTTATCATCTGTGTAAACCCTGCCCAGATTTGACATGATTTAATCCTTTAAAAATATATATAATCTGCATGCCATGACAAAAAAAAAGAAAAAAAAAAAAGAAATCTGTGGTCACCAGACACCCCATGCTGTACCCAGCAACTACATTCCAACTTCTAGGAGCATGGTCTGAGTAATGCAGATGAATATAGAAAGATTATTTCTTTTGCAATGTACCTTACTTTGCTTTTAATATGGACAATGTGTAGTTGCCAGGTGTGAATGCAGAGGTAACAACAACTAGGGGAGGAGTAAAAGGGACAGGCAAAGGAAAGTGCAGAACTGGAAAGATGAGATTAGACCAGCAAATCTAACAGAAGGGAGAAGCTGGTCCAGAAGCTTGCTGTCAAGGGACAAGAAAAAATGTTCAGTGTTAATGGTCTGAAAGGAAAAGGTAGCTAGGACTTGGGATTCTGACACATAGAGTGTAAAGTGAAGAAATGTTTTAATTTGGGAGTGCAGCTTTTGGCTTTGCAACTTTGATAGTGAATATTTAACTTAGGATTTACTCGTGTGCTGAGTATCTCTTTTGTGATTCAGGAAAATGTGATCTTTCTTTCATTTGTTCAGTATTAAGGAGAAAAAAACAAGAATCCAGAGGGAAAAATATTGATATAATAATGGCAAAATTATCAGACTATTAAAATTAGTGGGAACTTTCCCAGGAAAAAATATTTAATTCTCTTCCCAGCAATAAATTACTGCAAACTCTGCAATTTGCAAAAGATCTTCTCAGTAAAGTATTTGTAAAGAACTACTTTAATTAATTCTTATTACATCCCCTTAGGCTTAGGTTTTACTGACTTATTAGAGAAAATGTTAAAGTTTATGTTACTGTAGATTTATTTGCCCTTGAATATGCCTAATTAAGTTTGAAGAGCGACAGATTTTTCAATTCCTTGTGGATAAATATTAAAGATACATAGAATGTATAGCAGTAAGACTGTAGTATATTTTTCGTACTGCAAATGTATGCTAACACTTTCCTCTCTATAAAGTTCCTATTTTTTTTCTTTTTCTTTTCTTTTTTTTTAGCAATTCTAGTTACTTTGTCTATTCACCAAACAGCACTAAAATTTAAAGCCTTGAAAAAAGAAGATGGAGTTGAGGGTGCTTTTATAAGGTTGTACTGAAATTATTAAAAAATACCTCAATTCAGAACTTCTCAACAACAGCAGCGCTTGGAGGATTTGCAGTTTTGCCTGCATGGTACACAGAAATAGGGAGGAAACTGGGCAGAGCTGTCTATCTTCATCCTCCTTCACTATCACTCTTTAGAAAGGTGTTCTTCTGTCTTCCTCACAACGTTCTTTTATGCTAAAGTGTAAATTTTAACTAAACTTCCAGCTGTTAAGATGAGTCGTTGCTTTAAAAGGTGAGCTAATTCTTTGGTGATAGGTCAGGAACGGATGCAGCTCTGAGATCTTCATGAGGAGAATTTTATTTGCTAGTATGAGAAACTCTTTCAGTAGCAGAAGAATCTCCCTTTGACCCCAAGACTCTGCCTCAAGAGAGCAAGTGTATTGGGATGGATGTGTTAGTGACAGAGGATTATTTTTCAAGCTTTAGTACGTTGCTATTAACCTAGATGTTCCTGCCTGTCTTCCAATTTATCAAACTTTCAAATGGTACAATTTGCAAAGACTATTTTTAGCACTAGATTTTAGCAAGACAAGTTTTATTCACTGAGAATGAAATCTTCATGTAAAGGAGAGCAGCAGAAGTCATATTCAGCAAGGGATCCAGGCCGAGGAGCAGTATGGATGGGCTAGAATTATTCGGCTCTTGACTCAGCTCAGTCCTTTGTAAAACACCAAAGCAGTACTGGTAAATATTACCAAACAGGTTGTACAAACATCACAGGAACATACAAATACATTGCACAGGGACTTCCATGCACATCTGAAATGAAGTTACCTTGCATGCAATTGTCCTGCTGTAGGAACAGAAATGTTATTGACTTCAGTATTTGCATCTGTGCCCAGTCCAGTTAACAGCAGAACAGCTTTGGTCACCTCAGAATAGTGCTTAAGTTGTCAAAAAAATCATGCATCACAAAATTAAAATATTTTAAACAAATGTAGCCTTCTTGTAGTGCTCCAGCAACTCACAGTTTGCATGAAACTCGATGTGCATTTGGCATCACAGTGTATTCCTGGGGGTTCGAGACACCTCTTGGCCAACTTTTCAACAACGTGGTCAATAAAGGAAGTCCAGAATGCCTTTCTGCTTTTCTTTTGCTCATTGATTTGCCCGACTTCACAGAGATTTTTGCAGCAAGAATGCAATCAGTGAAGTCTTCTGCTCATTAGTACTATATCTCACATGGGACTACAGTGCACTGTTTCTTTTTTCTGCTCCTTTAAAAGCTCTGCAGCCTTAGAAGCCAGTGTTCATGGAATTGCTGCAGAGGCATCAGACAGGATGGGCTCACTGCAGGGGAGGGCACAGCCTCTTGATTATTCCTTCTGAGCAGTGGTGGAGGGGAACATAGGTCTTTTTCTTAAAGCAGAGACCTGGGGTGAGAAGGAAATCAGGTTCAGCAAAATAGAGAAAAAGTTTCATCCCTGCATGAAAGACCAAGGATAAACTAAGGAAAAGTTCCATCACACAAACCAGGTTACCTTGTAGCTATTTCCTAACTCTTTATTTTATACTTTTTTATGAAACTCAACACTGACTCAGAGTCCTGTTGCAATGTGTGCACATTTAAGAGTCCTTGATAACTTCCATGACTCAAAACTTTATCATCCAGAAGTCTTGGGGACTTTCTTCTGTGTATGTGTGCTGCAAGGGTGTTGGAAAAGTGCAGTATTTTGTTATGCCAAGCAGCCACTTTCAAATTCTGTTTTGCAGATAAATAGAGAAGGAAATTTGTTAAATGGAAAAAAAACCCCAAACAACAACAAAAAAAAACCACCAAAAAAACATCCAATAGATTTTTATCAGCAATGCTTCATAGGCTACTAATTGGGGATATTTTTTTCTGGTAAGATTAATTAACAATGAAAATGGAGACATTACACAAGCTGGAGAGTAGATAACTGACCTCAATGCAAGATCCTATGCTTCAGCTGTGTTTTCTTCCCATACTGACTGGAGTTCAAGCTATACAGAGAGCTGATGCAAAATCAGTGCCTCCCTTACTGTCTGAAAATAAGACTTAAATGTGTAGAGGAGGCTGTGTTGGTATTTTGTGATGACATTTTGGTCACCTCATACAAACTGTTCAATGTCCAGTTATTTCTAGGACATTAACTTATCAAACAAACAAGAACAAAAAAAAAAAGCAAAAAAATAACCCTAAAGATAATCTAATTTTCTAATATACAGGCAAACAAGCTAAAAACCCCAATTCCATAATATTGCAATTAATAAAATAAAATTCTGCTGCTGAGAAAGTTGAAAATCTATGAGTACAACTCCCATTAATTTAGTCTGAAAATAGATGTAACATGTTTAGTAGCTCAAGTTACCAAAATTCAGACGCTGTGAACCAAACTGGTTGCCATGTCACACTAAACTGCTGACTTGCTGCTCAGAGATTGCTTCAGTAACACAGTAAACTGATAGAGAGGCATTGAGAGCAAAACTTTAGAATCTTCAATACAGAGGTGGTGCTGAAAACTTGGTTTCAATAATAAAGTTCTTTCTAATGTGGTTCATAGTGGTAACACCAAATGTTTCTGTAAGAGCTGGTTTTGGTGCAGTTATCCTGGATACATAATCTGTATTTTCTACAGCAGAACCTTCCTGCTCCTCCTCTGGAAGATGCCATTATTTTTTTTGAGAATGATCCCTAATGACCCTGAATTTGACTTCATATCTGTTGCTTGAAATAGCTGATTTCATTGACTCTTTGTCCTCTTTGTTTTCTGTTTAGGATGATGGAGTCCAAAATAAGAAATCTCTTGCCTGCTGCCAGTAACATTTCAAAGCAAGCAAACGAACAAATACAAGGCATAGGGCTCCTGAAATAAGGTTCTTGCAGAACGAGAAGTGTCAAAAAGCAAAGGAAAGGATTTGTCCCTCTTCAGCCCTTGAACTAGACTCCATGCTGTGCTTTGGGCTTGCTTCTGTAGAGGTATTCACAGAAGCTGGGTATCTAATTAATTTCATTACAACCATCTTTAATGCTGTCCTAACGTCTTCTTCTTCTGCCAGTAGGAGAAGTGCTCATTAACTGGAAGTGATAATAGCAATTTAGAAGGACTTTCCAACATTAAAAATAAATTATTTTATTTCTATTCTTTCAACCTTATTGCCAAGGAAAGAAACATGTACAACATGTGGTAAGATTGAGTACTTAAGTGACATTCAGTATTATTTAAAGGAAGATCTATGAAATAACTGCACAGTGCATCAAGCAGATGAATATAAATAGTACTTCCAATATTTTATGTTGGTATGTAACTAACAAAAGATGTCAAAAACAGCTGAGTTAACAAAGACATAAAGCAAACATGCAAGCAAAACACTGAAGATGCCATATATGAAAAAAACAAGACTTCCATATTCATTAGAAAGCACCCGTTTCTAGAAACAACACAGAAGCTGAAACAAACAGAAAAACAACAATAAAAAAGCAGGTTTGGTTGTTTTGGTTTTTTTCTACAGTATTTTGAGTGCAAATCAAACTCTTCTTGTACAAAACTTACCATTTAATTTCATCCAGCTGTGGGGAAAGCTTAGTTTGAAAACATGCAGCTGAAGCTGTAGGGAACCTCTTAACCTCTTTATGCCATCTGGTTAGATTTCTCCTCAAAGGATTTTCTTCCAGGGTCTGGACCTTCAGTGCACCAATAGACCATGACTGCCATGACCAGCCTGTCCCAGGACTCCCACTCCTGTTTCCCAGGAGCTCTGTTTCAGCTCAGACTCCCAGCTCCTGCCCTCACCTGGACGTTGTTTACAGGACAGCCCATTCCACATCCTGCACCTTGCTAACCCTTACTGCTTGGCTGGGCTCCCCCCAGACCTGACTCCTCATCTTGCCTTTGTGGGATGGTGAGTTGGCTGCCAAGGGAACCTGTTACCCTCACCAGCCCTGCTCTGCATGCCCCAGTAGGGTACAGCAGGACTACACACACCCTGTTTAGAGATGGTACTGACCCTCACCAACATTACAATCACCCTTAGCTCCTGGCAACCCTACTCTTGCTGTTCCACCACACTCAAGAAGATAAATTTTGCCATTTTTCCCAATGAAAATTTCAGAAATTTATATTTTTGTGCTTTTTATGATTTTCAGTCATAGAGTTGGTTCTTTAGAACCAATAGGGTATAGCTGGAGGAGATGCTGATTTTCACTGGACTGAAATCACGTTTTGCAGTGTATGGCTTCCTGTGCCCTGACTGGTTTTACTTCCACATTGAACTTGTGGAGTAAAGATTCTTTATCATTTTGGCTGAGTTTAGGAGTGTAAGTATTTATCCAGCTTTTCTATTTGGCTTAAACTCTTGGCAGGCAATGCAGGTGCATATATGGACTAACACAAATAAAATCTAAATCTGATGAGGGTGTGTATGAGATTTCAAAAAGCTAAACAACTTTTAGACACATGCAAAACACATAGGAAAGTTATTTCCAGTATTACTTTCTTACTTCTGTATAAGTCATTCATGTCTTATACACTATCAATGCAATAAAAAAGAGTCCAATATCTGTATTTTGGTGTTCAGTAAGTGAATCTTTGAACAAAGACTGGCACTGCAGAGCATTTCAGTAACAAAAGTGCACATTTTATTTGTCGAGCATTGTTCTCCCTGGTTATAGCACTCATAGCAAACTTTACAGAATGAACCATAGAATCACAGACTGGTTTGGGTTGGAAGGGACCTTTCAAGGCCATCCAGTCCAACCCCCCTGCAGTGAGCAGGGACATCTTCAACCAGATCAGGTTGCTCAAAGCCCCGTCCAACCTGACCTTGAGTGTTCCTAGGGATGGGGCTTCTACCACCTCTCTGGGCAACCTGGGCCAGGGTTTCACTACCCTCATCATAAAATATTTCTTCCTTATATCTATTCTGAATCTTCCCTCTTTTAATTTAAAACCATTTCTCCTTGTCCTATCACCCTATTAAATATTCTGTTCCTGTCTTTCTTAAAAACCCCCAGGACAGCTGGAAGTAAAAGAATGAACAAAGTGGACAACTTTGAAGCTCAGAAATGCTTTCTGAATTCAACAACATAAAGTAGAACCTGTTGTGTACTTCTTTTTACTCCCTCACCTTTGTATAGAAGTGTCTTCAAGACAGTGATACATATAACATTAATGAAAATATTTTCCTTCTTCCTAATACATTTGCAACTGTAGAGTCAGTTCCAAAGTTTTGAGCTCAAATGGATGCAACTGAAGCAATAGTCTGAAACTTGCTAAAACTATTTTAGGGTGATGGGTGAGTTGGAGGAACCTCGCATGGTTTATAGGCTCCCATTTATATTTGAGCACAGCAGTTAAGGAAAAAAAAATCTTTAAATATAAACCAGCCTTAAAATATGTAATAATTGGGATAAATTTATGTGGAACTGTTCAATCACAATGGAAGCATAATTAAAGGAAAACACTTTGTAGAAAACTACATTTCCTAGCCACCATGCCTGTAGCCAATCTTCTGTGTTTAGTCTGAAATCATGTTCCTGAAATATTTTCTTCTCCCTAAGCAGTTGTTCATAATCTTATTGTGTCTCATTTAATAAGATGACAATGTTCATCAACAGGTATCCTGGAGATGTCAAAGAGAGAAGGTTTGGTGAGAAAGAAGAGGCTGAATTTGAGGGTAACTTGTCTATACATTCCTCGTCTAAGAGACATCAGCAATTTTCTATGCTACTGAACTTATTCATGAGTACTTTCATGAAATGCCTTCAGAAAGGCAGATGTATTTTTTCCTCTTCAAATAAGTGGTTTCAGAGTTGCTAAGATCTTCCAGAATTTTAGACATGAGATAGGGAATGCAAGAAGCAAGTCAAAGCCTTACAGCAGCAAAGACAAGAGTATATCTTTATCTATACGGTGCCTAACTACCGAAACATGTAGAAATACAGCACAAGTATCTCTGTAACATTAGAAAATCAGAATTTTATCAGAGTAGGGTTCTCAGGACTGTCTTTCAATGATTAATTCTATGGCACTTAGGAAAGACATTCAAAAGCCAGAAATACGAAGACAACTTCTCCCACGATTGCAGACATGAAAGTTTACGCCCGTTAGACACTACAGAATTAAATTACACAGGCTGTTCCCAGCTCAGTGAGATATACATGTGGGCATGTTGAAAATAGCCCAGAGAATTTAGATAGTTCCCATTAGTTTTCACTGCTAAATAGACCTCTACTCCACAAATTTCTTTGGTTGGACCACTGTTTTTCAAAGGTCTGAAGACACCTAGTAAATGCTGTTGAAAAGCTCAGAGTAATTCAATAACTTAAAGAGATGATAAAGAAGAAAGATAAAAAATGATTCTGTAAGAATGTTACTTTAAAAACAATTCTATTGTGGATGATAATATGATCTTTTCATACCAAGGTTTAAAGTCTTTTCAGACCTTTTTAAAGATGTATAAAAATTGCATATGTGTTTTTTTACTACTGCAGTACTTTTTGCTTTTAATTAAAAGAAACATTTTGAAGGTTAAAGCAGGTTCATTTACATGACTTGTAGTTTATATCTGGGATGGATTTTTTTTAACTTAATCACTCTATTAATTTTAATATATTTCATAGAATAATTTGAGTTGAAACAGACCATCTATTTTCAACCACCCTGCCATGGGCAGGGACACCTTCTACTAGACCAGGTTGCTCAAAGCCTTATCCAACCTTACCTTGAACACTTCCAGGGATGGGACATCCACAGCATCTCTGGGCAACATGTTCCAGTGTCTCACCACCTATCATGGTAAAAAATGTATTTCTTATATACAGTCTGAATCTACCCTCTTTCCATTTAAAACTGTTGCCTTTGTTCTGTTCCTATAAGCCCTGGTAAAAAGTCTCTCTCCATCTTTCTTATAGATGCATTTTAGGTGTTGAAAGGTCACAGTGATGTCCCCAGAGCCTTCTCTTCCCCAGCCTGAACAATGTGAACTCCCTCAGCCTTTCTTTGGAAGAGAGCTGCTCCATCCCCCTGATCATCTCTGTGGCCTTCCTCTGGAACTACTCCAATAGGTTCATGTCTTTCCTGTGCTGGGAACCCAAGAACTGGATCCAGTACTGCAGGTGGAGTCTCATGAGAGCAGGGCAGAGGGGGAGAGTGGCCTTCCTTGGCCTGCTGGCCACATCCCCTTTCACACAGTCCAGGATAAGATGGGCTTTCTGGGCTGCAACTGCACTGGACTGACTCATGTCTGGTTTTTAATCCACTGGTACCCCCAAACCCTTCTCTACAGGGCTGGTCTCCATTCACGTCCCAGTCTGCACTGATACAGGGGTTACCCCTGCCCAGGTGCAGAACCTTGCATTCAGCCTGGTGGAACTTCCTAAGATAGGCATGAACCCATTCCTCAAGGCTCTCAGGGTCCCTCTGGCTGGCACCCCTTCCCTCAAGCCAACCAGCTCCAACACTCAGCCTGACGTCTGCTGCAGATTGCTGAGAGCACACTCAGTCCTACACTAATCTCTTAAATAAATTTCTTGAGATATGAAGATATGAATGAATAAGAACAAAGCCTTTTAAAAAACGCTTTTACTCATAAATGAGTAAATTTTCTGCCTTAATACCACTCTGCTGTCAAGGAGAAGAAAATGTGAGTCTTAAAGAATAATTAGTCAAGCTAGTGGTACTTGCTTGTTAAATAATGAACTGCACTAGGAGTACAGGTTTTCCTTTCCTTTTTTCAAGCTTAGCCTTGAGCTTAATTGTACACTATAATTTCTCATCCTTTGAAATAACTAAATTACTCCCACAAATTCCTTTGTATTTCTCTCAATTTTGCAAAAATATGTTATCAAAAAACTCGTTGTTACTGATGCTGCAATTACCATCTTTCTCTTTTTTGTATTGTTTTTTTTCTGTTTCTGCTTGTAAATGACTAAATACCTTATGCTGGGTTTAGGACTATTTTTTCTTTTTATTTATTGCTGCTTTGTATTCAAACACTAAGTGCTGTATGCCACATTCAGAAAGCCCTTTCTTGCTGCATGTGTTGGTATTTTCCAATAAAGATAGAGCACTGCAGTGACAATGCACCTGATGCAAAAGCTGGTGATTCAGCTAAAGGTTAATGGCTAGCATTGCAGGGATGCCAGTGCACACGCTGTAATTAGGAGTGCCTGATGGCAGCTCACACCATTATATAAACAGAAAACATCTGCATGCTCGTGGTAATGACAGTCTCTGTCTCTCTCCATACCATTTTTTGTGTTTTAATAGCATGTTTATCACTATATTTTACATTCTTATTAAATCCCAAGCTGTAGAGAAACCTAAGTTTAAATTGCAGTTATATAAATGGAGTACACGGCATGTGCAGTATTTTAGATGGTAATGGAACCTCCTTTCCACTGTGCACTCTGCTCTTCACAATGTGCTGCCTTGCTAGGGTAGGAATGTGAATGCTGTGTGTTTTTGATAGATGTATTTGCACATTTCAGAACAGACATACATACAGGTGAAACTCTTCATTCCTTTGGTGACTGAGTAATTTGAGATAATGCATTTATAGGTAAATTTCCTTTTCCCCTCCTGTTATCAGGTTTTCCTTTTGTTCTTGTGCTTGTAAACAATCTTCAGAGGAAGGAATGGGACTCAGGTCTCCTCCTCACAAGTAGCATCCTAATCAATACTGCACATCTGTGCTGTGTTTCTCTGGATCAACCATGCTTGATTTTTCTTTAGTAAATCTGCATACCCTCCTGGTTGAAATGGAGAAAGTGTGACTTCAGAGAAGCCTATAACCTGGTGGCTATGGCATCCTGAGAAAAGACAACGTGGTGGAAAACTTGGGGCACATTGCGATCACGTGCCCGAAATGTAGATGGATGCTCAGGTCATGAGCTGCTGAGGAAAAACGTTCTTGTTTCTCATGATACTTTTAAAGTAAGGAATAAACTTCTATTGGGCAATACTGGATGTGATGTCAGAGTCATGATTCAATACAGCAAGTGTTCATGAAGATAGCTCAGTGTGTAGACTTATGCAACTTGTGGTTCTCATAATGAACTGGAAAAAGAGCTTAAGGCCTCACTGAAGACTGGATTCCTGGGGACAGGCACATGGGATTGGCAATTTGAGGAGCACTGTAGAGCCTCAGACTCACAGTGTCATTTGTACACTGTGCTGGCACACTGCCAACTTCAGATTTTTCACATTACTTTCTTTTTCTCCCCTTCTTATTTATAGTTCTAAATCATCTTCTATGAGTTGGGTTTTAAAAATTTTCTCTACTAGGCTTACTCAAGGTAAGTTTTTGGCTACCCTCCCTTTATCAGTGTATTCTGTGACTATGAGGATACAGTTGTCCTTAATATTCAGTCTTTTTGATTTCCACATAACCTTTCTCCTGTACCTTCTTGTGAGGTGCCATTTCACAACTGCCCATTTCCACCCAGCTTTGAACATTGCTGCAAAAGTGGATTCCAGATATTTTGGTACTTTTAGATTGTAATAGATTCCCTGTCATCTTCTTATTTTAATAATTTCTCAGTCTTTCTTACTAATTTGGTCAATTTGACGAATGTACCCTTTTCTTAGTACCTAAATTCTCAACACTTACCAACTGATTGAACATCATCATTGTTTTTTGGTTTTGTTGATATGTGATGAATAAATCTCTAACTGTAACTTTTAGGCCTTCCCACTGCTCATGCTTACAGAGCTGTCACCAGTTGCATTATGTGTACCTGTTATTGTGGCTGCAACTTGTTCACCCCACAACATTGATAGCTACTATTGTTAGATTTCTAGAGATGGAAAATCAGAACTCCATCTGATATAAGTCAGAATATTCATCTATAACAGATTGTGCCAGTTTGCTCCAACTGCAGCAGAAGCAACAGCCTTAAAGGTAAATACAGATTGAGGACAATTACTTGCAGTTCAATTTCACTGTGTTAATTTCTGTGGGGGAGTTAGTGCCTGTGCTGTTCTCAAGTCTTTGATTAGGCTTTTATAGCGTAAACAGAAAGGTTTGAATCTAGGGACTGGATCTAGAGAGAGAAATTAGAGGTTTTATCTTGATTCAGCGGGTGTTGACTATTATATTCTGTGATATCAGTTTCAACAAATACCTTAGCAACAAAAAAAAAATGGGCTGAGGAGAAATGTAGAACTTAGCATAATGGTAATAATGTTAATATTATAAGTGTAGTCAATTTTCACAATACTATGAAGCACATTGTTGTAAGTGCTTTAAATACAAGTCTGTGAATGCTTATTTTCTTGTGTGTTCATCCTTTTTCAAATGAGCTGCCAACACAGGTTAGAATGCAACAAAAGTTAAATGCAGACCTGTCCCTCATGAAATGCAGATTTTATTTTAAAGAACAATGATCCCATTCAAAGATACACTTCAAAACCACTTCATTTCCTGTATGTCACAGAAAAGCACAAAGGCCTTTAGTTATCTCTTCTCTTCCTAATTTCATCCTAGAATGTAAGGAGAACTCATTATTTTATATATAAGTAAAGGACTATTCAAGAGAAAATCCTGATGTTGTGTATAACTCCTACTCTGACTCAGTCTGCAGCTCAATCCTGCCTATCACATCTCCTTGAAATTTTAGGGTGGTTTTATATCTCAATGTAACATTTTGCCATCTTAATGTAATGTTTTAATATCTCTGTCTTCAAGTCTTAATCTCACGTTTTCAGTTTAAAAATTAATTCTTGTTTGCTCTTTATTTTAAGAAGTGGAGTAGAGACAACAGTCCTCATACAGTCAGGAAATTAACTCATGTTTTACTCTTTTCCTTATGGCACTACTAGCAGAAAAACTGGCAGCAGCACATAGTTAATGGCTAAGTGGTGGAGTACTACTGAATTCCAATTGTATTCCTCTCTCCAGCTGTATCTTTCTCTCTCACTTGACCCAGTGGTTAAATTAGAGTGGCTAGGTTATTGAATAGCTGTTCTATTTTGCAAATGAACTCTAGGATGGTCAGAAATACAGAATAATTTGTTTTTATGTTCTACCTGCTTTTCATTATACTGCTGTCTCAGCTAGACCACAGGCACTTCATATTTGTCTTTAGTGAGTTTCAGAGGCCTGCTTACAGAACTCAATGTATTTGTCTTAAAAGACAAAGAGGTTACTTAACTACAGGCAGTAGGTATCCATATGGAGATGGACCTAGTAATAAAAGGATAATAAAACAGCAGAAAAAATAAGTATTTGACTAAATGTGATAGATCAAAAATGAATAAAACCAATTCAGAACTGAAATCAGAAACAAATTTCTACCAGTGAAGTAATCACTGTTTAGGAAGCGTTCATCTGTGGTGAGGGACACATGGTGAAGTATTGCTCCATATTTACTCTCTTACATTGCCCTATATGTTTATACTTTTCCCTGCCACTGGCATGGGAAATTCCAATAGCAGCTGTTACTATGAATAGATCACCGTTTCTTGCACTGTAAAATAATCTATCTGAAAATTTTCTACTTACAAATATTAAAAATGAATTTTTTTTGAAATAAAATATATTGCTTTCTTCCTTTGCTTATATTGGCTTATACAGGGAAAAGTAAAACAAGTTCATCATTTTACAAAACTCATTTTTTCTGCTGAATAAGCTGTAAAAACGCTCTGTAACCCATTTCTTTGTAGTGGCTCTTTGGGGGTAAGAAAGAAAAAGGGACAAAAATTTATCACAGCACATTTGAAATAGTGTCCTTCTTACCTTTTACAAATATATTATAAAATGTTCTTCCAAAAGAAGTGTAACATATAATTAATCCTAAATTTACACAATTTTTAAAGTATTTTTACAAAATTATTTTAAAGTATTTCACAGTAGAATTTGTAAATTAAAGAGCTCCAAATCACAATTATCTACCATATCGCTTCACAAAAGGACAAAAATTACTTAAATTGTTTTTACAGTGGATGGAATAAACTGCGGATTAAGGTAGTTATAATATTACTTACAGTGGTTGTTTTACCTAATACAGGTACAACTGATGGTTTTTTACTTTTCTGTGTGTGAGTAGGGTTGTCCTGCCCAACACAAATCAAAGCTGATTGTTAATGGTTTTGAGGTATATGTGTCATTTTTAAGTCATGGGACAGGTGAACTGCTGAGTCTGATGCCTTCATGCACAAGTAACATCCCCTCACCAGAAAATAATAGGTTTGCAACATTTTGTTCTGGGTTATGTGGAACCATGTTGTGGTCTGTCTTGGCAGGTGATATCTGAAGACCTAATGCAAAGAGGCATCTGTGAACACTATGTGTAATAGTGTCTGTGTGTCGAATACATCTTGTTATATTATGGATGATTAGCTAACTTTGTGTGAAAACATAGACAGCAGTTAAATCCTAGCTAGACATGGCAGGCAATCAACGACAGACTAAAGGAAAAACACTGATCTGCAAATGTTTGGCTATAATATGAAAATATTGGCCCTTTGAGAGCCAAAGCTGCAGGCGGCTTCGGCCTTGAGCAATTAAGTCCTGACTTTGAGTGAAAAATATAGACTAGAATAAGATTAGTGAGAAAGAGTGCAAGAAAAACAAGATAAGAAAATTCTTATGTAACTAGTCAGAAGTAAAAAGAATGGCTCATGACCAGGTGGATTTATCCAATCAAGTTTTGTAACCAGGTGTGTGAGCAGCAGCTTTTAGCCGATAAAGAGTGGTTTCTGTGTGTGTGTGTGTGTGTGTGTGTGTGTGTGTGTGTATGTGTGTGTGTGTGTGTGTTTTAGCAGCTTAAGAGTATATCAGTGATCATGTAACCAATAATAAAGGTCTCCAGTAGAATTCACACTGAATCGTGTGTGGAGTCCACGGGTGCATCCCTCTTGGCATGAAAAAATACAAAATGTTTAAGTAACCCTCATATCTTAAGGAATCATAATTTTGTTTAAAAAAGATAAAACTATTTGCAATCTATCATACAGTTTATTTTGGTCCAGAACACCTCACTAAGAATCATTTTTTGTCACTTCTTTTTTCCTACTTCTTTAATTTTTGTGGGCTGAGTGCTTTAGTCCTTTCCAGAACAAAGGCTTCTGTGATGTACCTGCTACTTTTCATCACAATCTTTAAAGTAAGGTGAATTGAAAGCTTTGTTCTGAAATATAGGTGAAATCTGGTAGCTGCTACTTCTAAGCTGTCGCTAGTGATTTTCAAACTTGAAATTCAGAAGTACAGCATTATTAAAGTTATAGAAGGTCATAACAAGGAAAGTTTTGGACAAATCTTCTGCACATAAAGTCTGCAGCTCAATAGAGCTGTAATTTTGCCCTATATATGACTCACTTTTCACAATAGCCATAAATATATATATTTTTTTTGTCTAAACATCATTCTGGAGATATTTTGGGAGTTTCTTGACTGAAAGCTATTTTATGATCCAAGAAGTCATTGTAATTTGTTTCACTGTACTATATTAATTATAAGAACAACAATTTTTTAAATATGGGGACCAGGCTGTCTTGGTAAATTAATACTGAACTTCTTGTTTTTAATAAGAAAGAACATTGTACAAGTTCATTGCAACAACAAGTGCGACTGTGATATGACAAAACTGGATACTGAACATATTAAAGGTATCAAGGGCATGAGACACTCGTGAGCACTAGGCCTGCAGATAGTTCTATTCATTTTCTGTAATGACTTAATGGCCTTTTGAATGTGCTGTAAGTTTTCACACCAGCCTTGATCAAAAGACTTGGGGTCGGGTGTGTTCGACTCCTGTAATTACAGCATGAGACAGAAAGGTCACTTGAAAACCATGACCATGTTATCTAGTGAAACCCTGGGGAAAAAAACAAACAAGAAACCCCATTGGTATTATATTCAATGTATATCTTATATACTGAGCATGAGTCATATAGTATTGAATAAATAGTTTGGGTCATCTGTCCTGGCTGTGTCCCCTCTCAGCTTCTTGTGAAAATTAACCCTACCCCAGCCAAACCCAGGACAGCAATGAATATATTTATATACTTAATATACTTAATCTATGATATTATTATTCAAACATTTCCTAATCACAATGACTAACACAATCTAGTGGCTACATGTCCTAATCAACTATCACATTAACAATAATTATCAGAAAGTTATATTATTATATATATATTTGCTAGTCAAAACCAGTTGTTGCAACCAGTTTAAGCACTTTAATTTTAAAATTGAGTCTTTTTTTTGTCCTTTTTTAAATAGAAACAATATTATTAGATTTTATCTGGGTAATAGACAAGTTTGTGCATATAAACTTACAATTCAATGCCACTGAATTACAACTGTAAAGGCTGAATTTATCCCTTCATGCCAAATTAAAAACTCTTGATTGGAGAGCAAGGGAAGATGTAGAAAAAAATATTGCAGAATATTTTCTACACCTGATGGAATGGAAGACCAGTATATTTGTGCTAAAACCCTTAAAAAGTCATTCTGTGGTTTTTCTGATTTGTAATTTCATTAATTGAACGAACAAGTACTGAGCATGTACAGATACCTCTGACATCAAGTGGATCTCAGCTCTTCTGAGGATCAAGCCTGATTCATAGACAGATAAAGAATGGAAACAAGGAGCATTTTAGAATTATTATTGAAGCTACCACTGCTGGTGTTCAGCTCAAAAAAACACAGTTTGGAGAATTCTGTTCCATCTTCTCTCCTGTGTCATGTCCACGTTCACAGGAATGGCTTAATGGGAAGGTTTTTTTCCTGAAACAATACCTTAGATACTGAACCATGTTCTCCTTGAAGAATCAGTGGGGGTTTGTTTAAATACAAGTTGTTTCCTTTGATGTTTTGAGTGTGATCTGTTTTAACAAGTGGATTTGAAGCTTTTGAATTATTCTTTGCCTCTCATATCAGAATTACCATCCTAAACCATAAATTCCTGCCTTAAATATCACCAATTGACCCTTAACATGCAGGTGGAGGGCAGAAGAGGCCAAAATTGTCCTTGAAGGAGAATTGCAGTAAAATTAGTGAACAGGAATTTAAGTGCCTCAAGTTTTGAAATTATCTCACCATAGAGTTTTAACTGAGGTGTCACTGGGGGCCAAGATCTTGCTGAAAGCCATGGTGGTGTTTTCTCTTCACTTATTAGCTGTGCTCCTCAGACAGCACATATGCACATGAATTATATCAGAAAACAGAATGGGATGGTAAGTCATCTTCAACAACATGAAACATACAGCAAAAATAACATCTAGTAGTGATAACATTTGCAAAAAAACAAATTTATGACATGGGTTTATGTGCTTTACTGAAGCACTTTACTTTCACCCAAAGTAAATTTGATGTATAAACACCAGGTATCTTTGACAATGAAATTTGATATTGATATAAATTTGATAAAAATATATTGATATTTATTTGATACAAGCAGATAACAAAACTTAGTAAGTTAGTTAGCTCATCAGCTGCAACCCACAATGGTTTTGATGTATGATGAAAGTTAATTAATATTTTGCTTTGCATACATGATTGTTTTCTGTTTCTCATCTGACAAATTGCTTTTTATCTCTTTGGATTCTGTGACTGCATGTTCAGAATTTTCTGCCACTTCAAGACTTCTAAAGTGCATATCCCATATTCTCACACCAACCTCAGGTATGGAGATATGAAACAAAATCTGTAACAAATATTTTTTAAATAGAGTTTATTTTAATTCAAAACCAGTTCAGTTAGAAAATTCTCAGTCAGCTTTAACTGCAGTTCCTTGGGTTCATGATTTGAAATGTGACTAGCCCCTCAAAGGTAATGAAGCAAGACTCTTAACATACTGAGGTTTCAAATGCAGCTTCAGAAAATGCTTGTGAAGATTTTTGACACAAGACTGATGCTGTGATCCATCACATTTTAGATACCCTGTACAGATCAGAAATGTGAAAATTATGCTGTTGTTCGATATTAATTCACAGTGTAGTCTCTAACAGTTCCATAGGATCTGCTGTGGTATACAGTTTCCTCTAAAGGTACACTAAGCAGAATAAAACATTTCTAATTGGGAACTCTTATGCAAATCCATATTTGTGACGTGTCCTCCTATCCATGCATATTCAATATATTAATTGTTTTGGAAGCATCACTATGAATGCGTATGACTTACAGTTTGATGAGACATTAATGGGTGCTGTTCTAGAAGGCTGGGTTACAACCACTGGTACATGAGAACTACATGTGGGTTTGGGTTTTAAATACTGACACTGGGGCCAGGAAGCAGGAAAGCAAGAAACCAAAAATAAAGGAGATGGAACTGCAATATTCCGACTGAATAGGGGCCAGCACCATGCTCAGGTAGCCAAGAAGGCCAATAGCATCCTGCCTTGTATCAGAAATAGAGTGGCCAGCAGGACCAAGGCAGTGACTGTCATTTCTTACAATGAAAAAAAAAAAAAAATCATATAGGTAGATTTTTTTTTTCATTGTCTATTATTATGTTGTCCTATTTTTTTTTACCCAAACCACCACATATATTGTAATCTAATAGTAAGAATTATTTAATTAAGACAGAAAAGACTCAGTAATAAAATAACATTATTATATAAATCACCCTAAAATTTCTATTTTCTTTATGTTAGAAGTATGAACATAATATTTATGTTCATATTTCTAACATCCCATGGGATTATAAGGTTGAGTTTGACTTTTCCTCAAGTGAAATGAAGGTCAAGTTTTTATGAGAAGCCATCAGTAATCTGAGGGGTTTTGCAAGAAGCAGCATGATGTGCATGTTTCTTCCTCAGTTTTGGAGTCCACCTGGGGTTACTTTTTAATTTTCCTTAGAACCTTCTGCTTCTTTCTCACTGGTGATCAGCTGAAGCCTGAAGATTGCACACTAGCCTGCCCTGGTCTCATTTCACACCAAGCTCTGTTGTTTGTTGCACAGGGACTTACAAGGTTTGCTAAAGAGAGTCAGGCAGTAACTGACCACTGCACAACAGTGAGAGCAAACTAAATGATGCTGACAAGTGCTGAGTTCCTGCACTGTCAGATCAGCACATGTCAATGCACAGCCCAGTACCTGTTATTTATAGCCAATTTATTTGGCTATCGAGATAAAGGACCGATGAAAATAAAGGGGCTTCCTTTGCCTTCTGGAGCTGGATAGAATTACTCTTTCTCCACTCTTTTCCCTCAGCCATTTGGGGACAGTTTATCATCAAGACCTAAAGTAATCTGTGTTGTGCAATCAAGGGATTATCAAATGTGTCATATCAAACTAGAAAATTCATAGATCCGTAATCTGGAATCATAAATTACTGAAAGCTTCTGTTTTTCAGACTTGATTGCTTACTTACTGCTAACCTGAAAGTCTACCCTTAAAATTAATAAAGTGAGAAAAAATTAGATGAACAAAAATTGAGGTTGGTCAAATATACAGAAGAGACTCAGTTCCTTTGTGGCCTTGTCCTGGTGAGAAAGTTTTTTGTTTTATTGCTTCTCTTTTATTTTAACTAATTAATTAATTAATTATTCTGTTAAAGTTAGAACTGATTTTAGATTGTGTCAGGAGTGAAATAACCTTTGTGCATTCTAATTCCATCAACCTACTTATATTTTCTTGAATGGAATAGATATAAAATATATAGTGAAGACCTGGTGAATAAAAAAACCGATACATGATCATGTTCAGGGTGGATGATTTTGCCCTTAATCAAGTCATGAAGGACAAATTACGGAAAGACCTGTGAAATATAACTAGATATTGAATAGAATCATAGAATCATTTAGGGTGAAAAAGACATTTCAGATCATCAAGTCCAACCATTAACCTACCACTACAAAGCCCACCAATAACCATGTCCTTAAGCACCAACCCTACACATCTTTTAAATACCTCCAGGGCTGGGGACTCAGCCACTTCCCTTGGAAGCCTGTATTAGATTTACACTATATATAATGCAAGAGGGACTATAGAAAAATGAAGATAAAAGGAGAAACAAAGAAAGTACAGAAGCTCTCACAACCAGAGAAACAGGTTGGACTGTGTTTTGTTGATGATTCATTTGAATTTAATTGACTGATTTCTGTAATGGAGGCTAATTGAATAGTTTAGGAAGAAGTGTAACCAGCACAGAAGAAATACATTTAGAGATCTCAAATACATAAATCAAGTGTAGCAGAAAAGTGAAAGAGCCACTTATCCCTTCAATTCACAGTCAGTTACTTTTCTAATAGTGAAGAGAAAAGACATTTCTGTTTTGACAAATTTTATTTATTAATTTACTGCTATGAATGTGTGGGCACACTTCTGTATGCATTTAGAAGCTGGATTTTTGGTTTCATGGTGATAAGCTTTTATCCAAAATAACTTTATCCAAAACATAGTGATTTATTGAAAACTACAGTCTATCTCAGCATTTGCTAGAGAATAAATATTGATCTTTCTGTTTGTCCTACTCTCTATCAGCTTTCTTTTCTGTTAGCAAAAGAAGTGCTGTAACTTATCCAACCAGAGTGGGTCTTCCTGATCCTCCTTTTTTTTTTCTAAGTGATAAGCCAAATATATAGGAAAATATCTATTTAATCTTGGTAAAATATTTTTCAGATTTGCAGTAAGTTTTTTGTATGATTTTTGTTAATGTTTCATACATTGTAAGTGTCTCATGGGTCCACAGGCTTTAGATCACTGGAGGTCTCTTAAAATTGCCATGTATAGTCCTGCCAGATTTTAGCTACAGGAAATGAGTAATGTCTCTATTGTGATAGGCAGTAATGGTTTCCATCTGGTTCTGACATCAGACAATGTCTCATCTTCTGTATTCATGTTAGAAAGACACCGTTACTAAAACTTGAGCTTCCATCTGCTCTCACACCTAAACATAAGCTTGACTTGACACAAAACCAAGTGTTTTGGGACAACATTGGGTAAACAATGAGTAAAATTCATACAGATTGTGGCAGTGCATTTTCTCATATTTTAGGGTTACTGCTAACATGCTGGCTTCATGCATTCCATTCCATACAATGCTACAAAACCTGTCCAGTGACTGCTGCATATTAATCAAACTAAATGGCATTGCTGGGACAGAACATCTCATAAAGGGCATCAAAGAGTTAAAACAGTGTATTTCACTGGCTCACTAAGGAAGGATTAGGAACAGCAAATGGATTGCACAGAGGAAATTGCAGCTGTTAAGAACACTCTTTAAAGAATGCAATGGTGAAAAGGCAAGTTTTAAATCTCATTAAAATTGTAGCACAAACTGACAAAACCAGAAAACTCAAAGCTGAGGTCACCACCCCGTTGTTAATGAAAGGTACTTCTGTAAAATCCAAATTGAGGGAGTGTCACGACCTCAGTGTGATGAATTCTGATTTAAGTGCGTTTGAGGAAATGTATATGAAACAAAAGACTCTACAGGAGCAACCTAATTCAGTTTAAAGAATGATTTGAATAACAATACTTATTCAAGCTTAGGGATTTGTATAAGAATTGTTGAACCTGATGCATACACTCCTATTAATTTTACACCATGATGTAATGTATTGCACCAGACTGGCACCACCTGTAAAAAAGAAGGAAGGAAATTTCACCATTTTTTGCCCATTCATCTATGGGCATCCACTGTTGAAATAAAAAAAGGATACATTAACATAGTATGCATTCAATTTTTACAAGGCAGTTGTTAGCTATTTGGAAAATAATCTATAATATTAACATTCAACGGTATAATTAATATCGCATTTCACTTGAGTACCAGATGAAAAAACAACACAGGACTGAAAATTGCATTTGGCAGAATGTATTTGAGTAAGGAAACCAACACAGAGCATATACCCTGAGTGCATGATAGTCCTGGTGTAATTTAAAACAATGGGCATTTAAGACATAGAAAACATAAGCTAATATTTCTCCCAATCTTTTTTCCCTATCATTTTGCTTCTGCCTCTTCATTTTCTCACTATGCCAAGATAAAAATAAAATTATCTTGTACATTTCCATAGGTTTTTGATACTAATTAAAAATTATAATGAAACCTTCCTAGATCTGCAGAAGGCATTACAAATTTGTCTTCAGGAAATAAAGCCCTATCTTGGAAACTCTCTTAATGCTTTGTGTTCAAGTTCATGAGGACTGCTGAGAATTCTATATGTAATATTGATGAAGATATGGCAGGAAATTATATATACTGGGGACATGGTGGAGGAAATAAAGCACTAGAAAGCATGATATGACTGTGTCTTACTGTGTGCTGTCTGTATAGAAGGGCTGACTTTGCTCAAATTCTGTTTTAATGTGAACTTAAAGAATCAGGGAACAAAGGTTGGGCTTGGTCATTAGAAAAATGGGTCCAGTCAGGTCTTCAGCTTAAGCTGTAATACATAAGATTGAGAAGCATCTCCACCTCTTCAATAAAGACTTACTTATTTTTATGAAAGAGATAATTTCTCCCCACCATAAATTAAAAAAAAAAAGGAAAATAAAAGATTGATGATGGGAGTCATATCACTCACATTTTGTTGGTAAGAGTGCACAAGTTTTACCCAGTTTTCTGGCAACCAGAAGATTTTTACACACGTTAGTAGGATATGCTCCAGTGTATGCTGGGGAGATTATGAGGTAGAAGGGCTCCTTTTCTGTGCAATATTACTTCTACTTCTTTTTTGCTTTCCTGAAGCACTTTCAACCCATTCTCCTGCTGATATATCCTTTTT
The DNA here is from genome assembly GCA_907165065.1 of Caprimulgus europaeus. The sequence continues at coordinate 34,890,269 of OU015534.1, forward strand.
AATGATCTATTTTTTCTTTACAAATAACAGAAAGTGCCGTCCTACTAAGCAGATAACTCCAAATTAATTTTTGTCCTTTGATTTCAACTTGTGTAAGTAAAAGGAGAGCAGGTTTGGTGCCTGCAAAGGAAGTGGATAATAACTTTGATCCTTGTAGGCCTTTGTCACTGTGACAATTTCATCAGGTTGCTGTGAGTCTGACTTTCTCTACTTTTTTAGCTTAATAGTTTTCCTTTTGTTCGTGTAGGAGTTATCAGAAATATTAGGGGTGCAATCAAGGCAAAAGTATAATTCATCTATTTAATGTATGTGAATTGTATTTTAAAATTACAGGATAAACTTATGGAACAGTATGTGTTTGATGCTGTATTTGAAACACTTCACAGCAATCATACTATATAATTGGCTCTAATCTTTCACTTCTTCAACATGCTATCTTGAATTAAAACCATTTTCTTATGGCTTTAATAAGTATTCATTCAAAGCTTTTCTTATGATTAGATTCTCAACATGCTATATTCTCATAAAAGCTAATTCCAATGAAAAAGTCCAGTTTAAACTTCCAGGAAATTACAATAAAATTGGAACTGAAGAAGTGTTCCTGATGTGAAGAAAACATAGGCTTGCATATAAAAGAAACTGGAAACATTTATCCTGTTTTCCAGCACTATGCTTCTAAATTAAAATTTTAATGAGCATAGTAATTCTGTGACTTTATTTTTATGGATTGGAAAGGTATTAAAATCATTAATGTTGGTATCCATCTGAAAATATCTGACAGATCCTCTATTGAATTTTAGGGTTTCATAGAGAATTCTCCTCTCTTCTCTTCTCTTCTCTTCTCTTCTCTTCTCTTCTCTTCTCTTCTCTTCTCTTCTCTTCTCTTCTCTTCTCTTCTCTTCTCTTCTCTTCTCTTCTCTTCTCTTCTAAAAAAGCTACATGCAACACATCAAAAAGTATCTTAGCACTCTTGTAAACTCACTCAGGAATGACAATCATTTGCAATATGTAATGTTCTGAATATGATAAGTCTTTAAAACCCAATAAACGGTTAAATGAACCCTTAAATATATTAGAGAATGCTCTCAAAGCAAAAGGAAAGTTCGAATGCAGCATAGGAATTCCAGTTTTGGTAACACAGTCTGGTTTAAAGAGTGATGCTGAAGACAGACTGGCATTACCACCCTGGAAACAATCAGAAGTGAATTATTTGTACTATGGAAATCTTTGTGACAGGTGGAACAGGAGACCAAATATGTGAATAGGTAAAGGAAGTGATTAGGTAAATTCATGAAAACTGGAATATTTATGAAGTTCTGCTGGGTCTAGACACTAGGAGAATATAACAGGGAAAGTTCTCTCTATCATGCCACGTGTTGCCTGTTTCTAGACACAAGCCAGTGATTACTGTCTGAGGGGAGGAAATTGTCATGAGTAAACTTTCAGTCTGCTTGAATACAGATGTTGTGGTCTGTTAGTGCTGTACTTTCTTTTTACTCTGTTAATGTACCATAGTTTTATTCAGATGTCCTCAGACTAGGACCTGATACATAAAAACAAATAGATTACATTCTCTGATTTGTTTGCTTTTGGTTTTGATGAGGGGTGGGGGTTTTTTTTAAGTTTTATTTTCTAATGGCAAATATTTGTAGGCATTTGTTTCTGCACTAGAAACTCTGACACATGGGACCATGCCATCTCATTTATGGTTAACTGTCAGAAATTTCAGAATCTGACTAAAAATCTAGAGAGATTTTCACATTCCAACATTTTTCAGTGTTCATAGGAGTTACTTTTGCAACACTGAGAGAATTCTAACAACAAATGACTCAGAAGGTGCTTATCATGTGCATCACATGTTGCATATACTCACATGTAGTGGGTTGTCCCTGGTCAGTAGCTAAGCACCACCCAGCTACTTGCTCACTTCCACCACTCCCTGTGGGATAGGAGAGAGAATAGGAAGAGCAAAAGCAAGAAAACTCATTAGTTGAGATAAAGATAGTTTAATAAGCAAATGAAAGGAGGGAAGGAGGGAGGGGAGATGAGGAGGGACAGGGGGACAGGACACTAAACCCTAACAAAACTTATGAAAATGATGCCAAGGCAATCACTTACCACACCCTAGAAACATATTGATTTCCAGCAAGTCTCTGAGCAATGGCTGCCTTCCCCAAAACACCCTCCTATCAGCAACCAAAAGTGCTGAACATGACATTATGTGGTATGGAATACCCCTGTGGTCAGTCTGAGTCAGCTCTCCAGGTTGTGTCCCCTCTCAATTTCTTGCTCATCCCCAGCCTACTTGCTGCAGGGGCAGAGTGGGAAAAAGAGAAAGCCTTGACATCATATAAGTACCCAATACCCAAAACACTGATGTGTTATCAGCACTGGTTTAGTCACAAAACCAAAACCATATGGACTGTTATGAAGAAAATTAATTCCATCTCAGCCAGACCCAGTACATCACATTAAAAGAAACCAGACATAAACATTGACATAAGAACTTGCAGATTTATATAATATTAAATATTCTTTTCAATCCATCAGTCCAAGTCAAGTCCTTGAAGTTTGACATTAAGATCAGAGCATGACTAATGCTTCTGAAATACTAGACAGAACATAAGACAAATGGACTAGTTGTTACACAGATGTTTATACCTACCTGCCCATCTCAGAGGTGATTAAATGTTCCTAGAACTCAGGAATTATTCCACCTTGAAGCATGATTTGACTTTATCTAGGACCCTATTCTGTTTAAAGATTCAAGTAATTTCACAAACTACTGTGTATTTGTATGTTAAACAGTTTATCAAAAAACATTACAAGCAAATCCAATACTCGAGTTACTTCAGATTGTTCCTCCTGACGTCAGAATGCAGTCGTTTCTGAGATGAGAGTTAACGAGCACTTGAAGACAGGAACCAAATAAATTAATTTCAGACTACAGTAAAAATCTGACAGGTGGAATATAGTTGTCAGAACTGACATTTAGCTATGCCACTCATTTGGCTGTTTCTTCTAAGCTATAACAACAGGATTCCTATCACAAAAATGATCAGTACTTCAGTGGACAGTTTATATAGAAGATATCACAAAGTAATTTCTTCATATGCTGGGATACCAGCTGACATTAACCTGCCAAATCTTCACCACCTCTTCATGAGTGACACTTGCAGACTGCTCATTCAGGAACTGACTCAGCCAATACAGCTGAGGCACTTTAAGGGAATGGATGGACACATGGGACACAGCTGTGTGACTCCAAGCTAAACTGTGTATGGGAGCCTAGTGTGCTAAGTTCTTTCACAAGACAATGACTGAGACCTGCTAAAGACTTATGCCCAAAATAAAGTATTCAGGAATTATATTTTTGTCTCCTAAATACTTTTCTGATACTTTAGTTCTGAGACTTTCAGTCTCTCACCTATTTTTTTATTGCTGTGTTTTTAGCATGGAAATTTTAAAGACCTGGTCAGTGTCCAAAGGTAGGAGGCGCAAAATGCATTTCCAGCAGAGATTTGAATTATTAAGGCAGCATCTCTGCAAACTCAGCTTCTTTTCACTACCCACAATTTTGCCACAACTTGTGAAGGCAGTTCAAGTCTGCCTTCACAAAATTATCAACTGAAACTTGTGAGAACATTGAATATCTTCATTACTGTGGCTACAGTCGTTAAACTTTCTACTAATAAGAAAAAGCTGTATTAACCATCTTGAGCATACTCTTAATTGCTTAATTGCCACATTTTAAGTTTTTTTTAAAAGTCAGAGGCAGTTATATTTTCTACTCAAATAAAACAGGTTTTTTACCTGTTGCTTTTCCAAGAGCATATGCACCAAACCCAAGAGCATATCTGCCAAATATTTCAGGATTGGTTTAGAAATCACAGCGGTTTACAAATGGCTGTATGTTGAAGCTATGTGTTAATAAAATATTTCTGCTTGCTTTCCCAGTGAGGAGAACCTTCTCATTGTAAGACACAGCTCCTAAAACATGTATCAAAAGCAGTGTAAAAGGTAAAACTAGCCTGTGCAGTGCCTCGTGTTAGTGTTGCTATGTGGCTTTTGGTATTAAGCTAGCAAGGAACATTGCTGGTTTGCAGATCTTTCATATGGTAATTTTTATATTATTTTCAAGTAGGTCTGCATTGACTTGGAAAAAACGGCAAAAAAAAAGATGCAAAGTTGTCTTGAGGGTTTGTTTTTGTCGCAATCTGTCTGCCACATATTGCTCTGAGATTTCAATGTTCTAAATGCTGGCCAGAGCCATCCTTGCTTTGTTGGTTTGGTTTGGTTTGGTTTGGTTTGGTTTGGTTTGGTTTGGTTTGGTTTGGTTTGGTTTGGTTTGGTTTGGTTTCTCACATGGTCACCTGTGGAGCTAGGCTGTGAGTCATGACAAGTCCCTGTGTGTGAGCTATGCTTTATCTGAGTGCTGCTAGACAGCAAATTACAATATTGTTAATGACAGCAACGTGAAATCTTTGTCCTATGATGAGATTTAAAGTTCTTAAGGACCAGAACTCTAATGTTCTGGCTGCCAGTGCACATAAAGCTGAATCTGACATTTCTTCACAGCCTTTATTACATGAGCTAGTCAGGTTAGGCTCGCTATGGTGCATCCTGCACATGCAACAGATTATTGGTAAAGATATCCAAGGAATAAAATGTCAATTGTGGCACATATAGAAGGATCATAGAATTAAAAAACTACCTAGGAAAGAAAAGAAGACTCAAAAAACATTTCTTGTTGTGGTGAATTGACCTTGACCAGCTGCCAGATACCCACCCAGCTGCTCTCCCACTCCTTCTCAACCAGACAGGAAGGTAAAATGAGAGAGAAAAGCTTGTGGGTTAAAATAAAGATAGGCAGATCATTCACCAATTTCTATCATAGGCAAAACAGACTTCAGTTGTGAAAAATTAATTTAATTTATTGCCAATTAAAAATAGAGTGGGATGGTGAGAAACAAAGACAAAAACTGAAACATGCCCATCCCCTTTCCCTCTTTCCAGGCTCAACTTTACTCCTTCATTCCTGACTCCTCATCCTCATCACCTGAACCAAGTGGTGCAGAGAGGAAGGGGATGAGGGTTACGGTCAGCCCATGGCAGTTCCTCTTTACCACTCTTTCCTCCTCACACTTTTTCCCTGCTCCACTATGGGTCCTCTGCATGGGCTGCCCTGCTTCATGATAAACCTGTTCCAGCCTGGGCTCCCTCCAGGCTGCATATCCACCTGGTCCAATGTAGGGTCCTCCATGAGCTGCAGTTTGCACCTACGTGTCCTGGCATGGTCCTTTCCATGGGCTGCAGGGAAATACCTGCTCTGGCACCTGGAGCACATCCTCCCTTCTTTTTCTCTCACCTTGGTGTTGCAGGGCTGATTCTTACACATTTTTTTTTTCCTTGACTCCTCATTCTTTGGCAAAATTTTGCTCTTTCTTAAACTTGTTTTCCTAGAGGTGCCACCAGTTCCACTGATGGGACCAGCTGTGACCTGTGGTGGGGCCATTGTGGAGCCAACCAGAAACATCTGGAAGTGACTAGAACTGGCTGCAGCCCTTGGCATCTTTGCACAGAGCCCCCTCCTGCACTTCCTCTGCTGCCAAAACCTTCCCACCTACACCCAGAACATTTTCTTTCTTGATTGGCAGAAAATATTACAAGGGCATAATTAACATTCCCTATAGTTGATAAACAGAAATCTTCTCATCTGTTCTCTGTATTACATTTGCTGACATACATTTTGACATTTTAATAATTTTCTTGTAAAAAAACACATTATGGAAATGGAAGCTTGTAGACCTTTCCATATTATTCATAAGAAAAAGAGAAAATCTGCCAAGGTGCCTTAAAATAGTCTAATTCCCAGGTGTAGTGTAAACTTTTGCAAATGTTTACAGATCCTGACAGTTTTCCAATCTTGGATAAGTGTCTAATCCTTTTGTGGAACAGCTTGTCCTAGTTTTCATTATTTCTGGCATAGGAGGACAAATTGCATGCAAGATTCATCATTTCCTCCTGCTGCTTGAAATCACTTTCTTTGAAAAATAATGTATGGAAATTACTTTCTACTCATCGCTTCCCTCAAACGTGCTCTTGGTGAAAGCTCCCTTCTTTGTGCAGACCAGTACATCAGTGCTTGGAAATGGGGTAAAAGGACCTTTCTCCCTCAACTATGCTTTTTTTAATGCAGTTATCTGTACTGTGGAGGTGCCAAAGGTGACACTGCAGTGGCAACACCTGTAGGGCATGGTGCCAACAGGTGGAAAGTTAAGGGTGTGCAGGGCAAAGACATACTACATCTGTGATGCTATATCTGTATGGATTAAGTGCAGCACCAACTACCTGTGCATCCCCAGGGGTGGATGAAGGGGTAACTACTGCATTTTAAGGTCAACAGGAGAAAAGGACTGTAAAGTGTCAATGGGTAGAATGTTGCTCAGCCCTGTCTGATATACTGGAGACAAGGCTTTGTTTCATGGACTAGGTTTCTCAAAAATTGCAATTCATATTTTTAGGGCCCTCACCTATAAACAAACACAAAATTTATTTCCTGGAAATTCAATATTTTCAGTTTGGAAGAGGTGATTTTCATATCCTTCTTAGGAGTTTCTGAAGCCTTCTTTTTCTCTTATATGATGCCATGCTGGTTTCTTGCCTTCCTGTATATTTTTGTATACCAATGTATACATCCTCTTGCTTTGTTAGTCAGTGTGTATATAACCTTTCTGTCTTTGTATTCCTTCCTCTCATACCCTCCATATGGATAGCAGGAAAAGAGAGAGAGAAAAAAATATCTCAGTCTTCCCTGGTCCACCCTTCCGAACTGAGTCAAGAGTGTCAGCAGTGAAAAACAATGGAGTTGTGCTTGCAGGTCTCATTACAACACATAGTGGAACCCATTTAAAGGTAATTATATTAAACATGCTCTAAGGTGCCAGTCCCATCTGTTCCCAGATCTTCCCAGATATTTAGGTTGTTATTCTATTGAATTAATTTCTAAAAGCTGTTAAGTATTCTTCAAAAATTAGATTTTTTTCATTTATGGATGTGTTCATATTTCTGTCAATTTTTGACAAGCTGTCCAATAAAAACACATAAATTAGCATGAAACTCGGATCCTGAATTTTTGCTGATGAGTGGCCATCCAGGCATCTGATGGCTTGACATTTTTATTTACATTTTTATGTAAATCATTATCCATTGCATTAGTTTAAGTAATTTTTTCCCTCTTTTTTGTTAGGTGATACTATTTTGTCTGAAATGTGATTTGGTTTTAATTATTCAAAAAATATATTTTCTGGTTCAGTATTGCAGATTTTCAGCTGTATGCTTTCAATAAAGCCAGCAATTAAAGCTGTCTTTCCCACATTTTATTCTATAAAGAGTAATAAAAGCTGCAAAATGGTCAGTGTTCTTACAGAAGAATTAATCTCCTTTTTGTTTACTTATGGCAAACAATCCATCTGGATACTTCTTGTCAACTGCTTCTTCCCAACTATATTTATTTGCCATAAAAATAATTTATTTTGATGGCATGTGGTTTTTAACCTGCAGAAATGTAAGTTGTTTTTAAACTTGCTGTATACGTTACTATAATTAATAATACTTACCAAACAGGCCTATGTCTTAATATTTTCATATCACTTAATAATTTCATATCACAGGGCTGATGCTACTTATTGCATTAGCTACACTCAGTGCCTGAATATTCTATATTATAGCCTATAATTTGGAATTATAAACATGTTTTCTAATATCTGGCTTGTTTTTTATAAATTTATAGTAAAGATACCTTTGAACATAGCAATTGCTGGGAGATCTGGGCAGTGTTGTAATAGTTTTCTAAGATTTCAAAATACATTTGTGAACATTATGGAACTCTGCAAACAGTGACACGGTACTGAAAAGGCAGGTGACGCTGCCATCACCATGTTGGTCCCACTGCAGCCATAATACTCTGTTGGCAGCATGATGGGAAATTAAAAGTCACTGTCTGAAGAGCTAATATCATATCATCAATACCACCATTTGAGTGGTATTTGCAAACAGAAGTGAAAGTGTAATGTCTGAACTGACAGTGTTGCTGGCATATGGGCTGCACACAGTGTGTTTGTGTTTACCCAAGATTTTCAGCCTTTGGTCAGGAATTTCATAGAGATTTCCTACAAAACCATTTGAATTATTAGTATTTGTAATATGTACCTATAGAGTTCTCATAAATTCTCAAAAACTTTACCTAATGGCTAGTTTTAAGAAAAAAAAAAAAAAAAAAAGAAAAGCATTTTTACAGCATGGAAAAAAGAAAATTATCTAGTCTTTAACATAAGTAAATTAAAGTAAATTAGATAATTCTAAGTACCAATATAAGAATTTAAATCAGATAAGTTTTTCAAATGAATATAAAAAGTCAGTCTAGAAGAGGTTTGAGGAAAGCTGGCCCTTCCTCTTGCTCTTAAGCAGGACTTAATATATCCCAGGTATATTTGCACAATTTGTTTCTGTAGGTTCCACTGCCTGAGATACTGCAGGCTCCCGTTCTTTCTAGCCAGAGACTGATGACCATCAGAGTTAGAAACAGTTGTCTAATATTTGATTTCATATCTCCTGATGGCAAAAATACATTTTTGGTAGGTTTGGTTGGTTGGTGTTTTTTTTTCCTTTTTTCTTTTTTCTTCTTTCTTTTTTTCTCCTAACTGGGGTGGGTGTGGGCACTGCCTGATCCATGCTTCCTTTGCAGCAGTTTTTTATCTGTTTGATCATAGGAATGTCTTTCATACTTATGTTCTCTCTTTCCTAATTTTTCATATCTACTTACTGTAATGGTTGCATTGGTGTATAAACACCTCAGAATTATATCATGCTGTCTTTTTTCCCGAGGCAGATGGCAAAACTGCACAGCTACCACAAGGCTGTATGCAAGGCTTGACCAGTGAAGCCTTGGAGCTTGGGGTGCGCTGTGTGAGTGCCCCTCGGTGGGAGCTTCAGAGGCTGAAGATGAACTAAAGACTCTGTGCAGCAGGAGAAGCCATGGTGTGGAATAAACATTTCGCTCCAGTTTGCAAACATTAACTACAATATTTATAACCCAGCCCCACCAGCTGCATGCAGACAGCTTGGTCACCCCGTGGAGATCCGGTTCAAGGTTATGAGCAGGGCCCATCACACACAGAACATGGCCATGCTGAGGCAGTGGTGAGTCCTTGGGTTTTTTGTTGCTTAGTTACCACAGTTCTGTGGGCACTAAAAATATCACATTGGGCAGTGGACAGAGCTGTAGAGTAGCTGTGACAGATTACAAAAATCACTGCAAATGATGGCAAAATTACAAATTGTGGCCATGCTAGGTAGAGAAATGAAAATGATCTTTAAAGGGTTGTGAGGTTTGGGGTTTTTTTTTCATAGTTATTCCTGAATCCATCTTTGTATTTCCATACCTGGCAGTCTTTTCAAAGAAACAGATCATGTTTATTCATCTAATTAATACAGCAACATTTCATCTGTGGTTTACCTGCATCTGCAATTAATATTATAGTGGAGTTGTTGCATTATTTCAGCACTTAATTTCAGCAGTAATTCTCTTCTGATACAGTTGAGGGAAAATTATTACCTGTGAGAGCCAATGCTGTATTGCATACTTCTATTGCAGCTGATATAATTTATTTGTAATAGGTTCAAAATTACAGAGATAAATGAGTTGAAAACTGATTTGTGAAAAACAGATAGCATTTGGGGGTTTCTTTTTCCAGTTCATCTTGCTAGTTTCCTTTTAAAATGTCATGCTGCCTCTGGGGTTAGGAAGGTGGCTGGAATTGTAAATTTGTGGGTATTTTGGCCAATCCCTACTTACATCGATTACATTTTTACCCTAACTCTGAGGTTTGTTCTGCAATGCCTTCCTAATCTCTTGCTTTCTCTTCCTTTTTTATGCCCCATATGCAAGTACTACTTTTCAGAACATAGTTTCCTCCTTCATTCTGAAGTCCTTAGTATTAATTGAACATCTCCTGAGATTATTTTGCACCATTGTTAAGACGTGTTGCAGCACTGAACTTCCTTTTAGTATATAAGAGAGGGTGTTCCTTAATATATAAACACAGGAATTAACATTTCCAGACTAGACAGCATTCTCAAAGTGAGAATGTGCAACAAGTACATTTGTCAGACATTGTCACTCTTTTGCAGTTACTGAAATTTACTTTACATACAGATTTTGCTAAACAGATCAGGTCTTCTATGGAATTATTTTAAACATTCTTTTACTTATTCAATAATTCAATAATTAATGCTACTTGACTGGCTAATTGAATATTCCAAGAATATTTCAAAAATTAATAGTATCATTTGCTCCAGAGTGAAAATAAAGACATTCCAAAATGGTATTTTTAATTAAATTGCAATTTTTAAGAAGATCATAGTAACTTGTAAAACATTGCAAAGGTTCATAGAATAGATGGAATTCTGAATCCAGATTTTCATTTTTCAATTAGTTGTGTATCCTTGAATAATGACTATGATTACACTGAAGATACATGATGGTTTTTTTCCCTCATTAAAGCACTTTTCATGGAAGGGAGGTCAGTGTAAATTCTCGGCTCATGTGCAAGAGGTAGAGCTCAGTGCTGAGGCTTTGTTGAGATAGACAACCAGGGAAAGAATTTTAAATATGGGCTGAATTAATTATCACATATCAGTATTGTAATTTTATCATGAATTAAATGTAATATTTTCTGGTGAAGTTTTGTGTGATGGAAGCAGAGCTGAAACCACCATATTAGAATGATGCTTATTTATTTTATACTGCTTGTTTTAGACTGAAAGGAATCACAGTGACTATAATGATGTTCATTATTTCCTATCTTTCCTATCTAAGACACCCTGTGACCTGACAAGCATTTAAAGAATGAAGAAGCTATGTTGTCTTGTTAATTCTCAAATAGTGTCTTGGTGTAAGTTGGAAATTTATTTCTTTTTTTTTTTTTTTTAATTTTCCTTACACTGATTCTTTCAAAATACAAGTATGAGAATGATGTTTATTGTTAAAACAATTATACTTTTATACTCTCTAATGTACAAGTGGACATCTGTTGCAGCTATTGTGGTTATTAATAATAATATCTATGAAATGATGCTATAATACTGGTTTATCATAAATTTTCAGTCTTTTTTTAGCAAGTGAAGCATGAAGAGAATAACTGTGAGTTTTGACTGATTTTCTGAAGTATCTGAAGGATCCTGAGAGTGGCATTTAGTGATGTATATAGTGTAAATACCTCTTTAGGCTGAAAATTGTTCTGCCATGTAAGTTAGTACTAGGGCTGATCAAAGCATCAGTCTTCAAGAATGCTGAGAACGTTATGGATGTTTTGAAATAATTTATATTGAAATGCTAAGAATCATTAAATTTATACCAGGACACTTAATACTTGTTTGTTTTTAAGTTGGGGATTTGTCAACAACTCTTAGTATCAAACCAATAGTTTAAAAAATATGAAGAAAAATTAGAAATGGAAAAATCTGTGCTGTATTCCTTCCAATATCTCTACTGAATGGGTTAAAGTGAAAATGTCAATGTACAACTCCAAGTTACTGTATTTAAAATCTGCATCTTGAGGTGAGGTCATAGGCTTCTCTCGAGGGGAGAAGCGGACATCAGCACAGCTCCCAGGTAAAACAACATCCTAAAACGTGGGATATGGATCATATCTGGAGCCATCTGGTCTCAGAAGCCTGATCCAGACAGGTTTTTGGAATACTGCAGTCCTGGAGCTGCAAGTCCTGGGTATTCCGAGAAAATTCCTGAGATCTTCCATGAGTAAACTGGCAGAAAGACAATGGCAAGCAGTAGTGTTTCCACACACCATTTCAGCTCAAGGAAATGAGCATTTTCAGATGGAGGAGGTTTTCATGACAGTTTCTGGCCCCATAAACTTTATAACAGTTTTTTATAGCACTATATTGCAAGCTATACCTGATGTGAAATTTCTCTTGTGTATTGCTAGCCTCAATTTGTATAGATTTCTATATTTTTTACAAAGTCTTTAATTTAATTCAAAGGAAAAGTCAATGAACTAAGACCACATACAGGAAGGTTTTGTAGTACCTAAGGATTCATTGAGCTGTAAAGGAATACTTAGAAAAAATTACTGTTGTGCAAAGTTAGGGCTTCTCTTCTCATGGCAAACCTGTTAACATATAAATCCACCTGTAAACCTTATTTGCACAGTAAAATGTGCATTTGATGGCAAAGAAAATAGAAGCATACATTTTTCCTTTGCTCCGGTTACAGCATTTCAGCTTATTATTTTCCAAGCTGATCGACTTTGCTGTAATATTAAATTTCTAAAGACAGAAAATCTTGTGAGGCTTTAAATATCTCCTCATAGCCATTGCTGTCCACATTTATGAAGTAACCTGAATATTCCTTCCCATTTACTGGTACGTTTTTTTATTTTTATACTAGCGACTGCTCTCAAAAAGCTGCACATTTGAGATGGTAACATGCAAGCTGGAATTAAATATTTGTGTTTTGCTCTATGACAATAAAGATCTTAAACCATTTCCTTGTCAGAATTGAAATGAGAGGATTTGTCCTTGTGTGGCCAAGCACTATTCTCATTGACTCCGGGTAACAAAGCCCAGTGTTATCTTGTTTTTCTAGCAAGTCAGAGATATACAAAATGCCAATTCCAGGCAAGATGAGGAATAAAGTTTTCATGTCAGGCCTGTGCACTGAAGCACTGATTCTAGGTAATGCTGGCTCTGTGCAGCACACAGAGCCCGCTGGAGCCAGCACCTCCTTGAGTGCTCCATGTAGAGGAGAGGTAGTGAATAACTCCCCACAGCAAGTGCTGCTTTGGGATTTGGTTTGGAAGCCTCATCTACCCTTAATGCTATTTTCCTGGTTACTCTTCTAGAAGAAAGCTGAGGAGAGCACAGATCTTGAGACTATACCAAAGAACAAATGCTCTTCCTAGGATCTAGTCTGCATCAATCAGTTAGTTCGGAGCACTGTGGGATACGTTTCTCACAACGCAGAGGTACTTATTCTGTACCACTCTGTTGCATTAATAAAGTCTTGCTGGGTAATTAAAACCATTCTAGAGTTCACTGCACTGTGGAATCTTAGTTTTAATTTGTGGCTATTCCTTTAAAATAAATAAAGCAATTGTGATATGTGTGTATCCTTAACATATCAGTATTCACAATTATTTTAATCACTGTTATTCAAGTTTAGCTATACTTCTCCTCAATAATTCTATGAAATCTTAAATGTATTCAGTATTTATTAATGAAGTTTGAGATAAATATCCTAGCTTTCTGAAATACTTTATTTGAATGTACTACATTGCCAATACAGTTGCTATAGTTCAGTTAGTGTAATTGCTGATTAGAAACAGTTTAGTTATTCTGGTTTGCAGGTTCATTTACAAAGACTAGGTATATTCCAATAAAAAGTGGTTGGAGGTGCTGGTATGCTTTTTTCAACCAAGAGGAGAAAATAAGAAACTAAATCTACCTGAAGACACAGTAAAACTTGAGAAGTCACATTTCTTCCACTAATAACGTAGTGAGAACTACAAAGTAAGTGACAAATTCTACCCCCAGAACGGTCAGAGGGAAAGCTCCTGTGTACCTTAGTGGTTGCCAGGTTTTGCTCAGAAATCTTGCCACAGTTTTCTGAGTCCAAGTATTATTTATATCCCATGTAGCCTACCATTATTTTAGCAAGCAAGGCAGTTTACTTGTCAGAGATTCTGTTAGGGAGTAATCACTCCAGGGTTTTTCCCTCTTTTTTTTCTTTTTTTTTTTCTTTTTAAGAAAGAGACTGGACATTTATTTATTTCAGAAAGAATTAAAATAATACAGCTTTTTACTTTAAAAAAATTACTTGATGTATATTTTTGTCTTCTGAGTCCATAAGCATTCATAACCTATCATAGTGATTTTTTTTATCATGCTTTTCACTGAAGTTTTTATAAATCTTGATTTATACCTCTGTGGGAGAAAAAAGATCTCCACCAGCAACTCCAGTTCTGTCTTGTTTCCTGATGTATGTCATCCTTTTCATCTTTGTAAGAACATTATTCAACCACAGAGATTTTGTGGTGAAAGGAAAACTGTTCCTTCCTTAGATGCTCCTCTAAAACTATTGTTTTTCCTGAGTGGTATTTATTTTTTTCAGTTGTAAAACATTTTGACTGTTAATGAGCCATTGAGGCATTTTGGATCAAAGCAAATTAAGAACATTTCAATTAAACCACTGAAATTATGGCAGTTTATAAGTTTATAAGCTGAGGATATGGCATTTGGAAAACCAAGCACTGAAGTAGTACTGAATGGCTATAGAATAAGGTCTGCTGAAAAGCTAGATGAGATATGATAAGCTGAGAGAAAGCACCATGCTGAGCTGTCCAATGTGTTAGTTTATTTTTTAAGACTAGTAGTATCCTCCTTCCTGTAACATGCTTGCCCTCAAGGTACCATTTAAAAAGATTAAAGAGGGTCTGAGTGTCACTTTTCTCCAGACCTGTTTGACCTGTGAAGCAGGTGTGAAGGAAGTGAAGATGTTTGCATAAATGATTAGTTAAAAGCTCCAGTGAAGCTGCTCAGGGAAGGAAGCACAGTGTGAGTGTTAATTGGGTAAGTGAGGAGAAGGCAAAGGAAGCAGAGGCACTGGCCAGGAGTCCTGGAGACAGGAGTAGAGTTCCTCTTTCTGGCAGATATTAGCACGGACCTAACACACTCTTTTCTGCTGCATCCTTTGTTGCATAGCAACTGGGTTGTTTCTTTTCCTTCTGGTAAGTGTAGCGTGGTGCCATGGCCTGGCCCATCCACTTCCCTGTTTGGAGCAGCACATCAGGCAGAGAATTTCAGAACTGTTATTATTCAGAAACCAGCAGTTATTTCAAAAGGAAAAAAAACCAAAAACAAAACAATATTATTGTATGCATGTGTATCTATATGTATAAATAATAACAATAATAATAAAAAATAAGTAAAGAAATTAAATAAATACACCTCCATCTCCTGCCTAAGCAAGCAGGAAGCAGTACTGATGCCCTGTGTCAAAGTAGTGCTTTGTTTATTAGGGTATTGCCAGTCCTTGAAGTGAATCAAAGGGAAAAAAGCCACCTTTTCACCACAGATCTCATGTTATTAATCCACAGATAGCAGTGGTTTCCTTGTCCAACATCTATGTTGACTGTCTCAGCTTCCAGGGAGCTGCTATTGTCAGTAAAGTCAATTTTGTATACTAAGACCTATGCCACCTTAACTCTTACTTCAAGCACTGCCAAGAGTACCTTTCAAAGTCTGAAAGTTCAATAAAAGCTTCTTTTAACACATATAAATAAATTTTACAATTCTAAATTTCACTCATGAACTACTGGTGAAGGGGAAAGATAGACCATGGAACTGCAAGTCTTCTGTTTACCTGAAGTTACAGCTCCCATGAGGCTTTATTAAGTTAGGTTTCCAGAAAACCTGTTAGCTTTATAAAAACCTTAAAGTTCTTCAAGCATTAGATCCTCTGTCTTCACTGAAATTGATTAAATACATTAAAAGATATATCCTTAAACAAAAAAAACCCCAAAACAACGTGTTTACCATTAAAATAAAGGAATTTACCTAGTAAGCTACTAAGCAAGTTCTCAAAAACCTGAGTCATTACAAAGTCACCAGGAAGAAGTTTCTAACTGTTCTTTGTACGGTATGGAATTTTCTAACAAAAAAAAAAAGAAAAAAAGGCTCTCTAAATTGTGCATAACGATATGCATTTAACATAAACATGAAACACTGGCATTTAATGTAAATCTGAAACGTTAACTTTGTCAATCAGAATAGTAAATTCAAATTAAAATATTTGCTACAAGTATACCCACAGTAAAACTGCAAAAGACATTAGCAATCAGAATTTGTTTTGTTTTGTTTTTTTACCAAAATAAGAATTTAGTTAATTAAATCTATGTCAAAAACGTCATGTGTAAAAACACATTCTCGCATGCCTTTGTTTTATATTTCTAATCTCCAGTACCACATTAGCTTCAGGACATCTCATTTTCACAGATATTGCACGTTAGAAATTCACATTGTGTATAACAAAAAAGTTACAAATTGGGAAGAAAGTATGTCAGATGTTATGCACAACCAGATGTTGAAGTTCAGGTGCTAATATAAACCCACCTAATATATCTTTTTTACACAGATCAGTTTAGGTGCGTAAGTAAAATGACATTTGAGGCATCATTTTATACTGTTGCTGTCTTAAGAACACGTTCACACAGATTTTAAGCAGATTTATTTTAAACTGATGTGGATTTTTTTTTAAGATTTTATGGGGTTGGGTTTTTAAAGATTTATTCTTTCTCTTTTGCTTGCTTTCTTCCTCATTTTTAGTGACCGTGAGGGAAGAAGGTGAATGCATATGTTTAATTAGTTCCAAAATTGTTGATGTCAGGGAAAATAAACCTTTAGGATGTTTTTCTTGTTGCTACAAAGTTCAGTCCACTATGTCAAAGACACCTGCAAATAAACAAGCAAGCAAAATTACATTTTCAACCCAAACAGACAGGGAAGAGAAGGTCTTGGTATGAATTTCCATGTTCAGTCTTAAGAAGTATTCTCTCACTTCCAAGTTTAACCAATACAATGCCACCATGAGATGTCCAAAAATTCAAGATGTTGCCTCTCCCAAGCCTCTGGTGAGCATTAAAGTCCCACAATAGGGTGAGTAGGAAAGATCAATCTGTTGATAGCAATCCTGCACATTTAAGACCTAATACTCCATAAATTAAGATAGAGGTGTATGTATTGGAACTGCATCCAGCCTGTGGCCATATCATTGTGGACTATGTGCCATGGTCAGTTTGGGATGCATGCAAATAAAATATGAAGATTAGTGGTGTTACTTTATCTCCTCTTCCTAGTGTGTTTGCTACTTACTGAAAACTGTATGTTGTGCTTTTGCTGAACATAAAGACAGAGTTGTTAATGATATATTCTTTATATTTTATTTTGAAGGTCACATGTTATACTCTGTAAGAGTAAAACAATCAAATCATTAAACACTTGCCTCCAGTCACCAAGCAGGAAACAAACTGGCTGGAATGTCACCTTTTACAAAATCAGATCTACTGAATGGGTGAATTTACATTTGTATGTGGAAACGAAAATCCCTGTGCTTGTAAAGAGATTTTCTGACTGCCTTGAAAGACTCAGAGAAAAATATCATAGGAGTGATCATCTTGATACTTTTAATATCTCTCAAATGAAAGTTGCTTTTCAGTACATCTAAAGACCATCTGGAATGGAGTAAAATGATTTCTTTCTTGTATATTCAGGGTACAAGAAGCATCTCAGGATCTTTTAAAATAGATACTAGATGTGGTTTTCAGTGTTATTATGAGAGCAAAATAATCTATTTGTACAGAACAGAATGCCTCCTTTATATTAGGTGCTTGAAGGCACCTGGTGCTGAGGAAAATAATTGCTAAAATACTATCACCCTGATAATATTAAAAAATATATTTTTTTAATATCCCATGTACTTCGAATCTGCTCCTGAAGGTAATAGATTGCACAGGGATTTTTCTGGTCTTTGTGAAGAGGTTCAAAGTTCTATATCAACACTTTCTACACTCTATATAGTCTTGCAAATATCATAAAAGCAGAACAATTCAGATTTGTGGAATTATTCCTAAAACAGTACTGGTCTGCAAATGTTAGAAAAGTTTCTGTAACTATAGCTGGATGGCATTGTTTCTGGGAGAAAAAAAAAATAATCCTGTAATTCAAGAAGCAGCCTGAATGCTATTGTACAGAAAAATCCTGGCTTGGATACATGCAATTTAACCAATAGGGCTACAAGTGAAAGAGAAACCTTTAAAAAACAAAATTCTTGTAACAGGAATTTAAAAGAGTAAAGAAAATTTGCATTATAGCACATTTTTTTCCCTCCTAGTTCCTGCAGAGGCATCTCCCAGAACAATCACACTCCTTTGAGCTTCTGTTTTAATCAGTGCAGAATTCCTGTTCCTTGCAGCATAAACGAACCATTTAGAAAAGGTCTTTCACAACAGCTAATGCCTGTTGCCTTTAACAAGTGACACACTTCTTCTTCCAGGATGCAAATGCAGCTTTGCAGAGGAGTCAGCAAACACCAGCTCGGGACCATCCTGTATATCTGGTATAATTTCTGCCTTAAAAAAAAAAAAAAAGGGACACTGATTCTTTCCTGTTGCAGTATAAAACAAAGATATTTCTTACTATAGTTGTGATGGGTTTTTTAATATTTTTTTTTAGCTGTATGGGATGTTCACATGCTCTAGTAGATGTGGGTCTGAAAAACAGCAGGCATGTGGCAGAGGTTTAGAAGAGGAAATACATGAATAACACATACCTCTTTGAACCTCTCCCTACAAGTGTTATTACCAGGTACATGCAAATCCAGAAGTGAGGGGTGGTCTAAATGATATAAAATGCATAAGGTTCAAAGGGAAGTTGAAGAGGGAACATCTTTTATGTTAAGAAAATTTAAACAAATATATTTGTCCTCTCAGATGAGTTAGTTCATACACAAGTGTATTTGAGAAAGCCAAAGTGCTGGGGTTTTTTTGTGAAGATGGCTGGACTACAAAAACAACACTCAAAGGTTCAGAATGCAGAATGCTGCCTGGACAAATATGTGCATAGTGTAGCCATTCTCTTAAATAATATCCCTGGAAAATGTGAATATATTTAAAAGTTTAGAAATTCTCAGTATATTACTACTAATTCCCAGTATATTACTACTGCAGTAGTAGTACAGTACGCTACTCTTGTGACTAAAAGTACACAAAGGACTTAGAACTCACTGTGTTCTTAAGATTATCGAGGTGCAAAACAGCTCTGTATTTTGCATATAGCAAATGTACAATAAAGATCTTTACTGTGGCAGTGCAAGGCTCTGGGGAGATCTTATTGCAGCCTTTCAACACTTAAAGGGGGGCCCATAAGAAAGAGGAGGAGAAAGTTTTTAGCAGGGCCTGTAGCCATAGTACAAGGGGAAATGGTTTGAAACTAAATTAGGGTAGATTTAGATTAGGTATAAGGAAGAAATTTTTTACAGTGAGGGTGGTGAAACACTGGCCCAGGGTGCCCAGAGAGGTGGTAGAAGCCCCATCCCTGGAAACATTCAAGGTCAGGTTGGACGGGGCTCTGAGCAACCTGATCTGGTTGAAGATGTCCCTGCTCACTGCAGGGGGGTTGGACTGGATGGGCTTGAAAGGTCCCTTCCCACCCAAACCACTCTATGGTTCTATGATTCTCAAAACTTCTGGATTTTTCAAACATTTTGGCAATGTTGAGAGGGAACAATAAGAGCTTAAAATGATAACGTAAGAATTCTATAAGAGTATCCATCACCACAAGAATATATATTACCTTTGCAAGAACATATGCCTTATACCTTGGAAAAGCAAAATAATAACAACCTGTGGTCCTTTCAGTAAAGATTCACATCAACAGCTGTACACAAGCTGCACTCAAAGTGGCTTGCCTGAAACAGATATTTCTAATGGCAAATTAGTGCCTTTTAAAAATAATCCTATTATATATTCAGATTTTCTTAGAAGATCTGTATTTAACTTGGTTATTTCTGTTTTACTGTATGGAGTTCTTCGAACTGAAATGTTGTGGTTTAGACCTGATGAAGCTTAGACTTCTTAAAGGTTTACCTTGTTAGAACACAAATTAACATCATCACACTCGAAGAATTAAATTGCAGTATTTTAATTTATTAATATATTAATTTATTCTAATGTGGGAAGTTTGAGGTTATTGGAGAGGTATTGTTTCAATCAGCCCTACTTTCTGTAAAGTCCACACTTTTCCACTAAGATTCAGCTGATTTTGGCTTAGTGAACGGCTGTTGGGAAATTGTTCTCAGAGCTTTACTTGAAGCCATAACAGTCAGTAATGAACTGTTTTATTGTGAAAGTCACGCCTAGCACGTTAATTCTTTTCGTAAATTGCACTGCTGAAGCATATCATACATTTACTTACCTGCTTCACAAGTTGTCTCTTTAACAGGAGAAAACCGTTTTGGCTGTGATGGATGGTGCAGCTCCTCTTTTCGGTCAGGGGGAAAAGAAGCTGAGTCAGAGCAGATCTCGGTGCAGCTTGGCACCCCTCTGCTAATGTAGGGAATGTTCTCCAGTGTACTGGCCTCCGTTAGAAAAAGGTTTTTAGCTTTTCTTATTAAGTGCTCTCCAGGTCAAGGACAACAGCTTTAAAAATAAGAGCTGTTGGTAAGGACTGAACAGTGTCATTCATCCTTCAGCTTCTCTTCTTCTCTGTATTGTGATGTTTTGTTTCAGGCTCTTGTTTTCCCTGTGATTTTCTGGTGTCTGGCTTGACACCTGCCTTAACATCACAGAGAGATCACAGGCACATTGAGAGTCCACAGAGTTTTCCTGAAGATGCCGTGCTAGTTTAAGTGTATTTGACAACATTGCTTTCAGAGGAAGATGGCACAGTGATACACCTGAGGGTTCATCTTCTGTCTAGGAGGCTTGTGGGGTGAACTGGTGTAACCATCACCAGCTTTCCATTGGCTGCACAGCTCAACTGATGGGGAATTCTGCAGCTGATCTCTTCCAAAAGTCATTCTGGCAGTGAAAGGATGAACTGACAAGGATTCCAATGATGCAATCCATGCAGTCACAGGGGGTATAAATAAAAGAGATTAACTAAGTCACTTGTTAGTGGAAGAGGGAAAATTGTACTTCAAATCCATTTATTTCACAACTTGGTCTGCAGTTTATCTGACATTTACATTCAAACATAGTATGCACGTGGTGGTTTGACCCACAGTGGGACCATGCGGTCCTCTACTCACCCCCCCACCTTCCACCCTCTGGTGGTATGGGGAGGAGAAAATATAAACAAATGGGGCTCACAGGTTGAAACATGAGCAGTTTACTGGAATAGTAAGGAAGAGAGAAAAACAACACCAAACAACAACAACAATACTAATGAAAGGATATAGAACACAAGTGGTACAGGGAACCAAACAGATCACCACCCGACTGGCTCGTGAACCACGGTACCCGGTAACCCCCTCTCTTCATGGCATCACATGGTATGGATACCAGGTAACCCCCTCTATTCATGGCATCACATGGTATGGATACTGGATAACCCCCTCTCTTCATGGCATCACATGGTATGGATACCAGGTAACCCCCTCTATTCATGGCATCACATGGTATGGAATACCGGGAATCCCCCTCTATTCATGGCATCACATGGTATGGAATACCGGGAAACCCCCTCTATTCATGGCATCACATGGTATGGAATACTGGGTAACCCCCTCTCTTCATGGCATCACATGGTATGGAATAGCTGCTTTGGCCCATTGGGGTCAGCTGCCCCGGCTGCTCCCCTCCCAGTTCTCTGTGAACAATTAACTGTATCCTAACCAAATCCAGGACAATGCAAGAAGACTCTGAATTTATATCAATATAATCACACTTCCAGCTCATCTATTCCCTCATTTTGGTAGAAGTTTGAGACAAGACAAATACTAGATTAAGAGGTGCAAGAAGATTAGATCATTCCTATTTATATTTTCATAAAATTTCTATATATACCTGCGTATCTGAGAATAGGCAACTTCGGCACAGTCTCTTTTCCATGTCACCACTAAGCATTTGCATTTGTTGAGGGCTGGGTCATCTTTCAAGGTGCAGAGCTACATCTGAGAAGTAGGAAAGAATTCTGAAATAATGGACACTGTTTATAAATTGTTATGTTTCCCTATGGAGCAAAGATTAGTTGACAGTATCAGGCTGAAGCTTTTGGCTTTAGGGGAAATTTTGCTTTCCAGAAGAAAAGAATCATCCAAGGGCAAGCTTATGTTTTTCTCTTCTTAAACTGCAAAAGAAGAAGAATGGAAAGAATAAGTTCAAAATGCTTAAGCCTGATTCCTTTTGCATTTTTCTAATTGCAGCAGGGTCTTCAGAAGCTGACAATGTTATTCCACTAAGAAAATTCTAGGTAATGTAGGATGAGGAATAATAAAGCCATGCATGGACCTTTTGTGAACAGGTTGCTATGCTGGAGAAATATTAATGAACTTTGCATCCCTAAGAATTTGTGGTGATCAAAACCATTGTATTGGATAGATTGTCTCCAAGTGAGTCAGAAGTATCATGGTTATGTTAATTTGGGTGTTTTTATTATCTATAGATCTATCTGTCTATCTAGATAGATGTATTCATACAGATTCACATAGAGTATAGATTCATCAACAGGTTTAACTGTCAGTTACATGTCAAGACTTGAGTTTGGCTTCAAGTATGATGCATTATGACTTAAAATCTCTCTTAATGACTTAAGGGAGATCCTGGCTCTTACAAAAGCTGAAGCATTGGCCAGAATATGAATAGATTTAATGTCCA
The DNA here is from genome assembly GCA_907165065.1 of Caprimulgus europaeus. The sequence continues at coordinate 34,912,720 of OU015534.1, forward strand.
CAGAACTAATTAGAATAAAACAGAATAGCTTTTATAGACTTTCCTAGTCAGAGCATTTAATTTTCCAAAGTGCATCATAGAGTAATTTAATAGATATGAGTGGTGTAATAATTGTGTCAGCATATGGTGCTTCCACTGTGCACTCTGCTGTGCTCACATGAAGCCCTTTGTGCCACAGTTACACTTCCACTGTGACTGGCCAAGATCCCCAAATTGACTCTTCTTTTTTTCTCTCTAATCATAGAATCATAGAATGGTTTGGGTTAGAAGGGACCTTAAAGCTCATCCAGTCCCAACCCCCCTGCCATGAGCACCTTCCACTAGACCAGGTTGCTCAAAGCCTCATCCAACCTGGCCGAGAACACTTCCAGGGAGGAGCAGCCACAGCTTCTCTGGCCAACCTGGGCCAGTGTCTCACCACCCTCACAGCCAAGAATTTCTTCCTAATATGTAATCTAAACCTCCCCTCTTCCAGTTTGAAGTCATTTCCCCTTGTTCTATTACTACCTGCCTTGTAAAAAGTCTCTCCCCAGCTTTCAGGAAATAAAGACTCTTTACCTTCCCCTTGTCCTTTAGTTATTAAATTTATGTTGACATGCTTTCAGTGGTGTGATCCTAAAGTTATGTTTCAGTTCAACCCTGTCTCTTGAGTTCAAACATTTTTTTAAATGTATATTAACTCATGAGAGGTATTATGCTGAAGGTGTGGACTCTGTAGCAATTAATAGGCAAAGACTGTTTTGTCAAAAAATGTGACTACCACAAGTGTAATGTGGCAAGTACCAAAAAGAAGGAAACATAACATAGTTCTGTCTGTACTTGCAACCACTGCTTGGCAAAACAGGTTGCATACACATGACGGGAATGGTTTCAAGGAGCTTGGGCAGGTGGTACCCAAAATAACACTAAAAGCACAGAATAATCTGATCCAATTCAATTTGAATTCAGAATTATATTCTTGATTCTTCTGGCACGAAAGATATCCTTTTGCAAATCGTTTTGCTTCCTTCATGTAAATGGCATAGCACTGAATTTAATACACATTGGCTGCATTATACATAATGCCATTTATGAAACTAGAACTGAAGTTTTCTTGAAGAATGAACACTGCTAAAGCTCAGAGCCTAATTTTTCAGTGTCAGAAATAGTTCAGTTATCCTTATGATCAGTATGGGATAAGTTTATTTATTACAATTGAAAAAGAGGCATTAATACCTATATATTTTTAAAACACCATGACTGAAATACATCACTGGACATATATAAGAAGAAGTGATGCTTTCCATTAGAAAATACAAGCTATGAAATTACTCACAGAGTTGTACTACTGAAAAAAGACACTAAGAGGAGTAACTATTAAAATAATAAAATGCAGAAGTGTTTTGTACTGTCAAGGGCTATGTTAACCAAGAAAAGAAGCATAAATATACTTGTGCCTTAACTACTTTAAAAAGCCCAAACCTGATGGCAACTTTTTCTCCTTGGAGCTTTTGTAATTTGCAACAGCTGTTAAGTGAAGACAGAAAGATGGTGAGTGGGGTGGAGAGGAGATATTTTGAGATCTCCATACAAGTAGCTTGAATCAATACTGGAGACAGTTTAGAAATACTTGACATGAATCATAATTGTATATTTCAGTCTGTCAATAACAAGGAATAAATTAACATGCTCAATCTGCTCATTGGAAACCAAGAACACTTAGCCAAGCTAAACACCAGTCACCTTTCCTCTGATCATCTCTCAAATGGGAAAATCATTTCCCACTCACAGTAAAGGGAAGAGACAAGAGGAAAACTGTTTTTCTTCATAGCAAGTACAAATTAAGGTTGATCCAGAGCATGATGTGTTTGATCCATAGCATTTCAAAACTGTAAAAAACTTACATGGTTTTTTGCTGCCTTTTCCAAATTCCAAAGGAAAAAAAGAGGTATTTACAAGGCTATTTTCAAGTTCCTAATTTCAAGTGCATGACATAAACTTTTTGCTCCTACCTGCATGTTTACGTAGCATATCACCAAATCTCTTATCATAATTATTTGAAGTATGAATATGGATCTTTCCCTATTTCTTGCAAAGTCTAAACTGTCTGAAAAGTGATTAAAGAAATCAAATTAAAACTAGTTATAGCTTAAAAGTGACATTGCACAGACATCCTTGTCAAAATGTGCATTTGTCTGTTAATCACATCCTAGAATAGATATCAGACTTAAATCCATCAATCAATGTCTGTCTTGTTTAATTTTGTCACATCAACACAATTTTGGCAACTTATAATGTTCCCAGTAAATTTATTTTTACACAACATTATTCTGTTTTCCATTAGTCTCTGCTCTTGTAGAACATGCAGTAGAGCTGTACAGTAATTTACACACAGGAATAAATATGCCTGTAATTATGTTTGGGAAAGAAAATCACTGCCATGTCTGCTCATGCTACCATATTAGTTGCAAAGAGAGAAAATACAGCAGATAATATGAGGGTCCATAATATCAGTGACATGTAATTTAAATAGTTATTTCCTGTAGGGAGGGAGTAACTTGGATTTTGGACTCAGCAGTCCTGTTAGTGCTAAAGCAAATTACTTTTCCGGTCTGACATTTTTTTCCTTGCTTTTCTGCTACTTAATTTCACTCTAAACTTGCCGCACAGAGGCTCTAAATTATTTATGCAGAATTCTTAAATTGGAAAATACTCTGGCTTGTCCTAGTTAAATTGAAAATTTGCAGATGCCACTTTACTATTGAGATACTGAGAATTGTTTGTTTTCCTTTAAGCACCATAAACAATGAGCTGATTTATTAGGGATACAGAGTACTAGTGTCCCTCATGAACACCAGCTGAGTCTGGGGTCCCCAGCCCTTCTGCTCAGTAGCTATAATTATCCCAGAGAACTAGCCAGTTTCTTAATGAATATTCTTCATACATCACTCTTTCTTGCTCTTTTGTTTGTTCATATGGTGATTTTCCTCCATTTCTGTAAGTGATTTCCATTGTAACTTAAAATGCTCTTTAGAAACTGTTGGATTGTTCCATGTTAGTCTTTCCTGTGACAGATTAAAACATTGGCTACACTACATTTTGCCAAACTACAACTGTTTAGAGAGAAATATCTATCCAGAAAGCCTCCTATTCCCTAAGCCTGGGGGCAAGTGAATCTCACAATTTGATGGAAAGGGTCACTGCTGACACAGGACATAATGAGAGACCTGAAAGACTTAAGAACAGGGGCAGGTTCTCCACCACCTTCTTTTTTTTATGTATTTGAACTATTTAAAATTCGAATGGCTTGATTTGTGCCTTACTATCACATGTTTTTTACAAATTGCTGTGCACTTGCTTGGAGTTATATTATATGCAAGAAACTGCACATGAAAAGAAGACAGAAGATTATTCTGGTAACTCTTTGTTTCACAAAATTATAAGCCTTTGTAAATGATTCCTCAAAGTAAAACTCAGTATCCAATCTTAAATTACAACTGCAGTAAACTCAGTTTGCATCTAAAGCATATGTAATGATATGACTAAGAAATTTCAATTCACTGCACAGATAATAACATGGTAAGCATTTAATTTGCATTTTTAAAGAGAACTCTTTCTAAACTAAGGTCAAACACATCTGGGAAGGTGGCGTAATGCTCCAACATTGTGATTTACCTTTAACCAAAATACTATGCACTGTGTCGTTCTGCACGTTATTAAAAGGTATTTATGAAGCATATTATCAATACTTTAAGTCTGGATTCTGGAAATGGTTTTGTTTGATGTGTAACTGAACCTCAGTGCATTTTTATAATAATGCATTATAACACTGTAACACATTACTACAGTTATTATGTAACATACCATCAATATCTCTTCCTCTTTGTACAATTCCTCATACAGGGTGGTGTCACTTAAAAAGACTGGTTATGTTTATGAATGGTTGATTGTTTATTTTTCACTCTTTTCATTTTAGAACTAATATATTCTTCTTAGCCTATCCCATAGTTTCAGATTTTAGATGCTCTTTATCACTTAAAATAGAAAAAAAATACAATATATAGTGTATTCTTTATAATATACAGTGTATTCTTTAAGTACATAGTGATAGCCAACAAAAAAAAAAAAAAAGAAAAAAGAAAAAGAGAAAGAAAAGTTAAAGGCAGGAAATGCAACAGGGAAGGAAAAGAGATCACACCATGGCTTCAGCTTGCTATTTTATGTTAAACATCTTTACTGCCCTGTTTAACTCAAACACCTTTAGTTTCATAGCCTATTATGAATTTTCTTCTTACTTATTATAGTGCTAACTGTAGTTTAACTGATATATTATTTATATAACACTAACAATACGACAGGGACTTAACAGCTTGGAAAACTACTATTTACTATCAAAAAGTTACAATTGAAATAGGCATCATGCAGATAAAGGATAGCATATAAATATAAGGATGGACACACAAAAAGAAAAATGTACAACAATGATTGCTTTGTTTCTTAATGAACTCAGATCTGTGCAGTTAGGTATGTTTCTTTAAAATATCTTACACTGCTACTATCCAGAGTGGCCATGTAATGAACTTTTTACCTGTAGTATGTATTTACAGCAATCCTCCAGCTGCATATATCTTTGCTGTTCGTTTTAGCAGCCCATAGGTTAAGGTACATCAAATAAAAATGATGCTTTTACTGTGTTTAGTGCATTTTTCTGTTGCTGACTGAAACGGTTTAATTGGCCGCACCTTGAGTGCTGGCTTCAGTTTTGGGTCCCTCGCTACAGGAAAGACGTGGAGGTGCTGGAGCATGTCCAGAGAAGGGAACGGAGCTGGGGAAGGGTCTGGAGCACAAGTGTGCTGAGGAGCAGCTGAGGGAACTGGGGGTGTTGAGCCTGGAGAAAAGGAGGCTGAGGGGAGACCTTGTGGCTCTGTCCAAGTCCCTGAAAGGAGGTTGTAGCCAGGTGGTTGCCAGTCTCTTCTCCCACATAACAAGTGATAGGATGAGAAGAAATGGCCTGAAGTTATGCCAGGGGAGGTTTAGGTTGGATGTAAGGAAAAAAATATTGACTGAAAGGGTAGTCAAGCATTGGGACTGGCTGCCCAGGGAGGTGGTGGAGTCACCTTCCCTAGTGGGATTTAACAGAAGGGCAGACGAGGTGCTCAGGGACATGGGTTAGAGAAGGAATTGGTAGTGTTTGGTTTATGGTTGGACTCCGTGATCTTAAAGGTCTTTTCCAACCACTGTGATTCTGTGATTCTGTAATTATTGTGCATCAAATTGATACTTCATATTTTCTGTCCAAAATTGCTTAGCATAAACAATGTATAACCAGGAGTATGGATTTCATATAACTATCCATCATGCTCTTTTAATCAGGTGCGTCAAGTCACTAAAATTTTGGACTTGCCTAAAGTCATGGAGGCTGAGCACTCCTTATGACAAAATTTTGTTAAAATCACATCTTCCTCTGTTACTTCTGCAAAAATTATTCTTAAAGCACAGAAGGCAAAGCAATGAGCTCAGCCTGCTGGCCAGCACCTAGGAAATTGTCCTTTACACTTCAGCAGCTGAAATAATTCTTGCTATTGTTGAGGTCTGTGATTTTAAAGCTGACACTTGTTTGTTCTGTGATAGTTGTACATGACTGCAATACATGGACTTCACTTTGTTTGTGTGTTCTTAGTGATACAGCTGAATTCTTTTAAAAGTTAATGGGAACCCTGACCAGTAGTGGAAAGAAGGGGGAGATTCATGGGACAAATAGTGACCATGCTTGAGGATTAGTTTTAAAGTTTGCAAACTTGGGAAAATAAAAGTAAGACCAGGTGCTGAGAGCCTTCTGCTCTTGCAGAAAGAACATGAAGCTGAAGTGAGGATTACCAGGGCTTAGAGTTCACAGAAGAAACCTCCTGGCAGCCAGCAAAAACAGGGCAGAGACTGATGCATCTCAGAAAGACAGTGAGTTAGGGGAAAGAAAAAAAAAAGTGGAAGGAAAGTCCTCTCTTATAAGGACAAAGTTTACAGGAGAAAAGCTCTTTATAAACCCTTTTCATTTTTGTCCTATCTTGCCTAATGCCTTTGAATTTCTTCTTCTGTAAGATTTAGATCTTCTAATACAACCTAGAGTTAGCAAGTTTAAAAGTATTTTAGTCACCTCTGAGGAAGCAGCCACAGAAAGTATCCCAGGAAGATTCTCCTCAATACTTCTGCTAAGGTCCCATTCCAATAAAGATGAAAAGTAATAGTATCTCTGCATAGTTACTCCTTGGTTTGCAAACTTAATTTTTACCAGTGATCTAATTATGAGATGGCCTTTTATTTCAAATAAATTATTTCTGGTTGACTGTGAGCAGGGTCACAGTCATCACAGTCATTTGAAATTTTTAAAACTGTCAATATTTACATACTTCACTATTTATATATATTGATATATGCAACCATCTTGAAGATGGTGAGGAGAGTCCATCAGATCCATAAATGGCTGGTGACAGCTATCCAAATGTAAGGAAATCACTACTTTTGATGTGGCAGTGACAATGCAAATCATATGAGGTTTCAGGTCCATCTGAAAAGCTCTGTGGAAATTGTGGTTCTGTATGTTGGTTCAGTTCCTGGTTGAAACTCTTCTTTGACCATCTGTGAATTATTTATCTATTTCTGGCCAGGAATGCTGGAGAATATCCTTCACAATCTGCCACTTCATTAAATTCCTTTTGGCAGAGAAATTATTCCCTAGAAATATGATCTTGCTGAGACTGAGTCTTAGGATATTGTAGTGTTATCTATATTGTCTCTTAGGATATTGTAGTGTTATCTATATTGTCTCTTCCATAACAACATACACAAGAGCTCAGTAAGAGATAAACAGTGGAGCAGCCTGCAGAGAGGCCACACAGTTTCTGAGTATCAAGTCACCCATTGAAATAGAATTCAAATTAAATATGTGTAGGTTTAATTTTTCCCATCTTTAAAAGTTTAGATGTGGAGACAAAGTTGCTTTCAGAGTTGTTGTTTCGTGATCTTGGTGTATTGTGTTTGAGTATTTGGTATGAATAATGCCTAAAAATTTTCCATCATCAGTAGGAAAATGATGCTTTGCACAGACTCAGGTTCCTTCCTGCTCCTTTCATTTTTCAGCTGGCTACTTCACATCTTTATTCACTTCTGAAAGTTAGGCTTGAGGGAAAGAGAATAATCATCTTTCCTCACCAATATTTGGATCAATAGTTCACATTTTTCAGAAACAACATTGCAATTTGTCAATGTCTGCCATTTCCACCAAATGTTCAGCATCTCATATGTAATTAGATTTTCTTCTTTCACAATTTTTTTCCTATAAGAACCCTATATTTTCCCTTCTTCCCTATATTTTTTCTTTACTTTTCCTGATTTTCTGAATGTTAACAGTGGAGGTAGATCACCTTTATGTAGTGTTCAATTCTGCTTTAATATGGTTAAGGTATAAAGAGGCAGTTTGGAATGAAATTATCAAAATGCCTCATTTTCTGCCTTAGTTACTCAAGTGTTTCACAGTGAATGCACTTTTGCTGTTGCCAACAGATTGTATTTTTACTCACTCTAAGAACCTCTACTTAATACTTCACTTTCCTGGAAATTTATTCTGCTAGCTTTCTCATAATACAGTTCCTCAATACTCAGAGGAAAAAAGCTGATGGTAGTGGTTGAATTTGATAAGGTATTGCTAAAATAGCAGTAGGTCCTGTCAAAAATCTCGTATGTTCCTCCTGCCTTCCACATCTGTGGTGATTTATCTGCAAGAGGGAGAAACGGGGTGGTCTTCAAATTACTCTCATGCCACATTAAGTAATCAAGTCTGTAATCAGGTTGCTGTTGTTCTTCCCAGATGCTGTATTGTCATTTGGAATTCCACTTGGGGACTATTTCTATGTTGAAGAAGGAAATAATTTTGATATAGCTGATAGGTCTGGGGACTTAAGTCTCTCGTACTTATCCATCCTAGGTGCTCTGAATTACCACCTGGTAACACTCTGACTGAGTGGCAAACTCAAGCTTCTAACTCATGCACAGGCAAACTGTGCCCAGGTGTTCTGATAGAGGTGGTGGGAATGCCCTTTCTGGGCAGATAATAAAACTCCATATATTAAAGCATCTTCAAGATTCTACAGGTTTCTTGTCTGCCAACCACTCACTTTTGTTTATACCACATTATTTTAAGATTACAAACCTGATCATCTGTAATCTCCATTCAGTTCTTGTCCAGAGCTATACTGAAAAAATTATTTGTGTGTTTTTGATCTTATTTTGCATCCAAAGAAAACAAAGAAAAAGAAAAAGAAAAAGAAAAAGAAAAAGAAAAAGAAAAAGAAAAAGAAAAAGAAAAAGAAAAAGAAAGAAAAAGAAGAAAAAAAGAAAACCAAAACCAAAACAGAGAAACAGGAAAATACATGTATGTACCTATCCATCCATGCTGAAAGCCACTGGCTGCACACTCATTATCTTGTATACCACCAGCCTCAGATTCTTGCTCAGTCTTATTCTGGACAAGGAGTCAAGAATTCAGTCTCGCATCTCAGGTGAGTGCTCTGATCATAGTGCCATTGCATACAAAGGGCCATACTTATCTTTCTACTTCCAACCAGAAATTCCATCCTGGAAAATAAATTTCCTTAGAAAAATCTCAGACTGTGCTAATCATAGTCTCTCTGTATTGGAAGTGGTGAGGGTGGAGAAATACCCTGTATGGCAACATCTTTCTTCTCTCTACAAAGGATTTTCTTTAATACAAGGTGGTCCACCACTTCAGCAAATGCAGTAGATATTGGCTTTTTTTTCCCAAAGCACTGGGTATTTTCCCATGGATAATTGCTGTATCTCAAATTCTATGTATTCTGTGCATTCTGTGTGTTTTCTTTGACCTCTGCTCCTATGGACAACATAGTTTACTCTTTTACTTTTACCAAATTCTGCATATTTTGAAAACTGGTCTTTATTTCACTTCTTAAGAAACTACCAACCCAAACCTAATTCATCTGATCACCTAGTATTACACTTGGCTATTATGAAAAACCACTTGCAATTAAACTTAAGAAACACACACACAAACCTCTCCTCTGGACTTTCACTGTATGTTTCTTTAAATAATACCAAGGTAATACTTTTTCACTTATGCTCTGCTTGAACCCATGTGAAAGATTTAATAGTACAGTCCTATAAAAACAGACAGGACACAGTTTCTACTGATATCAGAGGAATACATACCATTGATTCTGTATTTTGTGTCACCTTTTGACCTCCAGTGGAACAAATTATTTGACTGGAGTAAGGAAGATGCTAGTCAATCCATATGACAGTGTAGGTTAGAGATGGTAGTCTATAAACTGATTTATTTTTCTTCTCAGTTTTATTCACAATAGCTGGGTTAGTTAGTTTGTTTGTTTGTTTCTTGATAAACAATACTGACTCTCTCTGTTTGCCCCTCAGCCTGTCATTAATCCACAGAAGCTTTGAGGGGTGGAACTAGGTGATCTCTAAGGTCAGTATTGTTTATCAAGAAACAAACAAACAAACTAACTAACACAGCTATTGTAGAAACCTACAATCATGGAATGGTATGGGTTAACTCTAAGGATCTCAGAACATGAATCCAGAAAACCAAAAGTGGTTCCATTTCTGTCCAAACTGTGCTCAGCAGTCAGTATCTGACTCCTCGACCGTCTGCATCAGCTGAACATTGGAGGAGTTGTATGGTGGCACTTAGTATATAAATCTGTATATCTGCCTGGTAGTTTATACTTGTGTGTGACAGAACTTCAGAGGACTCAGCTACAAAAGTCATGATAAGTCCCCCTTGAATAGATGGTTTCCATTGCAAACCCTCCACTTGTTCTGATATAGGAAGGGTAATAAACTGTGTTGAGACACTGTTAAAGGCAAACACTTATATTTGTTACTCATATCATGTCACATTTCTTCTGTTTGTTTAAGGGTAATTTTTGCATAAGCTAATTTTGTTCAAGAAAAAGTAGTGTCTAAAATCACTTGACAAAATACTTACTGTAAAATAGTAAGTATTTTTTGAACCTTTACTTGACTTTACCAGTTTAAATATTTCTGGAACAAAACCTCATTTTGTAGAGAATGGGCAAATTAGTACGAGCAGAGTCACAAACTGTGAAAATGAGGTTAATTTCCTGGATGATTAAATGAGACAACTTCAAAAAACAGTCGTGATCCATTCTGGAAGCATGAGTTTTGAGAGGTACAGGATATTCAGCTCCTTAAATTATATCTGGGAGAAGTGATACATGCTGCACAACACTTACATAAATAAACCATTCACAAGTGTGGACACTTCAGAAACAGGAAAACCTGACAAAAGGACATTTGTTCCAAAACACTTCTCTTTCATGCTGTATTTGTTAATTTACGTAACGTGTTAGCACAGCAACCTGTAAGAAACTGAAAGGAATGAAAAGCCTTTTAGAAACATTGGGCTATTTATTCAGTAGAATTTTAACTGGTGTTTCCTATTTGAAGAACATCTGGGAACCAGAGCACTTAACATGCAGATAATTTCTGGAAATTTCTTATGCAATGTATCATCTAACATGTTGCTTTTTCCTTACTGCATCTATTCTCCTTAAAGAAATACCAGCTGAATGAACTGGAAATTTATATTGATTTTTTTTTTTTCAAAATAATACATTCAATATAAATTTTCAATGTATTTTTGTACTTAAGACATGCAGGCAGTAAATTAGAATATCTACTGGAGAGACATAATAATTAATGCATAAAGGAAATGATCTAGTTTTCCATGGTATTGATTCAATTATTTACATCCCAAGAAAGGAGCTTGCTCATCAAGCTTGTCCATCTTTATTTTCAACTCACCAAGAAGTGAAATTGGCAAGTTTAGGAGATAGGATAAGAATGATGATGGCAAAATTTCCTTCGATTTCAGTACAATGGTTCAAAATGTCTAATCCTTAGATGAACTGAAGGCAAGACGTAGCTCTTGCAGTTCAGTTTAAGAGCTTGATAGATGGATTTGTACTGTAGAAACTCGGTGCTTCCTGGGAAAGGTAGAAGAATTTAAGGTAGTTTTAACTTACAGAAGTTAAGTTTGGAAGCATGACAAGGAGTCAGGGAAAGTCCCAAAGAAAGAGGGCACCACTGAAAAGAGCCTGGTTCCATCTTCTGTACAGCCTGTCTTTAAAGGTTTATACACCTTGGTAGATGATCTCTAGGCTGACTAGTCTTGGCTTGACATTAGGAAGAATTTATTTAGAGCCAGAATGGTCAAACACTGGAACAGGCTTCCTGTAGAGGTGGTCAATGTCCCATGCCTGTCAGTGTTTAAGAGGCATTTGGACAATACCCTTAATAGCATGCTTTACCTCTTGATCAGTCCTGAAATGGTCAGGCAGGTGGACTGGATGATTGTTGTAGGTCAATTCCAATTGAAACTCTTCTCTTCTCTTCTCTTCTCTTCTCTTCTCTTCTCTTCTCTTCTCTTCTCTTCTCTTCTCTTCTCTTCTCTTCTCTTCTCTTCTCTTCTCTTCTCTTCTCTTCTCTTCTCTTCTCTAGCTCTCTCAACCTTTCCTCATAGGAGAGATACTTCAGTCCCCTCACCTTCGGGTCCCTTCATTGGACTCTCTCTCCAGTATGTCCATATCTCTCTTGTGCTGAGGAGCTCTAAACTGGACACGTTATTAGAGATGGGGCCTCACCAGTGCTGAGTACAAGAGAAGGTTTACCTCCCTCAACCTGCTGGCAATACTTTTCCTAATCTAGTCCAGGATATCACCAATCTCCTATGCTACAAGGGCACACTGTTGGTCCACTGTCAACATGGTATCCAGAGAACTCTTTTCTGTCAAGCTGGGTGGCTGCCCAGCATGTCCTGGTGCCTGGAGATGTTCCTCCCCAAGTACAGGACTTTGAGTTTCCATTCCAGCTTGTTCTGTTGAGGCCCTCTGGATGGCAGTATGACCCTCTGGTATATCAGCCAGTCCTCCCGGTTTTGTGTCATTTGCAAACTTACTGAGGGTACAGCACCTGCCCCATCATCCAGATCATTAATGAAGATGTTAAACGGGACTGGACCCAGTATTGACCCCTGGGGTACAGTGCTGGTTACTGTTAAAGACATAGGCCAAGAGGCTTCTTGGATCCACCAGTTCCCAAAGCAGAACCCAGAGACTGCTGCACAAGCTGCTGTGTCTGCTGGCTGCCTCTGCTAGACAAGCTCTGAGAGCGCAGCTGCTGCCAAAAGCACTGTCCAGTGTTTGTCACGTCCATTTAGGGTCACATTTTGAATGCACCCGGAGTAGGTGACACACTGTGTGACTGAAGGACAGATGGCATATTGGCTGCTGATTTCAGGTGACTGGAGACGGTATCACCCTTCTACACCTATCCCAAAAGGATGTGCAGCAGTAATACAGCTGTAACCCTCCACCAGCTGCAGTGCAACACTGTAACATCATTAAACACTCCAAGGGTGCTGTACAGATGGGGGTTTGCTGTTCATATTCATATTAACTGGGAGTTTTCAGTGGCATCCTTTGTCAGTGAGAGCTGCCTGTTGTGTTCAGTGTTTGCATAATGCTGTAAATCCAATTTGTCAATGGGCTCTGCCTGGCACTGTTCCAAACCACCGTGTAACACGTGAGAACCAGGTGCTCAGCAGGACAAGAAACTGAGTGACATACACACCTGTATGACAGAAACACATATTTCTCTTCTTTTCCTGCTTTATTTAGCTTTATAAAATTTTCTTTTTAACTCAGATCCACATGCTTCTGGAATGACCAACTTTTGGCACTTACAGCAGTGCTGCAACTCCTTTAATAGCATTTGAAATTTACTTTTAGGGCTTTTTATCTTTTATTCAATGTTCATGTGTTTATTGCATATTTCACTTGGTTAATTTTTTTACTTCAAAGTGAGCATGCCAAAAGACACATTAAATCCCAACCTTTAGAGCTTTGTTTTATAAAGACATGAAAAATACAAACTGGGTAATAGGTACCTCTAGCAATAATAATAGTAATAATAAAATCCTTAGATCTGCTAGTTAAAAGAGAAAAAGTGAATGCTTAGAAGGAACCTCCCATAATGCAACTTTCTGAACAGTCCCTTTTTTCAGCTCTTCTTTCTATTCTGGCAACTTTTAATGGCTCCTGGCGTAAACAAATACCATAAGGATTCCTCTAGTTTTACAAAAACCCCTCCAGCTCAGTTTTGGATCTTTTCTCTTCCTCAGGCAGGAGTTTGTTCAGCCTGACCCTGCAGCCTTGGTCTTTTCTTTTTTAAACTCTACATGCCAAAATATTCTTGAAACCATACTCAGTTGTTATAGGGAAAGGAAAAAGACCTCCCTTCCCTTGTTCTCATGTCCAACTATTGTCAGTCTCAACCTGAGTGCCTTGCTAGTGGTATATAAGTTTATATGCTTATTATGGTATTTAATGTGGTACACGTTGGCCAATGCCACTTGAAACCATTATGTAAACAATGCAGAGCTGGACTGTTCTCAGTCCTCTATATAAAAACCATAGTGTGGGGTAATTTAAGCTTCATACTATACATATATATTTTTTTTTAATATAAAAACTCCAGCTCTGATTCTAATTAAAAATATTGATATAAAAGCAAGTTAATAAGGCACATAAAATTTCTTCATATGTCCTGGTGGGACTTTCGAACTTAATATTATCTTTCCCCTGTGATTGAAAACAAAACATCCATCCAATATGCTTCTGTGCTGAAACTGGGTGAACTTGTCATGTTCTCATCTTCCATTCAAATGAAAGGATGCTCTACAACAGTAAGGTTTCAAGTGCAGATTTTAGAAAGGGTTTGAAGATTGTTTTCATTGAGAGATTTTATAAGGTCTTTACGAACTGGAGTACCAGTGACGTGAACTGGAGTACTGAAGTGATGTCTTCCGTGGAGATGCAAAGAACTCCTACAATAAAGCTTGTTTTCTCTAAGAGTAGCCAAGGCACTATCATTTAAGTCTCTACTGCCCTCTCCTGTGACAAATAACACAATAAGAATGAACAAATAGTGATGAAAACAATGGAAGAATTCTGCTGTCATTGTTCACTCTGGTGCACAAAAAACAAGATTGAATCCCCATCTCCAAATCCTGTAATAATTACAGTCCTTGATCCCATGAAATTTTACTTTTGCTTTTCTCTTCATAATACTTATTCTTAATTATTGTTTTATCTAGCCTCATTGGAAATTTAAAACTATGGAAGAATATTCTGCAAAATTGAGTTTTAGTTGAGTTTAGTTGATGCTTAAGTATGTTTAGTACATCACATGCCATAGAATTCCTCTTCCAGGATGATAATTTCCTCTTTCTTTTCCCTAGTTAGCAGGAGAAATACCTAAATGTAGTATGACTTTTGGTAAAGGCCTTACTGAGAAGTAATTTTTCAATAACAGTGTTCTTCATTCTTTTGTTTCCTGGAGTTGCAGGGTAGTAAGGAAAATCCACAAGGTGCCAGCAAAACCCTGCAGATATGAAATTGTTTCTAATCTGGAGGATGGCAGCGTATTTTCTTATGCTATTAATTCTTGTTTTTAAGGTGAAGGTTTAATACTGTTACTCAGGAAAAGTTTCACATTTTCATGTCTCTACAAGAATTGTGTTCCATAGGCAATTGTGAAGCCTTCAGCTTTCTCGAGCTAGTATTCATATAAATGTCACTGAGGAAATCACTGTTTGCAGTAACCTCTGTGTTCGTGTTGGAGGCCCCTTGAAAGACAATTCTGTGATCTTCCTTGTGTCAAGTGCCACGAGTGCTAGAAAGCTGATGGTCTGAACACGTTTACTCTACAAAGTCAGATTTTAAATAAAACCCCTTGAAATCTCCTACCTCAGTGTTCTTTCTCTTACATAGAAACACAGAATAAGGAAGGTAAAACACAGAAAAAATCAGGTCTGAGTACATTTCCTTAAAATAACATGCAAGACACAAAGCATGTTAAATCCACAGGGTTACACAGACTGTTTTGCCTCCTTATTCCACTCTGTGATGTAATGTTTTCTCAGCCACTGCTATTCATTGCAAAGCAAAATCTTCAACCACCACAACAGGGATGCAGAAGGGAAACCAAGATCAACTTCTAAGCCCTGGCAGATTTTGTCTGGTGAAATACACACTAGATGACCACTGGATTTCCTACTTAGGACAAAGAAAAATACCTAAAACTGTCTGAAATTCTGTGTCTGAGAATTATGACAATTTTCTCCTTCCCCCAAATTTGGTGATCAGTAAATACAATGAAAAATGTAAGAAGCTATGTCTAAAAATAGCAAAATGTGTTTAAACTAGAATACTGAGGGTTTTCTAAGCCTTGTCATCTAAAAGCAATAAAAGCACAGAGTATATAGAATTATCATAGCTTGAAATTATCAGTATAAGAAGATTAAACAGCTCAATTCCTTTATTTTCTTCCTATGACTGAGTTTATCTTCATTGACGCAGTAGCCACGGAACAAGACTGTCAGACTTCAAAGGCAAATATAAGAATTTTAGGTTTCATCATTACTGCTATTTTATAGTTTTATCAGTTTCCCTACCTATCCCTCAGTAGGAAAACAATTTTTTCATATACAATAAATAGGAATTCATAAAATTTCTAGTATGGGAGTGGAGGAAATTAGGTGGAGGGTTTTATTATCTGAGAAACTACAAATCTTGGTTTTTATATTTTGTTAAATTCTAATATCTACAGTGAAAACAATGGATGAACAAGTGGTAACAGATTAGCTGTTTTAGAATACAAATTTCAGTAATGGTTTCTGGTTTTTTTACGGCACATTAACAGCTTTTATGCTTGTTGACCTCTGAATTCAGTTGT
Source organism: Caprimulgus europaeus (assembly GCA_907165065.1). Next base: position 34,928,563 of record OU015534.1, read on the forward strand.
TGAGACTGAACACTTTGCAAAACAAACAAACAAAAAATAGCACTTAAACCAGGCAGCCATATTCGAAGGCCATTTAAAATATTTTAGATTTAGTATTTTGTTAGGTGTTTGTAGGGAGTTTTTTTGCTTTCTTTCAAACAACTAGCACTTGTAACTGTAGTGAGTATTTCTACTGTCACGTTCTCTGTTGCTGAAGAGATGTCCTTTTTCAAACACATTCCACCCAGGCAAATCGAGAGAGTTATTATCTGAGACAGTAGTGGCAATATGGAAACCTGTATGCTGAGGAATTCATACAAATCAACAAACAAATTATAATCAACTAGGGAGATATAATTGATAGCTTTTGTATTTTAGAGCTTTAAAAAAGTGCTATAGAAGTGGCGGTGTCTCGTTTTAACTAGATTACAGTTATAACAATAATCTAAGTTTGTTGAGAGGTTTGTACAATGTGTATCTTTCTTTTATTCTCTAACAGATCAGAACAATCTTTTAACTAATCTTCTCTTAAACTCCAGGTATGCTCTGCTCATCTTGCACTTCAATGTTAAAATTATTTTAATACCTGTCAATAATAAGTGATGCCAATATGATGGTCAGTGATAATAAACACTTGTATCTGAAAAATGCTGGCTAAAAATCCTACAAATCTTTGCTATAGCACATGTTAAATTCATACCCATATTATGAGTGATTGCTCTCACTCCAATTTTAGTTCTTGCCCAAGCAAGGAATGTTTTTTGCCTTCACAGGACAATTTTGCTGACTTTAAGTGTTTTTTTCAACAGCTAGGTTAACTGATGGTGGGCTGACAGCCCAGTAAAGTTAGAATCCTGTTATTTTTTATATTATTTTTTATATTATTTCAGCTTGTCATTTTTAAATACATAGCGTGCCCATAGACATATATCCTGCCCCTTGGCAAGTGTTGTCACATAGGCAGAATATTGCCCACATCATAAGTGATAACGGGTACTGCAAAATATTGCATAACATTCCAAACGTGTTTTGTTGAAGTCTTCTTCTTGGGAGACCACTACCCAGCTCACCATAAAGATTAATCAGCTATGTCACTGCTAAGTTGTAGTAGGTTCTGGCATAAGAACTCCCACCCTGTAGAGGAATAATTTAGGAAACAACTTGTCAGCCCTGCATGCTTTACAGTGACCTGCCAGAATACCCATTAGGCATAGATGTTTGCTTGAATATTTCCAGTAGGGACCATTTTTGCATGCAAGCTCCTTGTGGAAGATCTGAGACTACATCATAAAGATAAGGAAATGCTTCATTCTTACATGTTAAAGTCACTTTAATGAATGCAAGTCTGAAAGCAAGTGGAGAATACTTGTTTTTCAGTCAGAGCATGACCTAAGTCTTCAAGCCATGGGTAAGGCAGGCTATTTATTAATCTGATCACAGGCTACCATGGCTGTCCATCATTGCATATATTTAATAGTGTTTCTTACTGAGCATTTTTTGCACAAATTGTAGTATTACTTTTTAAGACAGTTTTGTACTTTTACTTGAAAAGTTGTTTGTTTTTTCTTCAGTGGAGTAGTCACCCATGAAATGGTAAGCTTGGTAAATACTGTGTCTTTGGGGCATCAAGCTTGAAAAGCTTGTCAGCAGAATCAAGTCTTCCAGTTTTCAGACTGTTCCAGTTCACTGGTTAGGTCCATGAGGAAAGGACAGTTTGAGCATAGGTCAGGACCCTACTGTCATTTTTACAGCAAATTTCACCAAATTTCTCTATAGTGATACTCTGAGAACAGCAGAACCAGTGTGGCACAGACCACATGCATGGAAGGAATAATTTGACTAGATCGGTGTAAAGGTACTATATACATTAACAATTAAAAATATGAATAGGGTTAACTGTTCATTACATAAGAAATTCAGGCTATTTAACTAGCTGATACAAGAAATAAGACAATAGAAATGAAAATAATCAAAAGCAAAGAAAAATTTTTGTCATTTATAAACAGAATAATATTAATCCCTTGAATCTTGAGCTGGAAAGAGGACTGAAATAATTGGCATCTTAGATTGAGGAAGAAGAGTAATCAAAAGCTGATTGTAAATGTTCTTACAACATTATCAAATTTACAGTATTAGTATATATTTTATATATTTTAATATATATAAAAAAATTATATTTATTTATATATATATATATATGTATAAAAATTAGCTAAGAAAGATATATATATATATATATGTATAAAATTTATCTGTTCACATGAGAATGGTAAAGACCTGAACTGAAACAGTGCCCAGAGAGGTTGTAGTTTCTCTCTTGCAAATTTTTGAACGCTGATTGAACAAACCCTGAGAAATCTGAACTAACTCAGAAGCTGACGCTGCTTTGAGCAGCGGATTGGAAGAGAGGCTCCTGGAAGTCCCTACTAAACTAAATTATTCTAGGATTCTAACTGCTATTCTCTTGCTGCAGTGAAGTAGATGATCTCCAGCCTGATAAAATTTGTCTGTACAGTTTTAAGCCTACATAGACGTGGCAGACTTTTTAACCTACATTAAATTTTAGCTTGCTTATACCTCCCAGTAACTTGCAGTACAAATGAACTCATTCAGTTACACACCATACCACTATAGCAAGAACATAATTAATTTCAAGAATACCAATAAAGTTTACCATAATTCTAGTAACTCTAATAGATGAACCCCACAGAAATGCTTTTTGTAAAATATTTAATAGATATGTTATTTTGTTTGTAAATTGACCATTTGCATAGCATCAGATTCTGTTAATTCTGTTCCTTCATGCTGAAGCAGTGCCTGGAGCTTTGGGAGTGTGGCTAATAGGGTTTCCTAATATAGTTCATCCTTAACTAACTCTGTTAGATTAATTTTTCTATCTTTAAATTCCCTTTCAATCCATACTATTCTGTGTTTCTATGATTCTTTTCTTCATTTGACATATGTGAAATTAAGTATTAATCCATACCTTGTCTATTAAGCTAGAAGCAGCAAAATCCCGTATTTGTCTTCTACTAGCAGTTTGGACTTTGGATTCAAGGAGAAACTAGTTTCACATTTAGTGGCTTTCAGTACCTGCTTCAGTGTTCCCTTGACCCCATTTGCTTGTTCCTATCCATAGGTCTCCACTGCAGCAGGAGAGAAAATGTTTTTAGGGTTTTTTTTTTAAGAATACTATACCCAAAACTGATCACTCAAAAAACCAGTTGGGTTCTCAGGTCTGACTGTCCACAGCTGCCTTATCTGGTTCAGTGTGTGCTACATATAGAGCTGTCCTGTTACCATAGAGGAGACAGTCACTGGTAAGGAGGAATTGAGTGACAGTAAGGCATTTTAGGATGTAAGTCTCCAAGGAAATGAAAGGAAGATTACAGCCTGCAGCAAGAAGACAGTTTCATACACAAAGAGTGAAAGGATAAAAACTTTTTTATTATAACCAGGAAGAAAGTATTGATACAGCTGACAGTAAGATTTCACAAGGATTACTGAAATAAAAATTTTGACAAATTCTCCAAGGTTTAAACTGGTTACATTTATTAATTCCAGCTACCTCTTTTTGAAATAGTTAGAAATTACGATTTGACTTTCAAAAACATTTAAGGTACGTTGGCTTATAAAGGTGTTAGATCATTCACTATGTTATGTCTGGGGAAATGGCCCAAAATAGCTTTTCTTATTTAACTTCCTGTGAAAATATGTCTTTTCTGAGTTTTTTTTCTTTCAGCTGAAATGTACTTCTGAAGTGAATTCTCCTAAACAAAAAAATGAATTTTACAACAAGGAAGAAATATGCATACAAAGAGCTAGTAAAAATAGCTGGTTTGCTTGAAATTTCCCCATGAGTTCAATTAAAGTCACGTGCAGGCATCAGCAGACTCATGCATGAGCATCATGTGAATGAGTTTCTATTTTTCAGTTAACTCTTGACTTTTACTGCTGAAGGTATGGCTGCAATAAATAACTGACCTAGAGAATCTCACATTAGAAGCCTACAGCGCATAACTGGAGTCTGATGAAGGATGCATAGTGGGTTGACCTTGGCTGGCTCCCAGATCCCTGCCCAGCCACTCCCTCACTCCTTGGTAGGACATGGGAGGGGGAAAAAAAAAATCAGGGCAAGATAAAGACAGGGAATTTGCTTAGTAGTTGCTGTCATGAGTAAAACAGACTGACTTGGGAAGATTAATTTAATTTATTGTCAATTAAAATAGAGTTGGATGATGAGAAACAAAGACAAAAACTAAAACTCCCGCTATCATAACAGTCAGTGAGTACTCATACAGAAATATGGCTCAGAAGCAAATGTGACTACAGGTCAATCATCTCACTCCAGCAACAGTGGACAGCCCAGGGCCCATGGAGCTCTCCTGAAATGACAGGGGGCTGCATGCCAGTATCTTCTCTTGAGTAAGGTTGTCTATCAAGGTTGCTCCTGGTGGAATCTCGGTAAGTGACTAATAGCTGCTAAACTGTAAAATCTTACCCAAGTGATATAAAGAATTGATTGTGCATATATACAATCTTTTAGATATAAACTGTTGACTAAATCTGGGACTAGGATTGGATCCAGCTGCACCTGGACTCCTCTCTGGGAAGTTTAGAAAGCAAAGGGGTCCTTTCTGAGCCTCAAGACTCAACGGGAGGGTGTCCCTGAGAGTGGTGTCTGACCCTGTCCTCTGTGCAGGAGATAACCAAGTGAACCTCACCATGGAACCTTGCTAAATGAATGTCACATTAACCTCTGAACTTTGTTAATTCACTATATTTTATCAGTAAGTATATTGTTACATCTCTCTTATGAGTGAAGTGCATAACTCAATCTGACTCTTTCCACAACCTAGTCCTTCACAAGCTGTTCAAGCATGGATCCTTCCACAGACTGCAGTCCTCTGGGATAAACCTGCTCCAGTGTGGGCTCTCCATGCAGCTCCTACAGGAAATATTCTCCTTCTCCTGCATGGTGTCCACCAAGATCTCAATATTTTAGCTTGGTTTTGACAGATGATTGCAATATAATCTATCATTTTATGTATTCTACAGTAATAAAATATGACTGCCAAACACCTCATCTTTAGAGTCACAATGTACTGCTTCTTCCAAAACATCTCATGGAAGAGATTCTACTGAAAGTGAAGTTGGTGAAATTCCATCTGTACACCAGCAGCACATTTGCCCAGATCATTGTAACAGAAATTTGTTTCTGTGTGATGTCACATCTTTCTCTGTATAAAAATGTTAATCCAAATATTACTGAAATCCCATTCTAAAGGTGAGTCTGTTGTTCATTTTAATACTGGCAACTGCTCAACTGAAGGTACTTTTAAAAAAGAAGCAAATACAAGTTGAGATTTTGATCCAGGATCTGTTCATTTTATGCTTGCTCCATTCATACACTCACCCCCAAACGTTACCTTTGGGTCAACATGGGAAGTGACTGTGCAAGTTGACTCAGTTTGACCATTCTGAATTTCATTATAAATATTATTTCTTATTCCTTTTCAGACATAATTATCTTCATATTCCCCTCTTTATTTTAAGCACACTTGAAGCTTTTTATTTGTACAGAAAAGAAAGAAACAATGTGCTAGAAAATGCTAGAAGATCATTGGAAAATAGAACATGTCCTTTGAATTCTTTCAAGTGTTTGGCTGAATTTCTCAGTGTTATTTTGTCAAGAAGGGACAAACACTATTATTCTTTTGGTGATTACTTCATATTTTTACAAAGGTTTTTATACACAGAGCAGATGATGCATTACCTGTATTTTCTACTATAAAATTAGTGAGTAATATCTTTTCATCATTATATCTGAGGATGCACTACAGTGTCTTCAGCTGGATTGCCTTTGGTGCAAGGCCAGTAACCATAGCAAATTAATGAACTCCTTGTTAGTAGTCAAAATGCTGACCTAACAATCCCATTTGTATGTCTGTTAGAATCAAGTTGAGTCCTGCTGATAAGTCAATGATTATTGTCCTCTACAGGAGTCTTTAAAAATGATTAATCAGCTGGTTAGTTTTTATTGCATAGTTTTGTTAAGCCAGAAACTTGGAAAATAAAGACAGAAGACTTAGGTAATAAATGTTTTAAAAACTCATTGAAATGAAAATAGGATTTTTTAGGGGGCTTTATTTCACCTGATAAACAGTGCCCCTGACAATCTCCTTCCTTGTTCTGCATAAACTGCAGTCCTATATAATTTCATCAATTTAAATCCACAGGCATAGGGTCACTTATGCAATCATTCAGCCTTTTGTTTCCTAGGTAACAGCCTTGTCAAGAGATGAAATATGGCCACCCACTTTCTTCTCCTCTATTATTTCTTCTCATGTTAATCCATATAATTCATTAGTTTCTTTCTCCTCCTCCTCTTTCCCTCTTTACACTCAGTCATTTTGTTTAGTTGAACGTTGAATAGAACATTTATTTAGCCCTTCATTTGTACGAAAAATAGGCAAGTAGTTAGATGAGAACAGTTAAAACTTGACAAATTAATATACTAAAGAGTGTGTAGTCTATAGGTAGACACTTTACTTTTTACTCTGACAGAAGGACAAAACATGGCTTTGCAAACTATAACAGCTCTGCACACAAATTGAGCAAAGCTAAGAAAATTGAAAATACTGTGGTTTTTTCTTTGTTGCTTTTTTTAGATCAATATGTAGAACAATCATTTCTCTAATTAAATTTCAATTAGCATTTGCACTTGAAAATCACAGTAAACTAAATTTCACAATCACATTCTATATCAAGTCTAAGTGGTTTTATTGCTTGGAAAAATGATTTATCTTCTATATCCAGATAAAGATACCTTTACTATGCTGTATCAAATAAGCATAATTGTTAAATCTACTGTATTATCTCTGCTGGTGGTGACATTTTTGAACAGGATTGTGCTATCCATATTTTAGAAACATCCTTGCAAATTCTAATTTTCAACTTTTTGTTCCTGACCAACTCTTTTCCCCAGAGAACATTGAATTTTTGTCTCATTGTTTAACAAATCTTACTCTTACAACACAAAGTCTATGATTCCCTTTTTTGATAGGTTGGCCTCAGAAGACCATGTTAATTGCTCCATGATAAATCTGCAAAAGTCTATAAAGCTGTGATAAACCTTGGATCATGATCATTGTGTATCCTTTCCTCAGAACACGTTGCTATACCAGTTTCTATTGATCACAAAATTATCTAGCTCATCAGCTCACATTAAGGTTTGTTTAGCACTCTGTTAGTACAGTTTCATTCTAGTTCTATGCTGGTAATGGAAAATCAGGTGCAGCTAAACCAGCATGAAAATTATGTACCACAATGGTGAATCAAATCTTTTGATTTTCTCTGCTTTCTCAAGTCTTTTCATTTTGGGGTGCAATCCAATTATCTTAAATGAAAGCACATTAATTGCAAGTATAAAATCCCAAATGGTGTTATCTAAATGTCTTCCAAGAAAGTGACTCCCCAAACTTAATTCAGGTTTAGCACATATGAGACATAAAGAACATTTACTGATATTACTATTGATGAAAGCAGCTAATTGCATTATTCTACCATGCACTGAAATAACTTCTAGAAGATGGAAACCCAGGAAGCAAAAAAACCAACCAAAGAAAATATCCTCTCCCAAAGACCTTATTTCAAAAATAAATATTATTTCAGAATGAATAAGGAATATAATTAGAAGCTTCAAAAAATGTAGGACTACATCAAGACTTCACAAAAAAAACCCCAAAAAGTTTGATCATGAGATATGTTTTTATCTACAAGCAGATATGAGAATAACTTCCAGTTTATTACATCATATTTATACAACATTCAGCCCATGCTATAGAACTTCCATTTATCACTCATATTTAAGTTTTTTTTTTCCTTGAAATATAACAAGGCTTTTACAATTTTTCTCTATCTTCTCTGAAACACTGTAAATTCTCTTAACAGGACATAGGATTCACAATGGGATAGAAACTGGTTTGAATGACACTAAAATATCTCTGAGACCTGCTTAGTGAGTGCATCTTGTAGAACTAGCATCCAGACCCTGCACATTTTGATCAGTGTGGGATATTTTGTCAGTGATTAGAGAGTATTATTTGTCCTAATTCAGAGTTCATAATGTGTTCCACTTCCCAAGATCACCTGGAAGTGATTTTTAACAAATACTCTGGTAGTCAGGGCACTTAATACATATTGCACACAACCTTGGCTGCTTCCTTCCTCTGGCCCCTTCTAGTTGAGATCCTGGCCTTTTCAATACTTGGTTTAAGGTCATAGAAGCACAAGGTGTTGGTCTTTCTTGCACTGCAGGTTCAGCCAAGAGATTGCAACTTTTGAGCTCTATTGTAGAAGCAGATTATAGTATGCAGAAAAACTCTTTAATCTTTTTGTGACAACCCCTTCATTACACAGAATCACCAGGTTTCTGAATTTCTGGTTCAAGGTTCTGAAGGCCCAAAGGAAAACATGAAAAAGCTGTACAAATAATATCTCTATATCACATTACTTAACACAGACTCAAGGGGAAAATGTGAGAGGTACAAAGTTCAAAATGTGCTTATTGTTTTATATTAATGGTTTGGTGTTAGTATATTCTGTGTTGAATGGAGAGAGTGAATAGTAACTATGGAGCAACTACAGTTTTTAAACTGAAAAATGATTTCATCTCTTTTGTTAACATTTTGGTTTACAAGTTAAAAAAACACGGTTCCTAAGAATACAGCTGTAAAATTTAGCTCTAGCTGATACACGTTAATGTAACGCTTGCTTGCTCACCAGTGAAGTCTTAAAGCTTAAAGGGACTTAAAGCATTAAGTTTTTAAGTCACAAAGAACTTAGAGTCTTGCCATTTGCATTGATAACTTTCAAGAAAAGGTCTATGAATATTAAAATGAATTATATTTAATATTTTTTCTTTTTTCATCCACATGCATTTGATTGTGTAATCAATTAAAGACTGAGATTCTTGGTTTCTTGATTTCTTTGATATATCAAAGCCTGAGCACCAGTTAATTCTAACTTTTTTAGACATGTGTTAAGAAAGATAGAAATAATTTGTGTCCTTTTTGTAGATAAGATAGATATATGCTTCAATTCAATTTGCAGACATGGAAAAAACATAATTACAGAATCATACAAGGAGTCATTACTAAAATAAATAAAGAAAAGTGACAGATTTGTGTTTCAGAACTTCAGGAGGTAAAAAGAAGTAGAACTGATACCAGAGCAAGTTTTGGTTTCTGTGATTTCAGCCTGATGGGAAAAGATCATCTGTCATGCTGTACAAGGGTGAGTCATGATTATGGAGAAATCTAATAAATTAGTAAAAAAAAGGAAAAGTAAAAAGAAAAGTGTACTGTAAAATATACTGTAAAAAATAGGGCTTTTTAAACAGTGCATTCAGTTAAATAATAACTTTTAAAATGTATTTGAAACTATCAAAATATGTCCACGTGCCTCCCATGCTCAGAAATGTCACGGTGTAACTCATTTTCTCTTGCAAATATTGTGGAATATTTTCTCTGTGGGAGTATGTATCTCACTTTTCAATGGGCATAATAACCCTATTATTTTAAAAAATGTGGTGTTACAAGGCCAGAGTACTTATTTTCTGTATTCTCATCTTCACATGCTTTCTGATATATAAATACACCTTGTTTCTCCCCCAGTAGTATATAGGGTCATTAGTGAGTGGAATAGGAACTATAATTTTATATGTCTGATCAGCCTATCTGTATAACAAATTCCCACATTTCAGATTTTATTGATATAACCTTGCACATAATACAGATTTATGTTGTACACAACAAAAATAACATGCTAAAGTTTAATAAAGACATTTTGAAGTTGTTGTTTGGCTTTTACTGAGCTAGTGAGATAATATTCTAAGTTTTTTCAATTGGTTTATGTTGTAAGAAATAAGGGGTGGGGAAGTCCTTGAAGACAATTGCAAAATAGCTCAGTATTTAATCAGTTCATTTGATCATTAAGGTCCCTTCTAACCTAAACCATCCTCTGATTCTCTGATTCTGTTTAGACCAGAGGAAATCTCTGTTCACTTGCTCTGGGTACAATTATCTCCTGCTGATGAAGAACATCCATCTGTAAAATTTCTCCTGAAATATAGTTTCTTAAAGATTTTGCTTAAGCAAATCTGAATTTTCAAAAACATAAAGCATATGTTAAAAGCTCTGGACCAGCTCCAGACAGGGGGAGGTAATTACATCATTGTCAAAAGCTCACCTCTGATGGCATAAGAAAAACCTGTGAAATTACGAAATTAATTTAATTTCCTGTGTCATATTTACAAGTGTGCAAAGATTACTAGCCACACAAAATCAGACCAAGATATTATACATGTAGATAAAATGTACTTATACAAGTACTTATATACTACTTATATAAGTATATATACTTATATACTACTTATACTACTTATACTACTTATATAAGTATATATAAGTACATACATACTACATATATACTTGTAGTTATAAACAACATATATATACATGTAATAAAATGTACTACACATACTTATAAGATGTATATGAATATAAAGGGCAATTTTAACCCATGAGTAATACAAATGTAAGGGAAAAAATATCATGACATAATATTGTTTCTTTACCTTTGTCTCAGCAAGAGTTTGTAGCAAGCTTTGTTTTGTCTGTGATGTTTCAAAAACAATAGTAGTTACAACTTGTTTCAGATGTGGGTTTGAAAGCTGCTCTGGTCTCAGCACATTTTATGTTATGGTTAAAGGTTCTTTAGATTATTTTTCCTTTAATAGCAGGTGCTTACAGCTGCATACAGGTAACTTCAAACAGATGCTTATTTGTGACCTGTAATTAGCAAAGCCTTTCTTAAGAAATCATTTTCATAATGATTGCAGTAGCTATACTTTCATTCTCCTGATGTGCTAAGTGTTGTAATCATCACCTGTTCATTGCCACAGTTATTGTTCCACAGACTACTAACAACCGATAGCACCATTTCACTGAAGCTTGATTCCTAATGAGTTACTAGTAATGGATATGTTAAAAAATGATCAGCCAGAGCATCTGCTGAACTGTCTGAGAAGTAATATATTTTCTACAAACAAGTCCTGCAGACAAATCTTGTTTGCTCTTTTCAAATGCCTTTAATTCCTTAAAATAGTTGATAAAAACTGACACACAAATAATGATTATAAGAAATAGATGTAGTTGAGATTTAACAAGTTTCCTAATCTTGCCAGTGATTTAGTTATGATGGATTGATGAATGAGGATTCTGATCCCAGTTGTGTTGATGTAAGCTTATAAAAAACACAGTGAATTTATATAACAATATCTCCAGGACTGTACGAGACAGTTGGAAGCAGAATCAAGCTGATGAGCCTTATATCCACTTCTGAATACAGAACCATTTCCCTGCTTGCAAGTAGCCAGATATAGTTGTGTCTGACCTGCTGTCTAGTTTGGGCACAACAGTACTAGAAAGAGCATTCCTATGGTGTCCAGCAAAAGCTTTTTTAAGCTGTTTAAAATCTTGCTTGCTCAGGTAACAAATCCATACCTGCTCTTAAACATGTCTTCATAGATCCACTGCTGTGGGACCCTCGTACATGGCACAGGCCTCTCTGGGCACTGCAGCTGAAGTGAAGACATCCTTACACTTTAAAAATCTGTGAGCCAGCAATGTGAGCTCACAGCCCAGAAGGGCAACCACATCCTGGGCTGCACCCAGAGCAGCGTGGGCAGCAGGGCCAGGGAGGGGATTCTGCCCCTCTGCTCCGCTCTCCTGAGACCCCCCCTGCAGTGCTGCCTCCAGTGCTGGGGCCCTCAACACCAGAAGGACATGGATCTATTGGATCGAGACCAGAGAAGGCCATGAGGATGTTCTGAGGGCTGGAGAACCTCTCCTATGAGGACAAGCTGAGAGAGTTGGGGCTGTTCAGCTTGGAGTAGAGAAGGCTCCAGGAAGACCTTCTAGTGGCCTCCCAGTACCTGAAGGGGCTCCAGGAAGGCTGGGGAGGGACTCTTTTCAAGGGTGGGTAGTGATAGAACAAGGGGTAATGGCTTTAAACTGGAAGAGGGGAGATTTAGTTTACACATTAGGAAGAAAGTATTTACTGTGAGAATGGTCAGACACTGGCCCAGGTTGCCCAGAGAAGCTGTGGCTGCCGTCTTGGATGAGGCTTTGAGCAACCTGGTCTAGTGGAAGGTGATCCTGTTCATGGTAGGGGGGCTGGTAGTAGATGATCTTTAAGGTCCCTTCTGACCCATACCAGTCTATGATTCTATGTATAGTTTAAAGACCGGTTATTAGCCATTTGTTTCAAACTGTGAGTAGCTTTTACCACAAATAATTATGGTGGATTACTCATACAACTGCTTGCATGCTAGTGTGATTGGTTTAGTACACAGCTCTTCATCATACCAAACAGTCAGATGTGATTAATTCTGTTTATAAGCTAACAAATTTTACAGAGTACTAGCTAAGCAGTATTGTTAATTTTATGCACCTATAATGAGGTGACCATCTTTCAATTTTTCTGATGTTGTTTATTACACTAATAAGTCCCTTTACACATTTAATCTTGTCAACACAACTGTTACTTAATGCAGTAGCTAAAAGATTATTAAGACAAATAGCTATCAAGATGAATAAATGCATCCACTAAAGGTCTTTTTTGAGGAATTCCATTTTAAGATTTGGTTAAGAGTTACCACCACAATACATAAATCCCAGAAGACTCTATCAAAATGAAAGCAAGACATTGAAAGAAATCTGAGCAATTCAAAAACAACAGTGCAACATGTACTAAAACAGTAAGGAGAGTGGAAAGATTAGGTGGAAAGACAAATATAAAGTAATGTGCAGGTGGAGCTTTCAGCAGTTGTCCAGCTACAACTGCTGTCAATATCAGAAGCCAATCTGAAGCTACATCAGGAAGGTTTGCTCCACTCAGCAATCACAGCACTACCAACTGCTGGGAAGCAGCAAGTGCCACAGCTCTCTGAATGCCTCTTTGCTCACATCTTAACTCCACAGGGGTGTAAAACACTCTAAGTGTGGCATTAAACAACAATTAATTGTTATTTGCGTGACTGTTGTAGGAAAAACAAACAAACAAACAAAACAAAAAAAACCCAAACCAACAGAAAAAGCAGACTCAAATGACTGAGACAGCAACATTTGAAAAGATACCTGAAAACAAATTAGGCCCTTTCTTACTCTGCAAAATGCTCTGTTTTGCAAATGACTTTTGTTTTGATTACATGCTTAACCAAACAATTTTACAGTGTCCATCAGTTTATATTTCTATGTTACCAATGGCAGGTTTTTTTCATGACTGTTTTTAATTCTACAGTATACAACAGAATTAATGTACTTACTTTCCTATCAGTCTCCCTAAGTTTTAAATTCACCTAGTTGATTAATAGTCAAGGTATCATTATTAGTCCTACTATCATTATTCATGTTGCATGAGGCTTACATTTCTAAGTGTTCAATATAATGTGACTTCAAAAAGGGTCACAGTTATGTTAATAATGACAGTATAATTGTGACTTATTAGAAATGATAATTCAATATTCACTACATTTTAATAACATTTTTAATGAAAATCATGAATTGGGCTAACATCATATATAAAGGATATTACTTAAGGGTATGATCTGGGGAATGGTATGGATCAAATCCTTATCTGATGTAGTTTTGGTTGCCATCACAGAGTGAAGTTTAATTACTTGAACTGAGAAGCTGGCACACAATTGGAAAATGTGCTCTGGGTTTATGGATCTGCAAACAGAATAGGACCTAATTTCTCTCACAATTTTGTGAAGTCATACATTCTGACTGATTCATTAGCTGCTATTATGATCTTAACAATAGCTTTTTCAGCACTCATACCCTATTTGAGGCTTCCTACTGTCGTCCTATGAACAATATTAAACCTCTGCTGAGACAATGTTTAGATCATCCCATGCTACCTTTTTTTCTGAGTACATGTCACATTTATAACAAAGCAGTTAGTACTCCTGTTACTGACCAGCTTGCAATGGAGCACAACCATCAGAGGATTTGTCTGATATGTCAAGGTAAAGGAAATAATGACAGATGCCTTGAATAATTTTTGTGTCATGTTCATATTGTCTAATAGCCTGAGCTATCCTGCCCTACAACATCCTATGACACCTCACTAATGTACTCAGGGTGGGTCGCTCCAAAGGGTCCTGCGCCCCCACTCTTTTACAAAGGCATTATTTAAAGTACACACACATATATATTCATTAAATTTAGGATGGGTTAAGCTAATTAGTTTAAAAAAAAAATTAACATAAGTTCACTCCCCTTCACACTTGCGCACTGCCTCCTGTTGGTGCTTGTTAGCACCCTTGTAGACCTCTAGACCAAACAAAGCAGCTTTTTACCTCAGCCTGCAGGTGCTGCACACCAGTTCCTTCTTCTCTTGCTTCAGCCTGCAGGTGCTGCACACCAGTTCCTTCTTCTCTTGCTTCAGCCTGCAGGTGCTGCACACCAGTTCCCTCTTCTCTTGCTCCAGACTGCTCACACACCAGGCACCCCAAGGCCTTGGCTGATAGTGTGGAATAGCTTGTTAGTTCTTGTAGAAGTTTCCCACTTAGCACAGACAAAACAATCTAAACTTGAAGTTTCCCACCTAACACAGAGACAAAATGAAACTCAGCTTATTTTCTAAAATCTAATTCTTAATACAGAAAATAAATGAATAAATCTAACTCTATTTTATATGTTCCCATATCATTGGTTAATATTCTCTGCTCACAGAATTTGACAAGTCTTTCCAAAGGTGGATGTACTAAATATATTCATATAGCTTAATCTATATATGTTGTATTAATTATGTTTTCACTCTATCATCCATATTTATTATTCTGTATAACTGAAGTATGATCAACATAGTTTTAAAATAAACATTTGTAAACTAAATGACTACAAATTAAACCTTTTTAAAGGTCTAGAAAAAATAATTCCCAAAACATTAATCTAAGCATTCTAGCCATAGTTGTATTTCTTATTGAAAAACAATGTCAAATGCAAGTTTGATCATGTTGAGAAAAAAATATGCTGGAGGAATGTCAGCAGAGATCAAAGAGGATCAATCACTCTTGAAAGGTACAGAAAAAGAAAAGCTATGCAACCTAAGGCAAACAGTGACCTTAAAAAGGCAGAAATGGCAAATCCTTGCATGAAAATGTTCATGCCCTCATAGCTGCTTGGTGACAACTGCTTAAGGAATTGTTGTGTCCAGTGACGCTGCTGAAAAGTGAATTTCTGGAGTAGAACTCAGAGTAGCAATGAGTTTGTGTATGTGGCTGTGGAGATTTCAGCCATATGAGTTATCAGAATGAATTCCTACTGAGGATATAAATCACTCTTTTTATCACAAGATGACAAAAATCAATTAGAGATTAACAAGTGGTGAAATATCTGAGTTCCTATTACTGCACTAGCTGTTTTGTCAAGCTGAAACTTTTAATCTGTTCTTCCTGAAAATACTTCACAGTGCCATCACTTCTCATATTTTCATCCTGATTTCTGCCATCCTGAAGCAGTTTTAGATGCAGTGCTTAAGAAATCTCCAACTGAGCATTGGAGAAAATGGTTTGTTTGGAAATTAGGTTCTGCAACAACATGGAAGAGATCATAATGCAGTTGGACAATCAGAATGGCTTTTGCTTGCTTTCCATTTTTCTGTGGGTAAAACAGAAGGCTGCTGAAAAATACTGAAGCAGTTGTCAGGACTTTTTTCCTAAACATCTTGGGATTGGGCACTTCACCTCATTTGCTATCATTTCTAGCTTTCGTGTCTATGAAGAAAATACTCCTTGGAAAAGCCTCATAAGATAAAATAGACTCATGGTAGATTCGTGAGGTATGTTAGAGAATTCAGCAGAG
This sequence comes from Caprimulgus europaeus, assembly GCA_907165065.1. Next base: position 34,944,477 of record OU015534.1, read on the forward strand.
AGCCCTCTTACAAAATAATTTTGAATAAATTATGTAGTAAATGGCTTTACTGAAGTTGATGACTCTCTGGAAGTCCTCAAATTAAACAAAAGCTAAAAAACCCAGCATCTGCTTTTAGAATTGATTTCTAACTGTTGATGAAAACTCCACCTCTATTAAATTTTACCATGTGGATTTTCTCTATTTACCTAACCATTTTCCTTTTCCCTGTTTATATTTGCACTAATTTAATTTTACTTTCATTCTAAAGTGAATTCCAGGAAATCTTTTGAATAGGAAAAAAAAAAAAGAAAAAAAAAAAGGAATTTTAGTGAGATAGATAGACAGATATAGTAAAAATAGATTTGGTAAATCTAGTATTACCTGTAACCTGTATACATCATTGATATGAATATACAACAATCTAATTAAATATGGGAGCAAAAATCAAAGACCTTTCCATCAGTAAATCAAGTTAACATATGTCACTAAAAGAGTATTATCCCTTCTTATGAAAGGTTTAGAGATGTTATACTTTGTAATGGTCACCTCAAGTAAATGGAATGGCTTAACTCTTTCTCTGAATAGAAGATTTTAAACCAAAACAAACATGTTATGCCTTTAAGCCTTTTAATTCAATCTCTTCTGAGAAACGGAATAACAATGCTGAGACCTTGGAGACTGACTTTGAATTTTGGATTCTTTTCAGCAGTAGATAGAGTATAAATTGCAATGTTTGCTTTGGTTATAGGATCTAGTCCATGAATTTTAGGCAAGGACTGAAACTTTCAGATCTACTGGGGCAGTAGCAGACCTGGTCACACAGATAAGTACTTAAATATTGTTTTAATTCAACTTCAGAGCTTAAGCAAATTGTGGATTTGAGGTAACCTCACAATGTTATGACTATAAACAAGTGCAGATCCTTTTTCTATAAGCTGGAGAAACCTTAGTGCTGGCTATTCATGATTTTGCCAAACAGTAATTAATTGAAATTAAGAGATTCTGTTCAGTGTTAAAAGTTCTTTTCAAATAATTTATGTAAATTATTTCCAAAAATACAAAAAAAAAAAAAAGGGAGAAAATAGGTAAAATAAAACATGCCTAAAAAATTCTGACTCTATGAAAAGTTTAATTTGGCATTTGATGTTTATGAGGGATTGTGTTTAAATTATTAGGTTAAAAATAAGAGAGAAAATATCAATATTGGTTTTAATTGAAAATTTTAAAATCAGTGTTTTTGCATAATTTTTGTGACATCAATGAAGAGCCTGCAGGTTTTTAAACATAAAGTTTAGTAAAATCAAATTCAATTAATATCTTGATATTTTCAAATCTCTGTCCCTGATTAGTGTCAATAAAATAATACTATCCCATAAACTTAGTTCTGTTGATTTGGGAAGTTATTTATAGGACAATGAGAGTGATAAGTTTCCGAAGTCTTCCTTCCTATCCAAGCAGCTGGGAGGAAATAATTTTACACATGCCCTGAATAAGGAGGCTCTAATTAGTCATTCAAAAATATCTGGTTAATGTCAAACTTTGTTCGAGGCTACACAGTTATGTAATGGGAGGTCAGGCTCTGCATTTGTCCTGAAGGAGAGAAATTATGTTCATACTGTTGGGAATCTTTCTAGCTAGATATTTATAATTGTGAAAGATTTAGCATATGAAATATCAGTGTAGATTAAATAAGTCTATGTTTTACTTTTTAATATGAGACTATATCACGAGAGAATGAAATGATGTAATTATTTTAAAATACATTTTGAAGTGGAAAGCTGGTAACAGGGTTTGTTGTCCCCAGTGGAACATGTGCTTTAAACACTCTTTGATCATTTATACTGGAAGTCAAATACTACAACAGGAATGAAAAAGAACACTAACTCTTAGAGTACTAATTAAAATGTGCCAACTCAATAGATCTTAGTTCATTTTCACGTGGAACCTCATTAAGGCAAAGTGTTCTATACAAATTAGTCTTTACAAACAGAACTACGAGCAGTTGTTAATGAGATTTCCATGTGAAGTATTATCTGCCAAATTACAAAACTAAGCCAATAAAATGCATCTCATGGTCGATTATGTCTAATGTCTATTTGTTCAATTGGGGCATTGGTTCATTTTTTTCAGTGCCATCTTGCAGGTACTTATATGACTTTAGGATGTGGTGACTTGCTTGCATTGGTGTCAGTATTTGGATGTTTAAACAAAAGTTTATTTGAGTTGATATATAGAACTGTTAACAAAACGGACTTTCCTTTATATCCTGTTCACATTTTAGGCACCTAATGTCTTTCCAGCAAATGTTAACAAAGCAAGATAAAAAATATATATATATTTTTAAAAGCAACTCAATTAAGAATAAATAAAGCTTAGAGATAATGGAAGATGTAAAGCTTGTTTGGTGCCAAGTAAAAAGAACAAGACTTTAACACATTTAGGGCTGGATCCTGTGTGGGGTCTGTTAGATATGAGAAAATAATTAGAGCCTTCAAATATTACTCTGGTTTTAAACAGTGGAACAAGAGGTAGAGGGTCTCAATTAAAATGTGGAGGCTTTTTAATCCATTGTGTTCATTAAGATTATGGAAGTTTTTAAATTGAAATATTATTCTTTTTAAAGTTTTGAATCACACCCTGGATTAAGATAGACCAGGCTTAAGTCCCACTGATTCCTTTACCATCACCATACATGGATTACTCAGATGAAATGTGGAAAAATCTCTGTAGACAGAAATCTCTCAAATTAGGATACAAAGTCTAGAGAAGAGGCTAAAAAACACTGTTAAGGAACCAAATCTCTCTTTCAAACAGTTATAATGCATGATTATCCAGTTCCATGCCACGACAGAACACACTGCTGGATGCCTTCTTTAGAAATCAAATGTTCCCAAATTTCCAGACCCAATCCTTCTAGGAATGCAGATGTTATGCTACCTCAGTACCATGAAGCAACGTACACAGACTGTCTGGATGTCATCTGGGAGGTGACTCTGGCTGCTGCCTGCTTTCCCATGGGCAAAGCCAGGCTGATCTGAAGCCCAACTGTGGGAAGTGAGGGTAGGGATGATCTAGGGGTAGAACCTTGCTACGAGTGCTACTGCTAGCATGAAGAAAAGAGAAGAGGTGGCTAGGGACATGGATTTATGGATTATTAAGAGGATTTTTGTTCAAAGATGGTTAATCATTGTTGGTCTCATGTGACATATAGCTGGATTTGAGAGATGTGTTTGTGTATTGTGCAGTTAGTTGAAAAGAGTAGTATGATTAGAAAAGAAATTCTATTTAATGTCCTTTTAAGAGCTATTTTTTTTATATATAAGTCCAGCTGTTTCTCTGTTTCACACTTTGTTTTCTGGTATAGCAGGATTTAAAATTCTTTAATTCACAAAATTTAAAATTCTAAAATGTCACAAAATTTGAGATTAAGCATTAATATTGTACTGTACTACTTTGTAATTTGGATATTGGATTTAAAATATCATTAACTTGATTTTAATGAGGAGTTTATTAGCTTGTCAAGCATTCTTTTGATGCAAGGAATTATTCCTCATGGAGGAAGAATAAGGGTACAGTGCAGCTTTGTAGTACTTTTCTGAACGAGACATTTAGTAAGCATTCTGTGAAAGGTAAGTATTACTACACATTGTAAAATTTGATCCTGAGGGATCCATTTTCACTTTGGAAAATATTTTTTTGTTGTTTCTCAGATATATAAGGTTTATCTTTGAAGAATTCTTACAGTATAAATATTTTCCTAGGGGTTTTTTTTTTATTATTTATTTGTTTTCAGGAGTATGCAAGTACTTATTTGGTGTGATAGCTGAAGCAAAACAATCAAGTAAACATGTTTTGGTTCAAATGGAAATACTTTTTTTTTTCATTTACTTCTGATATAGCTTTGCAATTTGTAATTCTGATTTTTTTTTTTCCTATAATATAGTTTTTTTCTGTTGCTTTTCTGTTGCAGTGATACTTCAGTCTGACATCTTACTGTTGCCACTTTGTTTCTGTGGGGTAAGAAGTAACCTGTAAAAATTAACGTTTATTTTCACTTATGATTACAAAATGTTGCAGCATTAATGTTGCTATATTATTGGCAATTTACATTACTTGGGGTTTGGGATTTTGCAGGACTTTAATCAGATAAGGAAATAATGAATTTATTTTGTGGTTTTCTACAACAGCATCCTTAATTTTCTTAATGGCATCTTCTCTTGTGCCAGCCTATTGGGTTCACATGGCAAGGATTTGGTAGCTGCAGGGGTGGCTTCTCTGGAAAGGTTCCAGAAACTGCCCACATGTCTGACAGAGCTGGTTCTGGCTGGCTCCACTGATGGCCAAAGCTGAGCCACTCAACAACGTTGGTAGCACCTCTGTGATAACATATTTAAGAAGGGGAAAAAAACGTCTGCACAACAGCAGCTGAGAGAGGAGCAGGAGAAACAACTCTGCAGACACCAAGGCCAGTGACGAAGGAGGGGAAGGAGGTGCTCCAGGTGCCAGAGCAAAGAACACCGTGATGACCCATAGAAACCCCCACACTGGAGTGATGATCAGGTGGGCAGTATCCCAGTGTGTTCTCCAAAGATATGTGCAGTTTGTAGAATCACGGGATAGCCGAAGTTGGAGGTCATCTAGTCCAACCACTGCTCAGAGAAGACTGCCTAGGACCATGTCCAGTTGGGTTTCAGATACCTCCAGGGACTGAAGCTCCATGGGCTCTCTGGGCACTTATTTACTAATGACCAGTACTCTGACACTTGTAAGACTGAGGGATCTGTTTCCACTTTGTGCTCCTCCTCCTATTCCTTCTCAGCCTGTCCCATTTAGAGCACAGGCTTTCAGGGAAGACAAAAGATGCACTGATTTTTTTTTCCTGTAGACACTCAGAGAAAAACTCTTCTTTCTCTTTTCACATAGGAAATTCCTTGCAAGTCAAGAAGAACAAAATATGTGTTGAGAATCATATGAATCAAAAGAAAAGGTTACAATGGGTGTTGGCTCTTAGAAGTGATTTCATAACTATCACTTGTTTATAAAAGTCTCTTAATATAGGAATTAATAAAACAATTTAGAAAGGACTTTAGGAGATCTTCTAATCTACCTCTGCTTCAGTCTGTATCATCTAAACCTAAGCCAGTCCTGACAGATATTTTTAAAAGTTAGCTATAATTAGGTTTTTACTAGCAACAAAAGGATAGAACTGTCTACAATAGGGAAAGAAAAGATTAGTGTGTTGTTCCTAACAATGTTAGCTGTTTAGAAATTATATGGAACTGCTGAATTTAATCTGAGATAATAAAAGAATTGGTTGAACAGCAATGCAGGATTTTGAAAAGATTTCTGAGGAGAGCATAGAGAGCAATTGTGGTTAAAATAAACATGTTCAAAGAGGACTGATTGGAAGAGCAAAGGCTGAATAGCCTTACAAAGAACAAGTGAAGTAGGCAAGCAGCAAAACCTATCTGAAGAAGGAAATATTTGAGTAGGCAAGGAGCAAAACATGCCTGTATCCATGCTGGGTAGTACCAGAATCAGCTAAACTAGATCAAGAAATAAAGCCATTAGGACATTAAAGCAAACATTCTAGTAGGAAGGATGGGTAGATGTCGCAGTAGATTGGGATATGTAGTGCAGTCTCTGTTGATGTCTTTAAGACCCTTTTGTGAGGCAGAATTTCTACAGGAGCTCTCAATAGTCTTTCCAGCTCTGCCCATTGGATATTCTAGAGAAGATCTAATAACAGCTTTGACAGCCTACTGCAAATTAAAAAGTATTCTCATACATATAGTTGTGGAGCTTACATGTGCAAGATTACACTCTGAGATATGTTCTCAGTTGTATTCTGGGATGTGCAAGATATTCTGGAACAACAGTCCCATGTCATCTTCATACGAGCTCTCTTAGTTTTCTATCAGAGATCAGTTCATAGGATCAGGTTTCTGTCTCCTTACACCATACAGGTATGGATTTCCTGACATTAAACACAAGTATCTGCTCCATAAGCAAAGCATGAGGAGGAATGGTTAACTCACAGGAAATTCTGGCTTACTGAGACTGATTATAATGTGAAGCAGGTTGTGGAATGGAAAAAAAAAATAATAAATGCAGTAATGCTTGATCCTGTGGGCACTGTATCTGCTGAATACCACTGCAGTCCCATTGCATCGCACTGGCTTGCATAACCTGAGAAGGTTTCTACTTGGAAGGTTTATACAGGTTTTATACTTTGTGTCACTGGCATGATTCAAAGTAGTACCAAGAAAGGGGAAAATCTGCAACTTAATCTGTAACAGACGATGTTTTCTCAAACAGCTTGTTTGGGCCTAATTAAGATTTCCTTTTAGGATAATAAATTAATACTGCTTCTAGCCAAATTTAGGTGATTCATTTGGGTAACCACAGTGTACTTTCTATAAATCATTGATTATTTTTGTTCAGCAGTTTTTAATCTTTGTAAGAGTTACTTGTCTTCTTACCTTTTTAAAGTTATTTTGCCAAAACCATATTTTTCTTGTTTAGTTCTGGAACTAATCAATCAGTTTTTTCTCCTAATATTTATTACATAGACATTAATTTATTAGCCCATGTGCATTGTTTTCACTAGGTACATAAGCACATGTGTAAGTGCTCATGTAGTTAAGCGTGCAGTATAAAATCATCTGTCTTTAAATCATCACTTAGGTAAGGTTTTACAAATTGCCCTCTTTATTCAGGGAAACTAATATGACTAAATTAATCTTCATTAAGCTAATTTCTGAAACTCAGTATAATAGCTTGATATAATATTTATACCTTTGCAAATCTGAAGTACAGCACAGGAAGAAAGACAACTGCAGTACATTAAAGAATCTGCAGTTTATGAATGTAATATTTGCCTCAGATTTATTTATTTTCTCCTGGTAATACTGCCTTAGACTCATGTTCCTGTTCTCTCCTTGTTGTTCATCAGGTTCTCTGCTTTTCCTGACATTTTCTAAACCTTTTCCATTTCTCTCCATTTAGCTAATGTTTTTTACTTTATTTTTCACTGCAACATACAGAGGTGTAATTTCAGTCTCCCAAAGAGTTGTAACATAATTGTCTCCACTCCCCTTGTTCCCCAGCTAAGGTGGGCACTCTTACAATTTCTAATTCTGCTTTGAATTATTGGCTTGCTTTTCCAAATTTCACATTGTGTGTTGTAGGGTCTAACACAGACATCTACCTGTGTGATGCAAGCTACCTGCAGAAAGTAGTAGGCTGATAATTCTGGATAATATGCCAGCTAATATGCATTTTCTTAGTGCTATCAATGTAAAAATATTATATCACATATATATATATATATATATATATATATATATATATATATATATATATATATATGATATAATATTTATATCATATATATATACATACAATATATATGTATATATATTATATACATATTAATATATGTACATATTTATACTACTAAAGTATTTAATACTTCTTTAATACTTGCTATGTTTTTTTTTATATTTCCTCAGCCTAAGTGATCTTTTTATATACATTTTTATTTGTAGGGAGTTTCAAGATATTCACACTTGAATAAACAAATTGTTTTTTTGAATAATCTGTTATGTCTTCACCTTAAAAAAAATTATTGCCCTTCATTTTGTGTTTTAAAAGATTTAAGGTCACTTTTAAGAGCAATTTTAGTGCTGTGAGATTTCTCTTGAGTGACTGGACATCCAGAGCAAATGATGCCAGATTTCTACTCTTGCCTTAAGTACAGAATTCTGCACTCCTTTCCTGCTGCAGAAGTTAAGTGCTCATTGAAGGTTGTCCTCCATGACATTTTTAAGGCATTCTTTTTTTTTTCTGCCTAAATATTAGCTCCTTCTAATAAAATTTATTTTAAAGGTGTGAGCTTATCCACTCTTTCTGTTCCAATGCCTTCTCTAAATTTTAGAGAACAAAATTTCTGTTCTTCCATATGATAAATTGTAAGACTGCTGTGCAAAAGATTTCCACAGATTTTATCATGATAAGCCACAGTCCTGCAAAACCCAACTCACATTTATTTTTAAGCATGTCATTAAGCTAACTATTGTTATTTAAGCCAACATGCAGATATCTCAGTTTAGGTGCAGAGACACCAATTTACACTGTGGTCTTTCTATCTCTGACAGTTTAAAGTTGGAATATGAGATCATTTTAAAATTTGACAGGAAGCCAATGCAAAGCAAGACCATGAGCGACAGCCACAAGGGTAAATGACCTAATTTATTTTCAGTTAAAAAATTATTAGCAGGAATTCTGCTGAATAAAATACACTGTACACAGTAATTCCTGCTTCCAATTTTCTAATACACTATTGTATCCCAGTTCATTGCTTAACTATCATTCCAATGTAAAGTATAAAAATGTTACGTTTTTTATGTTTATACAATCTCTATTTGTAGTTCTGTCCACCCATTTACCTCAAAGCAATAGCATGATAAAAAACATTTTCTTTTTCTGTATAGGAAAGTATTTGTGTGTGATCAAATTGCCTGTTACAGAGCAGGATACAAAATCAGAAATTTTTACTTCCAGCCTGATGTCTTTAATCTTTGGGTTAACTTCATTATAATAAATGTCCCTGAAAAACTGCAAACCTAGCAGATTCTATAAAATTTCCTAAGGGATTAATTAATTCAAATTAATTAAAAAATACACACATAAATGCAATGAAAAAAAAATTTTGCCCACCCCCAGCCTACTAGCCTTTGGAGGGTGGGGTTTGGAGAGACAACCTCGATGCTGAGCAAGCACTGCTTGGCAATGACCGAAGCCTTGGTGTGTTATCAACACTGTTCTAGCTATAAATCACAGCTCTATGAGGGCAGCTATGAGAAAAGCTAAAACAAACCCAGCCAGACCCAACACAAATATTAGATATTGCCCTTCTCAGTGTTCAGATTTAGCAAATGATAATGATAGCAATAGTGTCGAGTGACCATAGCTAAAAAGTAAAGTTAAAGCTTTAAATAGAAGGTAGAAGTTGAGAATACACAAACCACATATAATAAAGAACCTTACAACTCCCATCTTTCCAGTACAACTTGTGAATGTAATCTGTGCTCTTTATCTTGAAGAGACTTTGGAAGAAATTCTGCCTCACTTCCCTGAGTAAATCACCTATATCAATAACAGGCAATGCAAAAGTACTTCCTAGAAAAATATTAGACAAATCTAGAGAAAAAAAAAAAACAGAAAAAAGATGGAAAAATGCAGAGTGAATTTACTGCTGCTGCTGTTCTCGGTATAGTAGCTGCTAGGTTACCATCAGAGACAGCAATTAAGCTACCTTTGAAGTTCTTGCAGTGCAACTGATTTCTAGGAGAACACAGGGAAAGAGAAATAACTACCCCAGAGGTGAAAACTAAGGGGAACTGGGGATCTCTGCCAACTAGTTTTATGAGGATTATCATTGTGAAACCATTAAACTAGGCATGGTACCAGCTTGAAATTAAAATGCTAACAGAAGATTATGATAATGAAGAGTGTTGCAACACCGAAGTTGGAATCAATTCAATGACTGAGAAAGAACCTTTCGTAGTATAAGGAAAATTATGCAGGAAGAATTGGCAGTTCTCCAACAGTGATTCAGTGGTGTTACCAACTGGCAGCAAGTCTTTCCAGGTTAACATTAAACATCTCTAAAAAGAAGCCAGTCAAAGTATGTCAGTCATTTTTTCATTAAAAAATAAATAAGACAATAATCTATCCTGGCCCTCCCCATCTTTCTGTTGTTTCACAAAGCAAAAGTACCTTGATTTATATTTGATTATCCTGTTTGGAAAATGCCTGTCTTTTCTATGCCTCTGTAGAAGTGTAATGTGCAGAGATTATATTTACTATTACTTTTTATGACCTCATCTGTCCCTTCTTTTTCTATTCTTATATATCAAAACACACCCAAACCTAGGGGATGCTACCAGAACATGTAAGTCATCTTTCTATATTTCTCTGGGGTTGCTTAAAAAAATTGTGGGTGATAATAGTAATAGAAAAACTATATGTGAGGTAAAATTTAGAAATAAAAAGAAACTGAGGACAGAACACTGTGATTCTTCCCGTGCCCCTCTGACTGTGTCTTCAGCCACATAACACAGGGTAAGAAACCAGGATTAGAAGTGATACAGGGCAAGACAGGAAGTTTATCTCTGATCTGGAAAGTGTACAAGACAGACTTCATACAAAAGCATCATACACTCTGGTCTGCTGAAAAATATAACAAGTCAGCTATTTCAGCAGCATTCATAGCAGCACATATATGGATTTTCCAAAACCTTTCACCTCTGGAGGTGTCAGACTTAACCTGCTGAGTATTTTTCCCCCTCTCAGTGTAAGACTTGGGTGCAAGTATTCTATCAAATCAGATCACAGATGTGATCCATTTTACATGTCTTTGCAAAGATCTTTTTGAAATCCTAAAGTGATTTTTCTACTCTTATCAAGAATTACTTATAGCTGTACACAGTATTTGGGAGAGAACTAATGAATTGCACAAAATGAGAATTCTACAAATTTATGGAATAAGACAAAATGACCTGCAAAGTTCTGCCTTGTGACAGCAAGCAAATAAAAAACTGAAAGGAGAATTTTAAGTTCAGTACTATGAGTCTATCAGTCTTCCCTTTCCTGTGGAACAAGACAGGTTCTTCTGTGTACTCACTGCACATGGTGAAAAAGAGACAGCAGTTTAGTCCTGCTCAGCACATAGCAGAACACTATGGCATTTATTTCTTTGTCTTATTAGGAACATAATATTGAGGAAACGAAACAGTATAATAAGATTAAGCATGAAATGTGACTTTTAAAAAACTTATCTATTTTTAATTGAAACATTTTTCTATGCATTATGATTATTTTGAAGTATATAATTATGTAATATTTCTGTTATTTGTTCAACATTAGGCTGAAACATGCTTTAAGAGAACTGAGAGAAGACCAGTAAGCGTGTGAGGAATGCTACAGAATAGCAATCAGGAGGGGAGGGACTGTGACACTTTTTCAAACTGATTTTTTCTCCATTTTAAAGTGAACAACTTATATAACAATAATGTAAATGTAATGGCTTTTTTTGGTGGACATCTTGCAACTTTTTGAGTGTCAGACACTAGCTGTTCTGACTAAACTCCATAGAATGCTTAAATAAAGATGTAATGATGATATAATATATTTATAAAGGTATCCCCAGTTCTGGTGGGTTCCTCTGAGCTCTTCTAAACAGAGTTTTCACAGCTGAAGTGATTATTGCCTTTCTGTTTAAAATAGTTCAAGGAAAGTATGAAGAGCATTAACCTCTTTCAGGGCTATTATGATTCATTAAGTCATTATTTGAAACTTTAGCATTCTATAAAGGTGGATAATCTTCTATACTGTACTTCTGCAATTAAGGTTAATTTTAAATTCTGGAACCGAGGTCAGCATATCTTAAAATATCATATGGTGTTTCAATATTGTATTTCCAGAAAACCTACATGTTCCCATATTTCCATAAAGTGTGCACTTGTATATCTGTCTTTTCTTTTGCTTTTAACATTTTATTAATCCTCACTCAGAATGGAATTTCAATTTAAAATTATTATAACTCCTTCATTTAGATCCCAAACCTGCACAGAAGCTTGTGCAGCCATTGTGCTTCACAAGCCACATTTTTCAGAGAATACTGTAGTCATTATTCATATCTCAAGTATTTTGCAAAATTTTTGCAGGATCATATCCCTGCCTCCTTCATCTTGAATGACAGTGGAGATTCCAGCAGAAGAGAAGAGGAAAAAAATATAATGAAGCACTGGAGAAGGTGCCAAGAGAGGTGACTCAGAATCCATCTTTGAACATTTTTGGGACACAAGTGCAAACTGCCCTGATTAACCTGGTTTGACCACAGAGTAGAATCTGCTCAGAGCAGGAAGCTCAACCAGAGACTTTCTGCAGCCCCTTCTAGCCAGAGGTGTCCTATGACTCAATCCACTCAATATGATATTAGCTTGCCTTGGTCTTGTTGTTTTGGTTTGGTTTCGGATTTTTTTCCAGATTTATTTTTAATCCTTCTTCCAAAAAAAATCAGATTTATTTATTTATTCTTCAAATTCTAGTCTCATAGTCATTCCTGTTCTTTTTTGGTGGTTTAGCCTTGGCTAGCAGCCAAATGCACACTCAGTTGCTCTCTCCCTCTCCATTCTCCCTGGGACAGGGGAGAAAATAAGCTGAGAAACCTCATTCAAGATTGCTTACCAGTTACCACTGCGGGAAAACCAGACTCAATTCAGGGAAAATTAACTTAGTTTATTGAGAAATAAAACAGATTCAGGTGGTGAGAAACAAAGACACCAAACACTTTTCCTTCCTTGCTCTCTCACCTTGCTGCTCAGAGGGATGTTTCTCATACTTATCTCTTTTTTTTGTTCACTCTTCTCTTCGTCTAGCCATCACTATTTGCATCCAATCAGAAGTTAATTTTTGGAAGACAGAAATTATATTCTTTAACTCTTAACAAATTTTGTGTAATTTTTGTCATCTGAAACAGTAATGGTTGTCACCCTTGAACAATGGAAGTGATAAGGATGTTTTGGATTTAATTATTTTCCTCTCTGCAATGTTGTGTTTGTGGTTCCATTCATTTAGTAACTATTTAAATATAACCATTTCAAGTCCATCTTTAAAGTTGCATGTTATTCTTTGCATTAAATTTAATAATTAATTTATATTGTCTGTCAAGCCTTGTTAAAAGATAAGATAAAAATTCCATAAGGAATAAATTTAAAAAAATAATTTACATGTCTGTGAAAGTTCTATTCACTGCCCATCCCAAAGCTATCTCCTACTCATGACAGTACGTCCACATTTACTAGTAAAGTTATGTTTGAAACTACATTTAAGGAAAAAAAGAAAATACAATTTTAATATGATACCAAGAATTTCTGTTATTATAACTGGAATCTTAGAAGTCTAATAAAAGAATTATTATTAGTCAGTTGCAGAAAAAGAAAGAAAAAATATTAATATGCAGTCTGCAAACCCAGCAAGGGTAGCCTCTGCCCCTTCTTCCAGGCCACTGTTTTTCATGTCACTACTTTTTGAGTCTGATGACCAGATGGTTTTTTGCCCATGTGCTAGTTCACTCATTAAGACCTTTTGGTCTTGATGGAACAAAAGGAATATGAGGAACCTATTGGAGACTGTCAAAAGCCTTTCAGCAGTCAAGGTAAACAGCATCCACTGCTTCCACTTCATCTAGAAGTCTAGTCATTTCATCTCAGAAAGGAAACAAGTTAAGAAGGCATAATTTAGCCTTGATAACTCCATGCTCAACTGTTAAAAGAGCAAGACTATTCTTCTTATGCCCAGAGGTAAGCTCCAAGAGAGTTTATTCCATGATTTTCCCAAGGAAGAAAGTGAGGCTGACCTGCCTGTAGCTTCCTGGGTAGACCCTTTGGTCTCCTCTGAAGATGGATGCAACATTTGCCATTCTCCTCTTGTTAATGACATTGTCTGATCTCCACAGTCATTCACAGACAATACAGAGTGGCCCTTGCAATAATATCAGTCAACTTTCTTGTCACTCGCAGATCCACCCCACTAGGTCTCATTGGTCAAGCTTTCTGAAGAGATGCAGGACTCTTCTCTTCCAATCTTGTCCCTAGGCACAAAGATCTGGGAGACCATGTCAGTGAAGACTGAGGCAAAGAAAACATTAAGCACTTCAGCTTTATCTGCCCTGCTGTCATTACACCATCTGCTCCATTCAGCAGTGAGCCCACGTTTGCTTTGGTTTTTAATGTTACTGCTCATGTAGCAGCAGAAGCTCTTCCTGCTGCCCTCCATGTCCATCGCTAATTTCAACTCTAGTTGAGATTTGGCTTTCTAAACACCATGTCTGTATGTCCCCATAGTGTTTATAATGTACATAATCGTTGATGTATGGTGCAAGGAGAACACTGAAGCTCTGGGATTGTGCTCTCACAGTTGTATTTTACAGGGTGTAGTACAGAACTGGGAACATCCATAATGGTGGCAGGTAGATTGGACAGCATCTCCCCATTCTTGTGCCTCATAACTTCAATCATCCTGAGCAATTCTGGCAGCAGCACAATACTTCCTTCTTTCCCTCTACTGTACTTCAATTTATTCCAGGTTATAAGTTAGACATCTCGAGAGTGAAATAGTGAATTTATTTTATTACTAAGAAGGACATAGGGCAATGGCTCATAATCATGGATTTTGTCCTATGAGACTGCTAAAGACATTAAACACAAAGCAAGACAAATTTAAACTAGCAACTTCTCTTAAAACTTACCTATACATATTATTTCATTTAATTCAAAGAACAGTTTCTAAGTTAAACTACAATAATTTTTCATTTTTAATTTCTGCTGTATTTAATGAGAGAATTCATTTTCCAAAGACATTCCACCTCAAAGCCTTGAAGAAAACTATTCTCAAAAGTGAAAGTGGAAACTAGTCAAAGGATTTTTGTTCTTAGGAACAAAAAAGAATTCTCTTGGTAGTTTATTCTAACAGAAATGTTAAAGCAAGGAAAAGAAAGTCATACAGAGAGTAGTCAGTTTTGAAAAATTTTCTAAACAGGGATGGCCTTTCACTCCTGGAGAAGCCTTTGCAACCAACTAGGAAGATCTGCTTCCCCCAATTAGTTAATAAGTTAAAGTTCATGTAACTTTGAAGATGCATACTTTTTAAAGGCCTTGACTTGGAAAGAGACTGAGAAAGCTGAAGCACATTATAGCTGCTTTCAGACGGTTCTCACTTTTCCCTAGATAACTTCAGTCCTTATCTGTGTGCACCAATCCATAATTTATTCTGCCAATTTCTTTGGTGAGAACATTTTAATAGGTGGGCATGAGTGCTTGAATATCTGTACTATATTGGATTTTCTTACTAAGGTACCAAAACCCCCCATGTAACCATATATAAGAAAGGGACTTGAAGGCATAGGTAATATAAAAATAAGCAACCTGAAACATAGCTATCAAAATATCCACTCAGGAACATGACCTAGTAAAGGTCTGAAGAAGATAGATTTAGCAGAAATCAGGTCACAGGGCAGTGGCTGGCTTGCAGATGCAGGAAAAAGGCCTCATTTTATAGCTGTAACACCTCCTTCAAAGTAAGCATGACATGCCTTTAACGGTCCAGTATTTGCCACAAGGAACTTTTTCCAGTTCACAGAACTCAAAGGATAGTCTTGCATCCACTTTACAGAAAAAGTGTAAGAATTCTTTATACATAATTTTCCTTTCAGTTCAAATAGTAACCACCAGGAAGAAGAACAAAAAGGCACCTCAAAGAAACCTCTATCTAAATTTTCCTAGTTGTTTTGTGCTAAAATAGAGTGTTAGATCTCCACTGTGGAGTGTGTGCAACTCTGTTCTCTCAGTTCTGTTCTCAGAGTTTGTGCTTTGTCTGACCATCTCCTTGTTTGTGTTTACACATATCACATCCTCTGTGAAATCACTGAAAAAACCTCCTGATAATAACCATGTATTACCCATGACATCACACCACAACCTTTTTCCTTTTCTTTTGATAGCACCTTGCTGTTAGACCATTTAAGCTGCACTCTTCCAGGTTTGGAGCTGAGCTAGTAAGGTATATGACACATTATTGTTGCACTATAATTTATGAAGCTTCTTTAATGAATAAACAGATCTTTACAAGTACATGAGGAAAGCCATAGATGACTTCTCATTTGAAGTCTCTGAAACTCTATTTTGGGGAATACAGCAGTAATTTCATTAATTTCCATTGCTCACATGCTTCACATCCACACAAATCAAGGTCTCTGCTCCTCCAATCCCGTTTAGATCTACACCGTGGACCCGAGACACCCATTCCAACCACTCAAAGTATCTCAGCCCTGGCTGGTGCTCAGCCCTTGAGCTGTGATTCCCTCTCGAGGGTAGCATCTGACATGGAGTGTGTGAAGTTCCCCCTGAAGGAGTTAATGTCTAAACTACTAACTACTTTTTAAAATTAGATTGTCAGCATAAACTGCCAGCAGCCTTTATAGTCATGTGGCCTCTCTGACTGTCTCCCTAACAAAACTCATTTAGCACTTGCTACCTGGGTTACTATTGCTTTCTGGCCCCCTAGCCAGTTCCTTATCCACAGAGTGGTCCATCCATCAAACCCACATGCTTCCAGTTTGGAGACAAGGATGCTATGTGGGATGGTGCATTATCCTGGCATGTTAATGAACCCCTTAAAGGTT
This sequence comes from Caprimulgus europaeus, assembly GCA_907165065.1. Next base: position 34,960,708 of record OU015534.1, read on the forward strand.
TCTGTGAAATAAGTAAGCATGAAACCTTAATACATATTTTGTTCCTGACTGTCTGTGGCATGCATAAATGGATACAGAGGGTCTTGAGACAGCAACCTGCAATATAGGTTCATGTCTGAGCAGGACTCTTGGTGCCCAGCTGCTCATTTCCTGTAGCAGCAGGAGCCGTTTAGCACTGGTTGATATCACTGAGTGGCAGAACATTTGTAAGGCATTTTCTTGCCTACAGTTTCTTGCCACAGTTTGCATCAGTCTTAAATCCACAGTAAATTAATCCACTTTTATTTTTGCTGGATCAAGCTTCTTCTAGACTCTGATAGATCATAGCAGGCAAGTTTTGTCTATGCTCACTAAATCCTACTTTAGAACACTAAAATAAAAACATGCTCCTTTATTTTATAGTGAAAAGTCAACTCATCTCTTCCCAAACTCGTATGGTTCCCAAGAGTCTTAGGAGAAGCTATTGTTTCTAAAGAGCAGATTGTTGCCTTTATTTAAAAAGTTCTAAGAGGTTTTTTTTGTAAGTATGTCATGGATGGCAGTTCCATCAATTCTCTTTATCCTCCAGCAATACACTAAACACACACTAACCAAGGTCAATGCATTTGTTAGCTAAATAAATAATATTAAGGTATCTGAATTGAATACTGTCTATAAGTACCAAACTGGTGTTAGAAAAGCTTAATTTAGGATTTCCTTAAAATATTCTTCTCATCCTAAAAGATGTATTTTTACCAATGGCTCAGACAGAATCATGTTAAAAACCCTCAAGAAATTCCTCTACTAAAAAGACACATGTAATTTTAAAACAAATTTTTAAAAAAGTCTGTAGAGATATTTATGCTTCTGAAACTGAAGAATACTTTGTATACTTTTCTGAAGAATTAGGTTGCATTTTCAGAAGAATTTCAGCAGAAGCTTTTCATATGTATGTCTCTTTTAAAGTCTAAAAATCTTAGTGTCTCTAAAATGAAGCTGAAAATCAACCAGTTTTCTAAATCACTTGAGCCTTTGAAGAACAGGGCTGTAGTCAACATTCAAGTTGGATACAGCTAAATCTCTGTGGTGGTTTGAGTGGATTCACCCTTTGGCTTGCAGCTTGCAGCCAAACACAGCCGCTCTCTCACCTCCCCCCTCCCTCACCCAGGGAGTAGAGGAGAGAATTGGAAAGAAAAGGGTAAGGAAACTCATAGGTTGAGATAAAAACTATTTACTACTTAAAATAAAATTATAATGATAACAACAATGATAACAGAATATCCAAATGAGTGATACTCAGTGCTCATCACCCACCGACCGATGCCCAGCCTGTCCCAGCCAGCGATCCCGGAGCACAGACAGTCCCCAAACCCAAACCCCGGGAGAGCCAGAGCCCGAGCCATCCCCGAGAGAATCCCCTCGATTTCCCATCAGTTCTGGGTCATGTCCTGCCCATGGGGGACAGGAGATGGAATATCTCATTGGCAGAGCCCAGTGCCAGTTTGGGGTTTGCTATTCACTGCACTTCCCCCTCCCAGTCCTAATGCAGCTGTGACCCAGCCCAACACAGTGACCTTGGGCTCCAGCAGCAACTGAGAACATCAGCACCTTATCAACATTCTTCTCATAATAAGTCTGAACTGAAACACTGAAGTCAAAATACAACTATTCTAATTACTAAAAAGAAAATTAACCCTATCCTAGCAAAACCAGGACAATCTCCATATTGGTAAATGAAAAAAAACCAGATAATATTAGCAACTTAGAATGATCTGCATTGTGGTAAAGGCTAGCATGGCTCCACAGTTTGGTTTTGTTTGGTTGGTTTATTTTGTTTTATTAGTTTTTAAATCTGGGGGTTTGGGGTTTTTTTGTTATTTTTGTGGGGTTTTTTTTAGAAAAGGTATTTGAATTCCTGGGGACTGATGAGATGATGAGAATTGGAAAGTCATTATAGTTCTGTACCTCCATAGCTGCCTACTGCCACCTTGTGTACTTCTGATGTCATGTGAATGGACGTGACTTCTAATCAAGGAAGTCTACTAAGATGTATAAAGTATGATTTAATGGATAAAGCCAGTATATATGGATAATGTAACTGGCAGAACTGGAAAAGGCCTGTATTATTTAATCTCTATTTAAATTTTTAGTCTTACATTTATAGTGATATCAGAATTAGTCTTTCCAGTTTGAAACCTTTCAACCATTTTTTTTTCCTTTTCTTTCCTTCTCAAGCTAGGAAATTCTGACATATGCAAATCTTACTGTCTCTGGTTGTACAAGTGCCAGTTATTTCTTAAATTCCTGTTCTCCCTTAGTAGAAGACAGAATTATTGATGAACTGAAACAGACTAATTTTTTTTCAGGGAGGACTCTGGAGTAGTATGGATGTTGATGCCTCAGCATTTCTATTGGCATGTAGCTTATTTGTTAATTGTTTACCCTGTATAAACATGAGAATGGACTCAACTGTATTTTTAAACAAAGTGTTCGACTCGGTGTCTACCAGCATCACCAGGTCCTTCCCTTCAGAGCTGCTTCCCAGCTGGTCCACCTCCAGCCTTTAACTGGTGCATAGGATTATTCCTCCATAGGGGCAGAACTCACTTTTGTTGAGCTTCAAGAAGTTCCTCTGTCCATTTCTCAAGCCTGTCAAGGTCCTTCTGTTGTATCAGCCACTCTTCTGAGTTTTCCCTCATCTATGAACATGCTAAGAATGCCCTCTGCCCCACAGGTCATTAACAAAGGCATTAGACAGTAATAGACCCAGTGTCAAGCCCCCAGATGAAGTTTGTGTTGCTAAGCACAAACTCTTCAGTTCAGCAGTTCAGCCAGTTTTCAGTGTTCATCCATCTAGTCTATACTCCATCAGTTTGTGGGCAACAGTGCCAAAAGCCTTACTAAAGCCAAGATAAAAAAATGTGCAGAACACTCACCTCATTCACAGAGACAGTCATCTCATTATAGAAGTCCATCACTTTGGCCAGACATGATTTCTACTTCATAAATCCATGCTGACTACTTCCAATCACTTTCTTGTACTTTTCATGCTTGGAAAAGATTTCCAGGTTTTTTTGCTCCTTCTTCCAAGCAGGTCCCTCAGCAGGCCTACTCCTGCTCACTTGAAGTCCAGGGCTGTGATCCCACTTTTTTCCCTCTTTCCTACTCTCAAGCACATGATCTCCACCATCTCATGGTCACTCCAGAAAAAAACTGCCAATAAGCCTCAAATCCCAGACCAGTCTTCCTTATTAATGAGATCCACCAAAGCACTTCCATTCATTGGCTCCTTGATCACTTGTGTCAGACAGCTGCATCAATGCACTCCATAAACATCTTAAATTGCTTGTGGCCCACCACTACAGTAGGTATACTGGTATTTTAAGTCCTTAAGGACTTACAGCCCCTTAAAGATCAGAGTGCCAACGTGAGACTTCTTCCAGTTGTGTAAAGAAGTCTGCGGCCACCACCTTCTTCTTCTTCTTCTTCTGTCTTCTTCTCCTTCTCCTTTTTCTTTTGCTTCTTCTCCTTCAATCAAACACTTACTAAAACACCACCCATGTCTGCTAATCCTGACTCATAAGTACCCATCTGTCTCATCAGCTCATCAGGCAGAGCTCCACGTATTCCTGCTGCTCTCTCAGAAAAAGGGTAATGGCCCCTCCTTGCTTCCCTGCTCTGTCCTTCCAAAGAGCCTGTATTCACCCTCTGCAGCACAGCAGACATGTGAGATATCCCACTGTGTCTCTGTGAACCCAGTGGGATCATGCAACTGCAACTCTGCAACTGCACACACACCTGCAGCTCCTCCTGTGTGTTCTCCATGTCATTGCATTAATGCATAGGCAGATTAGAGATGCATCCAGTTGTGCTGATGCTTGATGTCCTTTGGAATCACTCCTTAGCACAAAGCTCTCTCTTTACAGTGAAATAGAAAGCTAACTGAAATAGCTACCCTGCCACAATTTATACATCTGTGAAGAGCACTATAGCAGAATTCTGTTCCTCCCTCTTCTACCTGTTTTTACTTTAACTCACTAATTAGATAAAAACCACATGCCTTCTCTTCACCTGTGTTTGGCACTAACAGGATGCTGAGGAAGGTAAAACACACCTGATTTTGCAAGATGGCAAAATGCTGCACCTTCTTTAATATAAAGCACTGCAGAAAGGTTTGAATGATGATAACAACCATTCATGATACTTTAAAGGGACTAGATGAATCCTGAGAAGTTAGGAGATTAAACATGCAATCCCACAGTGAGAGAAAATGCTATTCACTCTAAAACACCATTCAGAATGTTTTCCTTTCATTGAACATCTTGCTGTGAATATAGGCATGGCTTGGATTCATACAGAAAGGATTAGTTTGCCTTTGTGTGCAGTGTTCTGAGGGGAATTTAAGTTGGTATCATGGTGGACCCATTAGAGCAAAACATGAAGAAGCACATTAAAAAAAATGGTTTAAAAGAAAGAGGGGAGGAAAGGAAAGGGTGATGAACATGAATCTGAAATTGTCAGCCACTGAATTGGTTTAGCTACCAAAGTATGACTACAGTGAGATCCAAAAAAGTAAGACTGTTGGAGATGAAGCCCAAAGCTTGCAAAGCAATGGTGAGACTGAAGACTGAATCACACAGAACAAAATGGGAGTAGGAAGGCTGTGAATACTATAATTTTAATTCTGAGCTGCTTTGATGCTGAATAGGCTCCTTGTGTGATTTAGGACCTCATGTTAGTAGTCCCTTGGGATGAAACTCCTCTATGTACACTTCAGTGCTGTCTGTGTGCTACAGATTCTTTACAAGACACCTTACACAAAACACCATGCAAGGAGGTCATCTGGAAGGTATGTTTGTCCATAGTTTTCAAGAGATGCATCAGAGGGACTTTTCCTCTGCCTGGATCCAGGTCTTTCAATGAACTTTTTGTGCTGCTCTAAGCCATTTGTCTAGCTATCACAGATTAGCAAAGCCACCATGAAAATACAAGTCAGAAATATATAAAAGTATTTTGAGATCTTAAGGGAAGCAGTACTGTAGAAAATAGTATTTCACACAAGGGTAAAATTTTGTCAGAAGGCATAGACTGTAAATGTAGAATAACTGATCTGTTTTACAGTAAGTATTACAAAATATCTCTTACCTGTTTTGTTAGACTATCTTCTAGGAGTGGATGAGCAAAACCAACCATGAAATATGCTAACTGCAAAGTAGTATCAGCAGGCATGTGAAGAATTTATGCTCTGTTGTTATTTCAAATGCTCTAGTATGGTAAGAATTTTCAAACATAACTTTATCAATAGAACAAAAAGCTGTATTTCAAACATGGATTTTTTTTTAAAAAAAAAGAAAAGAAAAGCTTATAGACATTTTCTCAGGCATTATATTGCAGGCAAGAATGAAAAGATAACCATGTCTGTGAGCAAAAAATCAGTTACTTACTGTCATACAGAATTAATCCTGTTCCATACTTTGAATAGAGAGGCAACAAAATAAAAGTCCATGATCTCAGAATACAAACCTTGATTTACTGTGAGACCAGTGAAGTCTTACATATTTTGAAGGGAGAAAGTGGAATCTCAGATCCTAGATTCATGCACAGATGACATTTTGCTCAAGGAAATTCCTTCAGAAAAGTTCCATGAGACACTGAACATCCTTACAAAGTGAGCAGTGCCTTGCTTTCACTACTTTTGGTCTTAGCTACTAGGGGCAACAACACTAAAAGCTGAATTCATCCAGAATGCACACATAGGCATCTTTACCAATTCTTTCCTAGATTATTTGACAAGTAGTGCATCTGCTTTAAAGCTTTAGCTATCATGTTATGAACCTGCCAGATGAGAGCAAAGAATACTCAGAATACTCTGCTGCTCTGTATCCATAAGCATCCTCTGTCACTCCATCCTCCTGAGTCACTCTTGGAGAACCCTTCTGCACTGTATTCAGGTCTTGGTGCTGAGTTCTTGGAACGACCTCTTAAAAATAACTCTTCCACAAGACTTGAATGTCAGTCTTTCTTATCCTTTTTTTTTTTTTAACCTTTAGAACAGCCCTACCTCCCACCTCTCCAAAACAAACCAAACCCCAAATACAATATGGCTTAGTGCAGTGTAGTTATTCACTAGCTAATTTCTGCAAATATAATCTCTGTTGGTTTTTTTCTTTTTAAGAGTCCAGGGGCATCCTAAGGAACACTGCACTGAAAACACTGAATCACCTTTCATTATTAAGGAAGTGCTACCAAAACTAAAGAGAATAATGCTCTTCAGTTGTACCAAGGAGATTTAAGTATACTTCTGCAATTAATTCCATTCCATTTTACCAGAGAAAACAAAGGTTATGCTGTTAGAATAACCAACATTTTTACATATCTCTAAGAGAGAAAAGTGTTTCCCTAAAAAGTATTTGTATGGTTAGATCATCCCTAACAGAGTTCCTGTCGAAGCTTCAACTTCATTAATGATTTAATCTGACAGATTAAAAAGAAATGTGTAAATTGATATTTATGAATTAGATACATATGCAATTCACTGAGTAGCTTGAAAATGTCATGGGTTTAATGTATTTATTTTATGTATTTTTATTTATTTATAGCACACTGTTAACAATAAAATACTTTTCTACTCACATGAAAAAAATAAGACCAAAACCACAAAACATTCTAACATATCTAATAGTATCTCAAATCTCAGAGTTCCTGTGTCTAGTAGAAACACAGAAGAGCATAAGATTTTTTCTAATGGCAGCTTCTTGTCCATAGAACTTATTTTGCCAACCACTTAATGTTCCTGTGATTAGGTAGTCCATTGGTAACATGGTTCAATATAACTACACTGGAAGTTGATCTTGTAGCTAATAATTTCTATCAAATTAGAACTGTGGCCAGCACATTGAGGGAAGTGATTCTCCCCCTCTTGACAAGTGAAGGAGAAGTGGAAGAGAGAAAGAAAATGGAACAGATGAAGCAAAGGTTCACTCACCACCTCGCATAGGTAAACTGATGCCCAGCCCGTTCCCAAGCCAAAGATAGCTAACTTCCTTAAACTCCTTCTTTTCCCTTTGTATTGCTAAGCATGCCATTATATGGCATGAACATCTCAGTGGTTAGGTCAGGTCACCTGCTTGGCTGTGTCTCCTCCCAAGCTCTTGCACAGCCACTGAGCGGGCAGAGTGAAAAACACAAGCCCTTGAAGCTGTGCAAACACCGTCCTGCAACAGCAAAAACATCAGTGTGTTGTCAGCATTGTTCTGGTCACAAATCTGAAACACAGCACTGTACAGATTTAGCTCTATCCCAGCCAGACCCAGTAAACCTTATCAGTCATTATTTATCCAGGATTTTGAAGATGCCCATCATCACTATATGTTCATATATTTCAAATACAACAGAACAGAGACTGCTACAGGGAGTTATGTTCAATGGCAGCAAAAATGCTTACATGGAATCAACTTTCTATTTCATACATTCAAATTTCTGGTTTGGAAAACATTCTGCAAAATTTCATCTGTAGACAACAACTGTGGAAGAAATGTATGTTTGTGCATTGCTTTTCTCAGAAGTGCTTTAACTGTTACAGGTAGCTGAAAGGCCATGTAATATTTTTGAAGCTGTGGTCATAGTCATTGCCATATAATAATCCACACTCCCATCAAGACACACATCATGAGAGAAATTCAGTCCTTCTTGCAGAACATGAGGAGATGTCAGTCTCTCACCTCGGAATCTCTTATTTCCAGAGCAGAATAACATCACGAAGGTGTCATTCTCAGGCTGCATCAAAGTGTTACAGAAGGGCACAAAAGCTTTTCCTGCAGCACCGCAGCTACTATTAAAACAAAATAAATATCTGATAGAAAAATAGCAAAACCAACTGAATGATAATTAAAAAAATTAAAATGGCACCTTGGATGAGTGTTTGTATTTAAGATGAATAATTATGTAATGGAATTTATTGCCTTAAAAAATATAAGACTGTGAGTCACACTTGCTCAGATTTCCATGGAGGTTAGATGCACAGGACTACCAAATATTTTAAAACACAGAAAATAGAAACCCATCCACCATCTTTCTGCTACACTATGAAATACACACTTCTACACACTAATTGTGAGCTAAGGCATTTGTTTCCTGCATGATAAAAAGAGAGCTTGGTGAACTGGTGCTGTCAGAAAAAAGCACTGTTGGGATGATTGAGATGCTCTGTTTCTGAAAAAAGCACGGCTCCCATGGACATCACTCAGAGCTCAGCACAATATTTGTAATGACACTTAAACACCCCCAGAGATATTTCAGCAAAATATTGTTGTTGATCTCATATGGATGTGGTGAACTCTCAGATGCACTTTTATTTGAGTATGCTACTTCAAGCAGGAGTGATGTATCAGGTAGTCTTTGGCCTAACGGGCATACTGTGGTACAAGGAGCTGCCCAGTCTGTTGATACAGGTTTCTACCTCACTTCTTGGGGAAGAATCGGATGGACTATGTTAACCATTAGCCATGGTGCAGGAGATTGATTGATTGACTTTGATTGCAGTATGATCACATCCTGAAAAGCTAAGCTTTTATTACTCTTTCAGACAAGTACTCTGCTTGACAAAGGCAGATACTTAAAATATTGAATGCTTCTGGATTGAAAATGTCTAATTCCTGTACTTAATGTGGCTATTTATCACAGATGCTTAACTTTTATCCACTTATTCCTATACCAGGCTTAAAAACTTGTGTTTGAGGCAAGATAGTTTGAGCTTGGCTAAAGTATGTCATTTGGAAAAGTGTCATTTTACAAATTCATATCTTAATATTTCTTTTTGGGACTTGTCACATTTATTTATTTACTAGGTCAGCTATAAGTTCTTTTTATACTGAAACCTGTTAAAGTCTAATGCTTAATGAAGGTATTCAAGTCTCACCTAACTCTCGACTGAAGCTCACAGTAGCAGCAGTATTATTCACCAGTGTCAGTTAATCAAGTATTTCCCATTACTGTACTAAGTGTCAAGGTAGGTCAGAACGCAGCCAGGGCTGGCTGCTCCCTAAGGGATGGGTGGCAGTTGCAGGGAAAGCCTTCGCCAGAGGACTTTTAATCAACTATGTGCTGGCATATGAGATCCCTAGAGGTGTCTCAGATCTGTACACTTTTAAGTCCTCCTTTAACTGGTCTTGTATTCCTACTTTTTGTTACTTCTTTTCTAGAAGTGCTACATAATTTCTCTCCTGTGACTCAGTATTCTACTCTGCTGCACTAATTAGTAACTACTGTTACGTGCTATTTCACAGGATTGCAACTCTCTTTTCTTTCAGGTACTGGTTTTGCTACTGGGTTCCCTGTCTGTATAAAGAATTTGTTTCTTTTTTTTTTAATCTCAGGTTCACGGTCCTTTAGAGTGTGTTTATTTTTGCAGAAAATTTAGGAAATTTATACATAATTAAAACGTGCACATAATTTGTTGGGACTTGTATATTAAACACTACCATGTCTTTTCATCCTGATTTTAGGCTCAAGAAAAAAGGAAAATATTCTTATTTTAAAAGTGATCAGTGCCTACAATACCACTGGTATGTTCCTATGAAAACACATCTTCCCAATTAGATCACTGAAGATCGTGCTCTCTTTAATGTTACATATTTCTCTTCTACAATTAGTCTTGAAATGATGATTCATATTATAAGCTTATTAAGGAGTTTTTATAAAATGACTAAACAGATTCTTAGACATTATTACAATAGTGTATCTTCTGCCCTGAAATGCTTCCTATTTAAAATCCTCATTATGGGAATATATTTTCACATACCAAATCTCTCAGAATTGTGGCTGATAATTATTGAGTTCCTTTAACTGAATGTACTGAGGTCTTTGAATTTTATGTCAGTTGCAGTCATTTCCATAGCTTCATTCTCATTACCTCTTCCTTATTGAAAATTAAAGCAAGATATCAACTGGGGAGCCTTCTTTTTTCATAGACTAACTGCACTCTCAAATGTCACTGTATAGCATGCTATTGTCCTTTCTTCCTTATTTATTTTAATTTATATCACTACAGAATCTTTTCCTATTTGTTTTAACATCTTTTACAAAGACTAATTTATCTTGATTGAAACAATTTACAAATTCCCTTTCTTCTCTTGACTTTTAAGGTCTATTTTTGTTGCTTTTCAACTATTTATTTTATCACTGCATACTGTTTACTCCTAACAGTACTGGAAGAGTTAGTAATCTCCTCAGAGTAATTTCTTGCATTGTTTTCCCTGTGGTCCATAATATAAGATTAAACAAGCAACATCTACCTGGAAATGAAAAATCCTGTATGACATTAAGCTCCTTAGTTTACTTCATCAACTCATTCCCTGAAACTCTTAAAAGAAACAAAATAAAATAAAATAAAATAAAATAAAATAAAATAAAATAAAATAAAATAAAATAAAATAAAATAAAATAAAATAAAATAAAATAAAATAAAATAAAATAAAATAAAATAAAATAAAATAAAATAAAATAAAATAAAATAAAATAATAAAATAAAAACCAAACAAACACTACCACACAACTTTTTGTCATTTCATGTGTTCTTTCAGAAAATGAGCAGCTTTTCTACACAGATGTCCACTTAATAGTACTAAGTCTGTGCTACTATTAATGCTCTTTAATCAGATTATTTGAAAGCTTGAAGCAGCTTCAGCAGCAACTGTTATAGCCTCTGTACCTGAGACACTAGGTGTCTCCCCTAATTGCAACTTTGTCAAGCCCAGATAATAAAGTCCACTGTTACTGGCCCTTTCTTGCTCAGCTCCATCTTTCTGGTGTTGGTGAGTCCATGTACACTCTGCAAGAGCTTTCTGTGATGCAGATATCTGCTCACAGCAGTGTTCAAACTCTCTGTCCTTGGGTCTTCTTTCTTTCTTTTAGATGCTATTTTATCTGTTGCTATATCCTTACCTAATTTATGTGTTCCTGCCTAATAAAAGCAGGCAAAATATTTATATAACTCTCTTCTAACTATTTTTCCCCAAACGTCTTTTTCTCTAAATTTTTTTCAGCAATCGTGGTAGGCTCAGACTCTTACAAGGCCATTATTTCAGTTATTCAGATGCAAAACATTCAGTCAATTCTTCTGGTTTTTTTAAAGGCTTTTAATACCCAGATGATCTCTAAACTTTCTTACAACTCTGATCCATGAGCATTATTTGTTTTTCATCTTTTCTACCTTTTCACTCTTTGCAAGCTCGTCCAAAATTCCTGAGGTTTATGTGAGATATTTGAGTTTCTGATTCCCTGGTATCCAGCTTTGCTTCATGAGAGCTGAACTACTCTTCTGAATATATAATAATTTACTCTGCTCTACTGGGTATTTAATAATTTTATAATTTTATGTGTGCTAATGTGAAATTTAGTCAATAGACTTAACATAGCTGTTAGGATACAGTTTGAACTTTATGTTGCACACTATTTCTTTGATGGTGTGTCTAACACTAGTTTAGCACTGCCTCTAATACTTTTCACTTAATTTCTTCATACACAGAAACACAATTTTTGCCATTAATGCGAGTCCTGTATTCTCTCTGTCCCATTCTTTTCTTCTATCTTCAGATGATGTTTTGTTATTTTGTCTTGTGAATTCATACAGAATTTCAGCCTTTCCAAGGACTGGTTACCTGAGTGTTTTAACTTCTCTTGTAGACCTGACTTTTCTTACTGTTTTTAATATTTATAATATATAGGCAAAGGGCATAGAAGTGTTATTTAATTTCCATGGTGGCATGCTTACAAATCATCTATTCTGATCATATAGATTAGATGTCTTTACTTGCAAGTAAACTGAAATGCATTAGGTGTTTTGAAATTAACTTTCAATTAGTTGCAAAGCAGAATCATCAGATAGTGGAATTATAGAATAATTTCAGTTGGGAAAGACATTTGAGATCATTGAGTGCAATTGTAAAGGTAACACTACCAAGTCCACCACGAAACCACGTCCCTGGGCACCACACCTACACATTTTAAATATGTCCCGGGGTGATGACTCAGCCACTTCCCTGCACAGACTGTTCCAACGTGCTTAACAACTATTTCAGTGAATAATTTTTTCCTAATATCAAATCTGAACCTACCTTGGTGCAATATGAGGCCATTTCCTCTCATCCTGTCACTTTTGACTTTGGAAAAGAGACTGACACCAACCTTGCTACAGTCTTCTTCCAGGTAGCTGTAGAGAGCAGGAAGGTCTTCCCTTGAGCCTCGATTTCTCCTGGCTAAACAACCCCAGTTCCCTCAGCTGCTCCTCGTAAGACTTGTGCTATAGACTCTTCACCAGCTTCGTTGCCCTGCTTTGGATGCGCTCTAGCACCTCAATATCTTTCTTGTCATAGAATGGTTTGGGTGGGAAGGGACCTTTCAAGGCCATCCAGTCCAACCCCCTGCAGTGACAGGGACATCTTCAACCAGACCAGGTTGCTCAGAGCTCCGTCCAACCTGACCTTGAATGTTTCCAGGGATGGGGCTTCCACCACCTCACAGGGCAACCTGTTCCAGTGTTCCACATTGTGAAAAATGTCTTCCCTGCATCTGGTGTACATCTGCCCTCTTTAAGCTTAAAACCATTACCCCTTGTCCTAACCCAAGGTATTTCTCAGGCCATAGCTCACTGTCTTCCTGTGACTATCATCTTGCTGGCTATCAGCAAAAGAATGTGTGTATCAGAGAGGGAAACTGGATGGGGAAAAAACTCTGTGGTGCACTGTAAGCTCAGTAATGTCTTTTACTTTGTTGGTAAGCAGAAGTACAAAAGGAAAGAGAGAGGGGGAAGGAAACAGAGAGAGTAGGGAGGGATGCTGCTTCTCACATTGCCCTGAAACAGCAACTGAAGAGTGCAGTACTGAACAAGCAGGAAATTCAAATTACTATAAGCATAGCACATAAACAGCTGTTAAAAAACAACGCTGCAGTATAATCCCCTTCTGAATATGAGACTTCATATAATCTAGAGATGGGGAGAATTTATTAGGTCATTCAGTACAGTCATGATGAGCAGTACCAGATGGCAATTTGAATTTCATCATTATTTTCCTTGTCTCATATGATAATCTAAGCAAGTTTACAATTTCACTTTTAATTTCTGAATGGTAGTTTGCTGGCTTTGTAAGCATTTGGGATGTAAGATGGGTGCCATTTAAAGGCCAATGCACAGTTATCAAAGGATTTGTTACTGATAGTTTGTATTACAGTCACAGTCTTTGTTTAAGGTCACTTCTCAAGACCACTTGAAACCTTAATGTGGTGATTAATATGTCCACCCTCTTATACAGCAGTATTTTTCCATTAAAGACATTGTATCAGATTAAATTGTTTTCTTTACCTTACCTTAGATTTACATAATGAAGCCAGTTTTAGTTTGTCTGGAAACTTAAGAGAAAACCATTTTCTGTGTTTTGCTGCAACATCTGAAATATCAACTGTGTACATGTTTCCTGTTTGACTTGAATTTGTGCTCTCTGAAAATAAGGTTAGAATTTATCTTTATCTATTTCAGAACAAAAAATTAGAGAGCTGGTTTTTTGGTTGGTTGGTTGGTTGGGTTTTTTTTAATTTCAAATGTAAATAATTTATTGTCTAAAACCTTTTATTAAAAAAAGAAAGGGTATGGTATATTGATGAGCAGTATAGACTTTCATTGAATGCAAAGGAAGGGTAAAATGTATAAATTAATTTGTGAGTAGTTTTCAGCTGCTGTCTAACTCATTCTTCTATTTACAGCAGAAAAGAGTGGATATTGATTCAAAGGCAACTAATATTGATAGAACATTATGGATATTTTAAAACAAGCCAAGGAAGACTTTCTAATGCTGCTGCTCAGTCAGTCATTAGCATCTGTGACTGACTAAGCCCCTTGAGATGGAACGTAACTCATTGAATAAACTCCTACAAGAGAAGAAAGACCAGTGTGTTTGGGCAAGGGCAGTGTGCCCATGAAGCTCAGAAAATAATGCAGGGTGTGACTGACCACAGCCCTTGCAAAGAAACTGACTTTTTCTCACCACAAAGAAGACCAGAGGGTGGCCTTTGTTTTAGAGAAACAGCTCTCAACAGCTGAGTGGATCAACTGGTGGTGTAAATATCTCCTTGATTTAGCCAGATCAGTATGGGGAGAGTGAATGCATAGCTCAGCCCAAACTGAAGTATAAAAACTAAACAACCAGCCAGAGTTTCCAAGAAGGAAACATGCTTGAGCTGTCTTCAACCTCTGTATTCCTTCCCAGGGATCCAAGAGTCCATTGTCATGACAGTGAGCACATTATAGGGACTGGTAATGGGGCTCATACTGGTGCTGTGACTGAAGTGGGTGTTGCAATTGCCCCATTTCGCTGTTACTTTTGTGTATATATACTTTTATTGTCAGTATATTTTGCATTACTCTGATAAATCTGAAATCCCACACAAGATGAACTATCTTCATATAAGAAAATCTGATATTAAACTTTACACCCTCTTGGTCAGAGAGTATTTGACTCTGATAGCACCACCTGCAAAACGAGACTAAACAGGTATCACAGTATTGCATATGTTCTCAGTTTATTTGTCCTGATTATTTTGCATATTCTGCTTTTTTATATGGACAGCAGAAGCTGAGAGTTGCTGCACTTTTATGAGTAAAAAGAAAAAATATATACTATAGTTATTGATATCTTGACATGAATAGCAGTATCTAATGCTGCCTCTGGTGCCTTCAAAACGTTGTCTGTTGTGAAAGAAAAAGTGATATATTAATCAAAATCAGGCAATGAGTATCAAGAAGATTGCTTGTCCTCTGTAAACATCTGCTATAGCTGCTTTCTGAGCAATACTGATCTAATTATATATAGTTGATTATACTGTTTTATTCTTTTCCCCCTATTGAGACATTTACTGTTTGGTTGAATCTTCTTATGTGATACATGGAATCAAACTTGCATACTTTCTCTTTGTAAAAAAACATTTTACATCCTATGGAAGAGTGGAGTTTATTAATCAAAAAATAGCCCATCAACACCTCTCAATTGAGTTAATCGATTGCATGCAAAAGAGGGAGTTAGTTCAAGAACTGAATAATATTAATATTTTTTAGTTTAGGGCAAGTTCTTGTCTGTGAGGAATTATGACAAGATCCTGCAGTATTCAAGGTTTACCAACAGGGAAATGCCTGTGAAGTGTTTTATCTCACTTAAAGCACCAGAGCTCTTGTTTCCCATGTGTAAAAATAAATAAATAAATGGATTAATAAATGAATAAATAAATAAATGAATAAATAAATCATATGAAGAAGGCAGGAGATCAGCATGACTGAGTAAGGGCAAACTAAAATGTAAGTAGGAAGTGCACAGAGAGTGGAAGCAGGGTCACGCATCCTGGGAAGAATACACGGACACTGCAGGGATATGTAGGGATGGGATCAGGAAAGCTAAAGCACAGCTCTAGATGAATTTGGCAAGGAATGTGAAGAATAATAAGAAGGGCTTCTACAGGTAGGTTGCTCAGAAAAAGAAGGCATAAGAAAATGCATCACCCCCCAGATAAGTCAAATAGGACTAGTGACAACTGACAAGAAGGCTGAGGCACTCAACATTTTTTTGCCTCAATTTTCACTGACAATTATGCTTCCCACATCTCACAAATCCTTGAACTTCAAGTCAGGGAGCAGCTAAATGAGGTCCCCTCCATCATAGAAGAAGATCAAGTTCAAGACCATCTCAGGAACCTGAACATACATAAAACTCCATGGGACCCACTGATATGCACCCCAGGGTCTTGAGAGAAACAACAGACTTCCACCTCCTTCAGAATTTTTATCCTTTATCTTTTTTCATTAGTTTTAAATATTTCCCTAGATATTTGTGAAGACATCTTTCAACAGTGCATGCTCATGCATTGTGTTCTGCTCTAAGTACCAACAGCTGAAGTTAACTCTAACCTTACAAGTGTATCCATACACAGAGGATGCAAGCAGGAATTACTGTTCTGTCTGTGCAGGTACCCAGTGCTCCTGTCCTTGGAAAATTATGTACAATTATTTATCATCACCATGGAGATACACTATCTATTGCCAATGCACTCTTTTAGTAAAATATGTGTTATGTCTTCTGCACCAAAGCATCTGGGACTTCAAAAGACAGAGTGTCACAAAAATTCATAGCTGGCCCATGCTGACTGACTAGGAAGTACAGAATTCTAAGATTAAATATTTATTCATGTGCATGAGGTGTTCCAGACAAATTGGGGCACCTTGAATGTGATTTTTCACAGGGTTCTTCAAATGTTCAGGCACAACACAATTTGACTAATCATTAAAATCCACACTATTACCAGTCATAGTAAAAATTTACAAAGCAACTCTGCTTTTGCAGCATACCCAATTCTTATTTATTGTTCCAGATGTCTTTGGAGTCAGTCTTGCTAGAGCTGCTTATCTAGGACAGCAAACAACCCTGGGAGGGTTTCAAAGATGTGTTAGAGGGACTAGGATGTTGTCCTTATCTTGGTTGTACAGGGATATCCTCTGTCCTTTATGGATAGCTCTTGCTTCTAAAAAGCAAAGTCTTTCTTTCCAGGGCCAGGCTCTCCTTTAGTTTATTTTACTTAATGAGTAATGCCAAAGTCTCCTGTAAAATTCCACTACCTTATTACATTTATATATATACACACACATATATATATATATATATATATATAAAGATAATGCACATTCATACTATCTATAAAGACTGATTGATGAAATAGTTAGAGAAGGGAATTTTCATAACACCTGTCAGACTGAGCACTTCCATAATATTCTTTTGAGTGCTTTTCCAGGATCCTAGACACTGATTCACACAAAATACACTTTGCTTGCTTCTCTCGTGTTGACAGATAATATAGCCATTTTCCCATACAATGCCCTGTACAATATCCTGTGTAAAGAAGATATTTGCAGCGAGAAGGTTGGCCTCCATTACAAGCTCTCTTAACTTGGGACAATCTTTTGTGCACTTAGATTAAATATGATAACTACTTGCACAGACTTTCAAGTAGTTGTGGATTATGACTGTCATTATTCCTTCAGTGTTTAACTTTTCATGTCATTTTGCCTTTTGTTGCTATATCTGCATTTGACAGATAAGACTGTTTGAAGCACAATATCTTTGTTATAGTCCATTAAAATATGTGTATTATAGGCTTGTAGCCCAGTAAATAAGGTCCTGTGGTTGGTAAGAGGTTACATTAACCACACAGGTATCTAGACTTGTCAGGCTTTGTCTAAACTTATCTTGGGCCATCTGGAGATGTGGAACTGCAATTAGCTAATGACTGAGTAACTATGATCTACCCTGGTTTAGCTTTTTGGGGTTTTGTTTTTTTGTTTTGGGTTTGGTTTACAGGGGTTTTTTGGTACAATAGTATTATGTAATACCTACTATTTTATCTACTCTATAACTAATAGATATACCTTGTAGCTATTACATGTAGCATGAACTGAAATCAGACATGAGAACCTAGAGGGAGACTGGAATGATAAGTATAACACTAAAGAATGATATAGACATTAGGAAGTTTGTCAATTTTAGCTGTACATAATTTGAAGTTTAAGTGGCAATGTAAATGGACTTATAATTCTTTGATTAGGCTGTTAAGACTTTAATTAGACTAATGACAAAGCCTTGCCTTTGCATATAATGTGTATTGCTTTTGCCTGTGACAAGATCTTGAGTGTAAGAGGCTGGTAGGGCAATTCAAGAAAGCCATTCTTCAGCTTGCACACAGCAAAATGAAGAATTTCCCTTCTAGTGATCACTAGATCATAATTAGCAATTAAACTTAAATTATCAGTAATATTTACTTACTAGCCTCAAAATGAAAGTGTTGTAAAAATGTATTTCAGGTTACTAGAATGATACTGTAAGCACCTGACAGGTTGAATTTGCTCTCAGTTGCTGTTTTGCAACTCGTGGGAAAGTGTCTGAATATTCAGAAAGAGAGAAATTATGGACACTAATTACAGTAAATCATATTATTCTAACAGCTAATATTTCAACAGATTGTTTATGAATAAGTAACATCACCAGACCACAATAAAAATCTTTAAAAACAGAGACTGCAAGTGGTGTGGCAAGATCTGATGCACAAAACATTTTGCACGGAGCAAAGTTATAAGAAATGGAAAAGCTTTATCAAACTGGATTAATGATTGGCTGATAGCAAACCAAGTCAGATAGGTAACGATATAGTTTGTATTCAAGTAATTAACAAAAATTATTAAAATAATGTAATGAGGATCTGAGTTGAATACTACCATAAAGTGCACTAAAGTGAATGCTCATTACCAGCAAGTTCAGTCTCAGATTAAATTAGGGAAGTATTTCTCTATACATACAGAAAAGATATATATTTGAGATGATTTCTTGTTAAGATACAGGGCAGCTTTCTAGAGCTAGAGAGGAACACTCCAGGAGGCTTTTGGTAAGAACAAGGGTAGTAATTGTGAGGATTGTTCTGGTGGGTAAGGGGGTGACCAAGCAATTTCTCAATGGACTTTGAGGTCCAGAACTAATTACATGTGATATAATGATAATGTATTTAAGCTGAGTGATTTATATTTCCCTTTTACTTACTATCGTGAATGTTTAAAATACCTTCATGTTTAAAATGTACCTTTTTAAGCATATTCTTTCTGCTAGAATTTTGTATGAGGATTCTGAGATAATGAGTATCTGGAATCTATGTAAAGACATAGGAACCTTAATGTTTGGTGTTAGCTGACAAGCTACCAAAGGTAGTGAGGGGATGTTAGGTGCTATAACTGCAATATTTATGGAGATTTATTGGAAATTAACAGTAAGATTATAATATTTAAAAAATCAGTATTTTTTACTACTTAGATTACCTGGAAAAGTAAAGTTTTGAGATATACATTGATAGATAAAATATAGATATGCAAGAAATTTTTTTCTTTTTCTGTTGTAAGGAAATATTGAAGTTAGATCTTAAGAGACACTTGGAGATTCAGCATCTCTCAGAAGCTCCTGTGAGAAATTCTTTACAGTGTCTGGAATGTAATGACTGGAGAAACCATGTCTGATCAGCGCTTTCCCTGCAGACTTCGCTCGGCATACAGTGTATCGACACCGTGAGCTCTTATCTGTCCTCACCCAGCCATCAGGTTTCTCTGCCAGAGGGAGAGATACTTTTTACTAGTTTGGGTTTTTTTCTCCAGTAGCACAGTTTGAACCAAAAAAAAAAAAAAAAGGAAAAACAAAACCCAACAAACTTCTCCAATAAGAACAGAAGGCAAAGACAGTCCTGTCAGCTGGTGAGCAGCTGTGAGCACCTAAGCAGACAGGCCCCTTTGTTGTTATTTCATTTCCTAGCCACGCTACTTTGGCTGCAGCTGCTTGAAGAGAAGACAGACATTGTGTGGCATACTTTGTGTGTTCATCTTGGGAGGGGTAAATTGCCAATTTAAATATGAGCAAACTGGTTTTGAAGAAAAGAAAAAGTCTGTGGTCTCGTGGTTTCCAATTCTACTTGTCCAGTCCTTTATTGCTCTCATCTCTCCAACACTTTGATTTGTTCCATCCTCCACTCGCTGCTTTTGTGGAGGACAGAAGAGCCAGAAGAGAAATCCTGAGGCATAGAGGTGATTCTGAGGAAAGTTTTTCAGTATTCTAGACTTTTAATTTTTTACTATAGAAATGTTTAAGTCTTCTTTTGGCATTTACATGTAAAATAAAAGCTACAAGAGAGTTTACCATGAAGCTTGTGATACATCTGGTGCTGCCAAGTTCAGTCTTTCATTTTCTGCTAATAGAAATAAGACTGAGAAGACAAAAGCCTCCTAACATTTCTGAAAATATAAGTTCTTCTTTTCATCATTGAAATTGGAAAATGTTGTGATTTTTAATGTCAGGTTGATTTAAAGAAGTCCTTTTCCCCTCCTCCCCATAACGTTTGGTGATGTCTGAAATGCGTTGTTGCAGGCTGTAAAGTCCTACACACCTGACTAATGCACTGCTGACAGCACAGCTGGCTGGTTACCCTTAAATAAGATAAATAAGGATGTGTGGAATGTGTTGAATACTTGTTTCATAGCAATTATTGGTTTAACAGGCAAGGCATTAAGGACAAAAATCTAGTCTTTTTTTTTTTTCAGTCAGCTATTGAAAGTCAATGAAGCTCATATTAGCGTTATATTTTTGTTCCTGCTTTTCAATTCTTATTTTACTGTTTGAAAAAAGGAATGCTTTCACATCACAATGTTCTTCTCTACAGAATGTATACATATGAAGTTAAAAATCTCATACAGGAAGCTTAAAAGGGGGTCTGATGCTGCTTTCATTTGCTTTTCATTTTAATCATAACTTACAAATCTCTGTGGAAGAGGAAGGATTGGTATTAGGTATCTTGAAAAATTTGGTTCAGTTCCTTTGCACCATGAATTCCTTACGAAACACTGGGAAATGAGAAAATAATCTTTTCTTTAGCTCATCTTTTGCCTTTCCTTTCTCATACTGTAAAACTTTCAGGACAAAGTTTCTTATTGTGTTTCTTATTGTGTGAACATCCTCAAGCATAATGGACTGTGGTATCAGTTAAGAACTTTTGTGCATCTGTAGCACAGAAAAAGTGAGAGATATCAAGTGTGTGAGCCAATTTAGTGTGAAATACCAGCTTTTCAATACTTTGCTTTCATAATCATGACCAAGGAAGACTTCCACGATATATATAATATTTTTTCTTTTTCTTCATTTAACTGCATAGCCATGTTGCTTTTCTAAAAATAAACCAATAAATGACAGAATTGACTCAATTGGAAATAACTTTTAAGATCATTGAGTCCAATCTTCAACCTAACACTATCTAACAAGTCAACAACTAACCCATGTCCCTCAGCACTGTGTCTACACAACTCTTCAATCCCTCCAGGGATGGGGACTCCACCACTGCCCTGGGCAACCCCTTCCAATGCCTCAGAACCCTTTCAGCAAAGAAATTCTTCCTCACATCCCATCTCAACTGCCCTTGGTGCAACTTGAGGCCATTTCCTCTTGTCCTGTCCCTTGGTCCTTAGTTGAACAGACCCACCCCCACCTCTCTCCACCCCACTTCCAGGGAGCTGGACAGAGTGAGAAGGTCTCCCCTCAGCCTCCTTTTCTCCAGGCTCAACACCCCCAGTTCCCAGTTCATGTTAAACAGGACTGGCCCCAGTACTGAGCCCTGGAGAACACCACTCATGAATGGCCACCAACTGGATTTAACTCCATTCCCCACCACTCTTTGAGCCCAGATATCCAGCCAGTTTTTTACCCAGCAAAGGATATGTCTATCCAGGCTGTGAGTAGCCAGTTTCTCCAGGGGAATGTTGTGGGAAATGCTGTCAGAAGCTTCACTAAAGTCTGTCTTTACTAAAAATAGACAACATCCACAGCCTTTCCTTTATCCACTACATGGCTGACCATGCTGTAGAAGGAGATCAGGTTAGTCAAGCAGGACCTGCCTTTCATAAGCCCATGCTGACTGGGCCTGCTCATTTGGTTGCCTTGCATGTACTGTGTGATGCTACTCAGGATGTTCTGCTCCATAAGCTTCACCAGCATGGAAGTTAAACTGACAGACCTGTCGTTTCCTGGGTGCTCCTTCCAGTCCTTCTTGTAGATAGGTGTCACACTGGCTAACCTACAACTTGCTGGGAACTCCCTGGTCAGCCAGGACTGCTGAAAAATTATGGAAAGTGGCTTGGTGAGCACCTCTGCCAGAAGATGACATGGCAAAGGTATCACGGTATTGTTGTTAGAAGATTTTTGTCTCCCATTTTTCACAAACATTTTGATAGAATCATGTCTTGTGTATGAAAAACCTTGTGAATAAGTCACATTCATAGGTTAGAAAACAACGGGACAAGTTCATTGAGGCAATATTTATTGCCATCAGTCACTCATCTCACAATAAAAGATAACATGATGGCATGATTTTATTATATTTTCATGCACTTTTTTTCCATTTTAACTGAGGAAAAGTTGTTGTACTTAATATTAACTGGTTGAAAATGAGATATAGTAAATCAAAATATCCCTGAGTATGAAAGAAAAAGGAAAGCTGTGAGTGATATATATTTCCATTTTAGAAATGGGAAGAGAAAGAAATAGGACATGGTAGGAAAATGACTAACTGCTCCATTCTCCCATTAAAGGAAATGAGTCAAAGTCTGATATCTTATAAATGTTATGATAATTAGCTGGCTTGGTATGAAGAACTGCCCAGTAATTATGCAGATACTTTATTGACACGGTATTCTTACTAATTATCTTAGCTTCAAATATAGAACAATGTCAAAGCAGTGAGAACAGAGCAGTTCTCTACTTGTCACGCTAAGGTCACACATTGTGTGGTCCTTATGAAATGTCAGACATTGCTACTGCTAATTGCTTTCCTCATGAAAACTGAACTTTTTTGACTAAATAGAGAATACTTGAAAATGTCTATACTTTGTAATAGACAAAACCCAAAAATCTGGGAGAGAAAAATAAACTACTTCACTACTTTAAACATTTCTTGTTGAAATTTAGAAAGTTTAATTTAAGTTCCTATTAAAAATACACAAATGAGGGGAAAAAGAGAACTAAAAACTTCTCTTTTGCCATCTCTTCTAAAAGAGCAGTACTGAAAGTTACCTTATTCCTTCTTTGTAAATAAAATAACCACACTCTGATCTACAAAACCACAACTTTATATGGGAAAAAGCAGGGAAAAAAGAAGGTAGACGTGAAATTACTTTCTTTTTCAAATTAAGGGGTTTTGCATAAAGCAATGGGTTGAACATCATACTCTTCATTAATGTGGTATTCTAGGGAGCATCACATATCAACGTTCTTTCCCTATAAATATTTCATTTTTAAGACCATTTTTTTACAGAAGCTTAAGGAATATTTGAGACAAAATTTTAGTTCTAGTTTTTAACTCAGTGATAAAATTGTATAAATTGCACATGGCAATCAGATATATTTATTTTTTATTTCGTCACAATTTGGAACTCAAGCTTTTAGTAAATACATTTATCCAGGTGTCAGAGAAATACACAGAAAAGTTGAACAAAGGTAACTGACATTGTAGCAGAGAATTGTATTATATAGACTAAGTATATGTGGTCAGTTTATTTTTTTTTCCATGTTTGAAGGGAATCTTTATTGTTCCAGCTCAATTTCTTGCAAATAGTTTAAGAGATATGTTGGTATTTTGCTAAACTTGACTGAGTTGCACAGTAAAAATAAATTGAATTTTATTAAATTTCTGAAGCAATTTTAAAAGATGCATTGCAAATCAGGACAAAAACGGGCCTGAAGTTTATTTTGAATTTGGAACTGCCTGCTTTACAGAACTTTCCTTGTTTTTGAATGTCTGAACAAGCATAAAAGTAAGGCTACTTTTATGTTGTCAATGTTTGCTTGCATTCCAAAGAAATTACTTTAAAAATAAAGTTATAAAACTCATGAATAATTCACTGGTGAACCAAAGACAACTCTACTCCCTTTGAATACAGATATAGACATTATTATTTCAGGATCCTCACACAGCAGTAATGCTCATACTCAGTAGTAATTTTATCTTTAGAGATACAGCTTCATTTGTAACCTTATTTAGCAGCGTGACCACACAAACACAAAGTATTTCAGGATGTAATATATTAAACAGAAATTTAACTAGCAAGATTATGTGGAGAAATACTTAAACAATTCTTGTTCATGGCATAAGTAGGATATGAGATGAATGTATGATTTTGGACAGTAATCTTGGTAAGGATGGAGACCATTCAAATCCAGCAGAAAGCAGTGAGAGCAGTTATGTATGGACACCCTGACCTCAAAGAACAAAACTAATTCATTGGTATTTCTTAGTATAAAGAAGATTGAGGGGGGGAAAATGATACATTAATAGTATCCAAATACACAAGTTACTACTGGGAATGATGGAATAATCTGTATCCCTGAGGAATGGAAAAAGTAATAAATTTCTATTTTAAAATTAGGAAGATTCAACTTAGACAGACATTAGAAAAGATTTAATGATGAGAAAAAATAATGAGAAGGTTGGTAAAGGGGTAATATAACAATATTCTTTATACATTTGGACAAATCAAAACATATATCAAAATAAATAAATTCCATATGAGCTGCATCTTCATTTTTGGGAATCCTTCTAAATTACACTGATTAAAATATGAAGTAATTTATCTTTTGGTGTTTGCCATATTTTCTGTTACATTTGCTAATTATCAAAGAAATGTGTAGATACTCACAATTTGCTCCCTCCCAGCTCACACATGTACTTTATCCTGTAGTGAAGGAACCATCCTTGCGGCATGGTGCTACTCATTCCCATGGTAACCACGAAGACAGTGGGCAGTGTCACTGTAGAGAACACGGAAATCACATGAAAACAAAAGCTTTTGTTAAATATCCTTTTTTTATACATTTAGGGAACTGTTGCTAAGTCCAATAGACAGAATTTTCAGAAACAGAAATCTATATTGCAGCAACACTTCCACTGAGCAGGATTCCAGTAGATTGTCAAGGAAGCTTAATTAGGCAGCCTGGAAAGTTTCGATAACCTCCCATTAAAGTATCTGAGACCTGAATTGTTCACTGTGTAAAAACAACTGCAAAGCTTCCACTCCCCATTTCCCTTTTGCCAGGTTACAATGTTCTCAGTGTGGTTAAGTCTCAAAAATATGCATCCCAAAAGTCTAAGAAATAGCAGCTCTTGACCTCAGCCTACCCTATCAGTTTATATTTAATTGATCTAATAATTCTATTTGTAAATGCTTACCCTTCTAAAATAATTCATGTACAAACATAGCTTCAGATTACAGACTTTGATTTTTGCCTTACCGTGAATTATTTTTGTAAATTTGAATTTAACTTAAATTTGTCAGTTATGTATGTGTGTGTAAGCTGTGGTAACGTAGCTACTCTGTGGCTAAAATATATTGACTAGTGTT
The DNA here is from genome assembly GCA_907165065.1 of Caprimulgus europaeus. The sequence goes on from OU015534.1 coordinate 34,985,687, forward strand.
TACAGAAAACAGGTGCTAAAAGGACAAACCACAGCCTCTTCGCATGTTTGTTTGGATTGGATTTCACCGAGCAAGCACCTCAATGTACATCCACTGACTTGTTCTCTTTATACTTAATTAACTTTGCTTCACATATTTTCTTTTTTTTTTTATTTTTATTTGGAGATGATTAAGTACTCCATTAACTAGGTATCAGATGGCTGTTAATGAGTCATTAACCTTTTTGCTGGTCAGGATATCATGGCTACACCTGGTAAAAACTAAGATTCAGTTCTTAATTATCACCTGCTTTTTATCATTGCTACAGATTTATTCAGCCAGGAGGAACACATTAAAAATTTTACAGAAATTCTTGCCTGACTTAAGGTTGTGTCATCAGCACTGAACTCCCAAATAAACAGAAAAAAGCAATTTAATAAATTTTAAGATTTGAACCCAAGAGATGAAGTCATACCTATCATCTTGTACATGCCAAAATAGTCCTTCACAGCTTTCCACTGCAAGTCAAGCATATAACAGTGTTCTAGCTATCTGGAACCTATTTCTTCAGGTGATGATTTGGAAAAGTTATTTTCCTGATGAAAAAATAGGTAAAATATTCTCATGCTCTACTGCTACAGGCAGGTGCTGTTTAAATTAATCTGGTTCCTATAACACAAGTCCAGGGTCAAGTCCAGTGTCTCTTTCTTACTATTTTTTTTATTCAATTATTATTTATCTTACACGAGGCTGACAGAATTTTTGTTCTACACCTTTCCCTGCTCATGCTCGTACGGTGAGGGCAGGGCTGCGTAATTAAAGAACAAGCTACCCAGAAAGGTGCCCTGCTTACTGAATAGGGAACTGTGCTTCCATATTCACTGACTAAAAGGGTATGAGGGTTGGGGGGAATAAAAAAGTGCGTATCTGTGGTGGTTTGACCCACAGTGGGACCATGCGGTCCTGCATCCACTCCCCCAACCCGGTCAGACAGGATGGGAGACACGACAAAGGGGGCACGGGAGTAGGAATGAAGGACAGGGAGGGCTCACTCACCAGTGATGGTCACAGACAAAATCAAACTTGCGGAAGAAAAACCAGTTTCATGACCTTTCCAGGCTCAGCTCCCAGCTCCAGCATGGGGACATCCACAGGCTGGAGACTCACCACCCACTCTGGAGGTTCACCCCCCACTCTGGCACTGAGCGACTCTCGGGGTCCCAGTTCCAGTCACACTTGCACTCAGTCTCGGCTTCTCTGCTCCAGCGTGGAGTCCTCCATGAGCTACACGTGGATCTCTGCTCCACCGATGAATCTCCATGGGCTGCAGAGAACTTTGTCTTCTACTCCATTACCGTAGAACTGAGTGTGGGTCTCTGTCTTTCCCCCTCCTCCTCCGTTCTCCGGCAACAAAGCTCTGTCCCTGTCTGTCTGTCCTTTGTTTAGGCCAATTGTCATCTTTTGTTAGGTCAATGGCCTCTCCTCCAGCTTCACCCCCACCTTCTTTTCAAGACCATCCTTCCCCTCACACATATGGATTCACAGAGGTGTTTCTCCAGTGCTCGTTGGCTCAGCCTGGGCTGGGGGGTCCCTGTCTTGGAGCCAGGGGAGCCTTTCCCATTACCAAAAAAACTGTCCCCCCCACACACACACAGAAACCCAACACACAGAAACCCAACTCAATATCGTATCCAGTGCCACACACAGCTAAAAAGGATTTATGTGATTTTTCATGGATCATGCAGTGGTACATAATTAGTAGGAATAGAAATACGATTTCTAACTATGTGTGTTCTTAAATCTAGATATATTTGGGAAACTAAGCTAGAATACTACATACCGTTTTATTTCTTATAGTACTACACGGTTGTTGACATTAGGAAAAGCTGCATAAACAAACATCGAATAGCCTAAGAGTTGGGTAAAACATTTTATACTCTGAGATAAAGTGCAGGGAAAATGGTTCAGCTCAAGTAGCTTAAATTGAATCAGGATCAAGGCAGTTTGTTTAATTTACAAATGACACATAGTTAACTGCCAATCAGTGAACACTCAGGGTCAATATCAGTGGTGAAACAGGTAAACCACAATACTAGATACTTACAAAATATTAATATACAGCTATAAATTCGTGAACACTTTTGTATAAATTAATCTCCCAAAACGACCTCTTTCCTCTCTCCTTCTCACACACACACACTTGCACACTCACATCCCCCACCCTGACATGTGTGCTACCAGCACACCTCCCCTCTCCAGGCACTGAGAGTTTCCCCCTGTGTTAGCCGACTTTTTTTTTTTTTTTCCCCCCCTTAAAAAAAAGGGGGAAGCTTCAACTAAGTTTGGAAAGTTGTGGAACTTAAAAATCTAATTCCTTTTTCATTAGTGGCAGAAAAGACAGCTTTATAGTCATCCACTGACAACTTTTCAGAAAAATCTGATGCCAGCTACTGAGCACAGCTGATGTGGAACCAGAACACCAGTAATCAGCCAGTAACTTGAAATATCTGTTTAAGAGAACTTCCTAATGATACAACAATAATGTCCCATCTGTTGTGTTGAAATGAGTGCCTGGAAAATTGAGGCAATACTGGTGTCTTGTGTGTTAGTTACCGATTACAGAACCACAGAATCCCAGAGTGTCAGGGATTGGAAGGGACCTCGAGAGATCATCCAGTCCAACCCCCTGCCAGAGCAGGAACACCTGGATGAGATCACACAGGAAGGTGTCCTGCTGTGATGGAGATACTGGCTCATCCCCAGTATTTTGTGAATAGTGTTATTTCTGAGAAGTTGTATAACCTGGTATTTTGTCTGATTTTTTTTTTTTTAGTTATTATCCTTATGATTCTTCCCCTTTTTTACTGACTCAAATTCCTATATTAAAAAAATAATAATTTTAAAAAATCCGCATTAAAAAGAAGGATTTCATTCCATTAGCTGTAGTCTTTTTGGTGATGGCAGTCTAACATTTTATATACATTTTGGCAGTTGTATTTTCTGCTGGCAAAAACCACATCAAAAGGTGTAGTTTACAGATAGAACAACAAGTCAGTTATCCAGAGATCAGATGTGCTGGAAAACTACAAAGCAGCCTCTCTGAATATTGTTGCATGCTTTTTTGCTTAAGTGAATAGCTATAAACTTTACTTTGGTAATTCATCATATACGGATTACAGTCTTAGCTGTGCTTTGTATTTACGCTACAGATAATTGAGTAATTAATCATATAGATGACAGATTAATTGATAGGCGATTGTTATTAATTAAAAATTAATAATTCATGCTTGGAAATCACCTATTTTTTCAAAACTTTAAATTGCAGATTGTTAGATAATTCCTTATCTGAAGTATGAAAGCACGGGATGTTTCCTTGGCTGAACTAACAAAATTCCCTGGACTGACAGCCCAAATTAAAAAAAAAAAAGCAAACAACAAACAAACCCCTCTCCCAAAACCACAACCGAAAAAAAAACCCAAAACCCAACAAACAAAACAAAACAGAATACCCAAAAAACCAAGCCAGCATCAAAATAAACTGTAACTGTATTGGTATTCTTATTTTACTGCTTTGCTGCTAGAGAAAAGCAGAAACAAATATATTTTTTCATTCTATAATTTTTTGCTAAAGTATCGGTTATATTTTTAGTTTGGTATAAGCAAATGAAACATGACACAAAACAAACCCACTGAGGCTCAAAAGAAAAGAATCAGAAACTTCGTTAAGTAATATCAAAATAAAATATTTTGGCATTTCTGATTTGAAAGATTCCATTTTAAAATAGTTTTTAAAACCCTAATACTTCTTAGTTCCCCCAAATAACCTAATCTAATGCAAAATCATGAAATGAATTTCATTTATTCAGTCAGTTTCATTCAACTTTATTTTTCTTTCATTTAAAAATACTCTTGACTAGTTGTATACCATGAGATTCTTGCCAATCTGTGTTACAGATATTCCTATCTTATTTCTATGGTGAGTTTTTCAGCAATGATTTTTTTTTATATCTGTAACTCAAATGTTTCATATTCATATTTTTAAGGATTTTAGGGTAGTTTGATTATTTATTCTAATTTGCTTTTTATTTTGAATTTTAATTTTCTGCAATTTTCAAAATTACTTACTGCAGTTCACCTGTGACTTTTACAATCTTCTCCTATCTTCCTAATACCATGATAGACGAAGACCTAAGGAAAACTTACTTTTTGAGAACTACATTACAGTAGGGCAACCTCCTTGCCAACCAGGGTCACAAGGGGATGGTTCCAGGGACGGCAGCCAGGGTCAGCTGAGAATCTTGATCACAAGGGCAGAGTGTGACCTGAAAGCGTGGCATTCTCAGCAGGAATAACAATGATATTTAACCTCAGTACCACATATTTTACCCCTGAAAGCTGAAGGGTCCATAGTCACAACCAGAACAAGTCTCCAAAGCTTGAGGAGAATCACAGAATCGTAGTGGTTGGAAAAGCCCTTTAAGATCACCGAGTCCAACCATGAACCCAACACTGCCAATTCCACCTCTAACCCATGTCCCTGAGCACCTCGTCTGCCCGTCTGTTCAATCCCACCAGGGAAGGTGACTCCACCACCTCCCTGGGCAGCCTGTTCCAATGTTTGACTGCCCTTTGGGTGAAGAAGTTTTTCCTGATATCCAAATTAAACCTCCCATGGTGCACTTTATCGCTTGTTACCTGTGAGAAGAGACTGACCTCTCTACAACCTCCTTTAATCTGTCCTTTTCTGACCCTGGTTTTCTAGTGATACACAGAACGTCAGGGAATCAAGGAGTGGAAGAGCAAGAGTGACTCGACTTTTATCTTTGCTTTTTATCTCAGTGCAGTAGGGAATAGCCAGCAGTTGTGTAAACTGATCATAACTCGATTTAAGCTTGATTCTGAGGATGCAGCACACTACAGTTGTTTCCTGATCTGTGTGTTACATGCTTTCATTCCATTTTTTATTGACAAAGAAAGTCTTAGAAGCCTGCCAAGGAGAGAAGTAAAGATGCCTTAGCTGGTAGACTGACAAAGTTTTGAGTAAACTGTTCAGCAACAAAACGAGACTGCTCTGCTGACACTGTGACTTAACTCTTGACTTTGTAATGGATATTTAATTTTCAAGCATAATGTTACCCATTGGTCAGTACACATGAACAAGTCACAGTCAAAATACTCAGAAGTATCCTCTGTCTGTAACAACTACATCAATTGTGTATTTGGGAATTGTCATCAACAGCATCCCTTGCTAGACAAAATTGCAATGTCTGTTTCAGAACTGCTTTTCCTCTTTGCTTTCAAGGCTATGTTGAAAAAAGCTGTTATAGATCCCATACAAACTAGTCTTCATGATGATATAAAGGGTTTTTGTCATAACTCCCATTTTAATGCCAGAGGTCACAAGCACGTTGCTCTGCCATAATAAAATAAAGAGATTCTCTTTGTGATAGTAAAGAGAAGATTCACAGAGATAAAGTGTTACAGCATTGAAAAATACATTAAAATAATACAATGGAGTTTGAGTTCAGAATGAACATGAAAATATGGCTGTTACTGATAGATGTGTTTTTACATTCACTCTCTTTCAGTCATCAGTTTCTCACTTTTACTGTTCTGATACACTGGGAGTCAGTAAGCAAACAGCTATGTGGCGCTTAGCTGCCTACTGGGATTAAACCACAGCAGTGTTTAAGATCCTAGATATTAACTGTTAATCTATTTTTGTAGCCTTCATAATGAAGATTTTAGTTAATGAAAAATCTTTGCAAAAGAAATTCAACAAGATTTTGTGAGAAAAGGAAATAAATACAAAGATAAATACAAGCTGTCACTGAAGTCCATTAAATAGAAGCTAAAACAGTAACCAGGAGAGCACGCGTCAACCTTTGGCCATTGTCAAATAGTTTTCTACAGAAAGTGAAAAAGGGAGGAGAAGGGAAAAAAAGTGCACATTTCTGTCCTTGGAGTCCCAAGTCATTCAGTAGGGCATTAGGGCAGCAAAGAGAAAGAATGCAAAGCTGAAGTCCTGGGTTCACCAAGAGGCTCTTTGGCCTCTACCTCCTCTACAGGGTGTGCAGCAGCCCGTGCTCAAGGCCAGCCCTGAGATGCTGAAGTTGGGTGACCTCAGATCAGACTTTTCTGAAAGAAGCCATATGAGAAGGAAACATTGGGATGTCTCCCAGTTTCTTGTTGGCTGCATTTAAGCCCAGGCTTTTGCCCATGGACTTTCTGAGCTGTACTGTTGTTGCCTCTGCCTCCTGGACCCTTACCCCCGTTTAACTTCCTGGCTTTCCCTTAGTCCTTCTTCATCAGTGCAGACTTGTCTGGTGATCACTGGGCTGTCAGGTGACTGTAATTACAGTCAACAAAGCTGCTCTGCTTTCCTCACTTAGGTTCTTTAGTATTTTCCTTTGTTCTTCTTGATCTGCTATGCTTCCCACCTTTTGCTTTCATGAACGTTCATCTTTATCTGATACTGGCAGTTATTCACTTGCCGTTGTAGGAACTCAGGCTTCTTTCTCTTCCTGAACATTATATTAACATCAAAACCTTTTTGTTTGTTTGTTTGTTTGTTTGTTTGTTTGTTTGTTTTTTGATGTGAGGCCTAGGAAGCTATAAAATGAGAGAGAAACAGAAAAAGTTTAGGGTATAAAACATGTACAGCAAAGACAGTCTGAATGCTAAAAGACTGCATTAGAGTACTCAGTATTCACTTAAGGATTGCAAATGAGATTATGAGAAGCTTTCTGAAATCACTGAGAAGTTCTATAGTTTCATAAAGATCTGGTAAAATAATCTAAGAGACAGATCTATTCTTCTAACATTTTAGTTTTGTTTTCTGATTCTGTGTTTATATTTTGTTTTATTGTATTTTATGTGTGATTACCTCCTAATCATCACAGAATGTTGGTTGGTTGTGGGGGTTTTTTTAATCTTGAAATTTTTATTCTATTCTGCACATAATGTTTACAGCCTTTTGTGTATAAATGTTGGTTGCTGATGGTTATTATCACAATTTGGAATTAAAAAGTGTATACAACAGTCCTGTGTGGGTTGCCTGTTGTATTACTATTTTTCACTCTTTGTTGCATACATAATCTATTTCAAACTATCATGAATTCATTGCAATATTTATTGTACTATTTTTTTCAGTAAAGCTATTGTGTATTTGCACATACCAAATGCCTTTGTTGTTCAATACTCTTTTTGCTTTCAGGGGGATAATTTTCTTTCCCATTAGGCTGGTTTATAGGTAGCTCTTCGTGATTACAAATGAAAGCCGTCTAAATTTATTGTTACTTTAAACAGTGTGCTTTAAATCCATCAAATTACTCCATTTTTGTTTTGTTTTTTTGGGGTGGTTTTTTGGTTTTTTTTCTTTCTCTAAAAGGTGTTTGAAAGCTATACATTTTGCCTGTAAATTTAATCACTTGGCAGTTCATAGTTTAAGAAAATCTATTCTTCAGTCTTATTTTTCTGTCAGGGTATGAGCAACTCACTCTATCTTCAGCACAACTCTTTTCTGTTCCATGCTAAGTAAGAGGAGCTCAGAAGTTTTACTTTATATGTCTGCATTATATAACTTTGACTATTCTCCTTTTGCCAAGATTAGTAAATTTGCCATCTATTTACAGGAACGAAGTAATGAAAAAGTATTTTTACTGCATTTCAGTCCAAGCAAGTGTGGAAATTGTAGTAGTAAAAGTTTCTCTGTCAACACTTTTATTTTGACTGATTTTCCAGTGTAGTGTTGAGTTAATATTTTCACTGATTTTAACCAAATAGAGAAAAAACCTATAGTCATATTCCGGATCGTATTGTATTATTTCCTCCCCCACCAAAACAGGAGTCTTCTCTACTCCCAATACTTCTTATCTTCTTTTATTTTTTCTTGCCAGTCTTTTTTCTCTGTGCTTGGGAGAGTGTTCCGCCTGTTAGCAGTGCCTTGTACTTACCTTGTCCTTGTCTGACGACTTTTGATACTCGGAAGCCTCCTATACCTGTCCTTGTCCCCTTGGTGTTCACGTTTCTCACACAGGTAAAACCGCGTCTGGTGCCAGTCACATTATGGATTGTGACTTACACGATTCTAGAACACATCACCTGCAGGAGTCAGAGGCCTCTGCTTTGGTTACAGGATCCTTGGATTTTTGGGCACAGATTTTTGAGCAGATTTGACACTGTTCACTCAGCCTGTGTTGCTTAAGTAAATATAAAAGGTTTTTTTTAAGGACTGTCTGGAGATGCATTCTAGGGGTGAAATACAATCAGTGCATTTCAGTAAACCCTATAAACAAAGCATTAAGAAAGTGCTTTAAATCCTTTCTGTATTAGGTGGGGTTTGTTTGTTTGTCTGTTTGGGTTTTTTTGTAACATTGTCCTGGTTTTGCTAAGATAGAGTTAATTTTCTTCTTAGTAGCTAGGAAGAACCAAGTTTTGGTTTCAGTGTGGGATTTGTCATGAGAAGAATGTTGACAAGGTACAAGGAATTCATGTTTGAGTAGTTTGCAAGTGCAAAGGACTGGGAGTGGAGAAGTGTTGTAATTAGCAAAACTCAAAATTGACATTTTGATATGCCAGTGAGATATTCCTTATCATATCATGTCATGTTCAGTATATTAGTGAGGGCTGACTGGAAAGTGGGAGGATTCTCTCAGCAGTGTCTCAGGCTTGTTCTTCCAAGATTGTGGTTTTGGGATCAGGGTTATTTTTTGCTCCTCTGGGATCGCTGTCAGAGGATGGTGAGCAATTGTACAGAGCATCACTCTCTCTATATATATATTTATTATCATTATTATTAACATTACTATTTTAATTTTATTTTACTCTAATTATTAAATTGTTCTATCTCAACCTCCAAGTCTCCTTACCTTTACCCTCCAATTCTCTCCCCTGTTCCCTGGGAAGCATCTTTGGGAGCTACATATTTATCATAACTAGAATCTCAGTTTTATCTTTTTCTTGCCTGATATAGACTTTCCCATAACACTTGAAAAATGCATATTTTATTGTAAAGCCAAGCCATAGGGACACATTTAATATAATACAAATAAATGCTACTACTGCTACTAAAAATAAAGATACTTTTAGTACTAAAACAGCCACATGTACAAGCTAAATCTTATCTCTCTAATGTGTCTTAAAGCTTTGGATCAGCAGAATGATTGTGGAAAATGACTCTGTATTTAGTTGGGGAGAATTAGATGCTCTGGTTTTTTGTTTTGTTTTGTTTTTTACAGTGAGGGGTATATAATGGTTCAGCCCTGTTTTGAACTTATTTATGTACTGACTGACTCTTCAACTGGAATATTGAAAGTACACAAAATATGGCTTGACTCTCAGTGTGGCATCACAAGCAATCGTAAATGTCATAGTAAAAAGACTATTTTCAGATCCTGATCCTAAAAATGCTACTGCACAGGCAGTCAGTTGTGGGGATATGGCATATCCTCTACCATATATCGCCTGAATTATTGAAAGGACATCTCTTCATAAATTGTTAATTTCATCATTTGTACTTTTAATATTTTTGTAGTACAGTCTCTTATGATTGTACTTTAGTATTGAAAAGAATGCTTGGATGTCAATGTGTCAGCATATTCAGATAGGACCAAATGCAGTTGTGCACTCAGGTAGATTCACAGTCTGTCTTAGGATGGTTTTTAGAACTTGTTCATTATTAAATATGAGATGCTGAATTTCTAGCAAAAGGCAGAGGATGGCAGTGAAAGAAAGAAGAAATTAATAAATTAGAGTTTAATGCAATCTTTCTTGGAAATTTCATTCCAAACATATGCTTCATTCTTTTTTTTTATTACTGTTAGTAATTTACTAACTTTTGTAAAGTACTGTTAAATGATTTAAAGAGTTGAAAACCTCTACTGGAAATTCAAGATTGTATGCAATAAGGGTACTGACTCCATCCTTTCCTTGTGAATAAGGAAAGAAAAAATGTTTGGTTCAGGAACACTTGTGTTGCTCAGAAAAAAGGTAACACCCATCAGTAAAACTGTAGAAATGAACTGTGTTTATCCTGCAGTTCTGAAAGATATTGAGAGGGAGAACACTGAAAAGAGAAATAAAACATTAAGAATATTTGCATGTCCCAATGTGAAGTTCTGTCACCAAGAAATAACTAGGAAATGGTCAGGTAAAGGTAAACAAAATAACATTAGTGCTGAAAGTGCCAGAGTTACCATACCTTTGAAACAGTTCACCCTCTTATGGCTTCAGTGAAATAAATGCCACTGAGTTTTCATTTATTTTATTAGAGGCTGTTGAAGCAAATACATCAATAGAGGTGAGGCTACTGCATCTCCTTTTGTCCTGAATAGGCACGTGCAGAAACGTGCGTGTACAACACACACACACCTGGCCCACCACACAGGACAGCACAGGTAGAAAACACATCATTCACTCCCAGCTGTACCAGCTGCCTCATCATTTATCTTCTTTAGATGAGCTAGATGAAGGTAAACTCGTTTATATATATAAATATATACCAGGTGGGTCCCACCAGCACAGCTGGGCTCAGACACTCAGCCTGCCTAACAGTTGCCTTTGGAATCCAGTCTTCCCACTTGCTGGCCCCTGGACATAGGAGCCCCTAAGGCTGCATTGCTACTCCAGCTGCTGGAACAGAGCCCCATTGCACACAGACATGCTGTGAGTCCCTGCAGTAGCTGGCCTTAGACACAGTCTGTCCAGTCATAGATCCCTGCTCTCCCCATTTCCTTCCTGCACAAAATCACAAGTACATGTGCAAATGGATGCAAACTGGGACACACATATTCCCTCAGATCCTACAGTCTTTCCAGGATCAGGATAGCATCATCCCTCTGACAGCCAATTCCTTCTGTGGTCATGCTCACACACACCCCACGCTGTTGCTCCCGAGCCACTTGACTCACTTGTCTGGCTCAATAGCGGTCCCATGCTCACACACACACGCACACTGGCGATGGGAAAGGCTGAGGCACTGAGCATCTTCTCGGCCTCAGCTTTAGTAGTGAGACTGGCCCTCAGGAATCCCAGAGGCCAAGTCACAAACATAGTGGAGAGAGTCCAGCAAAGGTCCGTGAAGGTGAGGAAGGGGCTGCAATGTCTCTCCTGTAAGGGGAGGCTGAGGGAGCTGCGACTGTTCAGCCTGGAGAAGAGAAGGCTTAGGGAGATCTTACATCAATATTTATTAATGGATAGTTACAATATATGTTTATAGTTATTGATTATTTCTCTCACACACTCTATTTTCTACATTAAAGTTAATTTTGATTATCCACAATATAAAGGAATGATTATTTGAAATACAGTCTGTGTGTTTTATTTTCCTGTCCTTGGAAGATTGACTGAAACACAAAAATAGAGGTGAAAGAATACTTTTGTAAATAAAATTTTATATAACTGTAACACTTGAAAAGTAGTAATAATTATAACTCAGCATTTAATTACCAACTTTGGATATTCAAAGCACATTAAGTAATTAATCTTCATAAGACCCCCAAGGAAATTAATAGCCTATACAACAGTTAATGGACTATGTTCTTTAAAATCCTTAATGTTCTTCCTCTAGCATTTCTTAAATTATTAAATTGTCCAAAATAATTAATTAATTGCTAGAATGTGCACCAAATAGATTAGGCTCACAAAAAAGAGAACATAACTGTATGGACTTTCCCTCATCAGTAGACTCAAGAACTTCTTCCTAGACTGAAAGTACATCTACCAAAATTAAAAATTAATGAACTTCCAAATGCCCTTAATTCTATAACTCTAACAGCCCAATACTTGCATCAGTCTTACAGGATTTACAGATCTTGGAGAACAACGGCAAAGGATGAGGAAACTGAAATCTTGCTTTCAGCCAGTTGGGGAATTACAAACTAGGCTGAAATCTAACGATACTGAGCATTTGGCACATCATTGCTGCTGCTTCCACGAGACACAGGGTGTGGATAAATCTGAAAAATGTGTTCACACACACACAAATACCTACACATGCTAAATTTCAGTTCTAACGTTTTCAGATAACAACAACTGTTTAGGGTCTATTGCTGAAGTTTCTTTGCAAACAGGAAAGACTGAAAAAAAGTTGAACTTGCTCTTCTCTTCTTACTTTGATTAATAAATGAAAAATATAAAGGTTTCTTGGAGTTACTGAAAATACCAAAATATCAACTCACTTATCATAGTCTAAATTAAATATCTTACAATAATTAATTTTGTTAATCTTCCTCTGCAAACTAGGAACAAAGTACAATTTATTGAAGTCTGTCTGGTAATCTCCAAGTTCAAAATGTTACAAATAGGTGCCTTTGGCTGGATTAATTACCACACTTAATAATTCAATACTTGGCTGGCAGTGACCCTCCTGAATCAGACTTAGAGTTCCACGGGGGAAAGAGCTCATTAACATGCTATTAGGTCTGTCACTTATCAGTTCTTTGCAGGAGACAGCCATGGGTAACAATCAAAATGGTTCAGAAAGCCATTTTCATAAGGATTGGGGAAATGCTTGGAGAGTAAAATAGAAATACTTCCTATTATATTTTAGTTTTATTTTTAATGCATTTTATGTATATTTAAAATGTTCTTGGGATTATTACAGGAAAATATCTAAACAATCAACGTGCATGCAAGAATTTCTGCTGGATATGCTGTATACATTCTTATGTTTTGTATATTCTTATATAACTGCATATTCAAATATTAATTTCCTTAAAATAGATGTATATTTTGACCATTCTACCATATCAATTTAGGTATAAGTTACATATGTTACTATAGCATATATAACATATATAGATATATATATTACTACAGCAATAATTGTCTCTTAATTAGTAGGAGTATCATAGAAATATTTCAAGATGGCCAAGAATGATAAGTAAAGATGATAAGTGATACTGCAGAAGTAACTGTTCAAATGGCTAACAACTTCAGCTTAATTATGCAAATCTCTATAGGATCCTTCTGTGGGCTGCAGGGAGAGACTGACTTCACCAGGTGGATTCACACAGAGATCTGAATTTACCTCTTTAAACTGTATTTGGGAAGGTTGCTCTCCTCCTTTCTCTTCCTTTTTCCAGCTATAGGGGGAGAATTAGGATGGAAGTCTCACTAAGTTGATCTCTCTGAACTATTCATCCACATTAGGTTTCAGTTTACAAACTTGTCTCTTATTTTACATCTTCAGGGATTATTTTGCTTTACAATATACTTGCATTTATTCTACAAAGGCACAATTAATAAGCTTCCCCTAAACATTGTGAGATTAAACTGTAAAGAATCCAATGCCAAATGCATCTTAATCAGAGCGACCCCCGAAGAGAACCAATGCACATGCGAAAAGAACATTTAAATACATTAAAGAGTTCTTGGAAATGTGCTGAATGTGTTAATAATTTATTGGAAAAAGAAATAAATAGGCAAGTTTTAATAGTATAAAGCCTTTGCAGAGGGATGAGTTGGTATGCACAATAGGTGGAATGATTCCATCTGGCGCTGCAATAATGAACGCCTGCTTCTTCAGAGCACATTGGTGTTAAGAAGTTCATTCCCAATTTTGGTGACATGCTCCAGGCCTCAAAATACTCAAAGTATAATTAAATGTAACGGAAAAATCTGCATATACTGAATGAAATACCAAAACTGGAAGAAAAGAACCAGAAAACACTTTTTTTTAAGAAGAATTTCGGTCCTATCTTTGGATTTACAGTGCTAATTGGATATTTTTGATTACTACACAAGTTTCTTACTGGATGTATAGAGAGTTTGCCATGAAAAATAAAGCATATTCTGTTATGGTGTATTTTGTTTTATTCAATTTCGTTTCCTTTTCTTTTTCTGTTTTCTCTTTTTCCTTTTCCATTTACCCCCCCTCCCTCTACTGAGCATCGTGATAAGTTTATTTGAATTAAGGAGGGGCCAACATATCTCCTACAAAAATAAACTTGTCTAAGTTATTAATTTAATATATAATTATATCATAAAACCAGGTTACACTAGTATTTTATTACTATCATTTTTTTATGAATTGATTTTTTGCCTTTAATTGTAAAAATACAATTTAAGACATTCAAAGCACTGTGCCCTGAATTCTGTAATCCCCACAACAGGACACTCTTTTAAACCTATGAACACAGGAAGATACAATGTCAACACTTTCTCCCTCATCTGAAAATTTTCTCAGCTATTCCCTTTTACTTTAGTGTTCTTTGAATATTCATTGGTAATGAGGAGATTTGGGAAGTTTTCTGTGCATACTCTGGAAAAATACTAAGAGTATTTTATATGGGAACTTTACCCTAATATTGAATGACTTTAAATCTCCGTTCCCATTCCATGCAAATCAACTGTCATTTTGTTCCTTTTTTGTTCAGATGGGAGTGCTCATTGTTATTACCTCTCAGTTAGAGGACCAGATCTGCCATCTGATACTTAAATATAACTGCTGTTGATACTAATGAAAGTTGTGGACATGTCTCAAAGGACAGCTTGGCACAGGGAGCTAAGTAACGGAAAAGCTTTTTTACTTTGCACATAGAATTCTGGAAGATGATATACATATATCTTCAGAAAATCTGTATCCATAAGAGAAGGGATGAATTGTGTGAATAAATCATATTTCCCCATGCTGCTTCTCCAACTTGCTTGGAAGAGACATCATTCCTAGGAACGGCAGTGTAAATCACTGTCATCCTCCTGCTGTGCTTTATAGCTCTGGAATTGACTAGTGACAAATATATTGGAATAAACCAACAATTTTATTAGTAGTAACTCCCCAAAAATCCCACATAATCATTATCTACCAGTCTGGAACAACAGGTTTCATGGTCTCTACTAGCAAACAAAGGCTGTTAAGGAAATGAGTTTGCAGATTTTGAGGTGATGTAATTGTTTATTTATTCATAAAGGGGGCAAATATCAGCCACATCTCATGTTCAAACACCTTCAATTTTTAGAAATGTGTAAGCAAGAACCAAGTAACTCATTTGTGCTGCATGGTAATATGTGCACCTGCTCAAATAAAGTTCCAAGCACAGTTTTTCTTTGCTTCTGATTAGCTTACATGTGCAGATTTTACCAGTACGTGTCAGGCATTTTGTCAAACAGCCATGCTGTAACTGAGTCTCTTTACATTGCCTTAGCAATCAGGTTTCGTTTTAGCAGGGCAATGTAGAACCAGCTGACCTTAAACCCTCCCATTTTAATGTCATATGCCACATGCTTTACCAAAGAGTTTAAATGATACAGAGAATGGGAACTGCAGAGGGATAAATGGTTCATCTTTGCCATTTGATGGGAAGCTGTACAGAAAAGTGCTGGTTTAATGCAGATTGATTGGGGAAAAGCTGAATGTCATGGAACTTTAAGCAGTGATGAGGTTTGACACATCCGTGAAATTAGTTAGAATCATAACAAAGAGACAGTGGCACCTATAATGAATCGTATTTAGAAAGCAAGTAACACATTTACCTGTTTCTATAGGAGAGCTGATGGGGTAAGAGAATGAACTGCAGCAACAAACCTTTAGGCATACAGTCACACCGCTGCTTTATTGTGTAGCTTGCCTGAAAGAATAGAAAGCAAGAATTGAGAAAAGGTAACAAATTTGCTCAGCTTTTTCTTGTCACTATGAATATGAGTGATGAAGAATGAAATGGATTACACAAGTAGAAGATAATTTGCTGAGATAATTATGCTAATGATGATATAGCAAACACTTTCAGTTATAAAATATCCTTTCTATTTCTACCCTCTTATTCTTGGATGATACGTGGCAGACATATGCTGCACTTTAAAGGATGTTTTTACATGAAGATAGATTATTTTTTCCATATTCCTCATATTAAAGTTCTCAGTAAGATGAATTTACCACTCCTATACTTTTTCACAGTACTGTAATTCAGTCAAAGTTCAGTTAAAGTTTCTCAGCACTAATGTAATGGGATTTAAAACACTGAGACTATATTTACTGTATATATAGCTTAACATTTATTTATTCTCATTTACACTTAGTAATAGCTTGTACTACAAGTTTGCTCAACAATATAAAAAGTCTAATTCTAGTATTTGGATATGCTCAGTAGAAGTAATTTTTAACAAAGACACTGCAAGGATTTGAACTGATCTTCATTAAAGATTAACGAAAAATGAAAGGAACAAAAGTGAAAGAAAAAGTATTTTCCTATGTCAGAGTTGGAATTCAGGAAAGACATCAGAATTACAAAATCTGTCTTTAAACTTTCTATGACTTGGATATCTAGTTTACAACGCTACATGTGTTAAAACTACAAATTCTGTTTTATGTTTCTCACTGCTACTAAATCTGCCATCATCTGTTTAATCACTGGGAAAAGCAACTTGACAGCAGTGGTTCTCATTTACTTTGGCTTGAGCAAGAACTTCACACAGTCCTTACAGTATCTTTATATCCAAATTATTGAAAGGTGGATTGGATAAGTAGAATACGAAGTCATCAGAAAATTGACTGGGCTGTTGGGCTCAGAGAGCTGTGATCAGTGGTACAAAGTTCAGCTGGTAGTTGTTTTCTAGTGAAGGTCCCTCAGTGACCAATACTGGAGTCAGTATTATTTTTCATCCTCATTAATGACCTGGATAATGGAATGGAGAACACTCAATAAATTAAAAAGCAAACTGGGGCAGCTGTTCAACATGCTGGAGGGAAAAAATACCATTTGGAAAGACAGGAAAGAGGTAATGGCCACAAGTTGCTTTAGGAATAGCTCTGTCTAGATATAAAGAACAATATTGGAAGAGGGTGTCCAGGGATGTGGTGGATTGTTCCTCACTGGAAGTAATCCAGATTTGGATTTACAAGATATTGGATGACCTAACCTAAGACCCTGCTTCCAACACGGTGGACCAGGTGATATCCAGAAGTCCCTTCCAGCCTAGACATTTCTGAGATTCCATAATTGCTAATCAGAACGACCCTTCTCAGAGATTTACTGAGGTAGTACAAGAGACAACAGATAAAAGTGATAAAACAAATCCTGGTCTATATATAAGGAGAACAATTCACCATGAGAGTAGTCAAAAATTGGAACAAGTTACCAAAAGAGGTTTACTACTGTCTTTGTAGATATTAAAAATCCTGCTGGACCAAGCCCTGAGTAAATTGAACAAGCTGGCCCTGCTTTAATTAGGTGGTTGGATAATTTCACATCCAAAGAGCCCTTCCAAAATAAATTATTACATAATTCTGTGAAACTTTATAATCAGAAGTGCCAGTTAAAAATGATCTGTGGCCCTGCACATAGTCCAGACAGCAGGCAAGTTCCCTGATATTGTGGTTAATGCTATTTTATAAAAGTTAACTGTTTCAGTAATTATAACATCCTCTTCCCTGAAAAAAATATACAGCTGGAATATGTATGAGTATGAGGATAATCTGGAGTAGCAAGTTTTCTGTTTTTGATTTTGAAGCAGGCAAGACTATCTAGCCCATTTAAACTAGAAACTGACAAACTGTTCAGGCACCAGAGTAGACTGTAGTAAACAGATAATAGAAAAAAAAAAAACCAAAACCAAAACCACACTAACAAACAAAACAATCCAAACAAACAAAAAAAAAGATAGAAAATTCTGACTACTAAAATAATCTGTTTGTTGGTAAACTGCAGTGTTTTATATAATCTAGTAATATTAAAAAGTTATTTCATTACTAAGATTAGAAAGGGAGCTGTTCTGTAGTAAATTTCAGTTACTTCTCTGGTGCTCTAGTGTCAGTGGATATGTTGTAACACCAGTAGATCAGTACTCTCTGCTTTCTTCTTTGTCTTGGTAAACTAGAGAATTTCTAAATATAAAAGAAGGGCTTATATGCATCAAAGATTACTCTGAATTTTATACCAACCAATGATTTTTGGTTTTTTTGTATTTATGCCACTAATGAACCACCTCATTCATATTCAATCTTATGTTTCTTATAAATCAAGTGATAGGATCATGTTCAAACTTGTCTGAGCTCCTATGATGAATACCTGCTGAACTCTCTACACTAGTATTTGGATCCATCATTCTCTTAGATTTGGTGGAGTTGGGCAGCATCTAGGGGGGGTCATCATCTGTGAACTGGTAGTCACTCTAAAAATAATTGCTTTCCTTATTCTAAGATGTTTCCATTTGGATGGGTTCTTAAATCTACCTGATGTTTTCTTCCTGCTAGTGAGCGTTCGAGGTCTCCCTTGGACTGTTTAGTCCTGCAGGGCTTTGTGGAGGTTCAATATATCTCACAGTAAAAATAATTAAACAGTAAATTCAGCTATCAAACTATACTTTATAGAGTTATACATTGATGTTTCTCTTACATGGAATGTTGAAACAGCAATATTAAAATAAAATATTATATCTGTGAACTTGATCAAAAATCATCCCGTTTTTCTGACCATGGAAAGGTAGGCGTTGCACAGAAAGCATTATTCGCACAGGATTTTTACCTAGGAGCCCTCTGGTGGCACATACCAGATGTGGAACAGTGTTATTCCAAGAGGGTGAAAGAGATCTTTTCTGTATACAGTTCTTTCTTCAAGGAGTTCTGGTTGCTAAATAAAAGGTGGCTTGAACAGTGCCTTAAAGATACAAAGTTCTCAACCACATTGGGCAAAAATAGCTCCAGCATACTCCAGCACACAGACCATATAATTGTAGACTTCTTTGGGCTGGAAGGGACCCTAAAGCTCATCCAGTTCCAACCCCCCTGCCAGCAGCAGGGACACCTTCCACTAGACCAGGTTGCTCAAAGCCTCATCCAACCTGGCCGAGAACACTTCCAGGGAGGAGCAGCCACAGCTTCTCTGGGCAACCTGGGCCAGGGTCTCACCACCCTCAGAGGAAATAATTTCTTCCTCATATCTCATCTAAACCTCCCCTTTTTCAGTTTGAAGCCATCACCCCTTGTTCTATTCCTAACTGCCCTTGTCAAAGGTCCCTCCCCAGCTCTTGTAGGTCCCTTCAGGTACTGGGAGGCCACTGGAGCCTTCTCTTCTCCAGGCTGAACAGCCCCAACTCTCCCAGCCTGTCCTCACAGCAGAGCTGCTCCAGCCCTGGCATCATCCTCGTGGCCTCCTCTGAACTTGTTCTAACTGGTCCAGGTCTCTCTTGTGTTGGGGGCTCCAGAACTGGACACAGTGCTCCAGGTGGGGTCTCATGAGAGTGGAGTAGAGGGGGAGAATCTCCTCCCTCGACCTGCTGGCCACGCTGCTCTGGATGCAGCCCAGGATATGGTTGGCCTTCTGGGCTGCAAGCGCACATTGCTGGGAGATAAGATATCTAAGCTTGCTCCAAATCTTTTTGCTAATTCATTTAAAATCTGTGTGGAGTATCACGGATCAGAAAAGAGATAGAGGAATAGGAAGGATATTTTACTCTCAGTTCATCCATATGTGATTCCCTGAGATTTACTGTGTAGAATACTCCTTATATATTGTGTTGAAATGCTATTGAGCACACTATGTGATTGATACTTATCCTGGGTCACAATAACAGCATTGTGATTACTTGTTTGGCAAAATCTACTTTAAATATTTTAAATCCCTTGCTATTCAGTATGGTGGGGTTTATGCCTATAAATATAAAAGTTAAAGCTCAAGACTGTGAAGTTTTTGTCTGCTTTTGATCCACAGAGCCATTGATGATACAGAATAAAAAGAACACAGAATAATGCATTGCTTAACAGCTCAGTTGTTGCTTATTAATAAAGGTACTATTTGCTTTTTTTTTTTTTTTTGACATATTGGTATTTGGTTTTGCTCTGAACTGCACTGAAGAGGGAAATTTAACAAAGAAAGAAATGCTTTAAAATTTTCAAGGGCTTTAATATAATTTCTTATTTTTCACAAATACGTAGTGATGACCCCAGTCCCCGGTGAGACATATTTTTACATTTGATAAAGCTTAAGTAGTAATATAATGAATGAATTAATCATAATAGCAATGAAATATTTCATGTACATTAAGCTATTCTTGGAGGATGATCAGTGGTGGTGAGATTTTTCACCTGCACATATCTGTTGTAGGCACTAGCAATTTATCTCTGTGCTAACACTAAGTTGTTGCGACTAGCTGATCGTATTTTCTATAGGGAATCAAAGTAGTGCATGGTAGGTGCTAGCCCTGCTGCTGGCAGACAATGTACCAATAAAAAAATATGCAAGAAGATGGCATCTAAGAGTTCTGATAAGGTGGTGGCTTTTGGGGTTTTGTTTTGCTGAGTTTCTTTTTTTTTGTTATGTTTTTTTTTAAGAAAAAAGAAAGCATGAAAGAGCTTTGAAGATTACAGGGGTTTTTTTCAGAGTAACTAATAAGGCTGTATTCACACAGTCAATTGAGCAGATTTCTATCTGGTTCCATATACAAATTTTCTTTCTGATTAAAAAATGTCATTATTTATTTCCACCTCCTCTCTGCTCTCCACTTTAGCCTAATCCAATACCAGTGTTTCTTATTCTGAAAATGGTATTCAGGCAATGAATTATGAGATCTATTATACCATTCTTTGTTATTATTAGTTAAGGTTGTACTTTTGATTCTAGGTCCAGAAACCTTTGCCTGTGTGTCTGCACTGGCTAAGGGTGCAATTAGGTTTACATGGTCATATCACAGTACGATGAATTGACCTTGTCTGGCTGCCAGACCTCCTACCCAGGTGCTCTCTCACTCTCCCTCCTCAAGAGGACAGGGGAAGAACATAAGATGAAGAAGCTCATGGATCAAAAGAGAGACATCACTTATGAATTACTGTCACTGGCAAAATGGACTTCAATTGGGAAAAGTTAATTTAATTTATTACCAATTCAAAAATTAGGAAAAAAAAGGATTATGATAAATAAAAGCAAAAATTAAAAAACCCCCACCCACTTTCCAGGTTCAGCTTTATTCCTTCACTCCCCACTTCTCTACTGCCTGACACCCCCGGGTGCAGGAGGGTTGGGAATGGGAGGGTTGTGGTCTGTATACAACAGCTCCTCTCTGCCACTTCTACCTCCCAACACTCTCCCTTGCTGCAGCGTGGATACCTGCTGCACTGTCTCTCACAGGCTGGGGAGGTGTCTGTGCCCCAGCACCTCCTCCCTCACTGACCTCGATGTTGCAAGGCTGTTTCTCACTATTTTTCTCCTCAGCACTCACCACCTGTGCAGCATTTTGACCTTTCTTAAATACATTTTCACAAAGGTGCTGCCAGTGCCAGTAAAAGTCTCAGCTGTGACTGCTGTGGAGCTGACTGGGACTGACTGGGACCATCATGGGGCAGTCCCTGGAACCTTCTCACAGATTCCCTGCTGCAGCCTCTCATTTCCAAACCTTGCCACTGAGACCTGATACATCAAGTCAGGTACTACTGGTTTTTTTCTACTTTTAATTTTAGCAGGATTGCTCAGATCAGATTTTTTATTGCTTTTGTTGGTAGCAGAAAATTAGTAATATTGTAATATTATTGCATTATGAACCTAATTTCCCTAATCACCTTTGTACAGAATAATTCAAAGGCAATGCATTTATAACTGTAGCCTCTAGCAGTATAGACACTTATAACAATTACACCTGCACCTGGTCAGGCCAATAGTCCTGAGGCTTTCAGAGCTCAGTTTTTTCCCCATATTAAAAACTATAAAATAGTACTTTGAATTTAATTACATTTCCCCATACTTACAAAAAGCATGGCCACAATCTTGTTAACATCTGAAATGTGTATAATAGAGAGTACTATTTGCTAAAGTTCTCAGTGGCTCTTTATTTTTATGTCCAGCACCTTCTAATTCTCTCCTTCCCAGTCTGTCATGAACTTAAGTTGTTATATTGAGCAGCAGTAAAAACCAGTAAACAGACTTCGAGACTTGTAAAATACCTAGATCCAATTATTTATTTCAAAATTGTTTCAAAATATGATGCAATCAGGCAATTCAACAGCACATATTAAACAGAAAGCATAACAAAAACATAGTAGAAATTGTTAACACAGTAAAAAACTATAGCAACAGTAAGTCAAATACGTAAATCTCTGTAGTACTATTATTTTCGGATCAACTGGTACTAAATAAAGTAAAGGCACTTCTGTTGTTCCATCACATTCCCAGAGATGGAGGTGAGGGTGACCAGCCTTTAGTTTCCTGTACCCACCTTCTTGAGCTTCTTGAAGATAGAGGTGACATTTGCTTTCTTCCTTTGAAACATATACAGTGAAGTATTATGTTGAAGATATGAACAGAAATTGCATCCTAAAATTTATAGTTTTCTCTTACAGAACAGAGGTGAAGATAGGTTTCTATCTGCCCTACTGTAAATTTGGAGGAGTGTGTTTAATTTAAAACAAACAAACAAAAACAAACAAACAAACAAACAAAACCCCAAACCCACCACTCATTTTATCTGCATGGTTTTAGCAGTAGGGTTCGGTCCTAGTGTTTCTGTTGTTGTTGCTGCTGTTGTTCCTTTCATACTGTATAGTTTCAAAAGGTGATTCTGCATAGCAGTCCTTAATCTGCAGGTAATTTTTAGCACTTATGGTTAATTAACCAAGCAGTGTGTTATCCAGACGTTATAGTTACACACCTCAAACTCTCACTCTAAAAATCCTGTCCCCCTGAGGGACAGGAAAAGTCACTACTACCTCGGGAAAGAATGGCCTTCCATTTTCCTTTGCTTTATCTAGTTTCATCTACATTCCATGCCACTAGTGGGAGAGAGAAAATACAACTGCAGTGTGTCAAGGCATGCACACATGTGCTGTGAAAACACATACAGCATTTATAATGTAAGCACTGCACAGGTATATTACATGAGTGTACTCATATTCTTGGTATAATACACTGGTTTTATTTTAAAGAAATACTAGTGTGACTGCATGCTGTATTTAGTATTATTAGTATCACGTTTTACTAATCTGAGAGATTTAGTTACTATATTTGGTTAGGTCTCAGAATCAATTAAGTGTCAAAACTGTTATCAACCTTACAAGCATATCCAAACCCTGAGAATTACAAATGGCTAATTAAATCCTCAGAAACTTAGAAATATGAAGATTTAAGTGATGCAAATTTCATACAGTAGCATTGAAAACCTACTCAGTATGTAAACAAGAGAAACTATGGATGTTTTTAGCCTCAGAGTTATTTCACTATAGAGACATTGCATATTGACAAATCTGTTTGAATCACAAATATCTCAGAACAGGTTTTCCAGGAAACACTACATCTATCGGGTTCTCCTGGTGTTGTTAAGCATTGAAACCCAGTTATTTCCTGCCACCTTGGCTCTATCAACACAAACATGCCTTTTGGATCTCAAATTCATACTTAGATTTGTTTTCAACACAAAATAATCAACAATGTGAATGTTAATATAATCTATCCACATAGAATCTCTTCCATGCTAGCCACAAATTCTATGCTTAGTTCATGTCATACAAGTATATCAAGCCATCTAATAAAAATAATCCACAGTTTTAATAGTCCATTAATTTTCCAAACCAACCCACACAATATGATCTGATACCATTTTTACTCTTTCTTTATGAAAATCATCCTTCCTTGCTTTGATTACCTGTTTTTGGCTTTGGAGTCTTATTTAGATTGCATTCACTACTGATGAACTGATGTGAGACAGCACTCCTTGCTCTAGCCAGACACTTCAGAAAGTTTAGGAGGACTGAAAATTCCCCTAATAATCTCAAATTGAATTATATTTCTTGTAATGATAAATTAATGATTAGCTACTGATTATTTTAACATACTTCTTTAAATTATTATTGTCACAGACTTCTTTAAAGACTGAGACATTAAAAATTCATCTGTGGAAACAAGAAAATCTGAAAACAAAATAACACTGGCATTTTTAGGTCCTAACTTAAATAGATAGGTAAGGACAAAATAGATATAAGGACACTTACTAAAGAAATAATCAAAATTTTGGAAAAAGAATTCTGGAAAATAAGATGATAGTTTAGGTTATTTAGCTAACATTACTCTCTCCTGGCTCCAACTTCTTTGTTAACATAGCATAATTTAGATGTTTCTGTTCAGAACTGAATCCCAACTATTTTTATATTCACTAGAGAGTAGAAGGAGTTTCAGGATTCTACTTTCAAGGCACAGTCAAAAGTGATGGGACATAATTTAAGTTGAAAGATGCAATATATGTTGAGGCATACACATGTATTAAGTGTTCTGTGGAGACCTGGCTGACATCTGCTTCAAATTTTTGGCTTGAGCTGGGTGAAAGTGTTTGGCACTGGAATTGCATGCAATACTTACAGTACTGAGTAAAGCACATAAGTAATCACGGAAGGTTTTCAAGACTAGTCTACAAATTCCTGTGCAAACAGGTTTGACCTCATCACTGACCCTGCTTTGATCCAGAGTTTGGACTAGATAACTCCTGAGGTCCCATCCTATGATTCATATCAGTTTATAGCAGACTGCTTTGCTCGTATTCTCTGCCCTGAAAGGTGACAATGACCTGTTTTCTGCAGTCCTGTTATGTGCCATTCTTGGTCCTGCTTGACTTCCTGATCTCCTTCTATGACAAGGTGACCTGCTTAGTGGATGAAAGAAAGGCTGTGGATGTTGCCTACCTGGACTTCAGTAATGCCTTTAACACTGTTTCCCACAACACTCTCCTGAAGAAACTGTCTGCTCATGGCTTGGGTGGGTGTAGTCCTTGCTGGGTGGAAAACGGGCTGGATGGCTGCACCCAAAGGGTTGTGGTCAAAAGAGCTAAATCCAGCTGGCAGCTTGTGACAAGTGGTGTTCCCCAGGGCTCAGTACTGGGGCCAGCTCTGTTTAGTATCTTTATCAGTGATCTGGATGAGGGGATCGAGTGCACTCTCAGTAAGTTTGCAGACAATACCAAGTTGGGTGGAAGTGTTGATTTGCTGGAGGGCAGGATGGATCTACAGAGGGAGCTGGACAAGTTGGATTGGTGGGACGAGGCCAGCTGTAGGAGGTTCAACAAGGCTTAGTGCTGGGTCCTGCACTTGGGTCACAACAAACCCATGCAGCGCTACAGGCTTGGGGAAGAGTGGCTGGAGAGCTGCCTGGTGGAAAAAGACCTGGGGGTGCTAACTGACAGCCAACTGAACATGAGCCACTAGTGTGACCAGGTGACCAAGAAAGCAAATAGCATCCTGGCTTGTATCAGCAATAATGTGGCCAGCAGGACTGGGGAAGTGATCGTCCCCCTGTACCTGGCACTGGTCAGGTACACATTGAATAGTGTTCAGTTTTTGTGATCTTTAAGGACAAGAACCAACATAAGGAGATTTATTGTATGCATTCTAAACTAACCTTTCTGAGATTTATATTGATATATTCATTAATCATTATTTCAGGATGACACTGAAGTAAATTTGAATAACTCAAATAAAAAATCATCTAAAATTTACTATCTTAGGTGCTTAATACGCTCAGCTCTAATTGTCTTGTATTCGACTTTTTGAAACAATGTCAAAACAGTGTTGTACTATGCTATATTAAATGATTAATCTGTGAAGACTGAATCACAAACTAATCACTAAATATTGGCTTAAATATTCTATTTCAAAGTTATTTAGATAGATCATAAACAATAATAAGGAAAGCAAAAAACATCCAAAATAATATATAAGAATCATAACTGAAAAAAAACCTTTTGACAACACACTTTCTGTAAAAAAATTTTGGCATTTCCATTTTTAGACTCAAGATTTTTTTAAAAAAATATTATTATACATGTCTTTCCTCAGAAGTGGAACTACAGGGGAGAAAAATAATATACTTTTTTTTCAGAATATTAGGAAAAGCATTCAATTTCCATATGGGAAAAGACTGGATATTTTATTCTTAGAGGCAACGTTTCAGTCAGACATTCACCTAAAGTAGACCAGCATGTGTTGGTGTCAATGAAGTTACATAAATCCCTCTTCTAAAGTATCTGAACACTTAAAAAGAAAGAAATCTGCAAGCTTTCATTCAGGAATTCTGAATATGATAAAACATCAACATAATGCAGAGGGTCAGCATTCTGGGTAATATTTTGCAGACTAAATGTATGTGCATATCACCAAAAAAAATATTAGGCTGTTCTTCAGTGTTCTAATGAGTGGATGTTTTTTTTTTTTCCTTCAGTTTTCACATCAGTGACTTTCTGCATAATTGAGATATTGAAATGTATTTAGGAAAGGCACAAAGAGTCATGATAATTTTATTCTGTCAAGGCTAAAGAAATCCTGACTGAGCTCTTCCAAATGAATTGCAAAGCAGCTCACTGAAACTCTACTTCTATGCCTGAGTGCTCCCTGTAAGAGTGGAAGGCGACGCGTGAGTATAGAGGCAGGCAGCAGAGAGACAGACAGACGGCCTTGCAACGGGATAGCTGGTTATGTTATCCTCCCCAGTTCATTTACAGTGTTCACTAGGGAAAGTAGACAAAATGATACATCTTTAATGGATCCATAATCTAGAAATCTGCATCATGTGTCTTTTAAGTTTTAAGTGTTTAATTATCCATCATTTGTTACAAATGGAAAAAAAATGTAGTTTCAGGAACAATGCTCTTTCTTTGTGTTTATGTATTTTTTCCCTTAAAGTAACATGATGAGTACCGAATGGATTCGTACATTACTCGAGAAAGGAAAGTCAAAAGGAATGAGATAAAATCACCATTATCTATTCCATTATCTATTTTTTTTAAATTATGTATTTTCCTGCCTCTGAGAATGTTCTTGAATGTCCTTCACTGAGCAGTAGGTGGCATTGCTGAAACAGAAACATAACCATCCACTGTTTACCAAAAAAGTGTACACATATGGTATGAATATCAGCATAAAACATCCTTTTTTGTTATGCTAATATAGGAGAAAGAACACCCACCCTGAAAAGTTGTGCTCACTTACTTGTCAGTCAATGGTAATAATTATGCTGTGCTCATAGGCTAAGAGATTTTATTATATTGCATCAAACTTTTCAGTTCTTTGTCTGCTGCTGGAGCTTTCTGGCTTCCATTTCCTTTCATATGTGTAGACAACATATTATCAAGTCAAAATCTGAAGACTTCATATGGTGAAAAGAATTATGAAAAGACTTTCAAAACCCTAGTTTTAGTGCTCTTCTATGTTGTAATTATCATCAGTTCTAAAAATGGTCTTGTGACTTAAGATCAGGAATACTTTTTATGATGAGATAACTCTGTTTTTGTAACAGAGTGTTTCATTTACATAGCTTACACTATTTCACCATTTTGGTGCCTAGGGAAGTTAGTTGGATACTCTATAATTACCTGTCATCTGACATTCTGCTGCAAGCAAAGCCCTTACTAAATTGCTCTGTTTAAAATACCCCACCCCATTCCCAAATCAAAATTGTTAACTAGGTGTGAACTCACCTTTAAGTGACTTTCTGTTTTTTGATTGCATTAGAGCAATTGAATCAGCTAGGGTGAATAGCACTTCAGTTAGCACACTGACAAACAGAGGCTGAACCTTTTGATATCCTTGGACAACATTAAACACCTGCCTCCTTGAGAAGAGGGCTGACCTAAGTCCAGTGAAAAAGATTCTATGAATATTCCTGGGAGGAATACAGAGAAATTGCCCCAGTGGCCAGGGACCAGGTTAGGAAAGCCAAGGCCCTGACAGAATTAAATTTGGCCAGAGATGTCAAGGGAAAAAAAAGCTTCTACAGGTGTGTCAGGAAGAAAAGGAAAACTGGGGAAAATGTGGGCCCTCTCCGGAAGGTGACAGGAGACCAGGACACTGAGAATGACTTTTCTGCCTCAGTCTTCACTGGCAAGGGCTCGTGCCACACTGCCCAAGTCCTAGAAAGCAAAGGAAGGGCCTGAGAGAATGAAGAAGTGCCCACTGTAGGAGGAGATGAAGTTCAAGACTACCTAAAGAACCTGAAGGTACACAAGTCCATGGGACCTGATGAGATATATCCACAGGTCCTGAGGGAACTGGCAGATGAAGTTGTGAAGTCATTATCCATCATATTTGAGAAGTCCTGGCAGGTCCCTTCCAGCCCAGACCATTCTATAATTCTACAGATAGGAGAGGGAGACCATTCCACAAAGACATCAATTGATAACTGTCCTGTGTTTTTTACCTATTGGCTGCCTTTTTTGTTATAGGAAGGAAGGGTTAAGCTTTGTTGTTTTCAGCCTTTTTATTCAATTCCTGTGAATTGGGAATGTTTGTTCATCAGGACAATTTTGAAAATACAGTTTTGTTTGCATGGATTTCCGGATAAAGGCTCCAAGCAGATTTATTTTTAGGTTGTTTCAGGTAACCCAGCATTTCAATGGCAGAAACACTCAACAGAGATATTGAATTCATAACTGGTAATTGTAACAACTGTGAAGAATAATTAGTACTTTTGGCTATCAAAATTTGAGTTCACTCTAAAATTTAATTCAGCCATAACAGAGTATTTACACCTCTTTTTCTCCTCTTATAGACCAAGACCAAGAAAGAATCTCACTAAACAAAACACAGGTACCACTATTTATTTGTAAGACATGTGACAGTTAAGCTGTTAAAGAAAAGTCATGGTACAGAAATTAATGTATATATTGGTAGCAATTCTTAATTTACATTTTCAAATAAAAAATGAAAACTAACTTTGTATGATAATGAACAGAACTATGAAATGAAGTTCTTGAAAACAAAGGCATATGTATCATGTAACATATTGAGACTAAAAAACAGCAGCAAAAGTGTGTGGATTTATTCTGAACACATAATATATTCTGTGCTGCATGTGGCAATGAAATTAATGAAAGAAATCTACTAACAACATCCTATGAGTACCTCATTTTCCTGAACATGAATTTTGAAATATGACTTGGTTACCTGAATTCTTCAGCTTCTCTTCTGAAACTGAAGCATAAGGTGTGGAAAACAGAAACAGAAGCCAAACTGGAAACTCCTACATACGATGTTTGAGCTCCCTCAAAAAAGTAATACTATTGTACCGTATAAACAGTAGAAATTTCTCAGGGATACATCACCTTTATGTTTGGTAGGGAAACATACTGTAAATTTTGTGGCTTAGACTGTATTAATTTTCAAAAGAAGAAATCAAACCTGCAAATACATTTTCTCTCTCTTGTATTTTTTGGCTGTTACATTAGAATATCATGTAATAGAATCATAGAATGATCTGAGTTGGAAGGGATCTTTAAGGTCATTTGGTCTAACCTCCCTGTAGTAAGCAGGGACATCTTCAACCAGATCAGGTTGCTCACAGCCCCATCCAACTTAATCTTGAATGTTTTCTGGAATGGGGCTTCTACCACCTCTCTGGACAACCTGTGCCAGTGCTTTACCACCTTAATAGTAAAAAATTTCTTCTTTACTTTTAGTCCAAATCTACTCTCTTTTAGTTTAAAAGAATTTTCCCTTGTCCTATCAACATGGAGAGAGTAGAGTATTTGTATCCTGGTACTGAAACAAGATCTTTGCAGATTACTTACAGTGAAATCTAAAAGAGTAAGGGAAGTGGAGGTAAAATTCTGTACTGTTATAATTTCTTTAGTTGTACTCTTTTTATAAAGTTTCTCTGACCAAAATGGATTTTTGATTTAAGGTAATTTAGCTAGAAGAAAATGATAACTGCTTTAAAGTACAACCTCGGGTTTTAATCTGTAACCAAACAAAATGTCCAGACTAAATTGACTTGTTGCATTCAAATCTTCAAAATATCCTGAGGTTCTAGTAAGTAAAACACTTGGAGATTACGGTAGTCCATACAAGAGGTTGTAAGAACAAAACTGCCATAAAACAAAACTTCTTAAAATTAAGCAGGCAGAGGCAGAAGCAGTTCTTATATTAATCTTGGTGTTTATTGTTAGTGTGCCTTAGAATACTAGAAAAATTCAGGTTGGAAAGGACTTTTGGAGGTCATGTAGCCCAGATTCCTGCTCAAAGCAGAACTAACTCCATAGAGTGTGAAGCATTGCTCCACAAAAATGATATATGTCTCTTCTGTAGCAGTTACACTTCAACATGAAAAGATGTTGAGCTGTATAAAACCTTTAAATTCAGTAGTATTTCAAAAGCCTACAGTTTAAAAATACCATAGGTCATATCCTTTGCCTCTATATTATTCTATACCAAATATGCTCATTTTGCCAATGTATGCTCTGAAATTCGCCTTCAGTTCCTAAAGGTGTTTTTCCTTTTTTATGCAATATTATGAATAACAAATATCCTACAGGCAAAGACATGAATTCAGTTACATTACCTCAACACAAGTGCACTGTTACTGAGTACCAAGTAAAGGTATGCCAGAAAATATTAAGATGTGTTCTCTAGGGAAATAAAATATAGTAGACCCAATCTTAATAGCCACTGGTTTATTTGGAAGTCTGTGTAGGATATGATTTTCACTGTTTTAGCCACATGCCTGAAGGATACTGGATTAAAGCAAGTGAAATAATTGTAGTTTATTACTGTGGTGGTTTCAGCCTTTTGGTTTGCAGACAAACAGCCTACTCTCTCACCCTTCCCTCCCACTCCTCCCCCTCCAGGGAGTAGAGGAGATAATTGGAAAGAAAAGGACAAGGAGACTTACAGATTGAGATAAAAACTATTTATCAATTTAAAAAAAAGTTAGTGATAACAACTGTAATAACAGAATATACCAATGAGTGCTGCCCGGGGCCGTTGCTCACCACCCGCTGACCGATGCCCAGCCTGTCCCAGCCAGCGATCCCAGAGCACAGACAGTCCCCAAACCCCGGGAGAGTGAGCCCGAGTGATTCCCAGCAGAATACCCCAGTTTTCCAGCCAGCCCTGGTTAATACACTGACCATGACGTGATATGCTCTGGAATATTTCATTGGCACATCCCAGTGCCAGTTTGGGGTTTGCTATTCACTGCACTTCCCCCTCCCTGTCCTAATGCAGCTGTGACCCAGCCAAACACGGTGGCCTTGAGCTCCAGCAGCAGCTCACAACACCAGCACTGTTATCAACGTTCTTCTCACAATAAGTGTGAACTGAAACACTGCAACTAAAATATTAAAAAGAAAATTAACTCTATCTTAGAAAAACCAGGACAGCAGGGAACAGTAAACTTTCACAATCTCCAGAAAAAATCTAGAAAAATTTATTTGCTTCATTGAAAGTCATTCCACTTTCTCTGACCATATTTGATAAGATCATTATATATGTTTTTGATAAGTGATAGTGTATTGCTTTGGATAGATAGTGTTTAATTACAGATAAAATAGTCTCATTTCAGCTTCTATGGTTACATTTACAAATGAACAAAGGTAAAAATATTGCAAGTGCAAATACTTAGGAATCTAAAAGAAGGCATTCAGGTTTTGAAATAAGAAAACAACTATTTATTATTTTTGTATTCTAATCAAGGAAGCCTCTATAGGCTTTTAATAGATCGATTTTAGGCAGTTCAGGAAAAATTGAATTGTACAACTCTGAGGATAATAAAAAAGTAACTCTGAAATAGGTTGTCCATGTGATACCCAATCTTTTCATTCTTCTTGAAGGCAAATGCTGCAAGGACCCCTTATTTTCATCAGGACTGAATGATGTTCCTCCTTCCCTAATCTTAAGCTTTCTTATCCTTTCAGTAGGACCATGTTGGTGGCCAGCCCAGCCGTAAAATTCTGAAGTAATGGCTGTAATCTTATTTCTGCTTCAAAGGGGGAAAACTGTGGAGAGTTGCTCTGTTTATTGGATTCCTTGCTGATTTCTGCTCTTCTCCTCTGCTGAGTCAAATGGATACGAAGCTCAGGGTGCTGAGTGGGTTTTGCTGTACAGAATGTGGCAGAATATCTGACCATTAATATGGTTCTTTTCCTCCTCCCAGCAGTCAGCTCCTTCGGGCAACTGGCTCCTTAATAACCCCGGCTTTTGGCTTTGCTGACGTGTATTGGAAGCCTTGCCATATTAGAGTTAGTGACCTTCAGTAAGCCATGTCTGCTTAAGGGCAAGACACTTCATACCTTGTAGTTAGAGCTTAGAAACCTGTATCTATATAATCTGGAATATATCTTTGGGAGAGATAGACTGTACGTGGATCAAGGGGGAGGACTGTATTGATCCTGACTGACAAAAACTTCCACGTTTAGGAGTTAGTGATACACAAAACAGCCAGCCTGAGCAGTTACCTGGCCTTCAGACTGTGCTGTGCTTCATAAATTCCATGGCCATGAGATTAATTTAGCAGCTCATTGCAAGAGAAGAGCTGCAGGCAACTCCCACTGGACACTGGCCATTAAGCCATCTGTGTGGCTGTGCATTTATTAACAGTGCAGCTCGAAGTTCTCATGTGAACATCTCTTCAGAACTGCAGGTTTTTTCTTGCACAAAAATTCTATAATAGCTCGAATTATTAAAATATGAGGTTCCCTCTCTCCATGGATGGGATCTGCACAGATTGTCATGGGAAAATCCATCTGGACTCTACTGAATGTTGTACAAATTCAGGATTGTCAGAATCTGAAGAGATATAAAATTTACTCACTGTCTATATTCCTCTTCTTATTCTGTCTTATTAAATGAGCTATTTTACTGAGACATTTGGTTTGGGGGCTTTTTTATTGAAACCCAGAAGGAACCCTGCAAGGTCTCTCTCTCTCAACAACAAATTAGCCCTTTCTCCACCCCCCACCTCCCACACTCCCCTCTCCCAATGCAAAATAGCTTGTTAGCTTGGCTTGAAATAAGAAGCGCAGGATAAATAAATTTAGATTTTAACAGGAAATAGTGTTTAAACATCAATAGCAACTGAGTTTTCCATAAAGATTACCATGGTGGGGTAGGGGGGGTGGGGTGTGTGAAAGGTTCAATTATTCTCCAAAGTCAGTCACAGCTGTCCTTGGGCACAGATTTCTGCTCTGGTGTAGAGTACTCCATGGCCTGCACATGGGTATCTGCTCCACCTTTGAACTTCCATGGGCTGCCACTGTCTGAGGTTCTCTGTCCTCCTCCTCCTTCCTCATGGCAACAATGCTCTCTTCTTTGTTTTAGGCCGATGGTCATCTTTAATTCAGGTCAATGGCCTCTCCTCTTGATTCTCTCTTCCTTCTTCTTTTCAAAACAGTCCTTCCCCTCATAAACAGTGATTTGTAGAGGTGTTTCCCCATTGCTAATTGGCTCAGCCTGGGCTGGAGGCAGGCTTGGCTCAGAGCCAGGGGACCTTCTCGGAGCTTCTCACAGGGCCCATCAGTGTAGCCCCTTCCCCCACTACCAAAAATTATCCCACACACACAAACCCAACACAACATAGAAGAATGAGTCTAAAAGACTGAGACAAGATGGGTTTATTGAGACAGAAATGTCAGAGAAGTTGAAAGAAGGGAGTGCAATTGCTTCTCTTTAAGTGAGAGGGATTTATAATCTTCAGGTGTGTTTTCTTGGAGGTCCCAGACACGCGCCTAAGAACGCACTGTAGTTTACATGTCACCAGATGTCAGTGTTTACTTGTCACCAGATGTCAGTGTTTACTTGTCACCAGATGTTTCATTAGGTCATACCCTGCATGGACAGTTCTCGTAGAGCCCACACAGTGTGAGTGTTCATTTCAATGGGTACATAGAAAAAGGTCAGAACTCTGCTTTTGTGTAGGAAACTTTCACAACATCTTTAAGGTTCTGAGCTTTAACCTCTTCTGTTTATTGTTTGAGATACTATGTTTTCCCATTACATGTTAAAAAGCATGGACACTTTAACAAACAAGTCTTTTTTTTTTTTATAAATATTTGAATGGTGAGTGTCAGGAGGATGGGGCCAGGCTCTTTGCAGTGATGACCAATGATAGGACAAGGGGCAATGGGTGTAAGCTGGAACACAGGAGGTTCCGCTTAAATTTGAGAAAGAACTTCTTTACAGTAAGGGTGACAGAGCACTGGAACAGGCTGCCCAGGGAGGTTGTGGAGTCTCCTTCTCTGGAGACATTCAAGACCCGCCTGGACGCCTTCCTGTGCGAACTCATCTAGGTGTTCCTGCTCCAGCAGGGGGATTGGACTAGATGATCTTTCGAGGTCCCTTCCAATCCCTAATATTCTGTGATTCTGTGATTCTGTGATTTTTTCCCCATTAATCACTCTGCTTTGAAATAGTTTTCTACAAAGCCAGCTGGCATTATCAATAGAACAAGTGGTAGTTTAAATGGTGGTTAATAAAGGGATTGATACTTTATAGCACTCCTGCCTCTCTGGGTGGGAATTTGTTGAAGCACGGACAGATACTAAATCAATTAGGCAACTAATAATTAAATAGGTTCTTACTGTAGCAGTCAGTAATCATGCTAATGATCCTGGTATATTTTTTCAACAAACATTGTACTACACATATAGTTAGGGCTTCACTGAGTTATGTGAGGCTTGCACTCAAATAAAAAAAAACTGAGAAATGATGTCTCAGAGAAGTTTACAGTAGTTCTGAACATTTGAGGACCACACAAAGGGTTGATGCACAACATTACCTAACTCTAGCTATTTTTCTTAATGCTGCATAATGATTTTGCATCAGTAAATATTCAGCAGCATAGCTCCAGCAGGTTTATTTGAAATTCATGTGAGAATACTGAACATAAAGCACTACAGACACTCCTTTGGAAAACTACTCAAATCAAACAATGTTTACTTGAAATGAAATATTCTGTATTTCAGGAGGGTGCATGACTTGGTAGACTGTTATACCAGGATATAATTATGGGACATCTACTCACTGCAAAAATCTCTGGCAACTCTGCCTGGAGAACTTCCTTCCAGAAAAATAGTTTTAGGCCTCTTGTGTGTCATTGCAAATGTCACAAGTTCTAGAAATGGCCATTAGAAAATTTGTCTCTGCCATAGGAATGTTCCAGTTTTGAGAAACAAAATTCATATCTTGATCGGATTAACAATAATAATAATAATAATAATAATAATTTTAAAATAGTAACAGAAGAAACAGCAAACATTGAGGAAATTCCAAATGCTCTTTTTTCTTTTTTTTTTTAATTTGCACTCATGGGGAAGTGATTAAAATACAAAAACAAAAAGAAAAAAAAGCAAACCCTCAGCAGCATGCTTACTTAAAAGTAAATTTATTAAATTATTTATTTAAATGCAGTAAATGAGAAATGTGTACTGCTCTTGGCATGAAATGAACATTTGTTAGGAAGTTCATATTCTTAAGAATTTTTTGTTCCTTTCTGGCTCTCAGTTACTTTCCACCCTCTACTATTCAGTCTCTCACTTTCCATTTGTTGTTTTCTGTTGTTATCCTTTCCTACGCCTTTCTTTATCCAAGATTCTGTCCCTGCAGACTTCTCAACATATGCTTTGGTATATTAAAATCTGTTACTTCTAGAGTGATTTTTGTTTTCTTTTAATTACTTGTTATTTAGCAACAACAAACTGGACAACAGTTAATACCTCAAAATAAATTCTAAAAACTTTCATGAATATTAGTGCTCTAAAGAAGGTGTCACATCTTGGAATATTATAAATAGAAATATTTTAGGAGAAGATACATTCATATTTCATAGCTCCTCTCATTTTTATTATCCTCTTTTCTGTCCTATTTACCTTCTTCATTTTTTCATTCTTCTTGTTTGTTGATTTTTCTACTTTTTCTGTTTATATCACCTTCAGGCTCTTTAACTTTTTATTCTGCATTTCTTCTGCTTCTCCTTTCCTCACTTATTTCTTTCCTTTGAATTTTTCACTTCCCCTATTTTTTTTAAATATGCATTTTTTCTAATTTCACCCTCAGTATGTCCCCTATTAACAGTCCCCTCCATAATTTTCTACTGACTCATTTTTTCCCATGTTAGATTATTTTGCTCTTGAAATGTATAAAACATAATAGTTTCTATTAAAATTCATTGCAGTTACTTTGGATCTCATCGTTTCCAAAGATATGCTGGGACAAGTCTCAGGTGCTGTAACCAAAGGAGCAGTGTTCATAGAATCACAGAATCATATAATGTTGTGAGCTGGAAGGGACCCACCAGGAGGATGGAGCCCAACTGCTGTCCCTGCACAGGACAATCCCAACATTCACACCATGTCCCTGAGGGCCTTGGCCAAATGCTGCTGGAATCTTGTCAGCCTTGGGGCCATCAGCACCTCCCTGGGGAGCCTGTGCCAGTGCTCCAGCACCCTCTGCCTCAAGAACCTTTTCCTCATGGCCAACCTCCCCCTCCCCTGCCACATCTTCCTGCCATGGCCTCTGCTCCTGGCGTTGGTGGCCAGAGAGAAGAGCTCAGCGCCTGCCCCTCCTCTTCCCCTTGGGAGGAAGTTCCAGACCGCCAGGAGATCTCCTCTCAGTCTCCTCTTCTCCAGGCTGAACACACCAAGTGACTTCAGCCTCTCCTCACACCCTTCCCCTCTAAACCCCTCCCCAATGTTGTGTCCCTCCTCTGGACACTCTCCAGCAGCTTCAGATCCTTTTTCTCCCGTGGTGCCCAAGCTGCCCCCAGTGCTGGAGGTGAGGCCGCCCCAGTGCAGAGCAGAGAGGGACGATCCCCACCCTGGCCCGGCTCGCAGTGCAGGGCTGGGTGCCCCCAGGACACGGGGGTCCCTCTGGGCTGCCAGGACACACTGTTGGCTCATGGTCAAGTTGCCATGGACCAGAACCCCCAGGTCCCTCTCTGCAGGGCTGCTCTCCAGCCTCTCCTTCCCCAGGCTGGGTGTGTGTCCAGGGTTGCTGTGTCCCAGATGCAAAATCCCTCCTCTTAGCTCTGCTACTCAGTACTTTGCTGCAGCAACTCTTCTGCAGCTTCTGCACCTTTTGCACCTTTTAGTATAATTTGACATATAACAATGGTAATCCTTCCCAAAAGCAAGACAGGGGTTATTAAACCAAGTCAAGACAGCTTGAAACAAGTTTTCTCTTAAACATTCACTTAGCTCCCCCTCATCTTCCTAGGAGTGCCATCTTCTTCTTTCATTGTGGTTTTGATCAACGTTTGCGTGAAATTACAGAACACAATAGACCTTTAAAGAGACAGACAAACAAGGAAAGCTCACGTGCAGGTTTGACAGTGGAAAATTTAGGCAAGCATCCTTTAAAGAAAATCCCTGTTATCCTCAAAGGGATCAGCGTACTATCACAAGAAAGACAAGTCCCTGGATTTTTATGCAGCCACTTCTGGGAAAGCGTGTGCTATAGCCCTAAGTGAACCAACTGGGAACAAATGCAAAGCAAACATAAGGTAAAGGATGCCTTGATGGTGACAGTGCCCTGTGATTCCTTCTCCACAGCAGCAAGCTTATTGCAAAGAATGAAAAAAAGAAAGCCAACTGGCACAGAACACAACTTGGAGAGCTAACCCAGGAACAGAAATTGTGATTCTCAAAAGCTACATGCATCCATTCTCTCAAGGATCAAAAAGCTGTGCTGTAAAACATCTACTGGACACGTATGTCTTCTCCATACATTCAATGCTTCTTCAACTGGCACTTCCTTCTCAGGATCCTTGTGGAAATCTTGTTTAAGAGGACTTGCAGCTTGTAATGACTTCCATAGACTTAAGAGTAGCTTGTAATGACTTCCATAGAAGATAGAGCACTGCAGATATGGATTTGATATTGGTTTGCTTTTTTAGTCTACTTCATGATTATTTCAAATGAAAAGGAAAAGGATAAGGTTTTTCCCAAAACCTCAAATACAGAATTTCCATTGTTCTCTCTATGGGAAGAAGCATTCCAAATGTAATCTTTCATTTTATTCTTTGAAAAAGCTAGTTTTGGAAGATTGGAACCAGTGTTAATAATTTTTTCTCCTTGGAATTGAATGTTTGATCTATGAGTTTTGTGAATGGTGGGAAAAAAGATTTCAAATGGACATAGCAGCACTAAATGCTGAAAAACTATGAGGATAAATATTGCATTTGTTGTTTTGTTTGGGTTTTTTTTAGCCTTTCAACCCCTGCGTTCATCAGGTGGTAAAATGCCTTTTTAACTGCCAAAATAAACTATGTCACAGGAATTTAACAGTGACTTTTTGTTATTGGGGTCTCATTTTGATTGCTATGAAGCACCTTGAGACTTATTAGAGACTTCTTACCTTTTAAGCCATCTACTATTTTGACAGTGGTTCAAAATGTAAAGATGAAAAGGACACCTTCTGTGTTCCTATGGCATTTTGGCACAGTGTTTTATTTCTTCTCATGCTAGTGCACACACAACAAGGTAACATCATGGCTACCAAAAGATGAGTGTTAATCTTCTTCAGAAAAATCTGAATTGACGGAGAGGGTTTTGTGCTGGAAACATCAAAGGATAGTCCAATGATAAAATAAGCATCAAGAATTCAGAATATGTTTGTATTAGGAACACCAGATTGTACTATTTTTCAGGTTTTGGAAGAATTTCACAACTGGAATTCATCTTAGGTTTATAAAAAGTAATAATATAATTGTCTCTAGAATGAGGTTTCATTTTCCAAGACAACCTTAAAAATAAATTTATCAATTTATAACATGAAGGTACAATCTATCTTTTTAATTAGTATAAAAGGAACAAGGATTCTATAGTTCTTTTATTAATCTAAAAATATTTCAAGACTTTTGGAGCAGTCCAAAACATGAATCATAAATTTCTGCATCAACCATGAGTTACATTGAGTTGCCTTCCTTCCAACATTAAATATTTTTAAAGGTTTATCTTAAATAATCCTCCCTTTAGACATCTATAATTAATGTTTTATTCTGAAATGTAGTCAAATTTTCTATTGATATTTTTGTGAACTCCAAAAATGTTTCTAAGCTAATGTTAAGGGCATGTAGTAACAAAATAATCACACTCTCCAAATCACAGAAATAATTACCTTTTTGGAGTATTTTCTCTTTTATAGCATGAGGCCAATTATATGGTTGTGTGCACAAAGAATTAACATAAAAACTGGCTGTGAATGGAAAAAGTGAAAACTGAACATAATTAAAAGCAAATACAGTTTGGCTTACTGTATATAACCATATACAAAATATACTAAATGATTGTCAGTCTTACTGTGTTTGCAAGATAGCAAATAGTTATCAGCCCTTAAATTATGCAGGTAACAGAACTGGAGGGGATAAATGAATTGATACTAATTTGATTTTATTTTATTACTCCTCATATTTGTACATTTCTTTGTTTTCATAGGGATTATTACAGAATCATAAATTCACATAACTGTGAATTTACATACTCTATTAACCTGGCATTGAAACCACAATGACAGAAAACCTGAGCTGCTCAGATATTCAATTGTCATAAAATGATAAGCATGTAATCACAGGTGAGGGAGGGAGGAGCAAGGGAGGGACAGCAGGGCAGAGAGAGGAAGAGGGAGGGGGAAAGGGAGAGGGGGAGAAGGGTGGTGGGAAAGAAAGAGATCAGGGTGTCTGGCTCTTGTGGAGTTGCAGCACTCAGAAAACATTCATGGCAGAACACGCAGAACATTGGGCTGCCACAGAATCAGGTCAGATAAAAATCCATCACCACCACTTCTGTATTGTCTTTCACAATCACAGTGCTCCATCTGGGATAGGAAACACTGCACAGTTCTGCTTCTCAGCTCTTCCTTTGCTTAGTTCCTCGTTACTTAGAGCTGTTACCTTGGCCAAACCTCTCTTTTTGGGCTCGTAGCATCCACCTGTGTGATACCAATTTTTGCCAAGCTTGGATTCAGTTCTGAGCGTGTTACAGGGAGCAGCACTGCTGTGTAACTGGCTTTAACCTCAGTAAAAGTGCTGAATGTGCTCATGGGTACAGGGGTTTTTGCAGATGTTCCTCCGTATTTGAATGAAGTTGACTTTGATTAAATAGTAAAAATAAAGATATTTAATAAAGCTAATATGCTTTCAACTGAAGCAAATTTATTTACTTTGGGACATACATTTTTATGACAAAATTAATACCTCAGGGTTAAGTATTCAGTACAGTATAAGCTGATTCTTCAAATACTTTGTTCAGAAAACAGAGTGGTGAATAGAGTCTTAGGAGTATAATCATGTCAATATATAAAAATATCTGAAAATCCACATCCAGAAACCAGTGTATGTGGAAATTTTTTTTTTTCCACACAGAACATTTCAATGAGAGAAAACAACATTAGGAAAATCAAGCATAAGAGGAAGAGAGAAAGACACTAGTAAAATCTTTTTTTCTTTCTTTTCTATTTATATATAGCATAATATCTATTCTCAATAGTCTTCCTCAGACCACTGTATTTTTAGCAACTTTCTGCTAGAATCACCAGCAACCTTTGTCTCCTCCTCTGTATTGGGATTTTTTTTCTTTTTTACCATAAACCATGGTGATTTCTGATAGCTTGATGTTGGTATTTAGTTAATAACAATGCAGGTGCACAAATAATGGTGAAGAGTTATTTTCTATTTCCATCAGAAACAGGCAGAGCTCTTTTCAAGAAGAATAAATAGAGTATAGGAAGTCTTCTGTAGTCTTTTAAATTGTCTAGGTTTTTTTAAATCTTTTTCCCCCTACTGAAATGTAAGAAATAAGTAAGAATACTGATTTTGAGAGGATAAAAATGCTTCATTGTTACAAAATTGTGTCTCTGATTTTTGGAAATAGCTAAAGCAGCTCTTTTTTATCATAATGGGTTTCAAAGTGAATGACAAAATGACTGTTAAACTTGATATATTTAGAAGTTTCTTGTTTTAAAAATAATGTCTGCATCTGAAAGGGATTTAATTTTAAATTAATTTGAGAATATTGACTTTTCTGTTCTAATCTTTCTGAATTTAATTTGCCTTTTTGTTCCCTTGTCTTCTTCCTCATGCTGTGTCTGTGCCTGTCTGACAAAATCCTTCCTACAAAAAAAAAAAAAAAGGAAGAAAGGAAGAATCCAAGGGAGAGACAGAGAAAGAGAGGAAGGGAGGAAGGATTAATGCTATTTATTTTATGCCAGTTAACTTACTTTTGAATGCACTCATTGTTCTTTGCCAAGAAGTTATGTTTCTCCACAATTGTTTCATCCCAACTTTATGTTGTAGAAATGCTTATTTTTGCCAGTCTCTCCCCAAGCAGGTAATATTAATAAGCTAAGTTATTTTGTAGGAAGAGAACTCTGATTTATAACAAATAATTTTGTAAGTAAAAAAACTGAAGGGAAAGCAGCTACTTAAACAGCAATGACATTCAGTGCAAGGAAAGTGAATTAAAAAATAATGTTAATAAATTTTTCTTGGCCCTTGATATCTTGTTTGATTTGAACATAAAGCAATATTTGGTTGCTTTAGTTTGTGGTACTTGTAGATGCAGTATAAAACTGAATGTGCCTGTAATTATTAAAGAGCAATCAATGATAGTTTCTCTGCATCTCACCTTTGAATTTCTGGGAAGCACAAGTGTAGCTGACAGTCAAAAAGACTCCAAAATTATCTAATTTGGTCCTTCCTTTAATTTAAATAACATCCAGGGACAATGGATAAGGCAAAAACCATCACGAGCAGGGTGAAAGGCACACTACTTTGAGATTATTGAAGGCATCCTTGTAAGAGGTTTTTCAGCTGTGTAAATTGCTGTACTTCAGGTACTCCAGTAGTGCCATGACTGCTTACAACAGCAAGAGCTGAGCTACCCTGTTCATTCTCTTTACATGAGTTCTGCTTGTCTGCCATAGAACTCTTCACCTGATTTATGAGCTAGTCTAATTACAGCTGGCTCTTGGAACAGCATGTTCAGCATCAGAGTCCCTCTGTTCATGTAAAGAATAAGTGATGGTTTCTAGGAGAGACAGAAATAAAAATGTTCTGACAAAAATATTTTTAGTGACACAAATATGTCTTCTGGGCACAATTAAGCTATTATGATCTTTGAAAGCAATCCAAAATTATATGGGTAAATAAATACTGGTTTTCTTCTGTTAATTCTACTTCCTTAATTTTATCTTATCCTTGCAAAATAGTGTGATGCAGAAAGAATAAACATGAGGTCCTACATTTCCAAACTCACGTGCACGGTTCCTGCTGGTCAGAAGGATAGAGTGTGGCATGGAGAGGATGATTATCTGTAGCAAAATCTCATGAATTTCAAATTTTCTCAGTTATGAAAACCAGCACCACTGAATTTTGCCAGCATAACATAACATATTCTATTCTCCTTGGGAACAGACTATGGGAAAAA
This sequence comes from Caprimulgus europaeus, assembly GCA_907165065.1. Next base: position 35,027,756 of record OU015534.1, read on the forward strand.
TTAACCAAGCTACAACAGGAAGCAAATTATATCTGTTCCTAAAGAAACTGGGTAAGCTGAAGGGCATCTTCTTTCTGGTGACTACTGTGTCTCATTGACCAGCCTCTGGTTATTAGTAAATTAAAGCTTTAATATTTTTTCCTTTTCTCTCCTGAAAGGACCTTTAAAAACCCAGGGGAAAGAATAGAAAACACATATTTGAGGAGTAATATCTGTATACATTGCTTTTTTATTCCATGTCATTTTTTGGGAGCTTACTTCAGCCAGTGAACTTCTCTTTGCCTACAAAAGTCAAGTCTAAGGGTAATCTTCCTTCCTTTAAAGATAGTATTTTCTTTCTAAGCGGTTTAAATGTCTGCTGAAATGGCATGATTTAGAACTATTTATATAAAAATAAATAGGGATGATTTATTTACTTCACACAGTAGTCAACATTATAATGGTGTGAAACAGTGTGCATATCTGTTGGTTTAGTTCTGATACGACAGATTGATATTTCTGTGTAATTTTTTATGTATTTGATACAGGGAGCACTTGTTGCTGTGCCTGGAAATCAGCTCTATGAGAGAGCTGACATCTGTAGCATTTCCCTCCTTCCACTTTCGGGTGCCAACGTGGGATGGAAAGGCAGAATTCAGCCATAAAGGACTGGCTCCAGGGCTGGTGCTTCAGGCAGGGCTTTGGGTTCTGTGACCATGGCTGGGTTTATAAGACACCAGTCCAGACAGTCACACGTGGGGAAGGCCTATCCCGCAGGGGCAAAAGGAGGTGGGAATTCTTTTCTCAACATCACAATACAGCATAAAAATTTCTAAGAAAACCCCTCAGATACTGCCCTGAACTGTCGGTATTTTAAATTTCTGTTCTGGATATTTGTGGTCTTTGCAACTGTGTGTACCAGTGCAAAAAAATGTGCTCCTAATTAAAGTGCAATTGCACACTTGTACAGTTACATATTTATTTTCTGCAAGTTGTTATGCAAATGTGTTAAAGAATGCTACGTGGCTGTCGTTATCAGCCACTCCAGGGCCCAGGGATTCCTCCTGCCCAGCTGCTGAAGCCCAGTTCAGTGTACCTGGAGACCCACAGGTATCTCTGTCCCAGGCTGATGGATGTGGCTGCTGCGGTCCCCATTGCAGGGTCATCCAGTAGCAAGACTGAGTATGCACCCCAGACACATAAACACACAGAAGACTCACAGACAAGGTGCACACCCACAAAAATCACTGCCAGGACTCACGTAAAACGTAAGGGTAGCCAAGTCCCCTTCCTCCTTCCAGCTCCAGGACTGAAGCTCCATAGTGAAAGCCAACCTGTCCTCACTCTCTGGGTCCTCAAGCACACACATAGTTGTGCATCCCCTGAGTACCAGCATAGCCTCTCTGTTTGCCTGGTACCCTTGCTCAGACCTCAGGACTGTTACAGCTCTCCTACTCACCAGTCACCCCAGCTGGATGCTTGCTAGGACAGAGATGAATGGGTTCACACAGTTCTTTGATGAATACTCCACGGCCATGGGTTATCCTGGGTACCAGCATGGACCATCCTGTCCACCTCATACTCCTGTCGGGTCTCCAACATATATAAAATGTCTTCATTTCAGAAACCTGTTTGAGTCTCTACAGCCCTAAATCATTGAGACCAACCTAATTGTAATACTTATAATGCATTTCAGTCTTTGCCCATTTAATAAAAATTATTTAAACTGGGTAAGTAGGAAATTGGAAGTTAGGAAAATGTTTAAGTACAAAAGGCATGAATATTAAAGGAGCATTTATTTTTTTTCTTCTATATTGAGTATTAAAACATTGAAAGGCAAGTAACTCCAGACGAAACTAGAGCCTGGTAAACCATCAGCTCCTTTTCCAAGCTGACAAACAAATGGTGTTGACAGTGCTTTAACAGCCTTAGAATAGTTTGTTCTACTGAAAATGGATTAGATCATTTGATTCTAAGAGACTATGCTGCTGGTAAATTTAGGCATAAAGATATTGCTAGGGACTTCTGGATATAGTTTTGCTAAAATAGATCTGGCTAATGCATTTGAAAAAAAAAGTGCAGAGGGCTGTTAAGTCAAGTAGATAAGTGGGTTTCATTCTAATAAGATTAAATATAAAATATGATGACGATTTTCTGCTGGGTTGGTAGTTTCTGATCACTTAGAGAATTAGTGGGATCATATATTTAAAAATATGTTAGCTTTGAATGCATATTGAGTAATTCAAAGTGGTAAGTTGCACAATAGATTTATCTCACTTGTATTAAAAATCAGAAGGCTTTAAAAACACTGGTCAGGAAACTTTTCAGACAAATGAAACATTAGATGAGATTCTGGATCACTCTATATTTAGCAAGGTGACTTTTGCTAGTATCAGGATGAAAACAAAGTAATTCTTAGTGTTGCAGATGTATCCACAAAATATGATTTAATGCAAGAGTTCCATAGTTCTGTCCCTCTTGACTTGAGATTAATGTGATATCCTAAGTGAGATTAAAATTCAGACAGTGTGCATTACAAATAAGACCTCTTTTCAATAACTTTCAAACTTCTGGACAGGTGAGATAATCCATTACTGAAGAACACTTAGAATCCTTTTAAAGTAACTTCATTCAGCAATTTCCTTGTATCTTAATCTGATTTTTCTCAATTTTCTGTTGCAACCTCTGCCCCTGAAATGCTTAACAATTTTTTTGCATGAACAAAAAAAAAAAAGCCCTGCTGATGAAAGACTTTAAGCTTTTAGGATATTATATTTTGTTTAGAACCTCTTTACCATTTAAATTTTATATGAGAATAGAATAGAACAGAACAGAACAGAACAGAACAGTTGGAAGAGACCTACAACTATCATCAAGTCCAACTGCCTGACCACTTCAGGGCTGACCAAAAGTTAAAGTATGTCATTAAGGACATTGTCCAAATGCCTCTGACAATCACTGACCACCTCTCTAGGAAGTATGTTCCACGGTTTGGCCACACTCTTGGTAAGGAAGTGCTTCCTAATGTCTAGTCTGAAACTCCCCCGGCACAGCTTTGGACCATTCCCAAGTGTCCTGCCACTGGATCCCAGGGAGAAGAGATCAGCACCCCACTCTCTAATTCCCTTCCTCAGGAAACTGTAGAAGACAATGAGGTCACCTCTCAGCCTCCTTTTCTCCAAACTAGGTAAACCCATAGTCCTTAGCTGCTTCTCACAGGACACGCCTTCCCACCCCTTCACCAGCTTTATTGTCCTGTTCTGGATGCATTCAGGTACCTTCACACCCTTCTTACACTGTGGGGCCCAAAACCACACACAGCACTCAAGGTGAAGCTGCATCAACACTGAATAGAGAGGGATAATCACTGTGTTTGACCTGCTAGTCATACTGTGTTTAACATATCCCAGGATGTGGTTTGCCCTCTTGGCTGCCAGGGCACACTGCTGGCTCCTATTGTGCTACTCGATCTCCGGTGCACAGACCAGCATTTGATCTTGTTAAATTTCATGCCACTGATAATTGCCCAATGTTCCAATCTGTCCAGATTCCTTTGCAAATCCTCTTGCCCCTCAAGAGAGTCAACAGAACCTCACAGTTTAGTATCATCAGCAACCATTCTAATGGTGCATAAACTCCCGTTTATACTTAATTGGTGAAAAGATTGAACAGAACTGGCTCTAGAATTGAGCCCTGAGGAACACTGCTGGTGACCAGTCACCATACAGAGGTAGCCCATTCACTGCAAACCTTTGAGGTCTGGTTTTCAGCCAATTCTTCAGCCAGTGCACTGTGTACCTGGTCATCTCACAGCTGGACAACTTGTCCAGAAAGCATCAAACCCCTCACTAAAATCCAGAAAAAAATGCATCCATCTGCCTTCCCTTCATCCACGAGGTGGATAAGCTTAGTGCAGAAGGATATCAAATTAGTTAGACAGGACTTTTTCTTTGTGAACATAGGTTGTCTTTGTGATGATTGCATTGTCTTTTGCATGCCTTTCAATAGTACCCAGTATGAACTGAGCAAGAGTAGATTTAGATGAGATATTAGGAAGAACTAAAAGTTATTAAACTAAGTTGTATATGTATCAAAAGAAAGTATTCACTTAGAAAATCTGCATATGGAGCATGATTTTTCAAATAAAACCCTATTTACAAATTCCTCCTGTGAAAATATGTGATCTTTTCTTTTTGAATTGGAAGAGAAAGGAAGTTTTAATTAAAAAATAAAAGGTGCAAAACTAGACATAAGCGCTTTGAAAAGAACTCACTTCAACCAAAAGACAAAGATACAAAATCAAAAGCTGACAAGTCACAAAGTTGGAAAATTGTGTGCATGTAATAATGAGGAGAAAAAATAATGAGGGAGAAAAGAAGGAGAACTTAAAATAGAAGCAACTTGTCTACTTCCCTTTTGCTGTGTGAAAGTAAGCACCACAAGGTTTTTAAAACAGTTTTTTGAACCCTCTTTTTTTTTTTTCCCAACTATTTAAGTCCAAAAGATATTTCACTAAGGTCAATATTTTAATGATAATTAGGGCTCACTGAAGCCCTCATCTAGATCAGTAAAAAAGGGTTTAATGAAAAGCTTTTAAACAATTAGAGAAATATACTGCTGTTATGCATATTCCACTTTTACTAGCTCCAGGAGGAGGTGAGTAGATGGAGGATCACCAAGAAGTCTGAGAGAGAGAGACTGCTGGAACCACATCCTGCCATCCCTGAGACAGGACACATGATACAGGCAAATCCAGACAAATTGTCAGAGCACTGGAATAAGCTGTCCAGAGAGGTTGTGGAGTCTTCATCTCTGAAGATGTTCCAAGCCCAACATTACTGTAAGATTACTGTCACTATTCATAATATTTTATTACAAAGATTAACATTATTAATCTTTATTTATATAAAGATTATCTATATCAAGTGATCTTTGCATTTCTGAGATCATTTAACAACTCCTCTGACTACAGTCAAAAAAGAACAGTTTCTGTCTTCTTTTATCTGTTCTTTCATATACTGATCAAATGTAAATTTTTGCAAGTTTGACAGCAAATATTGAATGAATGAATATGCTCTACATTAATTGTGTTAGCATGTGTGTTAATATTTCTGTGAGTACATGTGACTAGTGGCATAGCTGGACATTTCCAGGCAGTGTGTCCAGAAAAAAGGTCATGGTAGACTGAAATAATCAGTTTTGTTCTTTTTCTGCTTTTTACAGTGAGATGTGGATTTCTGAAACCTTTGTGGATAATTCTGTCTCAATACTCTTCTAGCTTTCTGAGCCTTGCTTTAGTCTATTGCTCTGTTTTTCTGGTAGTTTTCAAGAAATAGCACACCAGTTGTATATTAAATTCCAATGTAAAATATAATATTCTGATGTTCAATAATTTAGTTAACTTAAGTATTTCAGTTCATGGTCTTGTTAAGGCAAATCCAAATATAATGTAATGTTTGTTTTAACAAGAGATTAAAAGAATAATTATGATGAGATACTTGCTAAAATTTCAGGAAACTATGAGTTAATTAAAATCAAAGGAAGCTATCTCACTACCAGTGTCTTGCTTCTTTATTGGTTTTGCTATATTTGTATTTCATGATTTGTATGCTGGATATAATTGTGCTAAAATTGAGTTGCACTGATTTCACAATATAAATGCCAAGCCAGCACCTCTGCTTTAGCATCCACTCTGATAGCTGAAGTAGAATGTCTCGATACACTGCAATCACATCGATGGATTCAATCTTCTTTCTGAATTTTTTTCAGAAATATCAGTATGCTGTCTAACTTAATATGTCTGAATTGTTTCATATTCTCCCAGGGAAATCACAGGAATGTCAGAGCCTACATATAGTTTCATTATGAACAATTTTGCTTTCAGTCAGGCTATAAATGGATCCCTTTTTCCTCCTGGCGTTTTTGTCTTGTGTCCTTTGCTAAGGTGACCTGACCTTTGGCTTACAGCATGAAATTACTCAATCATATATTACTCTTTTTGTTTTAATCAGCGGTGGTGGTTACTTCAGTTCTTTCTCAGCATCTGTTATACCGCTAACCACTTACTGTGTGGGAATTCTTTTGTCATTCTATCTGTGTACTGCATCTTCACAATATGTCTTAATACGAGATTTGCTGCCATCATGGTGTTAGATCTCACTTAACTATAAAGATCACAACATGAATTTCAGCTTTCTGTTGAGCTCCAATGGGATTTCAGTACAATCGCCACACTACGTGGTTATGGTTGTGATTTATTCAGGTTATCACTCTTACTGATTTTTTTTTTTACTTACTTTTTTTTTTGTGTGTGTTGAGTTAGCCTTGGCTAATTGCCAAATTAGAACTATTACTGGAGCTTGACCCCTACAAATCCCTGCTGGACTTGCCACTCAAAACCCAAGAAAACCTGCTTTGTAATATTTCAGTTAGTGATAGCCTTGGCTGCAGCGATCACAATGTTGTGGAGTTTGGGATCGTGCTGAGCACGCTAGAGATTAGTAACAAGACAGAGGTTTTAGATTTTAAGAGAGTAAATTTCAGCTCACTCAGAGCTCAGCTGGGAGAGGTCCCTTGGGAAGCTCCCATAGAGGATAAAGGAGTTAGTGAGCACTGGGAGGTTTTCAAGCATACTCTCTTGGAAGCACAAAAACAGCTCCTGTCCTTTAAATTAAGAGAAGGAGGTGGAGCAAGAGACCCTCTTGGCTTACCTGCAAGCTTTTGAGGCTGCTCAAAACCAAAAGAGAAGTATACCAGAGATGGAAAAGCAGACTTATATCCATTGAGAACTATAAGGATATTGCCAGGGCATGCAGACGTGCAGTTAGAAAAGCAAAAGCTCAGCTCAAATTGAAATCGGCCAGAGGTGTCAAAAACTACAAGAAAGGGTTCTTCAATTATGTAAACAACAAGCAGAAACAAAAAGGAAAATATTGTCTCACTATAAAAAAGATGTGAATTAGTCATCAGCAACGTTGAATGGCAGACGTTCTCAACACTTTCTTCACCTCTATCTTTACAAGTGCTGTGGGGCTTCTGACTTTGGGAACAAAAATCCAGGTCAAGGCAAACATAGACCTGCTGTCAGTGAAGGAAGAGTCACTTTGTGAACTATTACAGGCATCTGACCCCTACAAATTGGTGGGCCCAGAAGTTATCTACCCAAGGGTGTTAAGAGAACTGGCTGATGTCTTTGCAAAAATGTTCTTCATAATCTTTGATAAGTTGTGGAGATTAGGGGATATCTCAGAAGACTGGAAGACTAATATCTTCCCATCTACAAAAAGGTCTTAAAGAAGGATTCAGGAAATTATAGGCCCATCAGTATTACTTCAATCCCTGGGAAAGTTATGGAACAAATCCTTCTGGGGGCTATCAAAAGTCAAGTGAAGTATGTGACCGGGAAAAGCCAGCTCAGATTCACCAAGGGCAAAGCATTCTTGACAAACCTGATTGCCTTCTACAACAAAGTAACCTACTTGGTTGATGTGGGGAAAGTGGTGTTCATTGTCTACCTGGCTTTCTCCAAATCTTTCAATACAATTCTCCACAGCCTTCTCCTAGAGAAACTAGACAAGTGGTCTGTGTGGTGGATGGGGTGGTAAACAGCTAATAGTAACCTGTCAGAAGAGGAGTCCCCTAAGGACTGATATTAGGCCCAATGCTGTTTAATAGCTTCATAAGTCATCTGGATGATGGAATCAAATGTAGCCTGATGAAGTTTGCTGATGATAACTAACAGTGGAAAAGTAGAAATTTCAGAAGGGAGAGCCATCCTGCAGGAAGACCCAGATATGCAGGAAGAGTGGGCTAACAAGAAACCTATGAAGTTCAACAAAGACAAGTGCAATGTCTTGCACCTAGGAAAGCATAATCCAGGAGTGCAGCACAGACCACGATTACCTGTCTGGATAGTTAACCAGAAATGTGCAGTGTTCAAAATAAGCATTGATTGGAGATCCATACAGCAGAATGATTATGTTCTCCTTTATCTATTTATTCATTTCCTAATGCTGCAAGTATTCTGATGAAATAATCAAAACTATGCAAAATAATTGGGTGTGATTATGAAGTAAAATCATAAAGCAAAATGTTTGAGTTAGGATTTTTAGTTTGGAACTAGAGAGCCATAAAGACCTTAATAAGAAGGGACTGTAAAGTCCTAGGCCTGCTCTAATCATTAACTCAGTAGCAGAATCAGAAACAATGCATCTTTGTTGTAGTGTTGTAAAGATTGAAATTTATTACTCTGATGTCTATAAAAGCTTGAAAAGTCCTAGTTTTGCTGACCACTGGGATGTGGAGAAGAGCCTGTTGAGCCAAGTCCTTGGGACAAGGTCATTGAAGGGTCTTTTCTTTTGAGTCGGTGGTCTGTGGTGGTCGCAAAAGAAGCCCTTCGACTCATTTCTAGACTCAGTGGGCATGCGCGACGAGGCGGGGTTTGGTGATAATGATTTCTGGTAATTGTATTGAATATGCTTGATAATTCTGTTGAATGCAATGATTATGGATGATTTTGTATAATATAAACTTGACTTCATGCGCTGTCAGGTCTGCACGATAAGTGGAGCGATCCCCGGTGCACCCAGAGCTGCAATAACAAAATGCTGCTTCTTCAGACTACTCTGGTGATAAGGAGTTTGTTCCCAATTACAGTGACACTAATAATTTGTTTTCCAATAATTACTAACATATGATTGACTGCCTGGCTCATGTCAAATGCAGAGATGATTCCTTCACTGAACTGCAATGTTTCAATTGATAGACCCTGAGTAGCAATGATCAGCTCAGGGTCTATCATTTTGTATGTAATTTGCTTTCTTCTCCTGGACATCACTATACATTTAGTCATACTGAATTTAATTTATCAGTTTATAACCCAGTCATTAATTCCCTGAAGATCCTTCTTCAATTGTTCATAAGATGTCTACATCCATACTCATTGTTAAATCTCATATCATCTGCAAACTATGACATGCTTACTAAGAATTGTGATCTTGTGAATACATAAAATTATTTTTGAAGATACAGAGGATTTGAGAAACAGGTTATGAGATCACGAGGATATCAAGGGTTTATGAATAGACTAAGGGTTTATTAAGGGTGTAGAAAAACAAAAATTCCAGAAAAGGTCACTTTTAAAACTCCCATTTGTTGTGAAAATTGACAATTTATTCCTATCCTCTACTTTCTGTCTCCCCTATCCATATGTTCTTGATGGCTACAAAAGAAAGTAGACAGGTAGAGAGATTCTTCTAACACTGCAGTAAACACTTGTTCTTGTTTCAGGTCTGAATCCACAGAGAATTAAACATGTGTAACCATCAAACCATAGGACAAATTCAGTGTGAAATAACCCTTTTTACAGTATAATTGTAAGAGTGTAAATGTTTGGAAATCCATTTCCCAAAGGACTAAAACTACTTGGTTCTACTAAATAGTTCTCTGAACATAATGAAGTGCAGCCTCAGGCTTGAGAATAATAGAAAATTTTTAAAACCTTCATAATTTCAGTTTTTATTATCTTCTCATTAATCAAAAAATAACTGAATGTGTTTTCCTCCACTTTTTCAAAAAGCCAGGGGATTTAGAGCCACTTGTTTTTTATTCCAAGGACAAGCACAAAATAAAACAGAGATGGAAAGGAGATACAGAACTTCACTGGACACTAAAAGAGGGAGTAAGCAGAAAACTACTGTTAATGGAAAATGTAATTTGAGAAAGTAGGGGAAAGGAGAGCATAATAGAGCACTAAAGAAAACAGACAGACTTGTAAAGAAATGTCTAGATTTCCAGATGACTGGATATCACCTGAACTCAACAAGTTGTTGTTTATGTGTAGCATGCTGCCTGCCTCCCAAAGGCACTGTCACCCTTCTGCAAGGAGTAATCAGCTTCTTCTCCATCAGTACTGGTGAAGCTTGAAGGCCAGTCTCCCTGTATAACCCCTTTGCCCTAATCTGCATTCGTTATACTATAAGGGACCCTATAGTCACAGGTTATTTTAAATCTGATCACCGCCTGTGTCCTGGCTTTTAGTTTCTTTTCCATATTTTGTTACTGTTATTATTATCATTACTATTTGAATATTAGTATTATTATTAGTATTATTTTAAGTTTTCTTTTACTTTTATTATTAAACTGTTCTTACCTCAACCTACAAAGCTCCTTACCCTTGCCCCCCAGTCCTCTCCCCTATCTCCTGGGGGTGGCCGTGTTGGCTGCTGGCCAAGGGCTAGCTCAATAAAATTATCACATCCTGCAACCTTCCTCATTGCTTCCTAAGAGATACACAAGTACCTCTTTTATTACACACCATTTTCTTTCTGGCCTTCTGTAGTACTGCAGGTTGAGTCTAAGGATGGGACCATCATTTTGACACCTATCTCAGACTTGAGAGTAATAAAAAGAGCTGAAAATAGTATCTCTTCCTTACTCTTTTGGTTCTGGGATCATTTATAATGTGATTCTTATTACAGCTTCACAAATTTCCTCATATCTATTTGCTGTCTGTTTGTTTTGACACTTTCAAGTTTCTAAATCTTCTGGCTTAGCTGATCCATACTTTGTTTTTGTAAGCAACAAACACACCTTTGGGCAATATCTTGTTACTGTTTGATACTAGCATCTGTACCTTTCAATACATATATATTTTTAAATGGGAGCAAGGTAAGAATAAGTGATCAATTCCCAAGGAGAGGTGTACATCAGCTACCCAACTTTGTGTTTCTTTCTGTTTTGCCTCAAACAGCACATTGGGGGTTTTTTTAGGTAGGCATTCCTATTTTCCTATTTTGTAACTGACTGGTTTTGCCTATTAAGTTTAATTTCTGTGCTCTCTGTTTCTCAGCCTTTTGCCAAAATAAAGTGATCTGTTCTCTGTGACATCCCATTTGGTGCAATGCAGTGCATTTTGTTCAAAGCATTTGTAAGATACCTTTTACAGTGGCATGTAAAAATGGAAAACCTGACCTGCTGTGGAGTAGCTTGAAACAGATCACCAAATATTTTGTGTCTAGATGTTTTTTTGTCTTGCCCAGCTACTCTGACTTCATTGACAGTCTATAGGTTTTTTCTCTCATTTCTTCTTGAATGCCTCTTATGAAAACTGCCTCTCCACCCAGTTGGGGTTTTTTTGGGTGTTCCGAATCTTATAGAGCCATATCTTTTAGCTGTTTACCTGAATGCCATTTTATGGCCAGTGTACATAATAAAATAAATCTAGATTAATATTCAAAATTAATTTAAAGCATTTCTAGTTTGATTCACTGAATTTTTCAATTTCAAGTGTAATAATATATATGATATTCTTACCTCATTTAGTGAAAGATGTCCCTTCCCACGGCAGGAGAGTTGGTCTAGAAAATCTTTGAAGATCAAGCCAAACCAATCTATGATTCTGTGATTCCCTTGACATGTACATATTAGAGTCCAGCAGAGCATTATGAGGATGATCAGGGGCCTGAAGCATCTCTGATGAGAAAAGGCAGAGAGAACTGTGTCTATGTAGCTTAGAGAAGAGAAGACTGAGAGAGATCTTGTCAATACTTATCAATACCTAAAGGGCAGATGTCAAGAGGATGGGACCAGACTCTTTTCAGTGGTACTCAGTGACAGGACAAGGGGCAATAGGTGCAAACTGAAACACAGGAAGTGCCATCTGAAGATGAGGAAAAACGTCTTTAATTTGAGAATGACAGAGCACTGGAACAAGATGCTCAGAGAGGTTGTGGAGTCTCCTTCTCTGGAGGTGTTTAAATCCCACCTGGATGTGGTCCTGTGCAATCTGTTATACATGTACTTGCTTTGGCAGAAGGGGTTGGAATAGAAGATTTCCAGAGGTTCCTTCGAACCGCTACCAGTCTATGATTCTGTGAATGCAAAAATACTATTTTTCCCATAATGTAAGCAAACTTCCACTGCTTCCAGAAAGTTTATATCTTTGATTAAAGTTCTCTGGCTCTAAATAATGTAACTGCCATGAGCAAATGCTGATACAGAAAATGAAGAAAATATGAGCTACTATGTTACATTGACTTCCTTTCTCAGTGACCATGGCAATACAATCTTCCTGTGGGGGAAACTTTCTCATGTTATAGGTAAAGTCTTCTCTAATATTAGAGCTATATTGAGCACACTCTGTCGGTTTTCTGTAGTATACTGCAAGGCTAAATAATATTTTCTGAACTTAAGTAATTCTGATTGTATTGCTGTTTCGAAAGGGCTGCAGATAAAGATAAAGATTGGGCATTTGGCAGCTACAGATAAGACATGCACTCAGACAGAGCATTGATTTCAGGAGCATCCGTTGTTTCCTAACGCTGAGCAAACAAAACGAATCCACAAGTAGCATTTGCTTGGTGCACTGAGTTAACATGTACAACGTCAGTTAATTTTTGGCTTGACACAAGCAACAAACAAGTCTCTTGGATCTTGAAGCTGCTGATAGGTGTCGTACTGTTCAAAGACAAGTTCAGGTGGGGAGTCCAGCAATTTGTGCTGATGTAGCTTGAACAACCTGAGCGCTTGTGGTGACTCAGTGTTGCTTTTTTCCTTCCTTGATATCGTTTGATTGACAAATCTGTAGTCTCAGTCCTAGGCATTGTCTAACTCCAGGCACAACTGATATAGCAACAGATGTCATCTTGTACATGAGAAACTCCTGACCTTCATTTGGTCCAATTTCTCTGTATTTCCTCTTTTCCATTTCTTCACACTCCTGGTTTTCTTTCCCTCCCTTTTAGGTGTATTATTCAGGCTTAAGGATCAACAATTCTTGTTCGTTTTCAAAGTCTGTAGCACATGCTGGGGCATTTTATCAAGATCTAGTCATTATAATTACATTGCTATTGATAGGATATATTTGCAAATTAATTCCAGTCTCGCTATAATGCATGTTTTTACATCTGTCCATGATAGCAGTCTGCTATTTACCTCAGTGATAGTGTTTTAATTTAGTTTGAAATACTTCTCTACTAAAGAATTATATTATTACTTCTAAGTATTAGGCTACTGAGGAACAGTTTTGTTTTCCCTATATGAGTTTTAGCAGCAATGATTTATTGTGCTTGACAACCAGAAATAAATTATCCTGTTTTCCCCTTTAACCTGTAAACTGTTGCAGGAGTATGACTAAATGCCAAACCATTTTGGTTAAACATGCACAGAGTCACCTAGAATAATTTCAGTACTTTAACATTCAGCTATAATATCACCCAGAGAAAATCTTTGGATTATACCTGATTCTTTGTCTTTAAAAGGAAGTGAGAAATTCTTTAGTAATAACTCAGTTTACACTGATTATACAGAGGCACAGCTGAAATGATCTCTTACTGTTTCAGATGTAAGCAAGAAACACCAATTCTTCTGGATTCATAATAATAAATACAGCTAGGGGTGATGCTATGCTGATTTCCTATTTAAAAGTCAGGTATCCGATAAAGGCAATGGAAGAAATACTCAGTCTGAACTAATTCCAGCTGAAGGCAGTCATGGCATGTTTCTGTATTGCTTTGGGAGGAGATACAGACATATCTCGATGTAGAACTATGGACATCCAATCTTCAATAGATTTGAGGCCAAATGGTGCAGAACTCTGAATCAACAACAGATGAGAACATAGGACTAGGATATGACAACATAGTAATGTCAGGACTCCACAGTTTAGATAGCCTGGCCACATAAAATGTTAAATGTCTATTTTCCTTCTTCCTGTATTTAATGAGAATGCTTCCTGGAATTCAGATTACACTGAGTGTTACCTCCTGACTAAATAGTACTGCTTTTTTTTATGTAGATGACTTATGCTCTCAATTTTTCCCAATAAATGCATTTGTTGAGGTTCTTACTGTGTATATAGGTCGTTAAGTGCCAAATGTTAAATAACAGCTGTAGAAACTTAAAATTTACAGGTAGCTTCAGATTATAGGCTGTAGTTTATTTTGAGTGTAGTTCTTTGAGGAAATGGTGTTACCAAGGACGGCTGATTAGTTTCAGAGATTTCAGAAACTGATGTTCATTTTAAACATATCTTCCCACTAGTTTTGTTAAGGTTGTGCATTGCATGGCCACCTGGGATTTTTTCTTTCTTTCTTTACATATGATTTGTATTGGAAGCAACAAAAACTGGAAATCCCTGAAGAGATACTTATCTTACAAGAATTCTATCCAACTCTTGTGGGTCTCAAAAGAACATAAATACTTTCAACAAACAAACATTCAGATATTGTTTTTTCCTAGCTTTTTTCTTTTCAGATTCTTTTACAAAGACATGCTGAAAAATATTTACCATTTTAAGAACTTTTTACTTAATATTGTGTTATTAAAATATGTAAGAAAGTATAATTTAAGAAATATCTATCTCGCTCAGTGCAACCCTTTTTCTAACAGATAATAACTTTGAATCCCCAAACATCTGTAGAGATATGGGCTTCTGCTCCTAGTCAACTCCAAACTCTATTCCAAAAAAATCTAAAACAAGAAGTCCCAATTTTTCATCAGCTTTAATCAGCATTAATAGTAACATCTATTTAGTGACTTCTTCTGATTAAATAGTAAGTAGTAGGGAGCACCATTATATTGCATCTCTTCTGCAAGCTCTTTGCCTTGTTCACTGAGAGCTTTCCTATTCCTGTCTCTTCTCTGTCTTTCCTGGATCTCTGAGCATGTTGGGAATATTCCCTCACAACAGTTCTGTGCCATTAAGCATGTTTTTCTGTTTTGCTAACAAGTTGACTTTGTCCCTTTGCCGACAGTTTGCTGGATGTGAAGGAGAAATTAACATTGTGGATTTATTTGAATTATGCAGTAAATGCCAACAAATACTGCTTGCAAGTATAGCTTTATGCCAAATTTTAGTCAAGGTCTTTAGTGAAAGCTAGAGAAATACTCATCTTGGAAAAAAATACATACATGGGAGCAAATGCTTCCTTTTGCACAAAGAATTTGGCTGTCTTTTTCCATCAACTTATTTGCTCTGTGCTTTAAGGACTTCTGTAGGGAATAGATAATTACTAGTGAATCTACTACTGAAAGGCATGCTAGAAGCACTGCAAGTAAGCCTGAAGGTCTTTCCTCCCCTTTTCAGTGGTTATCGCCTATTATATCCTACAGTCTCACAACCTACTTTTGCAATGTCAACTATCACTCCTGGAAGAAATAAATCAAGTCTGAACTATGTAGGATTGGGGAGAGAAAGAATGAGTGTTTAATTCTGAACATATCAACGTGACCTCAATAGCATTTATCACACACCTCAAGATGTAGGGTTTTGATAAGAAAGTATCTGAATTGCTAGCTTTAATGTCAGCTAAATTGGCTTATGAGAGGAGATGCCCTCACTTTTATGTTGGGCATATATCTCTTCAGTTATCATAGGAATTTGTCATACCTTTTAGTTTACCAATGTATATTTCTTAGCTTGTCCATTGGTGATTTTTTGAGGAAAAGTTTAAAGACTAGCTATTTTTCTCCATCAGTGATATAAGTAATAATGTTGGTATATTGAATCTCAAAAGCACATTGAAATTCGTTCTGTAACAAAGGGGAAGTGAGGATGGATATATATATATGGATATATAGTCTCACTAGAAATATGCTTATATTTATGAAAATATTCTTCCTGAGTAATTCCCTTCAGTAGAACTTAGTAAGCATTTTCATTAGGAGGTATAATTTCCTTGCAGCCTTTGAATGACATCTGCTGTGGTGACTGCTCTCTCTTCTCCAAAGCAGTAGTTCACTAATTCTTTTTTTACCAGCTGAGGCATAGCAGAAGATAAACAGAAAACAAAAGAGAAGAAAGTCTTTCCCAGGATGCAGAACTACAAAGAGGAGAATAAAGATTAGAAGAGTATCCAGCAAAGGATGATTCATTTTAACACTGCAGCCCTCTGAATAGTCCAAACCCTATGCAATAAAGAAAAGAAACTAGAGAGCCTGATTATCATTCTCACTCTCTAATTCTCTAATATAATTTCTGAGGTGGGACAAATCAGCAGAAAGCATTTGCCTTCTATTGTGCCACCTTTGTACTGTGTGAATAGTGCAGAGCCACTCTGGGAAGGAAACTTCACTACAGATTTCTCTGCTTTGAGACCTTAAAATAATGTACCAGGACATTCCTGTAAATGAAAACGCTGCTACATCTATTATGGTTCCCAAAGTATAGGTAATTGGAATAGCTTACTCCACATGTATTTTAATTGGGCTATAATATCCTGTTCTTTCTCCAGACTTCTTCTTCAGTAAGATGATTTACCTTATATTTTGACAGTAAACACTTACTCATGTATAAATGCAAAATGGTGAGGAGTATGTGAGCTGTCTTCCAAGCTACATATGTGAAACAAGAGTGACATCTAGTAGCCAATTCTGGTAAACACAGGTTCACTTATCTGGTAATTCTGTTTCCTGTACTGTAATGAAATGCTTATCTTCCACTTGCAATAGAAAGCACCACAGAACCATCTCCTGATCACCATACATTTAGAGTCTACACATGGAAATGCATGGGAATCAATAACACGTACATGGAAATCCATGTGTGGAGAAGTACAACAGCAGTCTGTCAGCTATTACCTTTCAGAGGAGTACAAGGAGTGCAATGGCAATTGCAGTTTTGCATGCCCTGGACTATGACTAAGACTCTAAATTTAGAACAGCAAACTTTCAATTGTTTAAGGAATTAGTGGATGGGACCCACTGGGAAACTGTCCTCAGGGATAAAGAAGTAGAACAAAGCTGGTCACCACATAAAAAAAGTTTTGCTTAGAGCTGAAGAGCTCTCAATTCCCATTTGTTAGAAGACAGACAAGGAAAGCAGGAAACTAGCACGGCTGAGTAACGATCTCCTGAACAAAGTAAATGTAGAAAGGAAATGCTGCTGTAGAAAGGCTGGCTTTTTGGGTTGAAAGCGTCCATTGCCTGCTGGTGTCCAGCTGAGGCCTTGGACAGCAATTTCCCTGCTCATCACAGGATATAGGGAAGGAGGTTGGGAATATGGTGTCTTCCTCCCTAAGGCCAGGAAGGGGGTCAGCTGGCAATGTATGCTTGCCTAATGAGACACCACATGGAGCACTGTCCAGCACTGGGACCGCCAGCACAAGAAAGACATGGACCTGCTAAAGCAGGTGCAGAGAAGGACCACAGAAATTGTTAGATGTTGGAACACTTTTCCTATAAAGATGTCTTTCAATACTTAAATGGGGCTTATAAGGAAGATGGAGAGAGTTTTTTATCAAGATCTATAGTGACAGGAGAAAGGGCAATAGTTTAAAACTCTGGAGAAAGTCCATAGGAGAAAATGAGGATGGTAAGAGGGGTAGGGAGCCTCTCCTATGAGGACAGGCTGAGAGTTGGAGCTGGTCAGCCTGGAGAAAAAAAGACTCCAGGGAGAACTTCTAGTGGTCTTCTAGTACCTGAAGGAGACATATAGGAAGGCTGGGGAGGGACTTTTTACAAGGGCAGGCAGTGACAGGATGAGGGGTAATGGCAATAAACTGGATGAACATGCAGATGAGATCTCAGGAAGAAATTCTTCACTGTGGTCAGACACAGGAACAGGTTGCCCAGAGAGCTGTGCATGCTCACTCCCTGGAAGTGTTCAAGGGCAGGTTGGATGAGATCTTCAGCTACCTGGTATAAAATTCTAGCTGTCCCTGCTAGATTGCAGGGGTGTTGGAGCTGGATGATCTTTAAGATTCGTTCCAATTCATATCAGTCTATGATTCTATGATAAAAGAGACTAAATTCAGAATAGATACAAGGAAGAAATTTTTGACAATGAGGTTTATGATACATTGAAACAGGTTTCCCAGAGAGGTGGTAGATGTCCCATCCTTGAAAGTGCTCAGAGTCAGGTTGGACAGGGTATTGAACAACCTGATCTAGTGAAAGATGTCCCTGCCCATCACAGTGGGGTTAAACTAGATAAGCTTGGAAGGTCCTCTGAAGATTTTACAGCCTAAACTCCTGTTCAAAAGCAGGACTGACTTGGAAAATAGACTATATTACTCAAGATCTACTAAAAAACGGAGGCTCTACTCTCTCACAGCAAACCATTTCAGTACTTAAAAGCTCTCATTGTGTTTTCCTTATGTATCAACAGAATTTATTTTGCTTCAGCTTGTGATCTTTGCTTCTTGTTCTTTTGCTCTGCACCTCTATAGAAAGTCTTGCTCAGTCTTTTCTCAAAGAGAACCCAACAAGTTCTCCCAAAGCCTTGTCCTTTTCAGGCCAAATGAGGCCATTTCCCTCAGCCTCAGCTTCTACATCATGTGCTCCAGTCCCCTGATCTAATAACCATCTACAAGACATACTTGAGTTTATTGGTATTTTATTCTACTGTGAGACCCAAAATGGGACTCACAGTCCAAATGTAGCATCATGAGTCCTGACAGGATGGAAATAATAAATTCTTTTTATTGACTATGCTCATAGTAATGCAGCCCTCTAGGAGTACTCAGACATCTGGGTGCAACTTAGAAATATTCATCTGTGACATGAAATAAAAAATAAACTGGATTATTATATATTAAGACCTCACAGGTGTTTTCTTTCTCAAGGTTATTCAAAAACAAATATTAGAAAAATATTTTTTATTTTCTCCTTGGTAATTTGTATTGAGAAAAAAACATATCATAAACCTTTTAGCACCAAAAGATTAGCTAAGGATTCTATGTTCTATTCCTCTGGAGTAGATTAGGAAAGGTATTTAAGAAAAATCATTAAATTTTAGTAGGATTTTTACTTTTAGTTTTAGTCATTACCACAACACCAAATGTGAAAGAATGACCTTTCTAGAGCAGCACTAGTCTAGCACTCCTTCTCCATGGAATATTATTTTTAATTTACTTCTGAGTCTTATATTCTGGTTATTCATGCATTATATGTTTTTAAAAATCTTTTCAGCCACCTCAGTTCAACTTTACTGAAACATTCAAATATCAGTGGACAACGAAAGTCTGAATATTTTGCACAAAATAGGTAGCAGTTTTTTACTTTTTCTTGAAATGTATTTGTAAGAATATTTCTAGTATTCTCAGTCCTAAAATAATTTAAAGAGAATGTCAGCAGAGCTTACATTGTTATTAGGAAATTAATGGTTTTACTAAATCATATTGGCCTTTTGCTATATCTGAAAGGAAATTAAATGTTCCTAAAGGAACATGAAATATCCATACTTATATTAATAGGACACAAAAGCCAATGACCAGTACCTTGTGCTTTACTGGTGTCTTGAGCTAAAAAGAGGAGACTGACCTCAGTAGCTACCAATCAGAGCCTGAGAAAAGCTGTATTTACCTCTGAAAAAACTGCCTTGCCCTCCTTTCTTCTCTACCATATGTGTAAGAGCCTGCCAGATACTTTTAAAACATCAAAACCTAAACAAAAAAACCCATAACTGTTCTGTATCTTTTCTGATAATTTGTATTCTGATTTCTATTATTGGGCATATATAAAATCACTATTTTTACTGTTCTCTTTAACCAAGATAATATATTCTATTTTCTCTCTCCCCTGTTTATATTAAAGTAGTACCTGGACTCAGTATCCATCCTACTTAAAGCAACTGAATATCTAGGCACCAGTGACACATGACTGTCACAGGTAAAAAGAAAAATTACTTGTCAGAAGTTAGCAAATCAGTTACAGAGCTGGGATCTGAACAGAGATTTTTGTCTAGGCTAGGTGTAACCTCCAGCCTGAACCACATTCCTCTTTCCTTCCCATCCAAAGGGGAAACCTTGATTCTGAATAAAAATCTTTCCTTGACAGGACAAGAAACACTGAAATTGGCCTTGATCAACTTCTGTAATTTTAATTCTATTTGCCTACACACTGGAAAGAATATTTTCACTTCTCTGATATTCAAGTTAAAAGCAATACAGTTTACAATTTCTCTGGCTTGCAAGACATGATTTAGACAAGAATATGGAAATCTCACCATATCTGCCTCTAAGTCACTTCCACTTGCAGCTCTGCATTAATTCCATGTTCCTGCCCAAAGAACCCACACATGCTCTCTTTGTTAAGCTGTTTGAACTCACCGTTAGTACTTGCTGAAATAGTAAAATATCCATGACTAAAATGTTAGGATAGTAAAAATACTGAAATTATGGGTTTCTTTTCATGCACTGCATATAGTTTACCAGAAAAAAGTTTTGCTGGGAAGCAACTTTTCCTTTTGTGGATGTTTTAAAACAATCCCAATGATAAAACCACAGGCAATATCTTACAATACACATGTCTAAAATTATTTCTTAGTTTTAGGACTCAGTTTAGTCTTAGCTCTCTTTTGGGCTTTCTCTACACTTGATTCCAAGATGCAGCGGAATGAGTCTATGCCATAGTGAAGATGTAGCCAAGGAGCAGAGAGATGCATATAAAATTCTTTTTATTATGATTCACTTGCTTCCACAAATGAACCTTACTTATATATCAAATACTTTTATAATCTAAAAAGAGAAATAATTTTCAAAGTCTATCAAAACATTTTGTATACTCAAGTCTCAGTAAAATATTTACCTTGTAGTATGAAAAATCATAAATAAAAAAAAAAGAAAATGAGTGTAAATAATTTTATTTTCCAGAACTGTGGTGCAATAGTCAATTTTAGCTTTTCCAAAGTGGTGTTTATAAAAACATTTCCCATGTAAATGATATACAAGGTGAACATACAATTTCTTTGTTGTTATTCAATACCTTTTACAATTTTAGAGGATTTTACCAATATTAATATTAAAAATGCAGATAAGTACAATAATAGTAATAACTCCAAAGGGTTTATAGTGATCATCTTTGAGAAACAATATTAAAGAGGAAAACATTTATGGAACAATGACAGTTCATACATTTATAGTCTCTTCTACAAGGTTATGAAATTAATATTTATGTTAATTAAAGCCTATGGCAATGATTATATTAACAAACTGCATAGTGTGTACACTAGTGTGTACTTCTACTGCCATCTTTCTGATACTTGTGCACAAACTAGAAGAAAAGAACAAAATGCAAACAAGTCCTTTTTGCTATCACTTAAGAAAACAAAAATATACATCTACTGTATTTTCAAATTCTATTATTAATTTACTTGAAAGCGTGTCTCAGCCACATATGGTTTTGAATCAGTAGATATTATGAATCATTCCAGATAAGAAGACGTAACTCCAAATACCAATTACATTTTCCTTACAGATATTAGCAATATTACTTCTCTTCATAAATTCTGCCGGTTTTATTGTGAAGAAGAAAATATACACTTCTTTCTTCTCAAAGAAATAGTCAATAACTGAAACTTTAATGAATAAGAGAGCTTACAAAGTTGTATGATAATATTTTCTACAGATGTCTTTGAGAAAATGTAGATAAAGTTAGTAAGATAGTGGAGAGAAAGAATAGATTCAAGTAAATCTGCTTTACGTAAATAGCAAAGTCCTAAACAGAAAAACAAGTCAAACACACACAAAAAAAAATACATCACAAAAACTATTTACAGTGACACTTCAACTGACAAATTATTTTGAACATTTTACCTCAATGAAATCAACTGTGTTATAAACTGTCTGGAATATCTAATTCCTTACAGAAATTGATATGACTTGTTAACATTTCATGAGCTATTTAACAGAGATTTACAAAGGTTAGAGAGGAGAAGAAAGTGTTTAAAAAAGATAAGATTGATCACAAAAGTAAATAGCTTGAATCCTCCTTCATTTGATTTCTATTTCCTAATCTGGGGAAGGTTTCATTTCCCAAATCTGCATGACAGATAGTACACAACAAAACACTCTTCAGAGCATTTTTTTTAAATGCTGTATTTGTCATGTGTAAATAACATGTGCCCCACAGTCAGGAATAACATTTAATAAAGTGACAAACTGGTCTCAAAGTCCAGAGCAGTCAATCACAATGATAAATAAAGGCTTCTGGTATAGAGGTAAAGATTTACTTATACTCACAGAAAAATGGGTAAGCCAGAGGGAAATATACTATGTAGAATTTAGCTTAAAGACACAGACTGCTGGAATTTTAATCTAAAGCAAAATAACTCTATCTAGAGATCAGTTAAGCATACAGAAAACAGAAATTTCTAGGGTGTGCATAAGGCTAAAAGAAATGGACAGTAAGACTCTTCTGTTTCTTTAACACTTCCATTTGATGATTTCAACTAAACTAAATTAATTTACTATATAAAATTCTCAGGAGATAGATACCATCATGCTAAATGTTGTTTTTAATGTTGGAATGCCCAAAACTGAATATATAAAAATAAACTTTGAATCACATGTTGGAAAAGATTCATTGTTATAGACAGCACCACCCAAAACCACTTTTAGTTTGCATGAGCTTTTTCCCCTGTTGTGAATGGATCCAAGTTGCACTTATAAAGAAGGTTTGTGTCTGCAGCTTCTCAGTCACCTGCTCATCTTCACCTTAACGTCCCTATCACCATAATTTAGCAGGCCTTCTGCAGAAGAAAACTACATCCCTTGCAAAGTGAAAACTATTACTATTACTATTCTGCTGCTGGAAAGGTTTTCTGTATGACTTTGGAAATAGTGACTAGTGCTCAGGTGAACAGTGTTTCTACTTTATTTATTATTTATTAGATAAGTTTCTTACCCCTCTGAGTTTTAACTGCACTTTTAGAATTGCAGTGTTTCTGGGATGAGTGATTTCCCCACGTTTTGTGTCTGAAACTCTAGAGTAAGTCAAAGAAACAGCATTTGAACATTTGTGAGTTACTGAACACCACAAGGTTTCTAAATTACAACACTTGGCAATATGTGAATTTGTTTTATTTCATGATAACCCATACTTCATATCTAAGACTTCAGATTTAATAGGTCAAAAAAACAACATCTGAACTTTTGTGACTTACTGAACTCAACATGGATTTTACAACTTATTGCTTCTCCCCTTAATTGATTTAGCTAGTCATTTGTTGCATGTTCCATTGCAACCCTTAGAGATGTATTAATCAATAAGGTGGCTTTGAAAACAAAAAGTCAGAATCGCTGGGCACTGGGTTATTTTTCTTTAATTTTACAGCACTGCAGATGCTACTTTGCTTCCTATTAAAACACTTTTCTGTTATAAACAGGTAAAGATTTGAGACACAGGTATAATTTTGTCTAACAATATTTTTTAAAAATTAATTAGAAAATCTGTTATTCCTTAATTAACTTTTTTTGTATTTGGACACTTCTTTAGATTGTATAATTTAAAAAATCAAAAAGTTTTGAGAGAAATTTTCAAAACATCAGCAACATTTTTGCATCTCTCAGCAACAGAAATGAATGAATGAAATATGATTGGTCACAAATTTAAATTTTAAGAAAAATACAAAGGCTTTACAGTACAATTTTTCCCCTCAGGAAAAATCTTCAACTTAATTTAATACATAATAAATTTGACAGTGTACTTTCTATCAAAGAAGCTAAAGTTAATCAAAGAGAAGAAAATAGTCTATTTTCATATTGAGCACATTACTAATTAATAGTTCACATGGGAGACTCTTTGCTGTTAATGATAAGCAGGTATTTATGAGTTTTAAAGCCTTAAAATGGAAATAGTGCTGATTGCATTACCTTGATTTAATTTTTTTATGTTTCACATATTGAAAGTAATCTATGTCTTCAGTGAGGAATCATTGACTCATAGAATGGTTTGGGTTGGAAAGGACCTTAAAGCTCATCCAGTCCCAACCCCCCTGCCAGCAGCAGGGACACCTTCCACTAGACCAGGTTGCTCAAAGCCTCATCCAACCTGGCCGAGAACACTTCCAGGGAGGAGCAGCCACAGCTTCTCTGGCCAACCTGGGCCAGGGTCTGACCACCTTCAGAGTCAAGATTTTCTTCCTAATATCTAATCTAAACCTGCCCTCTTCCAGTTTAAAGCCATTTCCCCTTGTTCTGTCATTAACTGCCCTTATAGAAAGTCCCTCCCCAGCTTCCTTGTAGCCCCTTCAGGCACTGGGAAGCTGCTATAAGATC
Organism: Caprimulgus europaeus; assembly: GCA_907165065.1. Next base: position 35,051,731 of record OU015534.1, read on the forward strand.
TCCCCAGAGCCTTCTCTTCTCCAGGCTGAACAGCCCCAGCTCTCTCAGCCTGTCCTCACAGCAGAGCTGCTCCAGCCCTGGCATCATCCTCGTGGCCTCCTCTGGACTCGTTCTAACTGGTCCATGTCTCTCTTGTGTTGGGGGCTCCAGAACCGGACACAGCACTGCAGGTGGGGCCTTGAGAGAGTGGAGGGGAAGAATCCCCTCCCTCGACCTGCTGGCAGGGGGTTTAGAACGACATGATCTTTAAGGTCCTTTCCAACCCAAACCATTCTGTGATTCTGTGATTCTGTGATTCTGTGATTCTGTGATTCTGTGATTCTGTGATTCTGTGATTTGGACACAGTTTGTGGTGGGTTGGCCCGTGCTGGATTCCAGATGGCCACCAAAGCCCACTCCATCACTCCCCCTCCTCATCTGGGCAGGGGGAGAAAAATACAACAAAAGGCTCGTGGGTAGAGATAAGGACGGAGAGAGATCACTGACCAGTGACTGGCACGGGCAAAACAGACTCAACTCGGGGGAAAAACAAATTTAATTTAATACCAATCAAAATTAGAGGATAATGAGAAGTAAAACCAAACCTTAAACCACTTCCCCAACCCCTCCCTTCTTCCTGGGCTTCACTTCTCTCCCCATTTCCACCTCCTCCCCCCAGCGGCACAGGGGGACAGAGTTAGAGGTCAGATCATCACACGGTGTTTCTGCCACTCCTTCCTCCTCAGGGGGAGGTCTCCTTCCCCCGCACCAGCGTGGGGTCCTTCTCACGGGAGACAGTCCTCCACCAACTGCTCCAACGCGAGTCCTTCCCATGACTGACAGCTCTTCACGAACTGCTTTAGCCTGGGTCCATTCCATGGGGTGCAGTCCTTCAGGGACACACTGCTCCAGTGTGGGTCCCCCACGGGGTCACAAGTCCTGCCAGCAAACCTGCTCTGGTGTGGGCTCCTCTCTCCACGGGCCACAGGTCCTGACAGGAACCTGCTCCAGCGCGGGCTTCCCGCGGGGTCACAGCCTCCTTCGGGCATCCACCTGCTCTGGCGTGGGGTCCTCCACGGGCGACAGGTGGTCACTGCTCCACCATGGACCTCCCTGGGCTGCAGGGGGACATCTGCTCCACCATGGATCTCCATGGGCTGCAGGGGGACATCTGCTCCACCCTGGACCCCCATGGACTGCAGGGGGACAGCTGCCTCACCATGGACCTCCATGGGCTGCAGGGGGACATCTGCTCCACCATGGACCTCCATGGGCTGCAGGGGGACATCTGCTCCACCATGGACCTCCATGGGCTGCAGGGGCACATCTGCTCCACCATGGACCTCCATGGGCTGCAGGGGCACATCTGCTCCATCATGGACCTCCATGGGCTGCAGGGGGACATCTGCCCCACCATGGACCTCCATGGGCTGCAGGGGGACAGCTGCCTCACCATGGACCTCCATGGACTGCAGGGGGACATCTGCTCCACCATGGACCTCCATGGGCTGCAGGGGGACATCTGCTCCACCATGGATCTCCATGGGCTGCAGGGGGACATCTGCTCCACCATGGATCTCCATGGACTGCAGGGGGACATCTGCCCCACCATGGACCTCCATGGGCTGCAGGGGGACAGCTGCCTCACCATGGTCTTCACCACAGGCTGCGGGCGAATCTGTGCTCCGGAGCCTGGAGCACCTCCTTCCCCTCCTTCTTCCCTGACCTTGGTGACCAGAGCTGTTTCTCTTAGATCTCACTCCTCTCTCTCACTGCAAAGTGTGCTGCTTTTTATTCCTCCCTTTTTTTTTTCCTTAATTGTCTTACCACAGAGGCGTCACTGATGGGCTCAGCCTTGGCCAGCAGCGGGTCCGTCTTGGAGCCGGCTGGCACTGGCTGTGTCGGACATGGGGGAAGCTTCTGGCAGCTTCTCTCACAGAAGCCACCCCATGTCTGTCCCCTCCCCGCTGCCAAAACCTTGCCACGCCAACCCAATGCACAGTTGTGCCTGGCCACAGCCCCTTGCCTCACTCTGGCACTGTGGGGTGACTCTGGCAGGGACGCTGATTTGCCAGGCGTGGGAGCCAAAGGGGATCCCCCAGCCCCAGCAAAGGGATCCCCATCAGCTTCCACCTTGCCTTCCCCCACAGCGCAGCCAGCCCACACTGTTAACTTAATAGGTGGGGAGTTTTTCAAGATTTTTCTGAGCACATTATTAATTAAGCAGTTGTAACTTGTAGTTATTTATAAAGTGTCTAAGATTAAATTATATTTTCCTCAAGTGGGTGACCTGCCATGCAACTACATTTACTATATCTAGTATAAGGCCAGAAATAAAAATAAATAATTAAAATTTAGCATACTTTCATGATATATTTTAAAATAAATTAATTACGTCCATGGCTGATATATTGTGAAATGAAAAGGGACACTTTTCATTGACTGCTTTCTATTTTATTGCAGATTTTTTTGATACTGTATTGCTATATATTTGATACTGAATATAGGTGAATTCTAATTAGTTGGAGACAAGGGGAAGACTTTAATTCAGATACTCTTCTTCCAATTTCAACAAGAGATAAAGAGAATGGATAGTATTTAAAGTGTATCTCCTCAAATGCTTGTTTGGTTTTTTTTTACTGCTCAACTAAAAACAAACAAACAAACAAAAACTTAGAAAAAAACAACTAGGAATACCTTTCTAATTTCTGCTCTCTTCTGTTTGGAGTGCTGATCTATGGATTTCTAATATACTCTAACAGGTAACCCATCTGATTTTTATTCATTAAACAATGCTACTGCATAAGTTAGATATTAACTTAATCAGTTTCATTTAAATGTAGATAAGTTCTAATATTTTAGACAATGTAGATAATACCTACCTGTGAACAATACAAAATTAGTTCCTTTTTTTTCACTCTTAACTTTGACAAGGGTTATGAAAAATTAAGTCACCAGTTTTTGTTGAACATTAGTATGCTGTATTTACCTTGAATAAATAAGCCAGACATAAAGTGGTTCCTTAATCGGGCCAAGTAAAAACCAGTTACAATAGAAACTAGATTCTTTTTGTACATACATTATTATATAGTCTTTAACTATTTCATCATGTACTTTACCAGTAAAGTACCATGTACTTTACTGCATTCACTGATAAGAAAAATGCTTAATCTTTGTTTGTTTCTGTTAGGAGTCCCTGTTTCTTTATGAGGAACATTACCAAACTGTTCCATCAAATATGAAATAATTTTTTCTGGTGACTGCACTGTAATTCATTTTGCAAATATTAAAAATGTCTTTTTCCCAAAAGTACTTGAGGAAACGCCTTTCTTTTTATTAATGGGAACTGAAGCACAGAAATGAAACCTAAAAGTAAACAGGTTTGCTATACTGGGATGTGCTGTTGACTCTCTCAGGGGACAATATGCCTCGCAGACAGATCTAGAGAGACTGAAGCATTGGACAATTATCAACTACATGAAATTTAATAAGAACAAATGCCAGATTGTGCATCTAGGATGGAGTAGCGCTGGATACAAGTATAGACTGGGAGAGGAGTGGCTGGAGAGCAGGCCTGCAGAAAAGGATCCAGAGGGACTGGTTGGAGCAGAACAGGAGTCAGCAATGTGCCCTGGCAGCCAAGAGGGCAAACCACATCCTGGGGGCATCAAATACAGTGCAACCAGCAGGTCATAAGCAGAGACTATCTCAGTGTATTTAACATTGGTGCAGCCTCACCTTGAGTACCAGGTGAAGTTCCCCACAATTTAAAAAGGATACTTGAATGCATCCAGAGCAGGGCAACCAAGCTCTCGAAAGGGCTGAAAAGCAGAGGAGCAGATAAGGACACTGGCTTTGTCTAGACTGGAGAAAAGGACACTGAGGGGCAATCTCGTTGCTCCCTACAGTTTCCCGAGGAGGGGAAGTTGAAAGGAAGGTGTTTATCTCCCTGGGATCCAGTGCCAGGACACACAGGAATTGCTCAAAGCTGTGTCTGTCAGGGCAGGTTCAGAATGGACATTAGGACATCTTTATCGAGAATAAGGACAAACCCTGTGACAGGCTTCCTGGAGAGGTGGCTGATGCCTCAGGCCTGTCAGTGTCTAAAAGACATTTAAACAGTGTGCTTAACAACATGGTTTGACTTTTGGTCAGCCCTGAAGTGGTCAGGGCTAGAAGATCATTGTACGTCACCTCCAAAAGAACTCTTCCATTCCATTCCATTCCATTCCATTCCATTCCATTCCATTCCATTCCATTCCATTCCATTCCATTCCATTCCTGCGAGCAGCAGAGGAACTATGCGAGCCGACTCAATGTGAGTGATAAGGCATAGTTCACTTTATTGCTCTCATTAAGTCATATTTATACAGGCTACAATAATTATTCCTACTAGTCCTTAGCTAATTGGCTGAAGCTCTAAACATTACATTTACATGGTCCTCCTGCTTGCGGTTTCACGGTGAAGCATTCTCTACATTTTTCACACACTCACTTTCTCAAGGTTGTTACCAGATCGAGATAAGGTCGCAGTGTCAGCGTTCAGTACTTTTCCACTGCGGCCTGCTGAGTGTCAGACCAGACTCTGCTTGTACAGCTATTCTGCGATTCCATGGCCTTGCTCTCTGAGCCATTCCCCAACATCTACAAGCAACACAAGAGTCACTGCCCAGAATGTAAATGCCACTGTTTCCACTTTTAGAAAGAAAACAGCTTGGTGTAGTTACACTTCACCAAAAAATTTCAAAATCTACTCATAATCCAGCACAGCTGCCACCAGGTGTTGTTCCTTATTTGTAGAGACAGAGCATGGGCAGGAACACCATCATGTATTCGTGGAGGCCCCTGTAGTTTGGGCGTTTAACTCTATTGACACCTAATATTACCATGATTTTGGGAAAGTTCAAAAATCGGTTAAGAAGGAAGCGTAGCATTCACTCATTTCAGCACAACTGTGATTCCAGTGCAGAGTTTTGCACTCCTGGGGAAATAGCTGCAGCCTCTATCCTAGCCCCTGGAGTAGGAGTAGCGAGCGCATTAACAAACCTACACAAATTAGGATGTTGGCTTTCAAAACAACCTAATCTTACCTCTTTGGCACTATCAGGCTTGTCGGCAGATGTCGACTTTATTTCAACATGCCACTTTGCAAAATTGAGCTGCTGTTGATTTTTTGCTTTTAGCACAAGGACATGGTTGTGAGGAATTTGAAGGCATGTGCTGTATGAATTTATCAGACCACTCGGCATCAATTCATATGGCCATTAAAAGGTTAAAGGAAAATGTCAAACAGTTGAAGGTAAACAGCAATGATTGGTTAAGTGAGTGGTTTCGGAGTTGGTGAATACAAGGATGGGTCTCTTTACTATTAAAGTCAGGGTTAAAGGTGTTATTCATAATTTTGGTGATCCTCCTATTAGTGCCTTGTTTGCTATCGTGTCTGCAAAGGGCCCTGCAGAAGATGGTGAACAATGTCTTTGTGGTACAGAAACAAAAAGGGGGAATTGTTGGTGCTTTAAGAGCTGAAGCTGCTGTCGGCCTCAGCCTTGAGCAATTAATTGCTGACCTTGAGTGAAAAATAAAACAAAGTGGAGGGTAAAACAAGAAAGAATGTGTATGAGACAAGATAAAGGATGAGTTGTGTGCTGTAATTAGTAACCAGTCAGAAGTAAAAGAATGTCTCATGAACAGGTGGAATTATCCAATCATGTCAGTTGTTTAGGCGTGCGTGTGATAGGGGGTAATGAATCAAAAGTGAAAAAGTGCCTCGTGCTTGGGGTGTGCTGGAGGGAAAAAAGATATATAAGCAGTGCAAAGCTTCAACAAAGTGCTGATGCCTGAAGACATCTCGGTGTTGGTCGTTTCTTCATCTGCCACAGTCAGTCTTAAGAGTAACTTGTGACAAAGTAGAAATGGGATTTGGCAGGTTTTTTTAGTTGCACAGAATGTCCCAAGAGAGATCAGTTTATGTATATGAATAAATGTCCACTAAACTATCAGAACATAACGTTTTGATGTTCAGGTTTTATAATCTATTTTCAATGCTTTCTGTTGGGTACAAGTGCTTTATTTTAAGTTCTGATCACTTTGAGTTCTTCTAGAAATCAAACTGAGACAGTGAGTGGAACATCAAAAGCAGCATCTAAAAACACAATCACAGAGTTTTTTCCCCACACTGCCCTTAGTCCTAAACAATGTAGCCTCATATTAATTTTCCAAACATTAGATTTTCCAGTCTGTGTTGCAAATACGACGCGTTTGAACCAGCATAGTGAAAACTGAGTCATGCCCTCATTTGCACAGTTCTGATGTGAATATTGGTATTTGTGCCTAGTGAGGCATTGTATTTCATATTGAATATGCTACAATATTTCCTGAATGCCTTTGTGTTGTCCAGATAATGGAGGATGGTTTTTACATCATGCAGGGTCCAGGTTTGCACAACTGAACACGGTGCCGTGTTCTATGTCCGTCTGGATACAGCTAGTAGCATGCATGGGTGTGTAGCTTATTGTGTGCTTTTTGTTTCTTGCAATAGAAATGGTTTGGAGTGTATTTTTTGCCATTATGACATCATGAAAATGGCCAAAGATTGCATCCCACCCCAAGCCCACAGATCCACAAATCCCATAGTCCCATTAAATCCTGAAATCTGCCAGCAATGTCCTCCACAAAATAGTCACTCTGAGTCTATTTGGGTGGCCTAACCGGACCCAGTGAGGTTGTTTCCTTTGGTGGCATCTCCGTGCAAGGCTTGCTGTGATTTTGGGAATGCTGCAATGGCCGGGGAAGGGTGATGGCATGCTCGGAGCATCTGGAGGTAGACCCACAGGTGCCTACTTGTTAGTTTTGCTCCTGAAGCTTTAAAAAAGCAGAGGGGGATCCACGCTGGGGTCACAATGGGATTTTAACTGATTACCACACCCTGGATTCTGATGTCATAAACGGTCCCGTTATAGACACCAGGCGTTAGCACCCTGGGTGCCAGTGGGTACCACTCTTCTCGGTGAGAGCTACCCCAGTGTCCCAGGGGAATCTGCCCCCTGAATGATGTGGTGGTTCAGTTACCCCCCAAACCCAGCGAGCGACGTCGAGATGAACCAGTGCGAGGATTCCAAAGTGACCCTTCTGGAAGAGTTACAGGTGGGACGGCCGGGGCTCTGCCCAGGGCCTGAGCATCCCCCAGACAGTGGGAAAACTCTGCCCAGAATCCCACTGGCATTTCCCCGCAGGGCAGAAGGACGGGCAGGGGAGATGCTTGGCACCGGGGAGGGCTGTCGGGGGCAGGTTTAGCGTCGCTGGCTGGAGCACGGAGGCAAAACAGTTCCTAAGAGAGAAGGAGACTTTTCCCAGGGCATATAAAAGCCGTGACTCCCAAATCGCTCCATTTATTCCCACTACAACACCTGTGTAATGCTCTCCAGCTTGCGATTTTATTTAAATTGCAATTTTATTTAAATTGCGATTTTATGTGGGTTTTCTTAAGCCCTTTTGTCCTGTGCCTTTTCCGAGTTTGAGATTTGGGGTTTTTGGCAAATCCGGGGGGGGGAGTTGCTAAGAAGGGAAAGAGGATGGCAGAGGCTGTCATGGGAGAGAGGACGGGAAAGCCACAAGTGCGCGATAATCTGGGTGCCAGGTACTGTGGGTGAGTCCCAGGAGATGGCAGGGAGGAAGCAACAAGTCAGCTTTGAAATTCATACTCGGGGACCAGCAAACGAATTTCCAGACAGAAGTGTTTGTTCCTCTTGCTCGTCAAATTAACCAGCGACTGGGAGGTGTGCGCATTCCTGAGCATTGTTGCTGCGTGGCAGAAGGTGATGTTAATCAGTCAGAACAGGAATTTGGGGGATAAAATGCAGATTTCACATGAGTGTTTGCAGCTTAAACCATGACAGGTGATTTCTTCTCTATCTCATGGTTAATGTATCATCATTAGTACAATGGGCAGCATATGCCAGCGCAGTATTTGAAGTTTTACCTGAAAATTACAGGTGTGGTTGTGCAGGGCTGTTTCCCAGTACGTGATGTAGCTCCTGCTTCTTGAATTCTGTCCAACAGCCACGCCAGTTCCCCCAGTTTTCTCAGTATTTTGCTCTGCCTCAAAGTTCAGTTTCAGAAAGGGAGCAACTGGGTGTGAATCTCAGCATTGGTTTTTTTTGTTGTTTTTTTTTTTGCTTGAACAGTTTTTGGTCACTGCGATGATGGCAACAGGTTTGCAAAGATAAACCTCAGCAGTTCAGTAGTCCCAAACTTTCCCCTTTGTGCCTTTAAGAAAGGAAGAATTTGAAAACCCTGAAAACTAAAGGGTGTTTGGGCACTGCAGAGATTTGCTTTGCATGGGTGAACAGCTTTTGGTTTTCTTGGGTGAGTTACTGTCCATGCAGGCAAGGAAGGAGAAACCCAGCGGCAGTGACGTATTTTCTTTAGTATTTGAGACATGCTCAGCAATTAGAAGACAAAGTGAAGCCTAAAGGGGGGGGGAAAGATATCAGGTGTTTCCAGGAGGCCCTGTCAAAGCTGCAGTTGGGGCTCAATTGTGAGATGTGGTTGGGTTTTGATTTCTGTGAGCGCAGCCTGGCAATCCCCTTCCCCAGCCCTGGTGGCAAGGGAAAAAGAGAAGCAAAAGGACTAATTTCTGTTTGCTCCTGTCATTTTCCTTTGGCTTTTAAGGCACAAATGCTCTTCATGCAGTGCTGGCAGTGTTATTTCAGCTGAAGAGGGCATTAGCTCGCAGCTTTCACAAGGAGACAAATGCTGTTTTGTGGGGAAAGCACGCTTGCAGCAAGGGAAGCCCAAGCCTTGGTGGGCTGCGGCGAAAGCTTTGCCCTTGCAGGTTCTGGAGGGCCTTTGGAGGTTGTTGGTGGCCATGTCCTGTAGCCATGTGCCATCTCGTGAGTCCTGCAGGTACCATGTTTGGAGAATGAAACTTGCTGTGATCAAAAGTGCAGTTTTGGGTTGTTTTCTTTTCCCACCTTGGAAATCCTTCTTTTTTTTTTTTTTTTTTTTCCTGACACAAAAAAGCAGGAGGTGTTTTTTTCTGCTCTGAAACACTCATCCCTCTCCCCCTGCTGTAAATACTTCCAGACTCAGATTGTATACAATATAGGCAATGTCATGGGCTGTTTTATTTGGGTGTGGGAATTAAAAACTCCTACGAGTCTGTGTTTTTAGGGCCGTGCCTGGAGGAGGAGGCATGCAGAGGTGTGATGCTGGTGGACTGGCGTGGGTGCAGGGCTGGATGATGGCCGGGAGGACATAAGGGAACTCTACACACCAGGCCCCAGCTTTTACTTTCTCCTCATTGCTAAACAGAGACATGACGAAGAGGCACTGATTGACCAGGGAGCAACGAGCAACCTTGTCAAAATTCACTATGAGCAGGAGGAGTTGGAAGGTGAGTCTCTGCTGAGATCCTGGTAGAGGGACCACCAGCCCAGTGTGTTGTCCTGTTGCACAAAGTCCCTGTGATGTCCCTTGCTCAGTGTCACTTCATGTGCATTATTTAAAAAAAAAAAAAAAAAACACCTTCCATCGCTGCTTAATGAGCAAGTATTGTCAGCTCAGTATTGTCCAGCTCAAGCTGGAATTGGAGAAGAGTTTTGCTAATTTTAGGATACTTTTGATGACCCAGAGCCAGCCCTTGTTGCTCTGTTTTTCCAAAGTCTGAGTAAAACAGGCTTGGAAAAAAAGAAGTCCAGTGAAAATAAAATTAAGAAAATTTGTTGTTTCTCCTCAGATTTAACCATGGCTTAGCGAGGCACCGGCCGTGCCAACCATTGTGGTGATACTAAAAGTGGTGAAAATGCTGCTTTTCCAAAGGTCACCGGACCCTGTCCATGGGTGTGTGGATGCCGCTGGACAGGCAGAGCCACCGGCGTCACCAACCCCACAGCCAGAAGCATCGGGAACAGGCACGGGAGGACTCTGCCCCGACGGAGCAGGGCTACCAGTGTAAGTCCCGTCACGGCACTCGCTCAGCTCCTTGGGGCTACGTGGGCACCGGGGTCTTCTGCAAGCAGGTCCGTGTGGCTGCTTTGAGTGACTTGCTGTTCTTCTGAGGGAAAGTGGTATTATTTAGCAAGATCCATTTTTATCAATTTTTTTTTTCTTTTTTAATTTTTTTTTTCCTAAGACAGTAATATGCAGAATGGATTTAGGGTCACCTTCCTTAGAGAGATCCTAGCTTTAAAAATGGAAATGTGGGGAAGGAAAGCTTCCCACTGTTATACAGAAGCGGACTGGATGCTTCTGCTTCTCCATGGCTCTGTGCAAGCCTGGACTGAGCCAGGGAGAGGGGCCAGCCCAGTATTTATGGCTGAACCAGTGCCAGTCTGATGGCCACTTGGCATGTGAGCGTGAGGGGCTGTATTCAAGCGCAGTAACGGGACGGAGCTTTATCTTCTGCCCCCAGACACCCCAGCCCAGCAGGTGCAGTTCATCCTTGAGACCGAGGAGGACGAGCAGCACGTCCCCCACGCCTTGTTCACCGAGCTGGACAAGATCTGCGTCAAAGAGGGTGCAGGTGCTGAGTGGAAGGAAGCAGCAAGGTAAATCCCTGCTGTCGGCTGCGGTGGGAGAGGAGTCCCCGTGCCGGCAGCACCCATGGGCTCTGCTTTCTGCTCTCCAGCACGCAAAGTTCTGGCAGCTGCAGGGGCTGATGTGAGGAGCCTTCTCCTCTTGCCAGCCCCAGCTCTACCAAAGGGGTTGCAGAGCTGAGGCTGTTTTCTTGCCATGAGGCTGATGGCACCCCATGTCCGCAGGTGGCTCAAGTTTGAGGAGGATGTGGAAGATGGTGGCGAGCGCTGGAGCAAGCCCCACGTGGCCACGCTGTCCTTGCACAGCCTCTTTGAGCTGCGCAGCTGCGTCACCAGTGGCACGGTGCTGCTGGACGTGTGTGCCCACAGCATGGAAGAGATTGCAGGTACCGGGGGTGCTGCGGCCATCTGGGAAAGGCGGAGCTCAGCTCACCACAGGACCCTTCTCTCCTGAATCAAACCCTGCCCCAAAGATGGGTCCTTTCCCAGAAGTCCTGCTGCGTTTTTAAGGTGTGGGTTGGGTTTGGATATGGAGAATATTCTCCAGCCAAAAAAGCCTGTGTGTCAGGGCTGAGCAGGCTCTTCTTAGAAATACAGAGTCTACGTAAGAGCTGAACCTCCTTAAATAAATTATTCATTATGAGCCATTTCCTCACATCCTTTTTTTACTGTTGCCTTAATGTCCAGGATTTGAGAGTTTTAAAGGCTGAGTTTATCTGGCAGGTGACTAAGCACTGTGGGGGGATTTCTGTGGGGAAGATAATTGAAGTTAATGGAAAAAGCAGCTTTGGAGAAACTCTCTTGGACTAGCAGGTCTCCATTCAGCCCTTTCAAGAGCTGGAGAAGTCGGAGCCATTCTTAGCACATTTCTTCCTGGGCTCAGTAAATTGCGGTCAATCAGCCAAAGAAACTCTGGGAAAGTCTGTGCTCTAGATTGCTTTGAATTTGATTAAATGTGTAGAGTCAGACAGACAGCCAGATTGGGCAAGAAGATTGCATGCCTTAGAATGGGAAATAGTTCTCTTAGCAGAGCAATGAGGAAGCACTTTGATGATGTTTTTGAGCCAAAGGAAATTCTTGCTTTTGCTGCAAAGGCTGAACGGTATCAAAAAGTCTCACTAAAGCAAGACCTGAGCCTGTGTGAGGGTATCCTGCGTGGCACAGCCTTGCCCGAGGGCTTCGAAGGTCGAGACTTGGCGGGGTTCCTGCTCTCCCAAGTGAATTTCCCTTTGCCATCCCCAGATGTGCTGCTGGGCCAGCAAGGACTGTCTGTGCAGTTTGACGAGCGGGCCAAAGTCCAAGAAGTGCTTTTGAAGCAGCATCACCATCAGAATCAGGCGGAGCTGCGCTTCATGAGGAAAATCCCCGCTGGGGCTGAAGTGTTCAACGTGCTCGTAGGAGAGCTGGATTTCCTTCAGCAGCCCCTTGTGGCGTTTGTCCGCCTGAGCCCCGCTGTCCTCCTCCCAGGCGTGACAGAAGTTCCCATCTCAACAAGGTCTGAATGAGAAGCACAAAGTTTTTCTTTAAAAAAAAAACCAACAAAACATCAAATAGCACACATCAGCTTGGCATCCCAAGGGAAGAAGGCCGGTGGGAGCAAGCACGTTTCTCCTACCCACATTTCCTCGCCTTTTGTTTCTCCCTTCCCTGCTGTAGCTTTCAAACCCACTGGCCAATTTTAATGAAAGTTGGCCCAAAAATTACCTTTGCAATTGCTTTGGATGAATTTCCAATTCATCACTGGAGTCGCTGAGCCCACGTGTCCCCTCTTGAGCTGCGCTCTGGGCTGGGAGCTCCCGGGGATTTCCTTGGGTGCACTTTGAGCAAGGGCATCTTCTTCCCATTTGTTTTTTCTTGCCCAGGTTCCTGTTTATTCTGCTTGGACAGGAAGGAAAAGCCCAGCAGTACCATGAGATCGGCAGGTCCATGGCTACTCTCATGACGGATGAGGTGTGACGAGATAAGAGATATCTCTGGGTCATTCTTGGCTTTCTTCACCTCTCCCTGTCTCTGTAGTAGGGAGGAAGAGGATTTGCTGTCCCAGCTGCCCTCAGCTCTCCAAATAGCCCACCCCCCATTCTCACCCCAAAGCAAACACGTGGATTTGCATCATCCCACGTCCTGGAGGCTGAGATCCCACCTGGAGTGCATCCTGCACCTCGCCCTTCTCCCCGTGGTCTCCAGCATGCTGTCCCCAGTGGTGGCATTGCCGGGGCCAGTAACACTTCTCCTCTTTAAGCAAAAGGCTGTGGTGTGCTGTGGGGGACGGGAGCCTGGTGGAGATGATTACAAATACCATGATGCACAGGTTTTTCCTCTTGTTGGGAATATTTCCTGCCCTTTCCAACAGGAAATTTGGGGAAGATTCTGTTGCCTTTAGCTAAGAGCTGATTGCACTGGTGAGGACATCCGAGATGGGTTGCTGACTCACCAGGGTGTCTCCTGTGGGCAGGTTTTCCATGCCGTTGCCTATAAAGCCAAGAACAAGGCTGACCTCGTGGCTGGCATCGATGAGTTTCTGGATCGGGTCACGGTCTTGCCGCCAGGAGAGTGGGACCCCTCGATCCGAATCGAGCCCCCGAAGAACATCCCTTCACAGGTGGGTGCTGCGGCGGAGGGAGGCGCCGGGGGGGCAGGCAGGACGGCAGCACGGCTGCGGGTGCTGTTCAGGGGCCCAGATTCACAAGGTCCCAGTTTGACACAGTCACGTACCCAGAGCAGAAGCAAAACAAGCCAGTGGTTACAAACACCCATCTTCATCTTCTTGCCATTCTAGCAGGAGAAAAGGAAGATGCCGGGAGCTCCCGATGACAGTGCTGCTCCCAGCAAGCCGGAGAATCACAGTGAAACTGAACTGCAGCGGACGGGAAGGTGGGAGCTTGAATAGTTTGTTTGTTTGTTTTCTTTTCTGTTTGCCTCTGAAATCTAAGCATGCGCCTCCCTTCTAGCAGGTTTCTGGGGCTGGTTGGGTGAAAGGCTCCACACGAGCAGCCTAGTCCCCTAGGCTGGGCAGGTGGGAGATGTGGGCAGCTGGGCTCAGCCACAGCATCAGTGCACACAGGTTCTCTTGATTTGGGGTGGAAGCAGATGTGTAAAGAAGAGCTCTGCTGCTTCTCAGAGCAAGGAGCTGTTCCGAGAAGAGGGGATGGGCTCTCAGGTTAGGTCCTTTTGCTTTTTGTTGCAGGGTTTTTGGTGTGTGGCTCAGTTTCTACTGGGTGTAAACTGGGAGAAGGCGACTGCTTCTTTTTTAGCAATGAAAGTTACTCTATGCTTGTGACTGCCCTTCTGCAGCAAAGAAAACTCAGGCTATCTTTTTTATCCTTCCTCCAGGCTCTTTGGAGGTTTGATCCAGGATGTGAAGCGGAAAGCCCCGTGGTTCTGGAGCGACTTTCAGGATGGTCTGAGGCTGCACTGTCTGGCGTCCATCCTCTTCCTCTACTGTGCTTGCTTGTCCTCCATCATCACCTTTGGGGGACTGCTGGGGGAGGCGACTGATGGCCACATAGTGAGCACCTCTCTCTGTTGGGTGGCGTGGGGGAGGATAAAACTCATGCCAAAATCCTTGCTACACTGAATTAGCTTTGGATTTTTGTCTTCCCAACTAATGATGTCTTGACTCACTGCTGCCTCTCTTCCCCTGACAGAGTGTCATGGAGTCACTGCTGGGCGCATCCATGACCGGCGTGGTCTATTCCCTCTTTGCTGGCCAACCTCTCACCATCCTTGGCAGCACCGGGCCAGTCCTGGTCTTTGAGAAGATCCTCTACAATTTCTGCAAGTAAGGCTGGCTGCTGGGGCCAGGTGCTGTGAGAGCCTTCAGAAGAAGGCCATGATGGAGAAAAACTGTTCCTTTTTCTTAGTGGTACTTGTTAGATTGAAGTTGTCTTCTGTGTCACAGACATTGTGTGCTGCTGCTGTAGTGTGTCCAGAACAATGGGACTTTTCTTTTGTGGGCCCACAGCCTGCACTGCAGCCCTGAGGCTGTCTGGAGTAGTTCATGGGAACTGCATTTAGCATCCACAGCCTGGACGCTCTCCTCGATTGCTCCCGGTTTTCCCCGAAGGAAGGCACGGCCCCGAGCCTCTCGCTGGCCTTTCCACCCTCCCTTTTATTGTGCTTTCCCAGGTGGTACAAGCTCTCCTACCTCTCTCTGCGGGCGTGCATCGGGCTGTGGACCGCCCTCTTCTGCATGGTGCTGGTGGCCACCGACGCCAGCTGCTTGGTGTGCTACATCACCCGCTTCACGGCAGAAGCCTTCGCCTCCCTCGTCTGCATCATCGTCATCTATGGAGCTCTGGAGAAGCTGAATCACCTGCGAGAGACCTACCCTGTGCACAGGCACAGCGAGCTCGACCTCCTCACCACCTACTAGTGAGTGTTTTCCTCCTGAAACGCCACTGCCCCGGGCAGGAGCTCAGGCCTGCAGCTCCACCGCCTTGCCCTGACCCCTGTCTTGGCCTCTCTCCCCCCAGCTGTAAGTGTGAGGCGCCCACCCATCCCACCAACGAAACCCTGCGTTTCTGGGAGAGCCAGAACATCAGCGTGTCTGCCATCGCCTGGGAGAACCTCACGGTGACTGTAAGTGCCCTGAGCCACTGCTTCCTTGTGCCACGGCCACGGGGTCCAGGGGCATTCACCTGGTGCAAAACTTGGAGCCCTTCAGGTGATGCTGGGCTTCAGACTGTGCTAGTGCTGCTCTGAAAAGGCATTGCTGAAATCTAATGTGTGGTTTTGACATGCTTGGTCCTGGGAAGGAGATTCCACCTTGTCCAGCCCACCTTGTCCCCTGCAGCGTGGGTAATAGCTGTCCTCCTCAGCCCTGTTGCAGGACATTGTTCCTGACCAGGAGAAAGGATAAGTGGGTGGTTTCATTACTGTAGCAGTTGGAGGACTTGAGTTCATGCTCAAAGGCAGTTACTGGCTTCCTTGGTTGGTTCCTAAGAACTGCAGGCCTTGCTTGCTCACTCAGCGCTGTCTGTAGGTACAGGCATCACTCTGCATGTCTGAGCACCTCTGGGGCGGTTGTTGCTGGAAGCAGAGCCCAGGCATAGGATGGGAGGCTCTTCAGGCCATCTTCATCCCCTCTGGGCCATGTCCTGTGAGCCTTCCCTTGAGAAGGGACGAGTTGTTTCTTCTCCTTTCCTGTCATGCTTGTCTTAGCCCTCCTTCCCCATTCCTTCTTTCTCTGTCCCCAAGGGTTTCCAGCGTTCTCTTCTCCTCTGGTGCCTTCTTCAGCCACTCAAGCAGAGGAGGTGCTGTGGGTCTGTGCTACAGTGTCCCACCACATCTCATCTCTCCACTCTCCTCTGTGTAGTTCAGTGTGTCACTTGTTCAGCTGCTGCTGCTCACTCCATGTCAATCTCCACTGGCAGCAGCAGCCACAAGGTCATGGATCTTGGACCCAGACCCTCCAAACCCCCGAGTTACCCGAGGTTTCCTCGACACGTGTGCGCTGCCTTTGTGTCCTGACGCTCTGTTTCTCCAGGAATGTCGGTATTTGCATGGAGAGTTTCAAGGACCTGCCTGTGGACACCATGGCCCCTACACGCCTAATGTCTTCTTTTGGTGCTGCATCCTCTTCTTGTCCACCTTTGTCCTGTCAAGCTTATTGAAGAAGTTCAAAACCAGCCGTTACTTCCCAACCAGAGTAAGTAGAAGAGGGTGACCAGCAGCAGTCTCCACATTCATCTCCCAAATGGTTTTCCTGGAGCACTAGGCAGTATTTGCCACCATTTCTCAAGCTGGGAAATATTGACCTCCAAGACCAAGCTCTCCATCAGCTTGCATAGCCCTCACTCATGTCCAGGAGTGCAAAATGGTTGTAGCATTTTCCCCCCGCCTCATGACCTGCCCCAGTGTGATCTTTTTGCTCAGGCGGTGGGAAATGGGGTCTGACAAAGTCGCCTGGTTTTGGTTTTTTCCTTATCTGCACATTATGTGCTCAAGGAGAAAGTTGATTCAAATGGAAAGCTGCCATAGAAAAAGACACTAGTTCTTCCTTTGGAGAAACCAATGTTGTCTCAGTGCCTTAGTCCCATTTTAGCTGTGTGCCAGACATCTGCTTCCTTATTTTTACATATTTTTTTAAGGTTTGAATTAAAACAACCCTTTGCCACCTCGTTATACTTTTTTGTTGTTGTTGTCTGACAGCAGCTGGCACAGGGACAAACACAGCAACAGGATCTACCTGAGGGATTTGGCTGCGTGTCCTCAGAGCAGGGGGATTTTGTTAACCAGCCTTAAGGTTGCTGGTGTCCCCAGCTTTTCCATCTCATGTTGTGGCCTTGTTTGTGATGCCCCTTTCAGCTCTGCTTTCTTGCCCCAGGTCCGGTCCAAAGTAAGCAACTTTGCTCTTTTCCTCGCCATCATCATCATGGTGCTGATCGACTTCGTCACTGGGATCCCATCACCGAAGCTCCACGTCCCCCATATGTTCAAGGTAATGGGGTGTTTTGGCATGGAGCAGCTTTTAGCCCTTGGGGATGCCACAAGGTGATGCCGGGACAGGACAGGGCTGGGTCTGGAGACACTGGTGGTGTGACCATCTCCTTTTCCACCTCCGAGTGGCTCGTTTCCTTCTAGAAACAAGAAGACAGCCCCAAAACTAGATACCTACAGAAGAAGTATCTACAGTTGCTTGCAAAGGGGACACTGGCACTGCTGAAGCCCAGGGTGGCAGGAAGCCAGGGCTGGGAGGTTCCCTGACACATGGATGGAGGGGAAAAGCAAAGCCAGTGCAGCGGCTGGGCTGGGAGACGATGCTGATGCGTGTGCTTTGCTGCAGCCTACGAGAGACGACCGTGGGTGGTTCATCAACCCCATAGGACCCAACCCTTGGTGGACGGTGGTGGCTGCCATCATCCCAGCTCTGTTCTGCACCATCTTGGTGTTCATGGACCAGGAGATCAGCTCTCTTATTGTGAACAGGAAGGAGCACAGGCTGAAGGTAAGGGGCTGCGAGAGATGACCCCATCCCCAAGCCACTCCAGGCTGCAGGGATTGGGAGAAGTTCTTTTTCCAAATGCTTTGTGAAGGCATTGGTTTGGGAAAACACCAGGCTGTGTGGCAGGATGGTCTCCTGGATTAAGCATTACACAGGGAGTAAGTGACAGGGGAGGTCAGAGGATCAATGTTTTGGAGGAGCAATGTAATCTTAGAGCAATAGAGAAGCACGTTTTTGTTTTAAAATAGCATCAGTGTCTAGGGGAACGAATCATTCTGATGCACTGCCAGGGATCTTCCTGTCACATCTTACTTGCAAGTTGTAGAGGTTTCCTTATGAATGAAAAAAATAGACTTTTTTTTTTTTGTCTGCGTGCGGAAGTAGATATCGTGCAAGCTCCCCAAATCCCCGTTATCTGAGCTCCTGCCAGATTTTCCTGCAAGGTGCTTGTGCACAGACTGGCTTCACCCTCATGTGTTTCCAGTTCTTGTTTTAAATTTTCAGGAAGTTGACTTGAGCTGCCTTGCGATGCTGTCCCTGCTCTTGTGCTGTGGGGTGCAGTGTTTCTTGTTTTGCTTCCTGCAGAAAGGGTGCGGGTACCACCTGGACCTTTTCGTCGTGGCCGTGATGCTCAGCGTGTGCTCCGTGATGGGGCTGCCCTGGTTTGTGGCTGCGACCATCCTCTCCATCACCCACGTCAACAGCCTCAAAGTCGAGTCTGAGCGCTCAGCTCCAGGAGAACAACCCAAACTTCTGGGGGTCCGAGAGCAGAGAGTCACTGGCTTGATGATCTTTGTGCTCATGGGCTGCTCTGTCTTCTTCACTCCCGTGTTAAAGGTAAGAGGAAAATGCCAAACACCCAGCAATCACGAGCTTTCTTGGCGGTTCTTCAGAAATAGTCCCCTCTCTCCGGCCTGAGCAGTGCTGGAGCAGAGGAGGAGGGGATCCCAAACCTTGGAGCTTGACCCACAGTGGGAACCAACCTCTGTTACGCTTTCCAGCCCTTCAGACCCCACTTTGCTGTGCTCGAGGCAAGCGAGCAAGACAACTGCTCTGATTTTCAGGTGCATTTCAGGCCCACCCGTGTTTATGGGTTACAATGAAGCATATTCAGACCAGTACATTTGCTTTCTTTCAATCAGGCAGCACTTGATCAGTTGCGATTTGCTCCCCCAAATGCTTCAAAACAGCTGTTCCCAGTAGCTAAGCGTGCTGAAATCATCCCCACAGGCTTCCCTGCATGTTCCTCCTACAAAGTAATCTCATCCCCAGGCTAAAAGGAGGCACGTCACTTTTGCATGTTGCCCCTGGAATGTGTAGAAATGTTTTTTTTTCCTGTCACAGAACATGGTATGTGGTAGCATGGGTGAAATGGCCTATTTTCCTCCGGCCTTTCTGGAAAATTGGATTCTTCTACAGAAACATAACTCAAAAGTTCATCCTAAAGCAGAGCATTAGCGCCCTCACACACACAAAATCTCTAACGATTACAATCCAACACATCTCTAACCCTGTGGAAAGTGGAAAGCTTTAGGTGATTGTAGGCAGTGCCTGTAGAAGAGAGTGGAAATACTGAAAATGCAATTTAAGAAAAAAAAAAAATGTTTGCATTCTTGTTTTCAGCTCATACCAATGCCTGTGCTTTACGGCATCTTTCTCTACATGGGAGTGTCATCGCTCAGAGGAATTCAGGTACAGACTTTTTGACAGCATGCAGCAGGTCTGCACCCTGGTATTTCTTCTCCATAGAAAGGTGGGGGGGGGAACAAACAACAAAACAGTGGCATGGGAATAAACCTCTCCAAAATCAAGCAATGCAATTTTTTGTGTAAGAAGATTGGTGGGGACACAGGAGGTACAAAGGGCTGGAAGGACCAGGCAAGTTCAGCACTCGCTGTTTCATGGTTTAGGGCAGGTCAGCGTTTGGTTACGTGAAAAAGGGGAACTGCATTGCAAAGCAAAGGCAATTTTGACCACTGGTGGAAATATTTGCTGAGGAATTCAGTGGGCCAAGATGCTAATAATAATAGAATAATGTGTAATAATTGCAATTTGGTGGGCAGCTCTCATGGGCAAGCTGGTTTATAGGTGAAGCGGAGGGGAAATGGGTGCTGCCCTCAGGAGGAATTTCAAAGGATCCAGGATTTCTCATTGCAAGCAAGATCCTGAAAATTCCCTCCACATCTCAACAGGGCCAGAAACTTTGCACAGTCCCAAGGTGGCAACTTTCCCACTTGTATTTTGCAGTTCTTTGATCGCTTGAAGCTGTTCTGGATGCCGGCAAAGCATCAGCCGGATTTCATCTACCTGCGGCACGTCCCCTTGCGAAAGGTGCATTTCTTCACCGCCATCCAGCTGATGTGCCTCGTCCTGCTCTGGGCCATCAAGGTGTCCCGTGCTGCCATCATCTTCCCCGTGATGGTAAGAGCCGGTGCTGCTCAGCAGAGGGGTGTTTGTAACCTTGGAGTGAGATGTAGCATCATTTCTGGCCTCACCGCATCTTCCCTCTGATTCCTGAAGGTTTTGGCTCTCATTTTTGTCCGGAAAGCGATGGATTTCTGCTTCTCAAAGCGAGAGCTCAGCTTTCTGGATGACCTTTTGCGAGAAAGCAAGAAGTTGGGTGATGCCAAAAGTTAAGACAAAGAAGAAGAGGTAAGACTTGCTGGGTGCTCAGGGCTGGACGTGTCTCTTGGGCTGTGAGATTGCCCATTTCTATCACAGCTTGTCTTTCAATGTTGGGGGAAGATCAGACCTCAATAGAAATAGATACTAATAGCCTGGGTCCCACATTGTGAGTATTATTTTTTTCTTTTCCTGAATTAGCCCCGAGCTTAACACTTACCTAGAGGCACAATTTTTAAAACCTGATTTGTCCCTTTTTATGACAGGAGTCCAAGAGGATGAAGGAAGCTGCTGCTGCAGATTCAGTTCACGTGGAACTGGGGATGACCAGCGACTTGAATATCCCAAAGCAAAGCAGCGACAGGTAAAGCCCCACCAAGTGCCAGGACCCCCAGCAAGATTAGTTGGAAGGTGTTTGTCACCATTTTCCCCTCTTGCATCTTTATTGAGCATCCTTTAGAAACCAGCAGTCAGCTTGGTGGGCAAATCAGATGTACGAGCAGGGCTGCAGGAGGTGATTGCAGGGCTCTCCAAGCAGAGTGGCTGCATAATTCATGTTTGACCCCCAAAACTTGCATCATCAGTGACTTGAGGGTAGCTGGAGATCCTCATCCTTAAAAATGAGGAGTTGTAGGCATGATCTGTATTAGCAGTGGCTTAGGAGCCCACTCCAGGGCTAAACACCAGCAAGAGCCTCTGCGTGGCACTGTATCTCTGCAAGCTCTTGGTCTTGCCTCCCAAAACGCCTCACCCAGCAAGACTTCCTGTGCTTATGCCGAGCTTTGAGCCTCTGGACCTCCTTGTTCTGCTTGCTAATGCATTTGGTGGCATCAGTTCCCATAATCACAAGTTGCTGTGTAAATTTTTATTGCAGGGCTGATCCTTCCAAGATTGATATCTCGGCTGAAATATCGACAATGACCATATGGAAGGGTCTCCTTATGAACAAGGAAATGTTGCAAGTACTCTGATGAAATAATAAAAATCTGATCATATAGAAGAGTTGGTTTTGATTAAAAGAAGTAGAAAAGCGTAAAGCAAAATGTGTAAGTTAGGATTGATAAGTTTGAACTAGGTAGTCACAGAAACCTCACCAAGAAGGGACTGTTAAGTCCCAGGCCTGCTCTCATCATTAACTTAGCACTGGAGCTATGAACAATGCATCTTCATCACAGAATGTCAGAAATGGAAATTTATTACCTCAGTGTTCATAGAAGCATTAAGACTCTTCGTTTTACTGATCACTGGGATGTGACAGGAGAACGTGTTGAGCCAATTCCTTGGGACAAGGTAGACAGAGGTGCTGGAGACAGACCTGGGAAAGAAGTGAGCCTGCGCAAAGGAAAAGTACAACCGAAGAACACAGTGATGACGACTACCAGAAGGCCATGAGGACCACCATAGAGAGAGAGAGAGAGCATGCAAAAGGGACATTTACATATATTAATAAGTTCCTGAAAATGTAATGAATATGTTAATGACTTATTGGGAAATTAATAAATATGCATATTTTGATCAGATAAAGTTTTTGTGGAGAGACCAGTCGGTATGCTTGATAGGTGGAGTGATTCCCCATGCATCCATGCTGCTTCCTAAGTTTACACTGGTGCTAAGAAGCTTATTTCCAGATTTCAGTGACAGTTTTGGCGACCCAGATGGGACCTTGTGAGTGAGACTGGAAGGGATTGAGAGCTGATCGAACTCCAGCCAGCACTGAGGAATTCTTGGGGAGAGCCATCACCCCCGACCCAGAAAGCTCCTCACAGTGTTCCCTGGAGATTTGATGGTAAGGCACTTCTCTAAAACCTCTGTCTGCATGGCCTGCCCGAAAGGTGTGGCGAAAGCTGCGCGGGGTTGGGGCTTGGAGGGTACCCGATGGGCTGGCTGCAAGCCTCGGCGTCTGCCCGAAGTCATAAGCGAAAGCTCCTTGCCCACCTCTCATTTTCAACATGTCATTTTCTGTGTCCTTATCCCACACCTCTTCTCTTTGTCCCTCTGTCTATCCTCCTGCTTTCCTCTTCTCTCTTTTTCCTTTTGTCCTGCTGCCTTTGGGCTGCTGTGGGGCGGGGTTGATGGTTCCCTGACTGGCTCCAGCAGTGGGTTGGGGCAGCCCCAGGTGGGACTCGTGAGCTGATGATGGGGCTGAGCCAAGAGTTGACAAAGGCTGGAGCGGGGATGGGCTGGGGCAGTTCCAGGTGGGACTTGTGAGGCTGAGGTGGTCTTGGGGCTGCCTGGACACGTCTTTCCTTGCTGAGGAGGGAAAGGAAGCGGGTTCCACAAGCAGCTGTCTCCAGCCAGGAATAGCCGGTCTCTGCAGCAAGGAAGGATCCATCCCTGACACAGCCCATCACCAGCACACGGTGCCAGGAGGAAGAGGCAGAGAGAGAAGCTTTGGAGCAGTGAAGGTCTTCTGCTGGCTTCCAGGTGCTGTGGTGAGTCCTTTAGTTCTGCACTTTGCTTTATATCTTTCTTCTTCAGAGACAATTCTTCCTCAGGCTTTCCCTGTGCCCCAGAGCTCTCTGGCCTTCCCCTCTGCCATGTCAGATGCCTCTATTTGGTGCCCTGCGGACACCTGTACATTGCTGGGACATCTTGAGTTTCACAGTGTCCCAGAGCCACCTTCTGCCTTTCAGCCTTGTCCACACAGGGAGTGGCACAAAGCTGTGTGGTGTTGCCAGATGCTGTGTGGCACTGCCATAGTGTGTGGGACATTGTATGGGACAGTGAGACGTTGCCAGAGCCTGTGAAGAGTTGCATGAGGGCGCTGGATTATTGGACAAGGTTGTAGGGTGTTTGGAAAAGCTGTGGGGTATTGCCAGAGTCTGTGGGATGTTGTACAGGTTTGTATGGACATTGCACGAGGCCATAGGATGTGACAAGAGGCTGTGGGGTGTTGTCAAATGCCAAAGGGTGTTGCCAGAGACTGTGGGACACTGTACAGGACTGTGTGGCATTGCCAGCATCTGTGGGACATTGCACGAGGTCATTGGGACATTGTTTGAGGCCATAGGATGTTGCACAAAGCTGTGGAGGGTTGCCAGATGCTATGGGGCGTTGTCAGAGTCTGGGAAACACTGTATGAGACTGTGGGATGATGTCAGGTGCTTTGCATGAGGCTGTAGGATGTTGCACGAAGCTGTAGGCAGTGATAAGGGTTCGCAGGGGGTTGCCAAAGATTGAGGGGCCTTGCACAAGGCCATAGGGAAATGATACGAGGTCATAAGGTGTGGCATGTAGCTGCAGGGCAAAGCCAGATGCCGTGGGGAGTGGCTAGAGTCTGTAGGACAATGCAGGGGATCGTGGGACATTGCAGGAGGTCGTGGGGATATTGCACGAGGTTGTAGAAGTTTGCACGATGCTGAGGGGAATTTAGGACTTCATACAGGGTGGGGGAGAATGCCTAGTGAGAATGGAGTGACCATGTCTGAGCATAAAAAATTCTGTATTTTTGTTTGCATAGATACATAACAAATACACAGAAAGAACAATTTCTGGAGAAATAATTGTATCTAGTGCAGCCCTGGCTTCTCCACCTGCTGCTGAGGCTTCTTGCAGGCTGAGATCCCTCTTGGAAATGACTGATAAATACTTGAAACAACAAAGAAATAATGAAACACAAAATTATCTCTTGATAACCTAATTAAAGATGTGTTCCAGGCATTTCCTGGAAAAAATGCTTTCCTTTTTTTTTTTTTTTTTTTAAGAAAGTACATTTTATTTTATTTTTTCTTCTGTTCTGCCTAGAGCGCAGCTTCTGCAGATGAAACTTTCAGGTTGATTTTGGGTTGGTTCCTCCTGTTTTGCTTTATCTGGTTTCTTCAGGCTCTGCCCTGTCACCGCCCTTGGCCACCAGGCGAGTGGGAATGGGGGCAGGGGGGACCCTAAACGCCACCTCCCATTGCTCGAGGGACGCGCTGAGGCTTCCTCTCGGCTGCACAGCATTAGCAGATAAAAATTTGTTACTTTCCTCAACTTACCTGGCTTCTCCTCCTCAAAAACCGAAGTATTTCTCACTCCCCCTCGCCCCAGGGTGGTTTCTCCCTGCAGAAAGCATCCCTGTTTTCTCTCAAAACTTGTTTTTCCCCTCAAAAATTCACCCTTCCCCCAACTCCACTCCTCATAAAACCATGGCGATTACACTCAAAAATTCCGAATTTCCCCTCGGAACATCTCTGGGTCTATTTTTCTCTCCTTCAATAAATCTCTGCTTTATCGCCCTAAAGAACCTGGTCTTTTTCCCAGAGAACGGATGTTTGTTCTCAAAGCTTCCTGCTTTGACGTCAAGATGTTGTTTTTATTATGAAAAAAACCACACAAACTTGGAAAACATCACTTTTATTAAAATAAAATTATTTCCTCCTCAGAATACATTTTCTTTCTGAAAAAAAAAATTAAAATGAAACCCCACACCACATAACAGTTATTCTCCTCAGGAAACCCTGATTTTTACTAATGCACTTTTTTCCTTGGAAAACTCCTGTTTTTCCCATAAAACCCCTTGTTTCCCATTCAAAAACTGCTGCAAACTTCACTTTTCTTAAAAAAAAAAAAAGTAATACTTTTTTTTCCTTTAACCCCTTATTTTTTTCCCCAGAATACTCCATCTCTGGGGGGATCCTGGGAGGGGGGAATAGGTTTTAGGGGGAAGAGGGCACAAAATTGGGGTGTGGATGGGAATTCCTTGATGTCAGGTGGGGATGTGGGGGGAGGCCAGAGGAGATTTGGGGGCAAGAATGCTACATGAGGGGGGCTGGGGAGCTACTGGGAGAACTGGGGGGGCTGCTGTGGGGCCGTGCCTGTGTCCCTGCTGGGTGTATGTACAGATGTCTAGAGATGAGGAGTTAATTCTGGTGATTAAGATAATTTTTTTTTCTCAAAAAGTGTGCAGGAAAGAAGGTCTTTACAAACATATTACTAATGTTACTGAATTAATTATTGCAGTTGCCAAAGATAGACCCCTGGAGTGAACACCTCACTTGGTGACAAATATTATTGCAGGTGCTCGCAAAAACTCACTGAGCTCTTTTGTTTATTTGAATGAGTCAAGAAACAGGACAGAAAACAACCAGCTCTACCTTTACATAACAGAATCATTTGATCTAAAAGCCATAGTTAAAATGATTCTGTGTGTGTCTTCCCTTTCTTAACGGTGGAAGCTGGGCACCAGGGGTGCCTTCAAGTCATCTGTGTCACTGGTCCCGAGAGCAGGGCAGGGCCTCGCATTCAGTGATCCCTGCTCACGGCTCCAGACGCGGCCGCAGGGGCTTGGTTGGTAGGGACAGGCGGCTGATGCTGGGTGAGTCCTTAATCTATGACAATGAGGGCGACCAGATAAAGAACGGCACCAGCAAGAGGTCGTTGAGCCATTAAACAGCAGTGCAATGGAGCACACACTGGGGTTTGCTAAAAGCATTTTATAAAAAGTAAAAAAAAAATAAAAAATAAAAAATCCCCAAAATAAATACTAAGAAAACTGATGCTGGTATTTTTATACTTTGGTGAGAAGGAGCAGGTGCATGGGGCAAGAGAGGGGTGATGGGGAGATGCCCCCAAACAAGAGGAGTCTCAGCCCCAAAGTGCCTGAGAGCTGTCCCTGTTCCATGTCCCAGTGCTTTGCAGGCTGGAGGGCAGGGCAGACAGTCCCAGTGTGCAGTGTCTCTCAGTGCCAAGCCCGGCCCAGGAAGCCTCGTGAGCATCTGCAGGAGTGGGAGAGCAAATGCCCGGTAGCACAGAGGGGAGGAAAGGGGCAAATCCCAGAGCAGAGCCCGGGGATCACGGGCGTATCGCTCGTCTGCAGATGGGCCACTGGCATCTGCTCCACTCGGATGTGCTGTCTCCTTCTGAACATACACACAGAGCGGCTTTCAGTGTCTTCTCTCCTGCCTCGAGGATGCCAGCTCTGCTGCCTCATTTCCTTTTGAGAAGAAATCCTATTTTTTTGTTGAGATCCCTCTTTTGAAATCTCTCATTTCTTTTTGAAATCTTTCTCCAGGGCCTTGTTGCTGCCACTGTTGCAGCCCCGCTGCCACACGCAGCCATGCAGCAAGCCCCGGGGTTTGCTCCGGGGCAGAACAAACCCCCGGGCGCTGCTCGGAGGGGCGGTGCTGCTGCTTCTCCTCCAGGGGGATGGGATTTGGGGAAGGGGCAGGAGCAGCCCCCGGGCCGCTGGAGCGGGGAAGAGGCAAAGGGCGGCGTCTGTGTGCTGCTGCCGCCATCTCGTGTCCGAAGCGAGGCACTGCAGCACGGCGGCCACGCGCGGCTCAGCAGAACAGGCTCGTCGGGCTCAGCGCTGCCGTCTGGCGGACACAATTCCGTACTGCAGGTCGTTCGCAGCATATGCACGGCCTGCAGCGCTCGCTACTGCCAGCTGGTGACCAAATTTCGGTACTGCAGCTCCATTGCCGCGCATCCTCGGTGCCGCCCCCGAGCTCCATCCCGCCGTACACCGGTACCGGCACCGCGATTGTGTTGTGCCTGCAGAGTAGTGATGCCCTGGTCGCTGCTGCCTCCCGGTCAGGAAACGCCGCTGCCGCCCCGCGGGCTCTGGGTCCGCGAAACGCGGAACTGCAGCGCCGGTGCTGCCCCTGGGTAACCGCCGCCCGGGATCGGTGAGGCGGGGCGGGGCTGGGGCGGGGACACGACTTTTTCTTTGGTCCCGGCACCGGCAGTTTCTGCTTCTCTTCTGGTTCCCGCTCTCTGCCGTCCGTGCCGCGCGGTGCAGAGCGGGGCGGAACCCGGCGGTTCCCGGCGCGATGGAGGCTGCGATCCGCAGGTAAGGCGAGTGCGGCGGCGGAGCCGCTGTGTAGCTGCTGCCGTGCTCCTCACTGTGCATCGGCGCGCTCTGCCCCGGGGCGTCCCCTCTCCCTCCGCCCGCCCGCGCTCTGCTCGGCTCTCTGCCCCCTCGGGACCCCCCTGCTCCTGCCGCGCTCCTTCCCCCCTCCGGTAACCCATTAAAATAATTGCCAAAAAGGTTATTAAGGAGATGAATGCGGTGCTAATTAGTGATAGAACTGATGAACTCAAATTTTGTCTGAAGTTTCTGAAGATTTTATCTGTCCAATTTTCTTGCATGTCCTGTTGAAGTGTTTTCCCTGTTGGGTTGGGGTTTTGGGGGGTTGTTTGTTTGTTTTTTTTTTTTTCTTTTCCGATGGACTGTGGTCTACAAGGGGTATCAGGGTTTTATTTTATTTTTAGAAGAGCAGTGATATGTTGTAAAACTACTATTAGGTGAAGGCTCCTATCTGATGACATTTTATTTGGTACCTTGAACTAGGGTATTATCTGTTTCAATAAACAATAATTTCTTTAGTTTTGTTGGTGCGATAGGGAAAAGCTTCTGGCCACCTTGAGAAAGGATCAGCCAGTACTTCAAGGTGCAGAGAGCCATTTCGTCTCAGTAATTTAGAAAAATCTGTTTGCCAGATCTATAATCTTATGTACTATAATTTGGTGCCTCAGCTGTCAGTTTAACTCTGAGAGTTATGAGAGCCAGGATGTGAGGGACAGCCCTTCTCTGCCCCCTCTTTTGCTGGTTTGTTTGCCAATTTCTCACCTGCCTGGGCTGTAGTATTTCCAAAGTGGTGACCCTTGCACTGCACTGGTGCCACTCTCTCAGGTTCCAGCACTGCTTGTCCAGTTTGCTCCATGATCAGGCACCACCCCAAAGGCATATTTAGAATTGGTCCATGGATTTCCCTTCTTCCCTTGAGATATCTCAAGAGCTTTCTGGAAGGCAATTAACTCTGCTTTTGTCCTGATGTCCTCGCAGGCAATGCTTCAGCTCCAGGTACCTCAGCGGGGTGGTGACCGTGTATCCAGCCGTTTTCTTTCCCTTGTGAACGAAACTATTTCGGTCCATGTCCAACTCCAGCTCTGGGTCAGTTAGTGGTTCCTCGATGGGTCACTCATTGTTTCCCAAACTAAAATTTTACGGGTTGCAGAAAGGGCCGATTCTTTTGCTTCCCTGTAGCACCAAGAACACTTGGAGTTCCCTGACCAAAATTTCCTTTGCAAGAATTAAGTCTGGAAAAGGCGCCTTTCATCAGTGGATGTTATTATTTTAATGGCACATAGAGCTGAGGCCAGCTGGAGGACATTCCTTTTTCCAATGTCTTTTAAAAAAAAAAAAATGGTTTGCCTTTTTTTTTTTTTTTTTTACAAGATGGGGATGTACAGAGATTTTCCCATTCCTCTCCCCTTCCTCTGCAAGCTCCTCCAGAAACCTCTGTTAAAGTGGCAATTAATCTTCTCTCTCTCAGATTTTTTTCATTTTTTTTCTCCCTCCGGGATTGCCACATTTCTTTTTCTTTTTTCCCTGTTGTTAAAAACTGTTTATGCCATTTTTGACATTTGTGCAAATCCCTGGAGTCTGCTTCCTTTAATTTTGAAGTTTCTTTCTACTACCCAGAGCCGATTGCTCCACAAAACATAGATGCCAATGGAACAGGCTCCTTTGGCTTTTCAGGATTTAAATGAGTATATTTTCTAGCAGTGACCTTTAGCTGCTCTACCGAGGCAGACAGGGATTAATTTGATCCTTGTTTAATTTCATAGAATTTAGACCAATGAACGGCTTTTGGCATTGCATGTCTTGTACCATACAGGAACATTAATTTCTGACATTTTGTTAAAAGGCCCCGGTGTTGGGGTTGGTTGGGATCCCATCCTGGGTCTGCAACAGGAAAATTTTGATTTCTTTTTTCCTGCAATTCTTTATGAAGGTGTGCCCCTTCTGCTTGTTTGTGAACAGTTTTTAATAGCAGTCTTTTTTTCTGTAGTACCATCCAAGAATGTATCCAATATTACCTGAATTATCCTATATTGTTTTAGCTAATTTGGATGGGTTTTTTTTTTTTTTTTTCTCTCCAAGGGGAGGGAAACAAATGCCTGAGTCAATAAAATTGACTTATGGTAATTAAAACCATATAAAAATGACACCAGTTGTACAGATCTGGAGAGAAAAGGCACAAGGTAATAGTTTTCTTTTGTTCTTGTTTGTTTTGGGCTTTTTTGTGTGGAGGTTTGTGTTTGCTTGGGGCTGTTGGTTTTTTTTTTTTTTTCCTGAGAGGAATGTTGTCTGTGGGGGTGTGCAGAGCTCTTTTGCTGCCTGCCCTCTCCTTTTGTTCTCAGTGCAAAGCTGGGAGGGACCCCAAGCAGATTTGGTGGCACAAGTGCATTTTTAGAAGATCTTGGCTGTTTAGAGAAACAGCCTTGAAAAAATAATTCCTTTTTTGCAACGAGTTCACAAGGACAGATGTGTTGCTGTACTCTTTAACCAAAATATTCAACTTGGGACATATGGGGTGAGGAAATCTTGGCTGTACTTAGGGTGGAGAAAAAATACGTAGATAGGTATGTGTGTCTTTTGAATGAATCGAGGAAAATGAGTTCTGGTGAAACTAAAGCTGACAATGACAAAAAAAAAAAAAAAAAAGAAAAGGCTTGGTTGATTAAAAAAAAATACAAAAGCACTGGTGGCCTATGCTGACAGCTG
Organism: Caprimulgus europaeus; assembly: GCA_907165065.1. Next base: position 35,081,303 of record OU015534.1, read on the forward strand.
TACCCAAGATGATGGAAAATACTTTTTCCTTCACTCAGGTTCAGTCTTATCTAAAAAAGAAGCTTTAGATTCCTGCCCAGTTTCATGCTAAAAATTCTTTCCTTTCACAGCTGGATGCCAACTGCCACCATTTCACCGTGGTTGCCCTTTCTTCTGCCGTGGAAGGACAAGACAGGTGGAAAGAACCCGTGGTGGTCTGCAAGTACGAGGTGCGTCTGCAACGTGTGTCCGCGTTTTTCCTCGGGTCCGTGTAGTGTGGCCTTGAAAGTTAACGTTAAGAATGTGCCAACTCTCCTTCTTCTATCTTTATTTTATAACATGAAGTATTTCAACACAAATACCAACACCAAGGTCTGTTCTGTAGTACGTTACAGCTCTGCAAAGCTTACTTCCCTCTGCCAGTTTTCTCTTCCTGAAAGCATAATCTTGGGTTTCTGTGAGCTTACTGTGAAAGTGAAAACAGTTTTGTAGTGGGAGAGGGAAGAAACTGTCCATAAGGGTTCAGATGTTCAGAAGAAACAGACATTGTTTTCTTGAACCAAGCTTTATGCTTTTTTAGTAAATTAGCCTTTAAAATAGAGTAGTGCTCAAACCCCTCCCTGAGATACTAGCACCAGTTCTAAAGTCGACCTCCTAGGCGAGGTCAAAGGAAAGCAGCTCTTTCTCCTTTTTATTTTTTTTTTTTTATTACTACCCACCCTCTATTTATCAGTTCCAAGCCCACAGCACCACTGACAACTGAATCCTTTTCTCCTCCACATCCTCTGTCTCTTTCAGTGCTCCCTGGGGAACCATCATCGTTTCAATCAATATCTTTCCCATTATCCATTTCCATACTCAGAACATGAGGAATCAATCCACAATTCTTTCACATCCTGGAATTATTTCATAGATAATAAATCCACATACGGTATCTTATCTCATTTTCCTTCCTTCCTACAAGACAACCCTGACTGTAAAATAGCATTATACTTTCTAGTTGCATTCTTTGGCCATTTTTGCAGCTTATCCAAAGTTACATCAGTTCCCGATGAGCACAGCACTCCATGAGCTGCCCCCAGCAAGAGGATCTCCCCCATCCCCCCTCAGCACTCCAGTGCACATCCCAGAGGAGACTTCTTTTTTTTCTTTCCTTTGTTTTCCTCAGGTGCCTGTGAGGAGGAGCTGTTAGTAACCAGAGAACAGCCATTACACTTGCAATTACCCACAGTGATATGTTTATCAGTCCCTTCGTCCTTCTCTGGCTGTTGCCCTCCAGGGATAACAGAACCCAGGGTGCAGACTCCACACTCCCTTGGTAGCTGTTTGTAGGTCTCACTCAGACACGTTCACACTTTCTCTCATATAAAGTTAAACAAGCAGTCTTCAGGCTTTATTAAGTGTACTTGAGCAGTTAGGTATTTGTTCTAAATGCTTAAAAAGAGAGGCAACCAGATATTACAGGATTTTTTTTCCAAAGTGCTTTTATTTCTGTCTGGCTTTCAGTGGCAGATCTCCCTGGCAGTTCAGTAGCGTATTTCTGGGGCAGTGCAGCTGGCCAGATGTCCCTCCTGAGTATGTAACCAAAAGGACCCCTCATAACTTCATGGTATCATTTCACAGCTGTGCAAGTTAAATTAATGCCAAAGGAAATACTGTCATAGTGTAAGTATTTTCATTGGATGTGCATAAACATACTCACACCTTTTTAGTATACAGTGAATTTCTGAGATTTATTATTTGTTTTTTATTTTCCTTTCTAGAAAGTTTTACACTTCATGTCCAATTTTATTTCCCAAGCGAGCAAGGTGTGCAGCCGCAGCAGCAGCACAAGGGCTGTCGCCGTTGCGCTGGATCTGTCGGTGCAGATGCTGACGACGGTCCAGCCTCGTCCTGCAGCCTCACAGGGCAATCTCCCTGCAGCAGTGCTGTAAGGAAGGGAGTGGACACTTTCCAACACCAGCAGGAGTGTTTGCTTTTGTGCTCAGAATGTGTTGAAAATCTTGTTGGTTAGACTTAATATGAAGTGTTGCAATATTTAGACTTAACAGATGAGTTGAGGAATGGAAGGAGGGTGCCTGTTTCCTGCAAGGGCTATGAATGCTGACCCTTTTCTCTGTGTGCCGCTTTCCCGTGCGTGAGTGGCTAGTCCGCCTCCCCGGAACGACTCTGTGATGCGGAAGTGCCCCGGAGGACCTGGACACCAGCGAGAAGGCCTCCCGTTGGCACAAACATGTCATGGTCTTTGTCCCTGTCTTTTCATTCCTCCCTCTCCTCCCTGTAGCCCATCGCTGTCATTTTCTTTCACTTCTTTCTCTTTGGCTCCAGATCCCTGTTTTTCTCTTCCTCCCTTTCTCTGCCCTTTTGCCCCTTGCTATTTTTTCTTTCTCCATTTCTCTCTGCTTGGTTCCAGATCCCTATTTTTTCATTCCTCCCTTTTTGTCCTGTAGCCCATAGGTATTTTTTCTTTCTCTGTCAGTTTTTGTCTGGCTCCCTGTCCCTGGTGTTCAGTTTCTTCCTTCTCGGCCCTGTAGTGTGTTGCAGTTCGGTTTCTTTCTCCCCCTCACTTTTCCCAGCTCCTTGTCCCTCACTTTTAATCCATGCCCCCTCTTTCTGTATTGTACTTTTTCTTGCTTTCTACCCCTGTTTTTCAGTTCTTCCCTCTCTGCCGCATAGACCAGTACTTTTTGCTTTTCTCCATCTCCACGTCTGTCTCGCTGTCCTCACTTGTTAATTCTTCCCTCTCTGCTCCGTACCCTGCCACTATTTTTGTGTTTCTCTGTCCCTCTCTGTCCAGCTGCCTGACCTTATTTATTAATTCCTCCATCTTCCTCCTGTTCCCTGCCATCTCCATCTCTCTCTGTCTGGCTCCTTGTCCCCAGTTTTGGATCCCTCCCTCTTCCCCCCATAGCCTATCTGGATTTCCCCCTCGGTCTCTCTCTCTCTCTGGCTCCTGCTCTCTGTTTTAATTCCATTATTCTCTGTCCCATAGCCCCGTGCTATTTATCGGTGTTTTCCCACCTCTCTCTGTAGTACTCAAACCCCTTAATGAGAAACTAGTGTCTGTTCTAAAAGCAGTCGAGGTCAAAAGAGAGACAGGAACAAAACAGGACAAATCTGCGTCCCTTCACATGTTTTTCCAGGCTTTCCCAGGAAGCACTGGCAGCCTTGCAACTAGTGACAGTGAGTCATGATGTGTTTTTTGGTGAGTTACAGCTTCAGTAATGTCCTTTTTCTTTAGAGTGTGTAATTTTCACTTCAGTAGGAAAGAGAATTTCTGAAATGGAAATCATTTTCATTCAAAGAAGTTTTGTTTTATGAACTTCCCATCAGAGTTGGTCTTCAGAGACAATGTACTTTGCAGTATAAGTCATCAGCATCGAGACTTTCCACTCTCTTTAAAAACAACAAAACACAAGTCAAACAAACAAACAAACAAACAAAAACCAGTCAGTTTCTTTCCAGAGGCCCGAACACAGCATGTCTTCTAATAGTCATAGCTGATGGCACTGCTGGTCTTGGGGTTCTCAGTTGTAAGAGTGGAGATGTCAAAAATAATTAAAATAAAAAACTTAACAACAAAGAACAAAAAAATTAAGGATTCACCCCCCCCCCCCAGCTAAACATAAACCACAAAATGAAAAAACCCACCAAAATCAATACAACATTAAAAATATGCTGCACAACACAAAAATAGACAAACAAAACATAAATTAAAACCCAAAAACTAAAATCCATTATTAAACAAATCAGAACGCAGACCCCATGAAAAACACCTCCTGGCAGCTCAAACATGCCCCAGAACTGGCCAGTCAGCCCTCCGGAGCGACTCCACGATACAAAAGTGCCCCGGAGGACTGAAAAACCATCGAGAAGGCCTTACGTTGGCATAAACATGCCGCCTGCTGGCTAGTCCGCCTCCCCGGAACGACTCTCTGATGCGGAAGTGCCCCGGAGGACCTGGAAACCATCGAGTAGACCTCCCGTTGGCACAAACATGCCGCCTGCTGGCTAGTCCGCCTCCCCGGAGCGACTCTATGATGCGGAAGTGCCCCGGAGGACCTGGAACCCATCGAGTAGACCTCCCGTTGGCACAAACATGCCGCCTGCTGGCTAGTCCGCCTCCCCGGAACGACTCTATGATGCGGAAGTGCCCTGGAGGACCTGGACACCATCGAGTAGACCTCCCGTTGGCACAAACATGCCGCCTGCTGGCTAGTCCGCCTCCCCGGAACGACTCTATGAGTCGGAAGTGCCCCGGAGGACCTGGAGACCAACGAGTAGACCTCCCGTTGGCACAAACATGCCTCCAACTGGCTAGTCCGCCTATGCGGAACGACTCTATGCTCTTAGGAACTAGCGCATGCGCAGTAGCGTTGTTTACACGAGCGCGTGCCTGTTGCGTAGCAACTGCTCTTTTAATTTGGCTCATGCGGTAGCGCTTTTTAAATTCCGTGCTCGATGCTACCGCTCGGTGGCCAAAGGTCGGTACTGCAGCTCTGTTGCCGCCAGTGCGCGGTGACGTCCCCGTGCTCGGTGCCGCCGGTAACGGCAACGGCAACGCGGTGCTGCGGTGCCTGCAGGGTGGTGACGCCGCCACCTTCGTCGCTGCCTCCCAGGAAGGAAACGCCGCTGCCGCCCCTGGGCGACCGCGTCTTGGGTGGAGGACAGCCAAGCGACCAGAGTTCCAGCAGAGGAAGGGAGGGGAGAAGGAGAAAGAAGTGGCAAATTCTCCTGGCAGCACCGAGAGCGAGAGCTGCGGTGAGTCCCGGGTCCTTGAGGCATTTGAAGGGGTACAGGGGACGTGGCTTGTGCTCCTTTTTTCCTTTTTCTGGGTTTCTGCATCACAGTGCTGAGCATGGGCAGCACTCCCTGCAGTAAAGGGCGTGTGGGCTGAGTCCAGGTGTGCCTGCAGGTGTGTGAGCTTAGCCAGGGGCTGTCGCTTCCCCCCCAGCCTCTCCCTGTTCAGGGAACACTTGTCACTAGAAAGTGAGCGAGTGCTGCAGGAGAGGAGCTGTCTCTCCACCGGAGCTTCCCCGGCCAGGCAGAGGGTGCTCCCTGTGGGATATTTGGAGTGGTTTCTCCAAGACTCTCCACCGATTCTCACGTGGGAGCTGCGGTCATATTCCTCAGCCTCCTGGCTCTCCTGGATGGACTTTTTCCCAGGGTATCCCCTTGTTTGTTAGAACAGCAGTACTCCCAGCTGTGAGCCCCAAATCGTTCCTATCCTCGGCTGATGGTTACATCCCAGACCTAATGTCTGTGCATCTGTCTGTGGTTTGTCCTGTGCCTGCGAGGCTTCTATCAGCAGCTAATTAATTTTCATTTTCCACAATATTTGGAGCCTGTGTGTGCTGTGAGCCTCGAGCTGTGCCTGCAGCCTTGAGCAGTATCTCTGCTCAGAGGGCTCCGAGGAAGAGACGGTGCCTCACCTTGGATTTTTTTCTGCCAGCGATGGCACTAAGTGATATAGAGGAGGGACCCGGAGAGGCTTTGTTCATGGAGGGCCACTCAGGAATTAAGGCCAGGAGAAACCATTATCTGTGACTTAATATATAAAATAAGTTAGAATCACAGGCTAATCATAGGGGGGAACTCTATTTTCTTCCTTTATGCTTGAGTGAGACTTGGGCAGCACGTGTGGATAATGGAGGAAGCGTATAGCTGACTCACCAGAGGATGATCTCGGTTAAACCATGCCTTTCTGGGGCTCTCTCCAATGCTTCTGGAGCTACATGGGGCTGACAGAGCCCACCTGAGGACTGACCGTGCTGTGTGGCCTCCCCAGTGACTTTGCTCTTGCTGCACTGTGCAGGGATTCAGGCAGACAGCGTTCTCTCAGCCCGGCTGCAGATAACCAGGATCTACACCCGTGACGATGGCCGGCTGGTTATTGAGTTCAAGACACAGGCCAAGTTCAGAGGTGAGAGCATTAGTCCTCACAGAGGAAGAAGAAATCAACGCCAGTACAGACCTGTTCTGAAAGCACAGGCAGCAGAACAAGTCCCTCTTCCCACGAGGAGCCCCTCTGTGCCAAGGTGTGCAGCGTGGGGTCTCCCTGTACTCTCTGCCTTACCTGTCACCTCCTTGTCCTCACTCCGGGGCTTTTTGTAACGGAGCACCACAGCCTGCCTGATGTCAAATCTTTTTTAATGACTCCAGACCACCTGGGAGAGATTGAATTTGACCTGCAGCTACTGTGGAGCACTCAGACCTCCGACTCTCCCTACCGGCTCTGGAGAGCAACCAGCTCCTACAACAGGTGAGGACCGCGGGTTCCGCCACCTTCAGCAGCTTCCCGCAGCGCAGCGTTGCTCTTAAGCAACGAATGTGCACGTAGCTCACAGCAGCAGTGGAGCAGTTTCACATCCAGGCCGGAGAGAGCTGTCCCTGTTGCCCTTTGAGCAGCCACAGCAATAGTGTGGAGTGGCCAAGAGCCAGCCTTGCTCAAGGGCTCAGCGCTAGAACACGCAGGGAGCTGCTGCCAGGGCTGGAAACGCTCCTCTGCCGGTTGTGGAAACAGCGGGGAAATCAGTCCATCTCCTTGTAAATGCATTTTTCTAGCAGTTAAGCCAGGGAGAAGGAAGATACCAGAGGCTGCAATGCATTGAAGCTTGTCTTGCAGTCTGCAAGTCAAAAGCTGGATTTCATGTCCACAGCTGACTTGATCAGCAGTGCTGTGCTTGGTGGAGGTGGGTATATCAAGGGCTAGAAATATTTTGTAGCGGCTTTAAAGCAAGTGGGGGCCCCGGCAAAAGGAGAAACGGGGACTCTGGGAAGCGGAGGCCCTCGGAGACCCCCGCTGGGGGCAGTCAGTGTGCACAGTGTAACCGAACAGGACACTGACAGAACGAGTGTCCCCAAAGGAGACAAGGGGGTAGAAAAATCACGCACGCCCCCAGAACTCGGGCCCCTGTGGCAGGAAACTATGAAGATTGACGCGGCCCCGGGGGGTCTCCCCGAGTGGAACCACTGGTTATATTAAAGCTGGGAAACAGCAGCGGGGGGGTGGAATTTTTAGTAGATACCGAAGCAACACTTTCGGTTTTAAACCAGGCTCTGGCACCTACAGACAGTGATTTTGTAACGGCAAAGGGAGCCACTGGCCAAAGCAAAAAGGCTATTTTCTCAAACCTCTGAAGTTCAAATTGGGGAAACAATTAGGAATTCATAAATTTCTTGATATGCCAAATTCACCAAAGCCCTTACTGGGGCGAGATTTATTAGAAAAAATTGGAGGAGGAAATAAGATTTGGGAAGGAAGGAACAGAATTTAAAGTGCGGGATGATCAGCTAATTGAGCTTTTAAGTTTGGCCTCGGTAAGTCCCTCTGAGAAGACAGAGGTACCCAAGGAGGTTCAGGATCAAGTATTCCCAGGGGTATAGGCCACTGAAATACCCAGCGAAGCAAAACCAGACAGTTTCTTCGGTGACAGTAGTCAAAATTAAACCAGGAACTAAGACAGCGAGAGTAAAGCAATATCCCTCAAGGTCAGAGGATAGACAAGGGATTTGTTCGATCACAGAACGGTTTCTGAAGTACTGATTATTAATTGAATGTGCATCTGAGTGCAGTACTCTTATACTACCAGTGAAGAAACCAGATGGAAATGATAGGATAGTCCAGGATGTCAGGGCCATGAACAGAGTAACTGAGGATTTATACCCTGTGGTAGCCAATCCATACACGTTATTGACTAAATTTAAATTTGAATTGACTGGGTTTACCCATCCTGGATTTAAAGGATGCCTTTTTCTGCCTACCTGTGAGCCTAGAAAGTCAATTATTATTTGCCTTTGAGTGGGAGTAGCCGGATTCCGGGAGGAAAAACGCAGCTAACTTGAGACTGTACTTCCACAAAGCTTTAGGAACAGCCCTACCCTTTTTGGCAACCAGCTGGCAAAGGACTTGGAACAGTGGGAATCGCCACCCGGGACCGGGACTGTGCTGCAGGATGTGGAGGATCTCCTTGTAGCCACTGAAGCAAAGGAACAAAATATAACTTGGGCCGTGAGTTTGTTAAACTTTCTTGGACTAAGTGGTTACCGAGTCTCTCCACAGAAAGCTCAGACAGCTCAGCAAAAGGGGACGTGTCCAGGGTGTGAAATCACAGCGGGGAACGGACCTTGGGAAGAGCAAGAAAGGAAGTCATCTGCCAAACTGCCGAGCCACAGACGGTTGAGGAGCTCCGAACCCTCCTGGGAATGATGGGTTGGTGTCATTTATGGATCTACAACTACAGACTCCTGGTAAGACCGCTTTATGAACTTACTAAAGCTGATTCAAAAGATCTCACCTGGAATAGAGAAGCTGAGCGGGCTTTCCACAACTTGAAACGAAAACTTGTGCGGGCCCCAGCCTTGGGGTTACCAGACCTCACAAAACCTTGCTGGCTGTTCTCCCAGGAGAAGCTGGGCATTGCACTGGGAATTTTAGCCCAAAACCTAGGCCCAGATCATCGGAGAGCCATGGCACACTTCTCCAAACAACTAGGTGAGGTGAGTAGAGGATGGCCTAGCTGCCTGAGAGCAACGGCTGCAGTAATGCTTAACATCCAAGAGCCTCACAAATTTACAACGGGCCAAAAGATGACAGTGTTAGTGTCTCACACGGTGTCCACTGTCCTGGAAGCAAAAGCGGGGCATTGGCTATCCCCACAGAGATTCCTCAAATACCAGGCCGTTGTGGTGGAGCAGGACGATGTCCAGATCACAGTGACTAACACTGTCAGCCCAGCATCTTTCCTCAGTGGGATTACAGGAGAACCGGTGACCCGTGACTGCCCGGGGACCACTGAAGCAGTCTGCTCCAGTCAACCGGACCTGAAGGAACAACCCCTGGAGGATGCTGAGGACACGTGGCACACAGATGGCAGCAGTTTCGTCAAGAACAGTCAGCAAAAAGCAGGGTACGCGGCGACTACCACAGACAAGGTAACAGAGTCCGGGGCCCTTGCCTCAAACACTGCGGCACAAAAGGCGGAAATAATAGCTTTAACTCGAGCGTTAGAGCTCACCCAAGACAGAAAAGTGAACATTTGGACAGACTCTAAATATGCTTTTGGAACAGTTCATGCCATGGGGCGGTTTGGAGAGAAAGAGGACTTTAATCCAGCCAAGGCAAGCACATAAAACACGCAAAGGAAATGCTTAAGCTACTGGAAGCAGTGCAGCTGCCAGAGAAGGCAGCAATTATGTACTGCAAAGCTCACCAAAAGGGAACTACTGGGCGAGAAATGGGCAATTCCATGGCACATCGAGAAGCAAAAAGGGTGGCCAAAAAGGTACAGCAGAAATACAGTCTTTGGTTCCTGATGGTAAAATACAAACTGATCAGACACCCAAATATACAAAGGAGGATTTACAATTAATTAAAATGGGAAAGAGGGTGAGAATGGATGGGTTACCACACCACAAGGGAAAACAGCAGTGCCTAGCATGTTACTCTGGGCCATAATATTGGCGGAGCACAGAAAGACTCTCTGAAGAGCTGCAGCCCTATACAAACCTGAGCCAAATGCATTGTCGCCTGTTATTTGTACACGGCCATCACGGTGATGACACAACAATGCTGGGAGCAATTGTTTGCAAAATAACCCTCAAGTAGCCAAAAAGATTAAACTAGGACAAATAGAGAAGGGCAGTTTCCCCGGGCAATGGTGGCAAATAGATTTTTTCAGAACTTCCAAGGACAGCGGGGTTTCGGTATTTGCTGGTATTAACTGGCACCTTTTCAGGACGGCCAGAAGCATTTCCTTGCCAAACAAACAAAGCTAGAGAAGTGACTAAGGCTTTGTTACCTGAAATTATACCAAGATTTGGGGTCCCAGACAGAGGTCCTCCTTTTGTGGCCAATAAAACATACCTGCTTTATAACGCTCTGCGAGTTGTTAGGTTTGATTCCGCAGATCACACTGACAAGAGGTATGCTGAGACAGGGATGAGGTCCAAAGAAAGAAAAAGGTCGTGGTTTTGTTTTGTTGTTTGTTTGGGGGTTTTTTTTTGTGTAGTGGTTTGTGTTTGTTTGTGTTTTTATTGTTTTTGTTTGCTTCCCCCCACCCCCAAAAGCCATGTTGTCTGGTGGTCATGTGCAGAGCTCTTTTGCTGCCTGACCTCTCCTTTTCTTCTCAGTCATAGTTGGTGGCACTGCTGGTCTTTGGGTTCTCAGTTGTAAGAGAGGAGATGTCACAAAAACATTTCCCCTGCGTGCTGCAGCGCAGCCAAAAGCATCATCTGCCAGTCCTTTTTGGTGGCATTGTGTTGCAGCACTGGGGACTCAATCCCCCTCCCCAGAGTAAAACCATGTGGGGGATCTTTTCTCACTTAAATTTCTATCATCGTGAATGAAACTTTAAAAAAAAACGTTAAAATTGTCTAACTTCCACATTGACTTGCAGTGTTGAAGCTGTAACTGCCAAACAGCTGTAGCATGGAATTTATAAAGTGTACTTGAGCAGTTTGTTCAGAATGTTTACAGAGAGGCAAGCCAATGTTCCCAGACTTTTGTTTTTTTCTCAAAATGTTGGTGGAGTGCTCTGGAGTACTTTATTTCTGTCTGGCTTTCAGCGGCACGTTTCCCTGGCAGTGGGGTAGCATACCTGTGGGGCAGTGCAGCTGGCCAGGTGTCCCTCCTAATTATGGAACAAACAAAAAATCCCTTAACCAGCCAAGACCCAGTCCCGGCGCGGGGCCCAGCACAAAGCCCCGGCCCCCGCCTCACCGCCCCCGGGCTCCGCACGGCCCCAGGAGAAGCCCCCGGGCCGCGCCGACGCTGCAGCCACTCGCCCCGTACGGCGGAGCGCTCCCCCGCCCCGGCGCTGCCGGCGCCGTTCTGAGGGAGGATGAGTCGGCGCGTGCGCGGGGCGGGGCCTCAGCGCGCGTGCGCGGGGCGGGGCCGAGGAGATGGGAGCCTCGGCGGCAGCGGCGTGGCCGGGTCGGGCTACTCTAGCCGGGCCCGGCTACTCTAGCCGGGCCCAGGTGAGGTGAGGGGGGAACTCGGGTCGGGAAGCGGGGAAGGGGTTGGCGGCCCCGGCTCCGGTTCCGCGGCAGAGGCGGGCGGTCGGCTGCCGGTGCCTCCGCCGAGGAGCCGGCGCGGCCGCGGGGCTCGAGGCGCCTGGGAGCAAAGCGGCGGGCCCGCTCCGCCGGTCCCCCCAGCCGGTTTCCAAGCACCGCCCTCTCTGCATAGCGGGGCGGGGGGTCTCTCCCCGTCCCGTTCGTGAGGGCAGAAGTGAGGGGGGGTTCCCCCGTCTCTCCAGGGGCGACCTCGCTGCGGCGGCGAGGAGGGGGGGGTGCGGGCGATGCGTCTCCTCCGTACCTGGCAAAGGGGAGAGAAACGGTTTGGTCGGAGCTCCCGGGGTGCGCGGCCCGACCCTGCGCGGCCCCTCTGGCCGGATCCTCCCCTGTCTTTTCACCGTGGGCTGCGTGTGACAAACGGCTCCATTTTTTGCCTCCTTTTTTCCCAGCGTCACCTTCTGCGTCACGTGAAGAAAGAAAATCCCGCGCGGTTGGTTCCACTGGCCGGTGCAGAAACGCTGATGAAAAATGGCAGTGAATAGAGCGCGTCCCGTTCCTGAATTGCTCCCTCGAGAGTTAGGAATATTTTCATTTCCGGTAAGAGAATGAACTTTGATCTGGGATAAATTAAGAGCCGCCTGTGACCCTCTTCAGGGTCTTGTGTTTCTCTTCTCTTCTCTTTGTCCGTGCTCATTTTGTGGGCAAGTTGGACATAGCCTTTTATTTTTCCTATGTGGCTATAACTAAATTTTTAGTAATAGATGGTGTCAGCATAGTGAATTTTTGAGCACCCAGATGCCAGTAGAAAGGGAATGCAGGAAACATGATGGAAACTGATGTTCAAGTTGGATTTTTTTTTAATTAGAGTGTTGATAGCATGTTGTTCCACTGCCTAATCCCCATTCTGTCCAGTGGAGTCTTCAGTGTAGAACTTAAAAAGGTTAAAAAGTTTGTCCTTCCAAAAAAGGACTACTCATGCATAGGATTGAGGCATAGACTTGGAGAATCGCTGAAGTACGTGAGATCAGAATTAAAGCCAAATTTCACTTGATGTTGTTGCAGTTGGTCTTCACTTTCATTCATTTTGCCAGATCTTGTAGTGAGAGAGGGAAGAAAGTGTTCATAAGGGTTCAGATGTTCAGAAGAAACAGACATTGTCTTAATGAACAAAGCTTTATGCTTTTTCAGTATTTTAACTCTTAAAATAGAGTAGTAGTTGAAAACCTTACTGAGACACTGGGGTCTGTGCTAAAAACAATCGAGGTCAAAGGAGAATCATTAACAGAACAGGACAAATCCGTGTCCCTTGACATGTTTTCCAGGCTTTCCCAAGGAGCATGAGTAGCCTTGTAACTAGGGAGAGTGAGTCATGATGTATTTTTGGTGAGTTACAGCTTGAAAATTGTCCTTTTTCCTTAAGGTAGAGTGTGTAATTTTGACTTCAGCAGGAAAGAGATTTTCCAGAATGGAAATCTTACTCATTCCAAGAAGTTTCTTTTTGTGAACTTCCCATCAGAGTGGGTCTTCAGAGATGAGGTATTTGGCAGTAGAATCTTCCAATAATTGATGGCACTGCTGGTCTTTGGTTTCTCAGTTGCAACAGTGGAGATGTCACAAAAACATGTTCCCCTGTGTGCTGCAGCGCAGCCACAAGCATGAGCACATCTGCCAGTCCTTTTTGGTGGCATTAGGTGTTGCAGCACTGGGGACTCAATCCCCCTCCCCAAATAAAACCATAATTCGGTAAACAACTTGCATTGTTTAAACTATAACTGCCAAATAGGTGTCACAAACAATTTATTAGATGTATTTAAGTAGTTGGGTATTTTCTCTGAATGTTTAAAAAGAGAAGCAACGTAATATTACAGGGTTTTTTCCCAATAGTTTGACGGAGTGCTGTGATGTACTTTGTGCCTGTCTCACTTTCAATGGCACGTTTCCCTGGCAGTTTGGTAGCAACTCTCTTGTCCATTGCAGTGGCTGAATATCCCTCCTAATTATGTAACACACCAAAAATCCCCAGTCAAGTTATAGACCATGAAATTATCTGTACAATGGAAATTAATGAAAAAGGAAAATCCAGTTTTTTAATAGTGGTAATATTTTTATTGGATTTACATAAAAATGCACATACCTTTTTAGCACGAAGTTAACTACTAAGATTTCTTCTTTACTTTTTGTTTTATTCCCTCAAATTTGTATATAACTTTGGGTTTTATTTCCCAAGCGAGCAAGGTGTGCAGCCGCAGCAGCAGCGCAAGGGCTGTCGCTGTTGTGCTGGATCTGTCGGCGCAGATGCTGACGACGGTCCAGCCTCGTCCTGCAGCCTCACAGGGCGGTCTCCCTGCAGCAGTGCTGTAAGGAAGGGAGTGGACACTTTCCAACACCAGCAAGAGTGTTTGCTGTTATGTTAAGAATGTGTCCAAAGTCTTGTTGATTAGTTTTAATATTGATTTTAAGTGTTCCAATCACTCAAGCTTTTGAAGGATGTGTGTTGCATTTTCAGCTGACCTGTTTACCTAGACTCCTCTTCTAGCTCAACTACTCTTCAATCCCTTCTTCTGTCTGAATTCCTCGACTTTCTTCTGTGTTCTTTTTTAAATATGCTGAAATACAGTTTGGGATTTTTGGTTTTTTTTCAGGTGTGCTGTTGTAAGCCTCTCCATAGTCGGCAGCAGGCCAGACTGCCAGCGTGCAGCGCGGGGTCCGTACATGTCACCAGCAGCGTGGTGCGGCTGCGTAGCACAGGACTGAGCCAGGCTACGTGTCTAGGGAGCCTGGTCTTGTCAGAGCCATAAGACACCCGTGTGTCCTCTTAGGTAAAGGACAACCAGGCAACTGGACTTACAGAAGAGGAAGGGAGGGGAGAAGGGCGAAAGCAGTGTCTGAACTGGCAAATTCTCCTGGCAGCACCGAGAGCGAGAGCTGTGGTGAGTCTCGGGGCCTTGGTGCCCGTCTTGTGTGTCCTGGTCCCTCCCTGCCCCTCCCCTGGCCGGCTCTTTCTCGCATGATTTTTTTTCTGTGTTTTGGTGGTGGTTTTGGGTTTTGTTTTCTTGGGTTTTTTTTTGTTGTTCCCCCGTGCTTCCTTTCTACAGCTTGTTCTGTGTGGAGCTTTATCCCCATCATTTAGTTTTTCCTTCTCTCTGCCCTGGAGCCCATGGCTACTTTTTCCTTCTCCATCTCTCTCTGTCCAGCTCCTGGCTGCTATTTCTTTGTTCTTCCCTCTCTGTTTTCAAAATTTTGTCTCTTTACCTAGTAGCTCTTTGCTCTTTTTCTTCCCCTGTCTCAGTTTGTCTGGCTCCTCGTCCCTCTTTCTTCATTCCTCCCTCTCTGCTGCATCACTTCCATCATCATCTTTTCATTCCTTCCTCTTCTCCCTGTAGCCCATTGCTGTCATTTTCTTTCACTGTCTCTCTGTTTGAGACTCCCAAAAGTCCCTAGGGGTAACCGAACTTCCAGGGCAGAACCCTAGTTCCATTCCCGAAGTCCTTAAAGGTAACCCTACTTCCAGGGCGGAAACCTAATTCCACTCACAGAGTCCCTAGGGGTACCCCTACTTCCGGGTGGAACCCTACTTCCACTCCCAAAGTCACTAGGGGTACAAATAGTTCTTGGGCAGAACCCTAATTCCACTCACAAAATCTGTTGGGGTAACCCTACTTCCAGGGCGGAAACCTAATTCCACTCACAGAGTCCCCAGGGGTACACCTACTTCCGGGACAGAACTCTAAATCCACACTGGAAGTCCCTGGGGATGTTCCTAGTTGCGGGGTGGAACCCTACTTCTAAATGGGAAGTCCCTAGGACTAAACCGACTTCTGGGGTGTAACCCTAATTCCACTCCCAAAGTCCCTGGGGATATACCTAGTGCCGGGCGGAACCCTTATTCCACAGTGGTAGTCCCTAGGAGTAACCCTACTGCGAGGTGGAACCCTAATTCCACTGCCAAAGTCCCTGGGGATAACCCTTCTTTTGAGGCTGAACTGCAGTTCGACTTCAGAAGTCCCTAGGGGTACGCCTACTTCCAGCGCAGAAACTTAATTCCACTCCTGAAGTCCCTAGGGGTACCCCTACTTCTGGGTGGAACCCTACTTCCACTCCCAAAGTCACTAGGGGTACAAATAGTTCTTGGGCAGAACCCTAATTCCACTCACAAAATCTGTTGGGGTAACCCTACTTCCAGGGCGGAAACCTAATTCCACTCACAGAGTCCCCAGGGGTACACCTACTTCCGGGACAGAACTCTAAATCCACACTGGAAGTCCCTGGGGATGTTCTTAGTTGTGGGGTGGAACCCTGGTTCTAAATGGGAAGTCCCTGGGGATAACCCTACTTCCAGGGTGTAACAGCAATTTGACTTCCAAAGTCCCTAGGGGTATGCCTACTTCTGGGGCAGAACCCTAATTCCACTCTGGAAGTCCCTGGGGGTACCCCTACTTCCTGGGCGTAATCCCAATTCCACACCTAAAGTCCCTGAGGGTATTCTTAGTTCCAGGGTAGAACCCTAATTCCACTTCCGAAGTCCCTGGGGATATACCTAGTGCCGGGCGGAACCCTTATTCCACACTGGAAGCCCCTAGGAGTAACCCTACTGCGAGGTGGAACCCTAATTCCACTTCCAAAGTCCATGGGGGTAACCCTTATTTTGGGGCTGAACCACAATTCGACTTGTGAAGTTCCTATGGGTACGCCTACTTCCAGAGCAGACACCTAATGCCACTCCTGAAGTCCCTAGGGGTACCCCTGCTTCTGAAGGGGAACCTTAATTCAACTCCTGAAGTTCCTAGGGGTAACCCTAGTTCCGGGGTGGAACCTTAAATCCACTCCCAAAGTCCCTAGGGGTAACCCTACTTCTGGGACGGAATCTTAATTCCACTCCAGAAGTCCCAAGGGGTATCCCCACTTCCCTGACGGAACCCTAATTCCACTTGGGAAGTCCCTAGAGGTAACCCTACTTCCAGGGTGGAATCTTAATTCCACTCCCAAAGTCCCTAGGGGTACACCTACCTCCAGGTCAGAACTCTAAATCCACACTGGAAGTCCCTGGGGATGTTCCTAATTGCGGGGTGGAACCCTACATCTAAAAGGTAAGTCCCTAGGGGTGAACCTTCGTTGGAGGACGGAACCCTAATTCCACTTCTGAGCTCCCTGGGGTTATCCCAACGTCCGTGGCGGAACAGTAATTCCACATTGGAAGTCCCTCGGGGTAACCCTACTTCCTGGGCAGAACCCTAAATCCACTCCCGAAGTCCCTGGGAATAACCTTTATTTTTGGGCTGAACCCTAATTCCACTCCTGAGATCCCTAGGGGTAACCCTGCTTCCAAAGCAGAACCTTAATTCAACTCCTGAAATCCCTAGGGGTATCCCAGCTTCTGGGGCAAAACCTTAAATCCACTCCCTAAGTCCCTATGGGCAACCCTGCTTCCAGGACGGAATCGAAATTCCAGTCCCAAAGTGCCTAGGGGTAACCCTCCTTCCAGGGTGGAACCCTACTTCCACTCCCAAAGTCCCTAGGGGTACCCATAGTTCTCGGGTGGAAAGCTAGTTCCACTTGGGAAGTCCCTAGGGGTAACCGTATTTCCAAGGCAGAACCCTAATTCCACTCCTGAAGTCCCTAGGGCTGCCTCTGCTTCCGGGGCGGAACCTTAATTCCACTCCCGAAGTCCCCGGAAGTACCCCTAGTTCCAGGGCGGAACAAAAGTTCTGTCCCGGAACCAAAGTTCCGGCTCACTAGTTCCAGCCGGACCCATTTCGGTGACGGCAGCGGAACCAAAGTTCCGGCTCACTAGTTCCAGCCGGACCCATTTCGGTGACTGCAGCGGAACCAAAGTTCCGGGTTACTGGTTCCAGCCGGACCCATTTCGGTGACGGCAGCGGAACCAAAGTTCTGGCTCATTTGTTCCAGTCGGATCAGAGGGGTTTTTTGCTGTTTTTTGTTATTTTTTAATATGCTTTTTCTTTCTTTTTTTTTCCTTACAATTTTTCCCTTTTTTTCTTTTTAAATTTTACTCCTTTTTTCTTTTTTTTAATTTTTTTAAATTTTTTTTTTCTTTTTTTCTTATTCTTCTGGTTCTTTTTTTCCCTTTTTTATTTTTTTATGACTTTTGGAGTGGAATTAGGGTTCTGCCCCGCACATAGGGGTACCCCCAGGGACATCCAGTGTGGAATTAGGGTTCCGTCCCGGAAGTAGGCGTACCCCTAGGGACTTCGGGAGTGGAATTAAGGTTCCACCTCAGAAGTAGGGTTACCCCTAGGGACTTCCTGAGTGGAACTAGGGTTCTGCCCCAGAACTATGGGTACCCCTAGGGACTCTGGGAGTGGAATTAGGGTTCCACCCCAGAAGAGGGGTTACCTTAAGGGACTTTGGGAATGGAATTACAGTATCACCCTGGAAGTAGGGTTACCCCTAGTGACTTCCTCAGTGTAATTAAGGTTCTTCCCCGGAAGTAGGGTTACCCCTAGAGACTTTGGGAGTGGAATTAGGGTTCTGCCCCAGAACTATGGGTACCCCTAGGGACTTTGGGAGTGGCAGTAGGGTTCCACCCCGGAAGTAGGGTTACCCCTAGAGTCTTCAGGAGTGGAATTAGGGTTTCACCCCAGAACTATGGGTACCCCTAGGGACTTTGGGATTGGAATTAGGGTTCTGCCCTGGAAGTAGAGTTACCCCTCGGGATTTTGGGAGTGGCAGTACGGTTCTACCCCAGAAGTAGGGGTACCCCTAGGGACTTTTGGAGTGAAATTAGGATTCTGCTCTGTAAGTAGAGTTACCCCTAGGGACTTTAAAAGTGGAATTGGGGTTCTGCCCTGGAAGTAAGGTTACCCATAGGGACTTTGGGAGTGGAATTAGGGTTCTGCTCCAGAACTATGGGTATCCCTAGGGACTTTGGAAGTGGAATTAGGGCCCTGCCAGGGAGTTTGGGATTTCCCAAGGTACTTTTGGACTGTAAATAAGATTCCGTCCCAGAAGTAGGGTTACCACTAGGGACTTTGGGAGTGGCAGTAGGGTTCCGCCTCTGAAGTTGGGATACCTTGAGGGACTTTGGGAATGGAATTACAGTATCACCCTGGAAGTAGGGGTACCCCTAGAGACTTCGGGAGTGGAATTAGGGTTTTACCCCAGAACTTTGGGTACACTTAGGGCCTTTGGGAGGGGCAGTAGGGTTCCACCCCGGCAGTAGGAGTACCCCTAGGGACATTGGGATTGGAATTAGGGTTCTGCTCCAGAGCTATGGGTACCCCTAGGGACTTTGGAGTGGAATTAGCGTTCCACCCTGGAACTAGGATTACCCCTAGGGACTTTGGGGGTTGATTTAGGTTTCCTTCCCAGAAGTTGGGATACCCCAAGGGACTTTTGGAGTGCAATTAAGATTCCGTCCCGGAAGTAGGGTTACTCCTAGGGACTTTGGGAGTGGAATTATGTTTCCGCCCCAGAAGAAGGGTTACCTTAAGGGACTTTAGGATTGGAATTACAGTATCACCCTGGAAGTAGGGTTACCCCTTGTGGTGGGTTGACCCTGGCTAGATACTGGGTGCCCACCAAAGCCCACTCTATCACCCCCCTCCTCAGCAAGATGGGGAGGGGAGAAAATAAGATGGAACACAAAAAAAACCAAACTCGTGGATCGAGACAAAAGCAGTTTAATAGAAGCAAAGCAAAGCTGCGCGCGCAGAAGCAAAAGAACAAAATATTTACTCTCTACTTCCCATCAGCAGGCGATGTTTGGCCACTTCCCGGGAAGCAGGGCTTCATACACGTTGCGGTTCCCGGAGGACAAACGGAAGTAACGAATGCCCCCCCTTCCCCCTCTGTTCTCCTTGCTTTATTTCTGAGCATACGTCATATGGTATGGAATATCCCTTTGGTCCGTTTGGGTCAGCTGGCCTGGCTGTGTCCCCTCCCAAGACCTTTCCCCCTCCCAGCCTACTGGGGGAAATGTTGGAGGGACAGCCTTGGTGCTGTGCTAGCACTGCTCACCAGTAACCAAAACACTGCTGTGTTATCAACACCCCTTGAGCCACCAAATACAAAACACAGCACTCTGAGGGCTGCCACGGGGAAAATCAACTCCATCCCAGCCAGACCCACTACAATCTCCACCCCTTATTCCATACCATTTGCGTCATGCTCAGGTCCCACATAATTTATACCCAGCATACAGGTTTATACATTTTTATTAGCTCTGCCCCCCTGTTCTTTATCAGATAGATATCCCATGGGTTTCCTCCATTTCTCCAAATGTTCACAAACAGGCTTTGACTTGGACCTCTTCTGTTCAAGATAGATGTTCAAGACAAGAGGAGCAGTATGTTTGATTGTTGGGCGCCAACACCATTCAGGTCATCATTGCGAATATTTGTCAGCTTAGGTCATTCCTGCTACATTCCTTCCTGTAACATACAACTCACATCACAGATTAGTCCCCCCCCCCCAAGGTTAAATCTCCTCGAGGCAAGCATCAGATCTCCCCCATCTTTCCACATTACCTACCAAGTACACCCAGGCCCTTGGACAAAGACGATCCCATGAATGGGTTTGCCTTTTCCCATGGGAGGGGCAATCCATACCACCTTTCCAAATCACTTTTCTAAGCGCTTGATTTGGGTTATCATTGCACTTGTCTGGTTCCTTTCTGTGTTAAACTCACTCTCCATCAGTTCAGGTCACTCATGCTACATTCCTTCCTGCAACATACAACTCACATCACAGATTAGTTTTCCCCCAAGGTTAAATCTCCTTGAGGCACACACCGGGTCTCCCCATCCTTTCGCATTACCCACCAAGTACACCCAGGCCCTTGGGCAAAAACAATCCCACGAATGGGTTTGCCTTTTCCCATGGGAGGAGCAATCCATACCGCCTTCCCCAGCCACTTCCCTGTGTGCACTACAGGGACCTTATCTCCTCCCACAGTATGTAGGGGTTCTGTTTGTGCAGGCCCAGGACGGTTAGCAGATCCTCTGGTATTAACCAGCCAAGTGGCTTCCATTAAATTTACATCCCAGTGCTTCCATCCCCCATTGTCCAATGCCCTCAACATCGTCTTTAACAGTCCATTGTATCTTTCAATCTTTCCAGAGGCTTGTGGGTGATAGGGAATGTGGTACACCCACTCAATGCCATGTTTCTTTGCCCAGGAGTTTATGAGGTTATTTCGAAAATGAGTCCCATTGTCCGATTCAATTCTTTCCGGGGTACCATGTCGCCACAAAATTTGTCTTTCAAGGCCTAAGATGGTGTTTCGGGCAGTGGCATGGTTCACAGGGTATGTTTCTAGCCAACCAGTAGTTGCTTCTACCATGGTGAGTATGTAGCGCTTGCCTTGGCGTGTTCGTGGCAGCGGTCCAATAGAGTCGATTTGCCAGGCCTCACCATATCGAAAACCCAGCCACCGCCCTCTATTCCAGGGAGATTTTACTCGTGTGGCTCGCTTGATTGCAGCACATGTTTCACATTCATGAGTGACCTGTGTGATGGCTTCCATGGTCAGGTCCACCCCTCGATCACGAGCCCATCGATATGTTGCATCTCTCCCTAGATGTCCCGATGTTTCATGGGCCCACCGAGCTACAAATAGCTCACCTTTACGCTCCCAGTCCAAGTCCACGGGAGCTACTTCAATTTTTGCAGCCTTGTTTACATGTTCATTATTTTGATGTTCTTCTGTGGCACGGCTTTTGGGCATGTGAGCATCTACGTGACGTACCTTTACAGTCATGTTTTCTACTCGAGCAGCAATGTCCTGCCACAATGCAGCAGACCAGATGGGTTTACCCCTGCGCTGCCAATTGGTCTTCTTCCACTGCTGCAGCCACCCCCACAGGGCATTAGCCACCATCCAGGAGTCAGTGTAGAGATAGAGGACTGGCCACTTTTCTCGTTCAGCAATCTTTAGGGCTAGTTGGATGGCTTTTACTTCTGCAAACTGACTTGACTCGCCTTCTCCTTCAGTGGCCTCGATGACTTGTCGTGTGGGACTCCACACAGCAGCTTTCCACTTCCGATGGTTTCCTACTACACGACAGGATCCATCAGTAAACAAAGCATAACGCCTTTCATCTTCTGGTAACTCATTATACGGTGGTGCCTCTTGAGCACGAACCACCTCCTCAGGCTGTACTCCAAAATCTCTGCCTTCTGGCCAGTTCATGATCTCTTCCACGATTCCTGGACGGTTGTGATTCCCTAGTCGAGCTCGTTGCGTGATCAATGCTGCCCACTTACTCCATGTAGCACTGGTTGCATGATGTGTAGAAGGGATGTTTCCTTTAAACATCCAATGTAGCACAGGCAATCGCGGTGCCAGGAGCAGATGCGCTTCTGTACCAACAACTTCTGAAGCGGCGCGAACCCCCTCATATGCTGCTGGTATCTCCCTTTCAGTTGGAGTGTAGTGGGCTTCTGATCCACGATACCCCCGGCTCCAGAACCCTAATGGTCGACCTCGGGTTTCTCCTGACGTTTTCTGCCAGAGGCTCCAGGTGAGACCATGGTCTCCAGCTGCAGTGTAGAGTACATTTTGCACAGCTGGTCCTGTTCGGATAGGCCCAAGAGCCATTGCACGAGCTATTTCTTGTTTGATACGCTCAAAGGCTTGTTGTTGCTCAAGGCCCCACTCAAAACAGTTCTTCTTTCGAGTTACTTGATAGAGAGGTCTCACAAGCTGACTGTAACCTGGAACATGCATTCTCCAAAATCCCACAAGGCCTAGGAAAGCTTGTGTTTCCTTCTTGTTAGTTGGTGGAGACAGAGCTGCTATCTTGTTAACCACATCCATAGGCACATGACGGCGTCCATCCTGCCATTTGATTCCCAAGAACTGAATCTCTTGTGCAGGTCCCTTGACCTTGCTTTTCTTAATAGCAAAGCCAGCTCTCAGAAGAATCTGAATTACTCTTTTTCCCTTCTCAAACACTTCTTCTGCCTTATTGCCCCATACGATGATGTCATCAATGTATTGTAGATGTTCAGGGGCATCACCCTTTTCCAGTGCATTTTGAATCAGTCCATGGCAAATGGTGGGGCTGTGTTTCCACCCCTGGGGCAGTCGATTCCAGGTGTACTGGACACCCCTCCAGGTGAAAGCAAACTGCGGCCTGCACTCTGGTGCCAAAGGAATGGAGAAGAACGCATTGGCAATGTCTATGGTGGCGTACCACTTGGCTGCCTTGGACTCCAATTCATATTGGAGCTCTAACATGTCCGGCACAGCAGCGCTCAGTGGTGGTGTCACTTCATTCAGGCCACGATAGTCTACTGTTAATCTCCACGTTCCATCAGACTTTTGCACTGGCCATATGGGGCTATTAAAAGGTGAATGAGTCTTGCTGACAACTCCTTGGCTCTCCAGTTGATGAATCAGTTCACGGATGGGAGCCAAGGAGTCTCGGTTTGTACGATATTGCCGCCTGTGCACTGTCCTGGTGGCAACTGGCACCTGTTGTTCTTCAACTTGTAGCAATCCCACAACAAAGGGATCTTCTGAGAGGCCAGGCAGGGTAGACAGCTGCTTGACCTTGTCTGTGTTCACAGTGGCCACACCAAAAACCCATCTGTACCCCTTTGGGTCTTTAAAGTACCCTCTCTTGAGATAGTCGATGCCAAGGATGCAAGGGGCTTCTGGGCCAGTCACAATGGGATGCTTTTCCCATTTGTCTCCCGTCAAGCTCACTTCAGCCTCCAACACAGACAATTCTTGGCATCCCCCTGTTACTCCGGATATCCAGATGGGTTCTGTGCCCTTGTATTGTGATGGTATCAAGGTACACTGTGCGCCAGTGTCAACCAGAGCCTTATACTTTTGTGGACCTGATGTGCCAGGCCATCGGATCCACACAGTCCAATATACACGATCGTCCCTTTCCTCCTCCTGGCCGAAGGCAGGGACCCTCTACTCCTGTTCTTCATCAGAGTATTCGCTGTCTGACCTTTGTAGTGCCAGACCAGACGTCCCCTCACCAGGGTCGAGGGAGGTGATTTCAGTTTTTCTATGTCTGGAAGATCGTTGAGCACCTTCCTGGGTGTCAGCACCAATTACACTGACAGCCTTCTTAATTGGTCCTTTCTTAATGGCTGTTTTCCCCTTCAATTCGCGTACACGGGCCTCCAGTTTAAAGGTGGGTTCACCATCCCACTTCCTCATGTCTTCCCCCTGGTCACGCAACAAGAACCAGAGTGCACCACGTGGCATACGTCGGGGGCTCCCTTTCCCTCTGACTGGAGCAGGAGAGGATTGATTCCTCGGCATGCCTTTGATAGCCACGGTGCTGGCCCGTAGGGACGAGGAGGTACAGAGATTCTCTTCGAAGTTTTGAAGCCATGAAGACGCTCTTTCCACAGTTGGTGTCTCAACATCGGGAGAATACATTGCCGCCAAGCTATTAGCATATGGCATTGGGGCACCCCGGATTACCTTCCTCCACATAGCCCGTGTGCACAGGACATCCTCGGGATCTTTGGAGTTCTCATCATTGTCAGTATCACTATAAATTACTTCCAGCACTGCCAGTTCTCTCAAATACTGGATACCCTCATCTGCTGTACTCCACTTTCCTGGGGAATTCATAAGGTCATCTTTGAACGGATAGCGAGCTCTCACACTAGAGAGGAGCCGTTTCCAGAGACTGCAAATTGCCGCCTCTCTTCCAATTCCTCTCTCAATCCCACGGTTTCTAGCAAGGGATCCCAGCTGCTGGGCTTCCCTCCCTTCCAACTGCTGGCTGTCGGCCCCATTATCCCAGCATCGGAGCAGCCAGGCAGCAATCCGCTCACCTGGCTGGCGGCTGTAGTCTTTCCGCATGTCTCGAAGTTCTGATGAGGTCAGGGACCGGGTAGTTTCTGCTTCTTGTTTTAGTTCTCTCACTCCTTCCTCCAAGTTCCTCATAGAAGGACCGGCTTCTTGATCCTCTTCTTCCTCTGCCCTCACTAATCGATGATATGGACCAGTGGTTCTCCTTGTCCACTGTTTCTTTTTCACCACTGGGGCGATTACTGTAGTTGTTGCTGTTTGGATCCCTGTCTCAACCATGGTGTCCTCGGATGTGGTCTGGGTCCCTGCCTCAACCACAGTCCTCTGAGAATACTGAACTGTGGCTCGATAGGCACAGGCCAAGCCCCAGTACAGTGCTAGAAGCTGCTGGTTTTCATTGGGGTAGGCCAGGCACCCCTCCATCAGGTGACGTGTTAGTTTGCCAGGGTTGTGTGCTTCTTCAGGTGTAAAATCCCAGGCTATAGGAGGTGATAACCGTCCTAAGAACCTGCCCAAATCCTTCCACACACCCTGCCACCCAGGGACCGGACGCTTCAGGGCACTTTTCAGTATTTCATCACCCAAAAACTGCCTTCTCCTACACCAGGACGAGACTATACTCCACAAAAACCATAATATTCCAATAGTATTACTAAGCAGTAATAAACAGCTCACATATGGATGAACAAGGACCTCGGGAGCCTGCATAATAAAGCCATCTACATTGACTTCAGGTAGGGAAAAGGAGATGTATTCTCTTGTCTCCTCCACAAGATAGCTCCCCAAGCACAGTAAGGCCATCAGCGCCAGGAATAAGCACATAGTCACTATTTGTACCAGCACACTCCCGAGTTCCTTCATCCTCCCCACAGAATAGCTCCCCCAGCACAGCAAAACTACGAATGTCAGCATGAAGCCCATAGCTGTTCCTGTTATCAACATGTTCCCAAACTGAGCAGAAACAGAGATAAGCAATGCTACCAGCAGAGAAAGGAAAAAAAAAAACAACTCCGTGACCTGCACAGGAGCTCACTGCTTAATAACTACTGCAGCTAAAGCACGCTGAATGTAAAACTGTTGTTGTCTCGTGCCCCACGTTGGGCGCCAAAAAAGACTGTGGTGGGTTGACCCTGGCTAGATACTGGGTGCCCACCAAAGCCCACTCTATCACCCCCCTCCTCAGCAAGATGGGGAGGGGAGAAAATAAGATGGAACACAAAAAAAACCAAACTCGTGGATCGAGACAAAAGCAGTTTAATAGAAGCAAAGCAAAGCTGCGCGCGCAGAAGCAAAAGAACAAAATATTTACTCTCTACTTCCCATCAGCAGGCGATGTTTGGCCACTTCCCGGGAAGCAGGGCTTCATACACGTTGCGGTTCCCGGAGGACAAACGGAAGTAACGAATGCCCCCCCTTCCCCCTCTGTTCTCCTTGCTTTATTTCTGAGCATACGTCATATGGTATGGAATATCCCTTTGGTCCGTTTGGGTCAGCTGGCCTGGCTGTGTCCCCTCCCAAGACCTTTCCCCCTCCCAGCCTACTGGGGGAAATGTTGGAGGGACAGCCTTGGTGCTGTGCTAGCACTGCTCACCAGTAACCAAAACACTGCTGTGTTATCAACACCCCTTGAGCCACCAAATACAAAACACAGCACTCTGAGGGCTGCCACGGGGAAAATCAACTCCATCCCAGCCAGACCCACTACACCCCTAGAGACTGTGGGATTGGAATTGGGGTTCTGCCCCAGAACTATGGATACCCCTTGGGATTTTGGAAGTGGAAGTAGGGTTCTGCCCTGGAAGTTGGGATACCCCTTGGCACTTTGGGTGTGGAATTAAGGTTCTGCCCTGGAAGTAGGGTTACCCCTAGGGACTTTAAGAGTGGAATTGGGGTTCTGCCTGGAAGTAGGGTTACCCCTAGGGCCTTTTGAGTGGAATTAGGGTTCTGCTCCAGAAGTAGGGGTACCCCAGGGACTTTGGAGTGGAATTAGGGTTCCAACCTGGAACTAGTGTTTCCCTAAGGGACTTTGGGAGTTGAAATACGGTATTGCCCCAGAAGTGAAACTACAGCTTTCCATGTGTAATAAAATAAAAAAGAAAAGAAAAAAAAAAAAGATGGCATGGTTGACTTTAAAATTCAGAGGCGCTGGTGGCCTGTACCGACAGCAGTACCAGAGATGATGCAAAGTACTTTTTCCGCTACTCAGGTGTAGTGTTCACAAAAAAAAGAAGCCTTAGATTCCTACCCAGCTTCGTGCTAAATTAGTTTTTCCTTTTGCAGCTGGATGTCAACTGGCACCGTTTCACCATGGTTGCCCTTTCTTCTGCCATGAAAGTACAAGACAGGTTGAAAGAATCCGTGGTGGTCTGCAAGTTCGAGGTGCGTCTGCGATGTGCGTTTGCATTTTTCCTCAGGTACTTGTAGTACGGACTTCAAAGTTAACGTTAAGAATGTGCCAACTCTCCTTCATTTTTTTTTTTTTTGGATGAAGGATTTTAACACAAATACCAAAACCAAGGTCTATTCTGGAGCATGTTACACCCATGCAAAGCTTACTTCCCTCTGTCAGTTTTCTCTTCCTGAAAGCATAATCTTCCTGTGCGCTTACTATGAAAACAGTTTTGTAGCAAGAGAGGAAAGAAACTGTTCATAAGGGTTCAGATGTTCAGAACAGACGTTGTTTTTATGACAAAAGCTTTATGCTTCTTCAGTAAATTAACTTTTAAAAGAGTAGTACTCAAACCGCTTACTGAGGTACTAGCGTCTGTTCTAAAAGCAATCAAGGTCAAAGGAGAGACATGAACAAAACAGGACAAACCAGCATTCCTTCACATGTTTTTCCAAGCTTTCCCAAGAAGCATTGGCAGCCTTGTAACTTGTGACAGTGAGTCGTGATGTATTTTTTGGTGAGTTACAGCTTCAATAATGTCCTTTTTCCTTAGAGTGTGTAATTTTGACTTCAGTAGGAAAGAGATTTTTCCAAAATGGAAATCTCTCTCGTTCAGAGAAGTTCAGAGCCCCAAGCACAGCACGTGGTGGAAGAGAGAAGCGGAACCGGAAGTTCCCGTCAGGGTCATGTGTTTCTTTTTTTTCTTTCTCTCTGTCTAGTTCCAGATCCCGACTTTTCATTCATACCTCCCTCCCTGTCCTGTAGCCCATATGTTCTTATTTATACATAACAGAAATACACAGAAAGAACAATTTCTGGAGAAATATTTGTATCTAGTGCAGCCCTGGCTTCTCCATCTGCTGCTGAGGCTTCTTGCAGGCTGAGATCCCTCTTAGAAACGGCTGATAAGTAGTTGAAACAACAAAGAAATAATGAAACACAAAATTTATCTTTTGATAACTTAATTAAAGGTGTGTTTCAGGCATTTCCTGGAAAAAAGGCTGGAGAGGTAAAGGTGAGCAGACTTGTAGGTAAGATAAGAACAATTTAATAATTAAAGTAAAAATAAAATGAAAATAAGAATAATAGGAGTAATGCAAACAACTCTTCTATCTGAGTGGGGCACAGTAGAACTGCTCCCCACCCACTGATAACGATCCCGCAGGAGCGAAAAGGAACCCGAGCCCAAAACCGCAATCCCGGCAAAGCGAGCCCGAGCAATTCCTGGGAGAATCCCCCCCTTGCTGCTCAACCCTTGTTAATGTACTGAGTACTGACATGACGTGATACCATCTGGAATATTTCATTGGCACATCCCAGTGGCAGTTCTGGGGTTTGCTGTTCCCTGCGCTTCTCCCTCCCAGTCCCAATGCAGCTGAGAACCAGCCAAACACAATGGCCTTGGGCTCCAGCAGCAACTCACAACATCGGCACTTTTGTCCACATTCTTCTCCTAACAAGTTCTACACTGAAACCAAAACACGCTTTTCCTAGCATTTCCCTCGGGGGTAAATTTTTGATGCTCAGCAGGTGCAATTTCTGCTCTAAACAGTCTAATTTCAGACCCTTTGGGTTATCCTCACTGATGATTAATTCTCCTTGAGGCATGTGAGTCACTGTTTCTTCTGGATCATTTTAATCCCCCCAGTGTGTCCCCGCCCCCCCCCCCCCCCCCCCCCGCCCAAAGAATTCAGATTTCTGCTTTATTATCAAGGAGAATAAAGAAAATATTTGGATTGTTGAGGTGTTAAAAGACCTCCCCCCAAAAATAAGCCTGGGATTTAAATCCGGTTCATACACATCAGCAAAATATTTTTGGGGGTCTTTTTCATCATCTGAGTCAGGGATTGAGATTTGATTCATGTAATAACTGGGGAGAAATAATGATAAGCTGAAAAAAACAAAAGCAAAAAACCCCCCCAAAAGCCTCAACAAACCAAAAAAGGAAGTCCACTGGGTAAAACCAGGGATGTTTAGGTAAAATGCTAAGAAAACAGAATTTTCTCTGCTTATCGAGGGAGGAAGGGCCGTGTTGTGGAACACAAGAGCCAGACATGGAGGCACCATGCCTGAGCATAAAGAATTATTGGAAATGGCTGGTAAATACTTGAAACAACAAAGAATTCAAGAAACACAACATTTAGCTCTTGAAGAATTAATTAAAGGTGTGTTCCAGGCATTACCTGGAAAAAGACATTCTGTGTTTTAAAATAAAGTTGGTTTTTTTGTTTGTTTTTTTAATGTTTTTTTTCTTGTAACATAGAGAGGAGCAGCTACCAGACATGGAACCTTCAGATTTATTTTGGGTTGGTTTCTCCTGTTTTGCTTTATCTGGTTTCTTCAGGCTCTGCCCTGTCACTGTCCTTGAGGCCACCAAGCGAGTGGGAATGAAGGCAGAGGGGATCGTAAACGCCACCTCCTATTGGTCGAGGAAGCCGCAGAGTCTTCCTATTGGCTGCGCACCGTGAACCAATGAGAATGGATGTTTTCGATACTGCGTTTGGGGCGGGTCGGAGCTGCTGGAAGCCCGTGGTGCCTCTCCCAGGCGGGGCGCGTCTGGCCTCCAGCTTTGCTGCTCCCGCTCCCTCCTTCACTGGCAGCGGCTCTGGCCACGGGTAGGGCGAAGGTAGGAAGAAATGGGGCCCTTTCTCGAAGCAGCTTTGGGCACCACGTCTCATTCCTGCTGAGAAGCGCCTGGGCGCGGGTCAGGTGTGGCGGGAGAAGTGACCCTGGGAGAAGTGACCCGGCCCAGAACGCTGCGGATGGCTTCGGTGACCTGGGCAGGTTCTGGCACTTCCCTTTGCTGCTGCCTTGCTCCTCCAAGTAGCCTCTGGGGATTGAATTTTCTGTGTCAGTGCTGCCGCCTCCGTTGTTTGCCTGGTAACAGTGAGTCCTCAGCAGGAGCCAGCAGCGGTCATTTGCAGTTTCAGAGCCATGCTGGGCTTTAGGAGCATTGAGGCCCTGGTACAACCTTCTCCTGAAGCCTCACAGGGTGGTCTCCCTGCAGCCGTGGTGTAAGGAAGGGAGGACACACTTTCCAACAGCAGCAAGAGTGTTTGCTTATATGCTCAGAATGTGTATTGGGTCTGGCTGAGATGGAGTTCATTTTCCCCATAGCTGACATTGTGTAAGTAATAGTGAATCTTCCTGTACTAACAGCAGTGAACAGAGTTGGTGTCCAAGGCATTTGACTGAGTCGGTGGGTAACTCCGGGTTTGCTTTATTGACAACTCGGAGTTGGGCCATCACCTCGGTGACTGACAAAGCCATTGCAAAAATCAAGCTCTCTCTATATGCTAAATGTACCATTATGCAATAGATATTCTTCTCAAAGTTCTTGGTGTTTTCCCATGAACCCTCAGTTCCAAGTTTCTCATTCATTTAAAATTCTATAAAAGTCCACAGAGGACTTCAAGCACAGCTGATTCTTCTCGTCTCAGTGCATCTTGAGAAGTTGCAGCCGCTGGTCCCAGTCTGGTCATTGTATTCACTGATCTTGAATAATCTTCCTGTCTGCTCACCTTTGCGCTTCTGAGAACAACTTCTGTCATGACATTTAGCTTGTGTGTATTTTAAACTATGTCATCTTTCCCAATTGGTTCAGTTCAAGTCCATCAAAGAAATTCTTTGTATTTTTATATGTAAGTAACAGAAATAAACCGGAAGAACAATCTCTGGAGAAATATTTGTATCTAGTGCAGCCTTGGTTTCTCCATCTGCTGCTAAGGCTTCTTGCAGGCTGAGATCTCTCTTGGAACTGACTGATAAATACTTGAAACAACAAAGAATTCATGAAACACAAAATTTATGCCTTGAAAACTTAATGAAAGGTGTGTTCCAGGCGTTTCTTGGAAAAAAGGCATTTTGTTTTTTAAAATAAAGTCTATTTTATTTTCTCTTTTGTTCTGCCTAGAGCGCAGCTTCTGCAGGTAAAACTTTGAGGTTGATTTTGGGTTGGTTCGTCCTGTTTTCCTTTACCTCATTTCTTCAGACTCTGTCCCGTCACGGTCCCCGAGACTCTCCGGCGAGTGGGAATGGAGGCAGGGGGGATCGTAAACGCCACCTCCTATTGGTCGAGGGACGCGCTGAGGCTTCCTATTGGCTGCGCACCATGAACCAATGAGAATGGATGTTTTCGATACTGCGTTTGCGTCGTAGCTGCTGGAAGCCCGCGGTGCCTCCCCCAGCCGGTGACGTGTGGGTCCCACCGACCCCGGCGGGGCACGTCCGGCGTCCAGCTCTGCTGCTCCCACTCCCTCCTTCTCCTCCTCCGGCAGCGGCTGTGGCCGCGGGCAGGGCGCAGGCCCTAAGGAAGGGGCCCCATCCCGAAGCGGTTCCGGGCACCACGTCTCCTTCCTGCTGAGAAGCGTCTGGGGCAGTGGGAGAAGCGACCCAGACCTGAGGCTGGGGAGGGCTTGCGGCCTGACAGAGCCCGGGTTCCTGGGCAGCGGGGCTTGGGAGTCGGGAGAATGGGGCTGGGTGACGTGGACAGGTTCAGGCACTTCCCTTTGCTGCTGCCATGCTCCTCTGAGCAGCCTCTGGGAGCTGAATTTCCTGAGTTAGTGCCGTTGCCTCCATTGTTCACCCTGCACTGGCGAGGCTGCAGCGAATTTGGGACAGCAGCGGAGTTGGTGTGGGACAGGCAGGAGAAGCTGACACCAGGTCCTTGTTACTGGGCACGGGAGCCCGGGAGGCCTGTGCAGGCTGGGGCGGGCGGCTCACCCGAAGTGTGGGAATCTGTGGAGGAGGAAGCGAGAGGCTGCCAGAGCTGGCCCGGAGGAGCATCCCCTGCACAGCAAGGTGGAGCTGTCCCAGGGCGCGGCAAGGGCCCTGGACAGCCGGTACTGAACCGTGAGGGACGTTAATCTATTGAGGGAAACCGGAGGCGTTTGCGAGGGGAAGGGCAGGAAGGTGAAGCAGATGAACTTGGAAGTCAAAGTCCACAGCAGTTTGCACAACGAAACAGCAGTTCCATGGGGCACACTGGGGTTTGCTAAAAGCACTTTATAAAAAGTAAAAAAAAAAAAAAAAAAAATCCCAAAAATAAATACTAAGAAAACTGATGCTGGTATTTTTATACTTTGGTGAGAAGGAGCAGGTGCATGGGGCAAGAGAGGGGTGATGGGGAGATCCCCCCAAACAAGAGGAGTCTCAGCCCCAAAGTGCCTGAGAGCTGTCCCTGTTCCATGTCCCAGTGCTTTGCAGGCTGGAGGGCAGGGCAGTCAGTCCCAGTGTGCAGTGTCTCTCAGTGCCAAGCCCGGCCCAGGAAGCCTCGTGAGCATCTGCAGGAGTGGGAGAGCAGATGGCCGGTAGCACAGAGGGGAGGAAAGGGGCAAATCCCAGAGCAGAGCCCGGGGATCACCGGCGTATCGCTCGTCTGCAGATGGGCCACTGGCATCTGCTCCACTCGGATGTGCTGTCTCCTTGTGCACATACACACAGAGCGGCTTTCAGTGTCTTCTCTCCTGCCTCGAGGATGCCAGCTCTGCTGCGTCATTTCCTTTTGAAAAGAAATCCTATTTTTTTGTTGAGATCCCTCTTTTGAAATCTCTCATTTCCTTTTGAAATCTTTCTCCAGGGCCTCGTTGCTGCCACTGTGGCAGCCCCGCTGCCACACGCAGCCATGCAGCAAGCCCCGGGGTTTGCTCCGGGGCAGAACAAACCCCAGAGCGCTGCTCGGAGGGGCGGTGCTGCTGCTTCTCCTCCCGGGGGATGGGATTTGGGGAAGGGGCAGGAGCAGCCCCCGGGCCGCGGGAGCGGGGAGAGGCAAAGGGCGGGTTCTGTGTGCTGCTGCCGCCATCTCGTGTCCGAAGCGAGGCACTGCAGCCCGGCGGCCACGCGCTGCTCAGCAGAACGGGTTCTCGGACTGGCGGGCACAGCTCGGTGCTGGAGGTCGCCTGCCGCACATCCGGGTTCTGGGGCGCTCGCTGCTGCCACCTGGTGCATAATTTCAGATACTGCCGCTCTGCTTCGGCGCAGGCGCAGTAGCGTTATTTTGTTTTCAGCTGTTGCCTGGCAACGAAAACAACAAAACGCGTCAGTGTCGCGCATGCGCGGTGCCGCCCCGAGCGCCATCCCGCTGCGGTGGCTGCGGGCTGGTGACGCCGTGATCGCTGCTGCCTCCCGGTCAGGAAACGCCGCTGCCGCCCCGCGGGCTCTGGGTCCGCGAAACGCGGAACTGCAGCGCCGGTGCTGCCCCTGGGTAACCGCCGCCCGGGATCGGTGCGGCACGGCGGCAGGGCGGGGCTGGGGCGGGAGGGGCGGGGCGGGGCTGGGGCGGGAGGGGCGGGGCGGGGCTGGGGCGGGAGGGGCGGGGCCACGGCTTTTTCTTTGGTCCCGGCACCGGAAGTTCCCGCCTCTTTTCCGGCCGCCGCGCGGGCCATGCGGTGCCGTGCAAAGCGAGGCGAAATGGAACGGAACCGAACCCGCGGGCTGCGGGGACGGCGCGATGGAGGCGGCGATCCGCAGGTAAGGCGAGTGCGGCGGCGGCGGTGGTCGAAGGGTCCTTCTCCGGGGCCGCTGCTTAGCCGATGCCGTGCTCCGCCCTTCGCATCGGCGCGCTCTGCCCCGGGGCGTCCCCTCTCCCTCCGCCCGCCCGCGCTCTGCTCGGCTCTGCTCGGCTCTGCTCGGCTCTGCTCGGCTCTGCTCGGCTCTGCTCGGCTCTGCTCGGCTCTGCTCGGCTCTGCTCGGCTCTGCTCGGCTCTGCTCGGCTCTGCTCGGCTCTGCTCGGCTCTGCTCGGCTCTGCTCGGCTCTGCTCGGCTCTGCTCGGCTCTGCTCGGCTCTGCTCGGCTCTGCTCGGCTCTGCTCGGCTCTGCTCGGCTCTGCTCGGCTCTGCTCGGCTCTGCTCGGCTCTGCTCGGCTCTGCTCGGCTCTGCTCGGCTCTGCTCGGCTCTGCTCGGCTCTGCTCGGCTCTGCTCGGCTCTCTGCCCCCTCGGGACCCCCCTGCTCCTGCCGCGCTCCTTCCCGCCTCCGGTAACCCATCAAAATAATTGCCAAAAAGATTATTAGGGAGATGAATGCAGTGCTAATTAGTGATAGAACTGATGAACTCAAATTTTGTCTGAATTTTCTAAAGATTTTGCCTGTGCAATTTTCTGGCATGTCCTGTTGAAGTGTTTTCCCTGTTGGGTTGGGGTTTTGGGGGTTTGTTGTTTTTCTTTTTTTTTCGTTTCCGATGGACCGAGGTTTCCAAGGGTGATCGGGGTTTTTATTCACTTAGAGCTCCCTGGCCAAAATTTCCTTTGCAAGAATTAAGTCTGGAATAAGCGGCTCCTGTATCAGCTGAAAATTCCATTTCATCAGTGGCTGTCACTGTGTTAATGGCACGTAGAGCTGTGTCCAGTTGGAGGACATTCCTTTTTCCAATTCCTTTTTTTTTTTTTTTTTCCTAAATTGTACACTAATTTGGGGTTTTTTTGAGAGGGGGATGTGTGAAAGGAAAGGGGATTTTCCCGTTGCCCGTTCCTTCCTCTGCAAGCTCCTCCAGAAACCTCTGTTAAAGTGGCAATTAATCTTCTCTCTCTCAGATTTTTTTCATTTTTTTTCTCCCTTCGGGATTGCCACATTTCTTTTTCTTTTTTCCCTATTGTTAAAAACCGTTTATGCCATTTTTGACATTTTTGCAAATCCCTGGAGTCTGCTTCCTTTAATTTTGAAGTTTCTTTCTAATACCCAGAGCCGAGTGCTCCACAAAACATAGATGCCAATGGAACAGGCTCCTTTGGCTTTTTGGGATTTAAATGGGTATATTTTCTAGCAGTGACCTTTAGCTGCTCTACCAAGGCAGACAGGGATTCATTTGATTCTTGTTTAATTTCATAGAATTTAGACCAATGAACGGCTTTTGGCATTGCATGTCTTGTACCAAACAGGAACATTAATTTCTGATATTTTGTTAAAAGGCCCCGGTGTTGGGGTTGGTTGGGATCCCATCCTGGGTCTGCAACAGGAAACATTTGATTGCTTTTTTCCTGCAGTTCTTTCTGAAGGTGTGCCCCTTCTGCTTGTTTATGAACAGTTTCTAATAGCAGTCTTTTTTTTTTTCTTTAGTACCATCCAAGAATATATCCAATAATACATGAATTACCCTATATTGTTTTAGCTATTTTGGATGGTTTCTTGAAATAAAAAATTTTACATAAGGTGCTTTATCCTATTGACCCTCCCTCCTACAAACAACATGAACTGCAGGATAATACAGACACTTCTTGTCTACCTTGTCCCAAGCTCAACACGTTCTCCTGTCACATCCCAGTGATCACTAAAACAAAGAGCCTTAATGCTTCTATGAACACTAAGGTAATAAATTTCCATTTCTGAAATTCTGTGATGAAGATGCATTGTTCTTAACTCCAGTACTAAATTAATGATGAGAGCAGGCCTGGGACTTGACAGTCTCTTCTTGGTGAGGTTTCTGTGATTCCCTGGTTCAAATCAATCAATCTGAAGTTACCCATGGTGCTTTACAGTTTCCTGCTTCTTTTAATCAAGCCCAACTCTTCCATATAATCAAGTCTTGTTTATTTTAGCAGATTACTTGCAACAAGTTTGTTGATCAAGCAGCACTTGCTGGTGATCTTCACTGTCATGAATTTCCCCAGCGGTCCCTGATGGCTGGGAGCTCTGAATCATCTTTTTTATTTCAATCTCTACCACTTTTTGTTCTCTCCCAGGGGAGGGAAACAAATGCCTGAGTCAATAAAATTGACTTATGGTAATTAAAACCATATAAAAATGACACCAGTTGTACAGATCTGGAGAGAAAAGGCACAAGGTAATGGTTTTCTTTTGTTCTTGTTTGTTTTGGGCTTTTTTGTGTGGAGGTTTGAGTTTGCTTGGGGCTGTTGGTTTTTTTTTTTTTCCTGAGAGGAATGTTGTCTGTGGGGGTGTGCAGAGCTCTTTTGCTGCCTGCCCTCTCCTTTTGTTCTCAGTGCAAAGCTGGGAGGGACCCCAAGCAGATTTGGTGGCACAAGTGCAGTTTTAGAAGATCTTGGCTGTTTAGAGAAACAGCCTTGAAAAAACAAAATCCTTTTTTGCAACGAGTTCACAAGGACAGATGTGTTGCTGTACTCTTTAACCAAAATATTCAACTTGGGACATATGGGGTGAGGAAATCTTGGCTGTACTTAGGGTGGAGAAAAAATATGTAGATAGGTACGTGTGTCTTTTGAATGAATCGAGGAAAATGAGTTCTGGTGAAACTAAAGCTGACAATGAATCAAAAAAAAGAAAAAAAAGAAAAAAGAAAAGGCTTGGTTGATTAAAAAAAGTACAAAAGCACTGGTGGCCTATGCTGACAGCTGTACCCAAGATGATGGAAAATACTTTTTCCTTCACTCAGGTTCAGTCTTATCTAAAAAAGAAGCTTTAGATTCCTGCCCAGTTTCATGCTAAAAATTCTTTCCTTTCACAGCTGGATGCCAACTGCCACCATTTCACCGTGGTTGCCCTTTCTTCTGCCGTGGAAGGACAAGACAGGTGGAAAGAACCCGTGGTGGTCTGCAAGTATGAGGTGCGTCTGTGACGTGCGTCTGCGTTTTTCCTCGGGTCCGTGTAGTGTGGCCTTGAAAGTTAACGTTAAGAATGTGCCAACTCTCCTTCTTCTATCTTTATTTTATAATATGAAGTATTTCAACACAAATACCAACACCAAGGTCTGTTCTGTAGTACGTTACAGCTCTGCAAAGCTTACTTCCCTCTGTCAGTTTTCTCTTCCTGAAAGCATAATCTTGGGTTTCTGTGCACTTACTGTGAAAGTGAAAACAGTTTTTTAGTGAGAGAGGGAAGAAACTGTTCATAAGGGTTCAGATGTTCAGAAGAAACAGACATTGTTTTC
Organism: Caprimulgus europaeus; assembly: GCA_907165065.1. Next base: position 35,117,268 of record OU015534.1, read on the forward strand.
ATGAACCAAGCTTTATGCTTTTTTAGTAAATTAGCCTTTAAAATAGAGTAGTGCTCAAACCCCTCACTGAGATACTAGCACCAGTTCTAAAGTCGACCTCCCAGGCGAGGTCAAAGGAAAGCAGCTCTTTCTCCTTTTTATTTTATTTTATTTTTTTTATTACTACCCACCCTCTATTTATCAGTTCCAAGCCCACAGCACCACTGACAACTGAACCCTTTTCTCCTCCACATCCTCTGTCTCTTTCAATACTCCCTGGGGAACCATCATCGTTTCAATCAATAGCTTTCCCATTATCCATTTCCATACTCAGAACATGAGGAATCAATCCACAATTCTTTCACATCCTGGAATTATTTCATAGATAATAAATCCACTTACGGTATCTTATCTCATTTTCCTTCCTTCCTACAAGACAACCCGAACTGTAAAATAGCATTATACTTTCTAATTGCATTCTTTGGCCATTTTTCGTGCTTATCCAAAGTTACATCAGTTCCCGATGAGCACAGCACTCCATGAGCTGCCCCCAGCAAGAGGATCTCCCCCATCCCCCCTCAGCACTCCAGTGCACATCCCAGAGGAGACTTCTTTTTTTTCTTTCCTTTTTGTTTTCCTCAGGTGCCTGTGAGGAGGAGCTGTTAGTAACCAGAGAACATCCATTACATTGCAATTACCCACAGTGATATGTTTATCAGTCCCTTCGTCCTTCTCTGGCTGTTGCCCTCCAGGGATAACAGAACCCAGGGTGCAGACTCCACACTCCCTTGGTAGCTGTTTGTAGGTCTCACTCAGACACGTTCACACTTTTTCTCATATTAAGTTAAACAACCAGTCTTCAGGCTTTATTAAGTGTACTTGAGCAGTTGGGTATTTGTTCTAAATGCTTAAAAAGAGGGGCAACCAGATATTACAGGATTTTTTTTCCTCAAAGTGCTTTATTTGTCTGGCTTTCAGTGGCAGATCTCCCTGGCAGTTCAGTAGCGTATTTCTGGGGCAGTGCAGCTGGCCAGATGTCCCTCCTGAGTATGTAACCAAAAGGACCCCTCATAACTTCATGGTATCAGTTCACAGCTGTGCAAGTTAAATTAATGCCAAAGGCAAAGGAAATACTGTCATAGTGTAAGTATTTTCATTGGATGTGTATAAACATACCCACACCTTTTTAGTATACAGTGAATTACTGAGATTTATTATTTGTTTTTTATTTTCCTTTCTAGAAAGTTTTACACTTCATGTCCAATTTTATTTCCCAAACGAGCAAGATGTGCAGCAGGAGGGCAAGGGCTTTCGCTCAGGAAAACGTAATCATTTATTTTGCTGTGAAACTCAGCCCTGCTTTTATTTTACTCTAAAATTTGTTGTTTTCCTCAACTTCCATGATTCTTCCCCCCAAAAACTAAGTATTTCTCACCCCCTTCAACCCACGGTGGTTTTTCCCTGTGAGAAATGAGCAATCGGTCACTTGAAAGGACTCTGGCCAGACTCTTCAGTGAAGCGCTTTTATTGCATTCTTGCAAGAGCTGGTGTCCTGAGCAGCAGGCACACACCGTCAGAGCAACACACCAATTTTTATAGCCTGTTCCTGGCCACAGAATCCCTCCCTTATTTCCCTCTTGGTGAGGTACTTTAAGGTTTACAGCCTCTCCAGTACGCCTATGAGGTCCCACGTAGTTTAAATTTCCTGCTGCTCTATTTTCATGTTGCACCCCCTTTTTATTGTTTTTGCCCCCTTTTTATAATGAGATGCTGGGCAGTTACTCAGCAGCACATCCTTTTCTCCAGCCACAGGGGTCTTTCTTGGTTCCTGCCAAGTTATCCTTACCTTGCAGGAGCTGAGCCCTCCTAGCTGCAAAGACAACATGATCGTTTCTCAGATCAGCACTCCAATGCACATCCCAGAGGAGACTTCTTTTTTTAATCTTTTTTGTTTTCCTCAGGCCCCTGGGAGGAGGAGCTGTTAGTAACCAGAGAACATCCATTACACTTGCAATTACCCACAGTGATATGTTTATCAGTCCCTTTGTTCTTCTCTGGCTGTTTCCCTCGAGGGATAACAGAGCTCTGGATCCAGACTCCACACTCCCTTGGTAGGTGCTGGTAGGTCTCACTCAGACACATTCAAACAATTTCTGCTATCAAGTTAAACAAACAGAAGAATCTGTTTGGCAGCAATCACCGGGAGTGCTCTTTCTCTGAGTGATGCCTGGTGGGGGGGCTGATCTGCTGTACTGTAATTTGGTGCCTCAGCTGTCAGTTTGACTCTTTGAGAGTTAGGAGAGCCAGGATATGAGGGGCAGCCCTAATTTTTTATATTTTTTTAATTGAAAGGCAGATAATGCCTGACTATTTTTTCTAGATGTGTGCACAAAAAGACATTCTTAAGATTCAATAATGTAAAGCATATGTGCTTTTCTTTTCAAGGGGTTAGCAAGGTGTATGAGTTGGTTACCAGTGGGTGCATGTCTTGCACTATGGAGCTTATAGCCCTTTAGTCTTGCACCAACTTGTATTATTTGCTTCCTGATTTTTGTACAGGCAGGAGTGGAGTATTGCACTGGGATTCACATTCCACTAATAGTTTATTTTATTAAAAAGTTTTTTCATCTTTCTCTGACTTTTAATTTTAGACAGTATTGTTTTGCCTTACCAGAATTGCTCACTTTTAAAAAATTTAGGATTAGTAATTCTGCTTCTCTGTTCTTAAAGGTTATCTGTGCATTTAATTTGCTTAATAAATCCTTTCCCATCGAGGGTATTGCACTCTCGGGCATACATGAAAATCGATGGGTCACTCATTGTTTCCCAAACTAAAATTTTATGGCTTGCAGAAAGGGCTGATTCTTTTGCTTCCCTGTAGCACCAAGAACACTTGGAGTTCCCTGACCAAAATTTCCTTTGCAAGAATTAAGTCCGGAATGAGCAGCTCCTGTATCAGCTGAAAATTCCATTTCATCAGTGGATGTCACTGTGTTAATGGCACGTAGAGCTGTGTCCAGTTGGAGGACATTCCTTTTTCCAATTCCTTTTTTTTTTGTAAATTGTACACTGATTTGGGGTTTTTTTGAGACGGGGATGTGTGAAAGGAAAGGGGATTTTCCCGTTGCCCGTCCCTTCCTCTGCAAGCTCCTCCAGAAACCTCTGTTAAAGTGGCAATTAATCTTTTCTCTCAGATTTTTTTCATTTTTTTTCTCCCTTCGGGATTGCCACATTTCTTTTTCTTTTTTCCCTGTTGTTAAAACCCATTGATGCTATTTTTGACATTTTTGCAAATCCCTGGAGTCTGCTTCCTTTAATTTTGAAGTTTCTTTCTAATACCCAGAGCCGAGTGCTCCACAAAACATAGATGCCAATGGAACAGGCTCCTTTGGCTTTTTGGGATTTAAATGAGTATATTTTCTAGCAGTGACCTTTAGCTGCTCTACCAAGGCAGACAGGGATTCATTTGATTCTTGTTTAATTTCATAGAATTTAGACCAGTGAACGGCTTTTGGCATTGCATGTCTTGTACCAGACTTTTCAATGCTGCTTTGCTCTGCCTGTCCTTCAGTGCATCTCTTTCAGTGACAGGGTGGCAGCCACCCCTCGGCACAGCTTTTATTCACGCCTCACGCTCCCCTTCCCCCGGTGCAGTACTTTTTATTACCCCCTCACATCTCCCACCCCTTGGTGCAGCCTGGCTGGGCAGTGGCAGTCCCTCGGTGCAGCTCTTTTATTACCACTGCTTCCCACTTCCCCGTTGGCAGCTCTTTTATTCATATCTTGCTCTCCTCTGGTACAGCTTTCAATGCCACTTTTCTCTGCCTGTCCCTCGGTGCAGCTCTTTCAGTGACAGGGTGGCGGCCACCTATTGAGTCTGCTTTTATTCATGCCTCACGCTCCCCTTCCCGCGGTGCAGTACTTTTTATTACCCCCTCACATCTTCCACCCCTCCGTGCAGCCTGGCTGGGCAGTGGCGGTCCCTCGTTGCAGCTCTTTTAGTGCCACTGCCTACCACTGCCCCCTTGGCAGCTCTTTTATTCATGTCCCACTACCTTTCTGTGCACTTTTCAATGCCACTTTGTTCTGCCTGTCCCTCGGTGCAGCTCTTTCGGTGACAGGGTGGCGGCCACCTATTGAGTCTGCTTTTATTCAAGCCTCACACTGCCTTCCCGCAGTACAGTACTTTTTATTACCCCCTCACATCTCCTGCCCCTCGGTGCAGCCTGGCTGGGCAGTGGCGGTCCCTCGGTGCAGCTCTTTTAGTGCCACCTCAACCTTCCCTTGCTGAATCTCTTGCAGGGACATGGACAGCAACCAACCCCCAGTGCAGCTCCAATTATATCCACACCTCACCCGCTCTGACAGTGACCCAGGGCAGCCACCTGTCTCTGGGTGCAGCTCTTTCAGTGACAGGGCAGTGTCCACCTCTTGATGCTGTTTGTATTCACACCTCACACTCCCTTCCCGCGGTGCAGTAATTTTTATTACCCCCTCACATCTCCCGCCCCTCAGTGCAGCCTGGCTGGGCAGTGGCCGTCCCTCGGTGCAGCTCTTTTAGTGCCACTGCCTCCCACTGCCACCTTGGCAGCTCTTTTATTCATGTCCCACTCCCCTTTGGTGCAGCTTTCAATGCCACTTTGCTCTGCCTGTCCTTCAGTGCATCTTTTTCAGTGACAGGGTGGCAGCCACCCCTCAGCACAGCTTTTATTCGCACCTCACGCTCCCCTTCCCGCGGTGCAGTACTTTTTATTACCCTCTCACATCTCCCACCCCTCTGTGCAGCCTGGCCAGGCAGTGGTGGTGCCTCGGTGCAGCTCTTTTAGTGCCACTGCTTCCCACTTCCCCCTTGGCAGCTCTTTTATTCATATCTCGCTCCCCTTTGATGCAGCTTTCAATGCCGCTTTGCTCCACCTGTCCCTCGGTGCAGCTCTTCCAGTGACAGGGCAGCAGACACTCAGTGCAGCTTTTGTGCCCCCTCACATCTCCTGCCCTTCAGTGTAGCCTGGTCTGGTGGTGGCGGCAGTCCCTTGCTGCAGCTCTTTTAGTGCCGCGTCACCCAGCAGGTAATGGCACCTTCCTCCCGCCACCCAGCTGTGACCAGCTTTTCCGCTGACCCCTTCCTGGAGTGGGTCTTAAAAGAGCCTTTGAGTTCCACTTTTACTGCTCCATCCACTGTTCATAACATTCGCCCTCACCCGTCATAGGACCCCATCATTCTCCTTCCACTGTCATTGCCACAGCTTTTTTCTGTGGTCTTCCCCACTTCGTCTTCCCACCTCTCACCAGCTGCCCTCCCGTGCTGCCCACCTCCCTACATTCGCTCCTTACCAACACACCCCACACGGAACAAACCAAGGACACCAGATCCTGTCACCCACTGCAAGAGCCCTTTGCTGAGCAAATCACCAACCGCCGCCTTCAATTGGCTGCGATTCCACATGACATTGTGTCCCTCAGTGGCAAGCGACTAATTAGTGAGAGCAAAAGACGCACCTCTGACGCACTGTGGAGAAGCAAACAGTGTAGAGGATGAGATCTGACAGCGGCAGCCGCCCGCGCTTCTTCATCAAGGGTGCTGTTGCCTTGGAAGTTGATGGCTGCGGCGCGGCTTCACCCCACGGCATGGTAGGCCGGAGGCTTCGAGGCGCTGCTCCCGCTCCGTTCCTGCTCCCTCAGCTGCGGCCGCCGACTGCGCCGCGGCGCCCCCTGCCGGCCCCTTATATAGCTCCGAGCCGGACCAAATCGAGGCAACGTTTCCCACGCGCAGCGCCCCCTCTCGGGCGGGCGCAACCGAGTCAACCTCCGCGCGCCTCTGCTCCTCCCTGCTGCCTGCCGGCGCCAAAATGAGCTTTTTCGCCCCTAAAAAAAACCGTTCCCCTGGGAAAAGTGCCAGAGCTGGTTTCACCCCTTCACCATGGCTGTTTATGTCCCTGCAGACAGGCCCTAAAGAAACCATGTTAAATAAAATCCTAAAATGCTAAATAAGGCCCCAGAAAGTCATGTGGGTATCAAACATGCTCGACCCAAAGCAGTGCAGCTGCATGAGCTGTTTATAAATCAAAAGTAAAACTTAATAACGTTTAAAAAAAAAATTTTCATGTTTGTATATTTATACATAACAGAAATACACAGAAATGACAATTTCTGGTTAAATATTATCGAATGCACTTGTGGCTTCTCCATCTGCTGCTGAGGCTTCTTGCAGGCTAAGATCCCCTGTGGAAATGGCTGATAAATACTTGAAACAATGAAGAATTAATTAAACACAAATTTTACCACTTGAAAACTCAATTAAAGGTGTATTCTAGGCATTTCCTGGAAAAAAAACGTGTTTTTTTTAAAGAACGTATGTTTTCTTTTATTTTTTTCTTTTGTTCTGCCTGGAGAGCAGCTACCAGAGATGAAACTTTCAGGTCGATTTTGGGTTGGTTCCTCCTGTTTTGCTTTATCTGGTTTCTTCAGGCTCTGCCCCGTCACCGCCCTTGCGGCCACCAGGTGAGTGGGAATGGAGGCAGCGGGGCTCATAAACGCCACCTCCTATTGGTCGAGGGATGCGCTGAGGCTTCCTATTGGCTGCCCTGGCCCCCGCCTCACCGCCCCAGGGCTCCGCACGGCCGTTCTGAGGGAGGATGAGTCGGCGCGTGCGCGGGGTGGGGCCTCAGCGCGCGTGCGCGGGGCGGGGCCGTCTACCCCCCGCCGCTCCCTCTGTGCCGGGGGCGCCGCTCGCGGTTTCCGGACGACAGCGGCATGGCCGGGCCGGGCTCCTCTGGCGGGGCCCAGGTGAGGTGCGGGGGGGGAGGCTCGGGTCGGGAAGCGGGGAAGGGGTTGGCGGCCCCGGCTCCGGTTCCGCGGAGGTGTCGGGGCGGAGGCGGGCGGGCGACTGCCGGGAGGTACGCCGAGGAGCCGGCGCGGCTAGGGGCGCCGGGGAGCAAAGCGGCGGGCCCGCTCCGCCGGTCCCCCCAGCCGGTTCCCAAGCACTGCCCTCTCTGCATAGCGGGGTGGGGGGGGTTGGGGGTCTCTCCCCGTCCTGTTCGTGAGGGCTGAAGTGAGGAGGGGGTTCCCCCGTCTCTCCAGGGGCGACCTCGCTGCGGCGGCGGGGAGGGGGGAGTGCGGGCGATGCGTCTCCTCGGTGCCTGGCAAAGGGGAGAGAAACGGTTTGGTCGGAGCTCCCGGGGTGCGCGGCCCGACCCTGCGCGGCCCCTCTGGCCGGATCCTCCCCTGTCTTTTCACCATGGGCTGCGTGTGACAAACGGCTCCATTTTTGCCTCCTTTTTTCCCAGCGTCACCTTCTGCGTCACGTGAAGAAAGAAAATCCCGCGCGGTTGGTTCCACTGGCCGGTGCAGAAACGCTGATGAAAAATGGCAGTGAACAGAGCGCGTCCCGTTCCTGAATTGCTCCCTCGAGAGTTACGAATATTTTCATTTCCGGTAAGAGAATGAACTTTGATCTGGGATAAATTAAGAGCCGCCTGTGACCCTCTTCAGGGTCTTGTGTTTCTCTTCTCTTTGTCCGTGCTCATTTTGTGGGCAAGTTGGACATAGCCTTTTATTTTTCCTATGTGGCTATAACTAAAGTTTTAGTAATAGGTGGTGTCAGCATAGTGAATGTTTGAGCACCCAGATGCCAGTAGAAAGGGAATGCAGGAAACATGGTGGAAACTGATGCTTAAGTTGGATTTTTTTTTTTTAATTAGAGTGTTGATAGCATGTTGTTCCACTGCCTAATCCCCATTCTGTTCAGTGGAGTCTTCAGTGTAGGACTTAAAAAGGTAAAAAAGTTTGTCCTTCCAAAAAAGGACTAGTCACTCATAGGATTGAGGCATAGACTTGGAGAGTCGCTGAAGTACGTGAGATCGGAATTAAAGCCAAATTTCACTTGATGTTGTTGCAGTTGGTCTTCACTTTCATTCATTTTGCCAGATTTTGTAGTGAGAGAGGGGAGAAACTGTTCATAAGGGTTCAGATGTTCAGAAGAAACAGACTTTGTCTTAATGAACAAAGCTTTATGCTTTTTCAGTATTTTAACTCTTAAAATAGAGTAGTACTTGAAAACCTTACTGAGACACTGGGGTCTGTGCTAAAAACAATCGAGGTCAAAGGAGAATCATGAACAAAACAGGACAAATCCGTGTCCCTTGACATGTTTTCCAGGCTTTCCCAAGGAGCATGAGCAGCCTTGTAACTAGTGGGAGTGAGTCATGATGTATTTTTGGTGAGTTACAGCTTGAAAATTGTCCTTTTTCCTTAAGGTAGAGTGTGTAATTTTGACTTCAGTAGGAAAGAGATTTTCCAGAACGGAAATCTTACTCATTCCAAGAAGTTTCTTTTTGTGAACTTCCCATCAGAGTGGGTCTTCAGAGATGATGTACTTGGCAGTAGAATCTTCCAATAATTGATGGCACTGCTGGGCTTTGGTTTCTCAGTTGCAACAGTGGAGATGTCACAAAAACATGTTCCCCTGCGTGCTGCAGCGCAGCCACAAGCATGAGCACATCTGCCAGTCCTTTTTGGTGGCATTAGGTGTTGCAGCACTGGGGACTCGATCCCCCTCCCCAAATAAAACCATAATTCGGTAACTGACTTGCATTGTTTAAACTATAACTTCCAAATAGGTGTCACAAACAATTTATTAGATGTATTTAAGTAGTTAGGTATTTTCTCTGAATGTTTAAAAAGAGAAGCAACGTAATATTACAGGGTTTTTTCCCAATAGTTTGACGGAGTGCTGTGACGTACTTTGTGTCTGTCTCACTTTCAATGGCACGTTTCCCTGGCAGTTCGGTAGCAACTCTCTTGTCCATTGCAGTGGCTGAATATCCCTCCTAATTATGTAACACACCAAAAATCTCCAGTCAAGTTATAATTGTGTATTTTGGAGATAGCTGTGAATTGAGACCATGGAATTATCTATACAAGTGAAATTAATGCAAAAGGAAAATGTAATTTTTTAATAGTGTAAATATTTTTATTTGATTTACATAAAAATGCACATACCTTTTTAGCATGAAGTTAACTACTAAGATTTCTTCTTTACTTTTTGTTTTACTCTCTCAAATTTGTATATGACTTTGGGTTTTATTTCCCAAGCGAGCAAGGTGTGCAGCCACAGCAGCAGCGCAAGGGCTGTCGCTGTTGTGCTGGATCTGTCGGCGCAGATGCTGACGACGGTCCAGCCTCGTCCTGCAGCCTCACAGAGCGATCTCCCTGCAGCAGTGCTGTAAGGAAGGGAGTGGACACTTTCCAACACCACCAAGAGTGTTTGCTTTTGTGCTCAGAATGCGTTGAAAATCTTGTTGGTTAGACTTAATATGAAGTGTTCAGATGGCTCAAGCTTTTAAAGGATGTGCGTTGCATTTTCAGCTGACCTGTTTACCTAGACTCCTCTTCTAGCTCAGCTGCTGTCCTGTCCCTTCTTCTGTCTGAATTTCTCTACTTTCTTCTCCGTTCTTTTTTTTTAATATGCTGAAATACAGTTTGGGATTTTTGTATTTTCAGATGTGCTGTTGTAAGCCTCTCCATAGCTGGCAGCAGGCCAGACTGCCAGCGTGCAGCGCGGGGTCCGTACACGTCACCAGCAGCGCGGTGCGGCTGCGTAGCGCAGAAGTGAGCCAGGCTACGTGTCTAGGGAGCCTGGTCTTGTCAGAGCCCTAAGACACCCGTGTGTCCTCTTAGGTAAAGGACAACCAGGCAACTGGACTTACAGAAGAGGAAGGGAGGGGAGAAGGGCGAAAGCAGTGTCTGAACTGGCAAATTCTCCTGGCAGCACTGAGAGCGAGAGCTGCGGTGAGTCTCGGGGCCTTGGTGCCCGTCTTGTGTGTCCTGGTCTCTCCCTGCCTCTCCCCTGGCCGGCTCTTTCTCGCATAATTTTTTTTTCTGTGTTTTGGTGATGGTTTGGGGGGTTTTTTTTTTTGTTTGTTTTTTTTGTTTTCCTCATGCTTCCTTTCTACATCTTGTTCTGTGTGGAGCTTTATCCCCATCATTTAGTTTTTCCTTCTCTCTGCCCTGTAGCCCATGGCTGCTTTTTCCTTCTCCATCTCTCTCTGTCCAGCTCCTGGCCACTATTTCTTCGTTCTTCCCTCTCTGTTTTTCAAAATTTTGTCTCTTTACCTAGTAGCTCTTTGCTGTTTTTCTTCCCCTGTCTCGGTTTGTCTGGCTCCCTGTCCCTCTTTCTTCATTCCTCCCTCTCTGCTGCATCACCTGTAGCTTCTTTCCTTTCTCCCTCCCTCTCTGTCCATCTCACCGTCCCCATTATTAAACTTTCCTTCTCTGCTGGGTAGCCCCCGTAGTATATTTTTTTTCTCTGTCTTTCTTTCCAACTGCTCGTCTCTAATTTTTAATTCTTTCCTCTCTCTCTGGAAGCGTGTCAGGACTTTTCCTCTTCTCAGTCACTCTGTTCAGCTCCCCATACTTGTGTTTTAACTCTTCCCTTGCTGCCGTGCGGCCTGTTGCTCTCTCCCCTTTCTCCTTCTCTCTCTGTGTGGTTCTCAGTCCCTTCCTGTGTTGGAGCCCATTGTGGTTTTTTCTTTTTCTGTTTCTCTCTGGTATTTTTCAGTGTCATCTTTCTCCATCTCTCTCTCTGGCTCTGGATACCAAGTTTTTTATTCCTCCTTCCCTTCTCTGTAGCCCATCTTCCCCCCGCCGCCTCTGGCTCACTGGTCCTGTGTTTTAATTCCCGCATCCCTGACCTCTGGCTGTTGCTGCACTTCCTGTGTGTGTGTCATGCTGCATGCGGGTCTTTGTCCCTATCTTTTCATTCCTGCCTCTTCTCCCTGTAGCCCATCGCTGTCATTTTCTTTCACTGTCTCTCTGTTTGAGACTCCCAAAAGTCCCTAGGGGTAACTGAACTTCCAGGGCAGAACCCTAGTTCCACTCCCAAAGTCCTTAAAGGTAACCCTACTTCCGGGGCAGAAACCTAATTCCACTCCCAGAGTCCCCAGGGGTACACCTACTTCCGGGACAGAACTCTAAATCCACACTGGAAGTCCCTGGGGATGTTCCTAGTTGCGGTGTGGAACCCTACTTCTAAATGGGAAGTCCCTAGGACTAAACTGACTTCTGGGGTGTAACCCTAATTCCACTCCCAAAGTCCCTGGGGATATACCTACTGCCGGGCGGAACCCTTATTCCACACTGGTAGTCCCTAGGAGTAACCCTACTGCGAGGTGGAAGCCTAATTCCACTGCCAAAGTCCCTGGGGATAACCCTTCTTTTGAGGCTGAACCGCAGTTCGACTTCAGAAGTCCCTAGGGGTACGCCTACTTCCAGCGCAGAAACCTAATTCCACTCCTGAAGTCCCTAGGGGTACCCCTACTTCTGGGTGGAACCTTAAATCCACTCCCAAAGTCACTAGGGGTACACATAGTTCTTGGGCAGAACCCTAATTCCACTCCCAAAATCTCTTGGGGTAACCCTACTTCCAGGGCGGAAACCTAATTCCACTCCCAGAGTCCCCAGGGGTACACCTACTTCCGGGACAGAACTCTAAATCCACACTGGAAGTCCCTGGGGATGTTCTTAGTTGCGGGGTGGAACCCTGGTTCTAAACGGGAAGTCCCTGGGGATAACCCTACTTCCAGGGTGGAACAGCAATTCGACTTCCAAAGTCCCTAGGGGTATGCCTACTTCTGGGGCAGAACCCTAATTCCACTCTGGAAGTCCCTGGGGGTACCCCTACTTCCTGGGCGTAATCCCAATTCCACACCTAAAGTCCCTGAGGGTATTCTTAGTTCCAGGGTAGAACCCTAATTCCACTTCCGAAGTCCCTGGGGATATACCTAGTGCCGGGCGGAACCCTTATTCCACACTGGAAGCCCCTAGGAGTAACCCTACTGCGAGGTGGAACCCTAATTCCACTTCCAAAGTCCATGGGGGTAACCCTTATTTTGGGGCTGAACCACAATTCGGCTTGTGAAGTTCCTATGGGTACGCCTACTTCCAGAGCAGAAACCTAATTCCACTCCTGAAGTCCCTAGGGGTACCCCTGCTTTCGAAGCGGAACCTTAATTCAACTCCTGAAGTTCCTAGGGGTAACCCTAGTTCCGGGGTGGAACCTTAAATCCACTCCCAAAGTCCCTAGGGGTAACCCTACTTCTGGGACAGAATCTTAATTCCACTCCAGAAGTCCCAAGGGGTATCCCCACTTCCCTGACGGAACCCTAATTCCACTTGGGAAGTCCCTAGAGGTAACCCTACTTCCCGGGTGGAATCTTAATTCCACTCCCAAAGTCCCTAGGGGTACCCCTACCTCCAGGTCAGAACTCTAAATCCACACTGGAAGTCCCTGGGGATGTTCCTAATTGCGGGGTGGAACCCTACATCTAAAAGGTAAGTCCCTAAGGGTGAACCTTCGTTGGAGGACGGAACCCTAATTCCACTTCTGAGCTCCCTGGGGTTATCCCAGCGTCTGTGGCGGAACAGTAATTCCACATTGGAAGTCCCTCGGGGTAACCCTACTTCCTGGGCGGAACCCTAAATCCACTCCCGAAGTCCCTGGGAATAACCTTTCTTTTTGGGCTGAACCCTAATTCCACTCCCGAGATCCCTGGGGGTAACCCTGCTTCCGAAGCGGAACCATAATTCAACTCCTGAAATCCCTAGGGGTATCCCAACTTCTGGGGCAAAACCTTAAATCCACTCCCTAAGTCCCTACGGGCAACCCTGCTTCCAGGACGGAATCGTAATTCCAGTCCCAAAGTGCCTAGGGGTAACCCTCCTTCCAGGGTGGAACCCTACTTCCACTCCCAAAGTCCCTAGGGGTACCCATAGTTCTCGGGTGGAAAGCTAGTTCCACTTGGGAAGTCCCTAGGGGTAACCGTATTTCCAAGGCAGAACCCTAATTCCACTCCTGAAGTCCCTAGGGCTGCCTCTGCTTCCGGGGCGGAACCTTAATTCCACTCCCGAAGTCCCCGGAAGTACCCCTAGTTCCAGGGCGGAACAAAAGTTCTGTCCCGGAACCAAAGTTCCGGCTCACTAGTTCCAGCCGGACCCATTTCGGTGACGGCAGCGGAACCAAAGTTCCGGCTCACTGTTTCCAGCCGGACCCATTTCGGTGACGGCAGCGGAACCAAAGTTCCGGCTCACTGGTTCCAGCCGGACCCATTTCGGTGACGGCAGCGGAACCAAAGTTCCGGCTCATTGGTTCCGGTCGGATCAGAGGGGTTTTTTTGCTGTTTTTTGTTATTTTTTAATATGCTTTTTCTTTCTTTTTTTTTCCTTACCATTTTTCCCTTTTTTCTTTTTAAATTTTACTCCTTTTTTCTTTTTTTTAAATTTTTTTTTAATTTTTTTCTCCTTTTTTCTTATTCTTCTGGTTCTTTTTTTCCCTTTTTTATTTTTTTATGACTTTTGGAGTGGAATTAGGGTTCTATCCCGCACATAGGGGTACCCCCAGGGACATCCAGTGTGGAATTAGGGTTCCGTCCCGGAAGTAGGCGTACCCCTAGGGACTTTGGGAGTGGAATTAAGGTTCCACCTCAGAAGTAGGGTTACCCCTAGGGACTTCCCGAGTGGAACCAGGGTTCTGCCCCAGAACTATGGGTACCCCTAGGGACTCTGGGAGTGGAATTAGGGTTCCACCCCAGAAGAGGGGTTACCTTAAGGGACTTTGGGAATGGAATTACAGTATCACCCCGGAAGTAGGGTTACCCCTAGTGACTTCCTCAGTGTAATTAAGGTTCTTCCCCGGAAGTAGGGTTACCCCTAGATACTTTGGGAGTGGAATTAGGGTTTCACCCCAGAACTATGGGTACCCCTAGGGACTTTGTGAGTGGCAGTAGGGTTCCACCCCGGAAGTAGGGTTACCCCTAGAGTCTTCAGGAGTGGAATTAGGGTTTCACCCCAGAACTACGGGTACCCCTAGGGACTTTGGGATTGGAATTAGGGTTCTGCCCTGGAAGTAGAGTTACCCCTCGGGACTTTGGGAGTGGCAGTACGGTTCTACCCCAGAAGTAGGGGTACCCCTAGGGACTTTTGGAGTGAAATTAGGATTCTGCTCTGTAAGTAGAGTTACCCCTAGGGACTTTAAAAGTGGAATTGGGGTTCTGCCCTGGAAGTAAGGATACCCATAGGGACTTTGGGAGTGGAATAGGGTTCTGCTCCAGAACTATGGGTATCCCTAGGGACTTGTGGAGTGGAATTAGGGTCCTGCCAGGGAGTTTGGGATTTCCCAAGGGACTTTTGGACTGTAAATAAGATTCCGTCCCGGAAGTAGGGTTACCACTAGGGACTTTGGGAGTGGCAGTAGGGTTCCGCCTCTGAAGTTGGGATACCTTGAGGGACTTTGGGAATGGAATTACAGTATCACCCTGGAAGTAGGGGTACCCCTAGAGACTTCGGGAGTGGAATTAGGGTTTTACCCCAGAACTATGGGTACCCCTAGGGCCTTTGGGAGGGGCAGTAGGGTTCCACCCCGGAAGTAGGAGTACCCCTAGGGACATTGGGAGTGGAATTGGGGTTCTGCCCCGGAAGTAGGGTTACCCCTAGGGACTTTGGAGTGGAATTAGCATTCCACCCTGGAACTAGGATTACCCCTAGGGACTTTGGGGGTGGAAGTAGGTTTCCTTCCCAGAAGTTGGGATACCCCAAGGGACTTTTGGAGTGCAATTAAGATTCCGTCCCGGAAGTAGGGTTACTCCTAGGGACTTTTGGAGTGGAATTAAGATTCCATCCTGGAAGTAGGGTTCCGCCCCAGAAGAAGGGTGACCTTAAGGGACTTTGGGAATGGAATTACAGTATCACCCTGGAAGTAGGGTTACCCCTAGAGACTTTGGGATTGGAATTGGGGTTCTGCCCCAGAACTATGGGTACCCCTTGGGATTTTGGAAGTGGAAGTAGGGTTCTGCCCCGGAAGTTGGGATACCCCTTGGCACTTTGGGTGTGGAATTAAGGTTCTGCCCTGGAAGTAGAGTTACCCCTAGGGACTTTAAGAGTGGAATTGGGGTTCTGCCTGGAAGTAGGGTTACGCCTAGGGACTTTGGGAGTGGAAGTAGGGTTCTGCCCCAGAAGTAGGGGAACCCCCAGATGCTTTCAGTGTCGAATTAGGGTTCCAACCTGGAACTAGTGTTTCCCTAAGGGACTTTGGGAGTTGAAATACGGTATTGCCCCAGAAGTGAAACTACAGCTTTCCATGTGTAATAAAATAAAAAAGAAAAGAAAAAAAAAAAAAGATGGCACGGTTGACTTTAAAATTCAGAGGCGCTGGTGGCCTGTACCGACAGCAGTACCAGAGATGATGCAAAGTACTTTTTCCGCTACTCAGGTGTAGTGTTCACAAAAAAAAGAAGCCTTAGATTCCTACCCAGCTTCGTGCTAAATTAGTTTTTCCTTTTGCAGCTGGATGTCAACTGGCACCGTTTCACCATGGTTGCCCTTTCTTCTGCCATGAAAGTACAAGACAGGTGGAAAGAACCCGTGGTGGTCTGCAAGTTCGAGGTGCGTCTGCGATGTGCGTTTGCATTTTTTCCTCAGGTACTTGTAGTACGGACTTCAAAGTTAACGTTAAGAATGTGCCAACTCTCCTTCTATTTTTTTTTTGGATGAAGGATTTTAACACAAATACCAAAACCAAGGGCTATTCTGGAGCATGTTACACCTATGCAAAGCTTACTTCCCTCTGTCAGTTTTCTCTTCCTGAAAGCATAATCTTCCTGTGCACTTACTATGAAAACAGTTTTGTAGCAAGAGAGGAAAGAAACTGTTCATAAGGGTTCAGATGTTCAGAAAAAATAGACGTTTTATGACAAAAGCTTTATGCTTCTTCAGTAAATTAACTTTTAAAAGAGTAGTACTCAAACCCCTTAGTGAGATACTAGCATCTGTTCTAAAAGCAATCAAGGTCAAAGGAGAGACATGAACAAAACAGGACAAACCAGCATTCCTTCACATGTTTTTCCAAGCTTTCCCAAGAAACATTGGCACCCTTGTAACTTGTGACAGTGAGTCGTGATGTATTTTTTGGTGAGTTACAGCTTCAATAATGTCCTTTTTCCTTAGAGTGTGTAATTTTGACTTCAGTAGGAAAGAGATTTTTCCCAAATGGAAATCTCTCTCGTTCAGAGAAGTTCAGAGCCCCGAGCACAGCCCGTGGCGGAAGAGAGAAGTGGAACTGGAAGTTCCCGTCAGGGTCAAGTGTTTCTTTTTTTTCTTTCTCTCTGTCTAGTTCCAGATCCCTATTTTTTTCATTCATACCTCCCTCCCTGTCCTGTAGCCCATATGTTCTTATTTATACATAACAGAAATACACAGAAAGAACAATTTCTGGAGAAATATTTGTATCTAGTGCAGCCATGGCTTCTCCATCTGCTGCTGAGGCTTCTTGCAGGCTGAGATCCCTCTTAGAAATGGCTGATAAGTAGTTGAAACAACAAAGAAATAATGAAACACAAAATTTATCTTTTGATAACTTAATTAAAGGTGCGTTCCAGGCATTTCCTGGAAAAAAGGCTGGAGAGGTAAAGGTGAGCAGACTTGTAGGTAAGATAAGAACAATTTAATAATTAAAGTAAAAATAAAATGAAAATAAGAATAATAGGAGTAATGCAAACAACTCTATCTATCTGAGTGGTGCACAGTAGAACTGCTCCCCACCCACTGATAACGATCCCGCAGGAGCGAAAAGGAACCCGAACCCAAAACCGCAATCCCGGCAAAGCGAGCCCGAGCAATTCCTGGGAGAATCCCCCCCTTGCTGCTCAACCCTTGTTAATGTACTGACATGACCTGATACCATCTGGAATATTTCATTGGCACATCCCAGTGGCAGTTCTGGGGTTTGCTGTTCCCCGCGCTTCTCCCTCCCAGTCCCAATGCAGCTGAGAACCAGCCAAACACAATGGCCCTGGGCTCCAGCAGCAACTCACAACATCAGCACTTTTGTCCACATTCTTCTCCTAACAGGTTCTACACTGAAACCAAAACACGGTTTTCCTAGCATTTCCCTCGGGGGTGAATTTTTGATGCTCAGCAGGTGCAATTTCTGCTCTAAACGGTCTCATTTCAGACCCTTTGGGTTATCCTCACTGATGATTAATTCTCCTTGAGGCATGTGAGTCACTGTTTCTTTTGGATCATTTTAATCCCCCCCCCCGCCCCCCCCCCCCCCCCCCCGCCCAAAGAATTCAGATTTCTGCTTTATTATCAAGGAGAATAAAGAAAATATTTGGATAGTTGAGGTGTTAAAAGACCTCCCCCCAAAAATAAGCCTGGGATTTAAATCCGGTTCATACACATCAGCAAAATATTTTTGGGGGTCTTTTTCATCATCTGAGCCAGGGATTGAGATTTGATTCATGTAATAACTGGGGAGAAATAATGATAAGCTGAAAAAAACAAAAGCAAAAAACCCCCCCAAAAGCCTCAACAAACCAAAAAAGGAAGTCCACTGGGTAAAACCAGGGATGTTTAGGTAAAATGCTAAGAAAACAGAATTTTCTCTGCTTATGGAGGGAGGAAGGGCCGTGTTGTGGAGCACAAGAGCCAGACATGGAGGCACCATGCCTGAGCATAAAAAATTCTTGGAAATGGCTGGTAAATACTTGAAACAACAAAGAATTCAAGAAACACAACATTTAGCTCTTGAAGAATTAATTAAAGGTGTGTTCCAGGCATTACCTGGAAAAAGACATTCTGTGTTTTAAAATAAAGTTGGTTTTTTTGTTTGTTTTTTTAATGTTTTTTTTCTTGTAACATAGAGAGGAGCAGCTACCAGACATGGAATCTTCAGGTTTATTTTGGGTTGTTTCCTCCTGTTTTGCTTTATCTGGTTTCTTCAGGCTCTGCCCCATCACTGTCCTTGAGGCCCTCAGGCGAGTGGGAATGGAGGCAGCGGGGATCGTAAACGCCACCTCCTATTGGCCGAGGGGTGCGCTGAGGGTTCCTATTGGCTGCGCACCATGAACCAATGGGAATGGATGTTTTCGATACTGCGTTTGGGGCGGGTCGGAGCTGCTGGAAGCCCGTGGTGCCTCTCCCAGGCGGGGCGCGTCTGGCCTCCAGCTCTGCTGCTCCCGCTCCCTCCTTCACTGGCAGCGGCTCTGGCCACGGGTAGGGCGAAGGTAGGAAGAAATGGGGCCCTTTCTCGAAGCAGCTTTGGGCACCACGTCTCATTCCTGCTGAGAAGCGCCTGGGCGCGGGTCAGGTGTGGCGGGAGAAGTGACCCTGGGAGAAGTGACCCGGCCCAGAACGCTGCGGATGGCTTCGGTGACCTGGGCAGGTTTTGGCACTTCCCTTTGCTGCTGCCTTGCTCCTCCAAGTAGCCTCTGGGGATTGAATTTTCTGTGTCAGTGCTGCCGCCTCCGTTGTTTGCCTGGTAACAGTAAGTCCTCAGCAGGAGCCAGCAGTGGTCATTTGCAGTTTCAGAGCCATGCTGGGCTTTAGGAGCATTGAGGCCCTGGTACAACCTTCTCCTGAAGCCTCACAGGGTGGTCTCCCTGCAGCTGTGCTGTAAGGAAGGGAGGAGACACTTTCCAACAGCAGCAAGAGTGTTTGCTTATATGCTCAGAATGTGTATTGGGTCTGGCTGAGATGGAGTTCATTTTCCCCATAGCTGACATTGTGTAAGTAATAGTGAATCTTCCTGTACTAACAGCAGTGAACAGAGTTGGTGTCCAAGGCATTTGACTGAGTCGGTGGGTAACTCCGGGTTTGCTTTATTGACAACTCGGAGTTGGGCCATCACCTCGGTGACTGACAAAGCCATTGCAAAAATCAAGCTCTATATGCTAAATGTACCATTATGCAATAGATATTCTTTTCAAAGTTCTTGGTGGTTTCCCATGAACCCTCAGTTCCAAGTTTCTCATTCATTTAAAATTCTATAAAAGTCCACAGAGGACTTCAAGCACAGCTGATTCTTCTCGTCTCAGTGCATCTTGAGAAGTTGCAGCCGCTGGTCCCAGTCTGGTCATTGTATTCACTGATCTTGAATAATCTTCCTGTCTGCTCACCTTTGCGCTTCTGAGAACAACTTCTGTCATGACATTTAGCTTGTGTGTATTTTAAACTATGTCATCTTTCCCAATTGGTTCAGTTCAAGTCCATCAAAGAAATTCTTTGTATTTTTATATGTAAGTAACAGAAATAAACAGGAAGAACAATCTCTGGAGAAATATTTGTATCTAGTGCAGCCTTGGTTTCTCCATCTGCTGCTAAGGCTCCTTGCAGGCTGAGATCTCTCTTGGAAATGACTGATAAATGCTTGAAACAACAAAGGATTCACGAAACACAAAATTTATGCCTTGACAACTTAATGAAAGGTGTGTTCCAGGCGTTTCTTGGAAAAAAGGCATTTTGTTTTTTAAAATAAAGTCTATTTTATTTTCTCTTTTGTTCTGCCTAGAGCGCAGCTTCTGCAGGTAAAACTTTGAGGTTGATTTTGGGTTGGTTCGTCCTGTTTTGCTTTACCTCATTTCTTCAGACTGTCCCGTCATGGTCCCCGAGACTCTCCGGCGAGTGGGAATGAAGGCAGGGGGATCGTAAACGCCACCTCCTATTGGTGGAGGGACGCGGTGAGGCTTCCTATTGGCTGCGCACCATGAACCAATGAGAATGGATGTTTTCGATACTGCGTTTGGGTCGGAGCTGCTGGAAGCCCGCGGTGCCTCGCCCAGCCGGTGACGTGTGGGTCCCACCGGCCCCGCCGGGGCACGTCCGGCGTCCAGCTCTGCTGCTCCCACTCCCTCCTTCTCCTCCTCCGGCAGCGGCTGTGGCCGCGGGCAGGGCGCAGGCCCTAAGGAAGGGGCCCCATCCCGAAGCGGTTCCGGGCACCACGTCTCCTTCCTGCTGAGAAGCGTCTGGGGCAGTGGGAGAAGCGACCCAGACCTGAGGCTGGGGAGGGCTTGGGGCCTGACAGAGCCCGGGTTCCTGGGCAGCGGGGC
The DNA here is from genome assembly GCA_907165065.1 of Caprimulgus europaeus. The sequence continues at coordinate 35,137,121 of OU015534.1, forward strand.
TTGGGTGTCTGGAGAATGGGGCTGGGTGACCTGGGCAGGTTCAGGCACTTCCCTTTGCTGCTGCCATGCTCCTCTGAGCAGCCTCTGGGAGCTGAATTTCCTGCGTTAGTGCCGTTGCCTCCATTGTTCACCCTGCACTGGCGAGGCTGCAGCGGCTTCGGGGCAGCAGCGGAGTCGGTGTGGGACAGGCAGGAGAAGCTGACACCAGGTCCTTGTCACTGGGCACGGGAGCCCGGGAGGCCTGTGCAGGCTGGGGCGGGCGGCTCACCCGAAGTGTGGGAATCTGTGGAGGAGGAAGCGAGAGGCTGCCAGAGCTGGCCCGGAGGAGCAATCCCCTGCACAGCAAGGTGGAGCTGTCCCAGGGCGCGGCAAGGGCCCTGGACAGCCGGTACTGAACCGTGAGGGACCTTAATCTATTGAGGGAAACCGAGGGCATTTGCAAGGGGAAGGGCAGGAAGGTGAAGCAGATGAACTTGGAAGTCAAAGTCCACAGCAGTTTGCACAACGAAACAGCAGTGCAATGGAGCACACACTGGGGTTTGCTAAAAGGATTTTATAAAAAGTAAAAAAAAAAAATAATTAAAAAATCCCAAAAATAAATACTAAGAAAACTGATGCTGGTATTTTTATACTTTGGTGTGAAGGAGCAGGTGCATGGGGCAAGAGAGGGGTGATGGGGAGATCCCCCCAAACAAGAGGAGTCTCAGCCCCAAAGTGTCTGAGAGCTGTCCCTGTTCCATGTCCCAGTGCTTTGCAGGCTGGAGGGCAGGGCAGTCAGTCCCAGTGTGCAGTGTCTCTCAGTGCCAAGCCCGGCCCAGGAAGCCTCGTGGAGGAGCATCTGCAGGAGTGGGAGAGCAGATGTCCGGTAGCACAGAGGGGAGAAAAGGGGCAAATCCCAGAGCAGAGCCCGGGGATCACCAGCGTATCGCTCGTCTGCAGACAGGCCACTGGCATCTGCTCCACTCGCATGTGCTGTCTCCTTCTGAACATACACACAGAGCGGCTTTCCGTGTCTTCTCTCCTGCCTCGAGGATGCCAGCTCTGCTGCGTCATTTCCTTTTGAAAAGAAATCCTATTTTTTTTGTTGAGATCCCTCTTTTGAAATCTCTCATTTCTTCTTGAAATCTTTCTCCAGGGCCTCGCTGCTGCCACTGTGGCAGCCCCGCTGCCACACGCAGCCATGCAGCAAGCCCCGAGGTTTGCTCCGGGGCAGAACAAACCCCCGAGCGCTGCTCGGAGGGGCGGTGCTGCTGCTTCTCCTCCCGGGGGATGGGATTTGGGGAAGGGGCAGGAGCAGCCCCCGGGCCGCGGGAGCGGGGAGAGGCAAAGGGCGGCCTCTGTGTGCTGCTGCCGCCATCTCGTGTCCGAAGCGAGGCACTGCAGCCCGGCGGCCACGCGCGGCTCAGCAGAACGGGTTCTCGGACTGGCGGGCACAGCTCGGTGCTGGAGGTCGCCTGCCGCACATCCGGGTTCTGGGGCGCTCGCTGCTGCCACCTGGTGCATAATTTCAGATACTGCAGCTCTGCTTCGGCGCAGGCGCAGTAGCGTTATTTTGTTTTCAGCTGTTGCCTGGCAACGAAAACAACAAAACGCGTCAGTGTCGCGCATGCGCGGTGCCGCCCCCGAGCGCCATCCCGCTGCGGTGGCTGCGGGGTGGTGACGCCGTGATCGCTGCTGCCTCCCGGTCAGGAAACGCCGCTGCCGCCCCGCGGGCTCTGGGTCCGCGAAACGCGGAACTGCAGCGCCGGTGCTGCCCCTGGGTAACCGCCGCCCGGGATCGGTGCGGCACGGCGGCAGGGCGGGGCTGGGGCGGGAGGGGCGGGGCGGGGCTGGGGCGGGAGGGGCGGGGCGGGGCTGGGGCGGGAGGGGCGGGGGCACGGCTTTTTCTTTGGTCCCGGCACCGGAAGTTCCCGCCTCTTTTCCGGCCGCCGCGCGGGCCATGCGGTGCCGTGCAAAGCGGGGCGAAACGGAACGGAACCGAACCGAACCGGGCGGCTGCGGGGACGGCGCGATGGAGGCGGCGATCCGCAGGTAAGGCGAGTGCGGCGGCGGTGGTCGGAGGGTCCCTCTCCGGGGCCGCTGCCCAGCCGCTGCCGTGCTCCGCCCTGCGCATCGGCGCGCTCTGCCCCGGGGCGTCCCCTCTCCCTCCGCCCGCCCGCGCTCTGCTCGGCTCTGCTCGGCTCTGCCCGGCTCTGCTCGGCTCTGCTCGGCTCTGCTCGGCTCTGCTCGGCTCTGCTCGGCTCTGCTCGGCTCTGCTCGGCTCTGCTCGGCTCTGCTCGGCTCTGCTCGGCTCTGCTCGGCTCTGCTCGGCTCTGCTCGGCTCTGCTCGGCTCTGCTCGGCTCTGCTCGGCTCTCTGCCCCCTCGGGACCCCCCTGCTCCTGCCGCGCTCCTTCCCGCCTCCGGTAACCCATCAAAATAATTGCCAAAAAGATTATTAGGGAGATGAATGCAGTGCTAATTAGTGATAGAACTGATGAACTCAAATTTTGTCTGAATTTTCTAAAGATTTTACCTGTGCAATTTTCTGGCATGTCCTGTTGAAGTGTTTTCCCTGTTGGGTTGGGGTTTTGGGGGTTTGTTGTTTTTTGTTTTTTTCGTTTCCGATGGACCGTGGTTTCCAAGGGTGATCGGGGTTTTTATTCACTTAGAGTTCCCTGGCCAAAATTTCCTTTGCAAGTATTAAGTCTGGAATGAGCGGCTCCTGTATCAACTGAAAATTCCATTTCATCAGTGGCTGTCACTGTGTTAATGGCACGTAGAGCTGTGTCCAGTTGGAGGACATTCCTTTTTCCAATTCCTTTTTTTTTTTTTTTTTTTTTTGTAAATTGTACACTAATTTGGGGTTTTTTTGAGACGGGGATGTGTGAAAGGAAAGGGGATTTTCCCGTTGCCCGTTCCTTCCTCTGCAAGCTCCTCCAGAAACCTCTGTTAAAGTGGCAATTAATCTTCTCTCTCTCAGATTTTTTTCATTTTTTTTCTCCCTTCGGGATTGCCACATTTCTTTTTCTTTTTTCCCTGTTGTTAAAAACCGTTGATGCCATTTTTGACATTTTTGCAAATCCCTGGAGTCTGCTTCCTTTAATTTTGAAGTTTCTTTCTAATACCCAGAGCCGATTGCTCCACAAAACATAGATGCCAATGGAACAGGCTCCTTTGGCTTTTCAGGATTTAAATGAGTATATTTTCTAGCAGTGACCTTTGGCTGCTCTATCAAGGCAGACAGGGATTCATTTGATTCTTGTTTAATTTCATAGAATTTAGACCAATGAACGGCTTTTGGCATTGCATGTCTTGTACCAAACAGGAACATTCATTTCTGATATTTTGTTAAAAGGCCCCGGTGTTGGGGTTGGTTGGGATCCCATCCTGGGTCTGCGACAGGAAAAATTTGATTGCTTTTTTCCTGCAGTTCTTTCTGAAGGTGTGCCCCTTCTGCTTGTTTATGAACAGTTTCTAATAGCAGTCTTTTTTTTTTTTCTTTAGTACCATCCAAGAATATATCCAATAATACATGAATTATCCTATATTGTTTTAGCTATTTTGGATGGTTTCTTGAAATAAAAAATTTTACATAAGGTGCTTTATCCTATTGACCCTCCCTCCTACAAACAACATGAACTGCAGGATAATACAGACACTTCTGTCTGCCTTGGCCCAAGCTCAACACGTTCTCCTGTCACATCCCAGTGATCACTAAAACAAAGAGCCTTAATGCTTCTATGAACACTAAGGTAATAAATGTCCATTTCTGACATTCTGTGATGAAGATGCATTGTTCTTAACTCCAGTGCTAAGTTAATGATGAGAGCAGGCCTGGGACTTGACAGTCTCTTCTTGGTGAGGTTTCTGTGATTCCCTGGTTCAAATCGATCAATCTGAAGTTACCCATGGTGCTTTACAGTTTCCTGCTTCTTTTAATCAAACCCAACTCTTCCATATAATCAAGTCTTGTTTATTTTAGCAGATTACTTGCAACAAGTTTGTTGATCAAGCAGCACTTGCTGGTGATCTTCACTTTCATGAATTTCCCCAGCGGTCCCTGATGGCTGGGAGCTCTGAATCATCTTTTTTATTTCAATCTCTACCTTTTTTTTGTTCTCTCCCAGGGGAGGGAAACAAATGCCTGAGTCAATAAAATTGACTTATGGTAATTAAAACCATATAAAAATGACACCAGTTGTACAGATCTGGAGAGAAAAGGCACAAGGTAATGGTTTTCTTTTGTTCTTGTTTGTTTTGGGCTTTTTTGTGTGGAGGTTTGAGTTTGCTTGGGGCTGTGTTTTTTTTTTTTTCCTGAGAGGAATGTTGTCTGGTGGGGGTGTGCAGAGCTCTTTTGCTGCCTGCCCTCTCCTTTTGTTCTCAGTGCAAAGCTGGGAGGGACCCCAAGCAGATTTGTTGGCACAAGTGCAGTTTTAGAAGATCTTGGCTGTTTAGAGAAACAGCCTTGAAAAAATAAATCCTTTTTTGCAACGAGTTCACAAGGACAGATGTGTTGCTGTACTCTTTAACCAAAATATTCAACTTGGGACATATAGGGTGAGGAAATCTTGGCTGTACTTAGGGTGGAGAAAAAATATGTAGATAGGTATGTGTGTCTTTTGCATGAATCGAGGAAAATGAGTTCTGGTGAAACTAAAGCTGACAATGAATCAAAAAAATTAAAAAAAGAAAAAAGAAAAGGCTTGGTTGATTAAAAAAAATACAAAAGCACTGGTGGCCTGTGCTGACAGCTGTACCCAAGATGATGGAAAATACTTTTTCCTTCACTCAGCTTCAGCCTTATCTAAAAAAGAAGCTTTAGATTCCTGCCCAGTTTCATGCTAAAAGTTCTTTCCTTTCACAGCTGGATGCCAACTGCCACCATTTCACCGTGGTTGCCCTTTCTTCTGCCGTGGAAGGACAAGAGAGGTGGAAAGAACCCGTGGTGGTCTGCAAGTACGAGGTGCGTCTGCGACGTGTGTCCGCGTTTTTCCTCGGGTACGTGTAGTGTGGACTTGAAAGTTAACGTTAAGAATGTGCCAACTCTCCTTCTTCTATCTTTATTTTATAATATGAAGTATTTCAACACAAATGCCAACACCAAGGTCTGTTCTGCAGTACGTTACAGCTCTGCAAAGCTTACTTCCCTCTGTCAGTTTTCTCTTCCTGAAAGCATAATCTTGGGTTTCTGTGAGCTTACTGTGAAAGTGAAAATAGTTTTGTAGTGGGAGAGGGAAGAAACTGTTCATAAGGGTTCAGATGTTCAGAAGAAACAGACATTGTTTTCATGAACCAAGCTTTATGCTTTTTTAGTAAATTAGCCTTTAAAATAGAGTAGTGCTCAAACCCCTCCCTGAGATACTAGCACCAGTTCTAAAGTCGACCTCCTAGGCGAGGTCAAAGGAAAGCAGCTCTTTCTCCTTTTTATTTTATTTTTTTTTTTATTACTACCCACCCTCTCTTTATTTATCTATTCCAAGCCCACAGCACCAGGGACAACTGAACCCTTTTCTCCTCCACATCCTCTGTCTCTTTCAATGCTCCCTGGGGAACCATCATCGTTTCAATCAATAGCTTTCCCATTATCCATTTCCATACTCAGAACATGAGGAATCAATCCACAATTCTTCCACATCCTGGAATTATTTCGCAGGTAATAAATCCACATACAGTTTCTTATCTCATTTTACTTCCTTCCTACAAGACAACCCTGACTGTAAAATAGCATTATACTTTCTAGTTGCATGCTTTGGCCATTTTTCGTGCTTATCCAAAGTGACATCAGTTCCTGATGAGCACAGCACTCCATGAGCTGCCCCCAGCAAGAGGATCTCCCCCATCCCCCCTCAGCACTCCAGTGCACATCCCAGAGGAGACTTCTTTTTTTTTCTTTCCTTTTTGTTTTCCTCAGGCCCCTGTGAGGAGGAGCTGTTAGTAACCAGAGAACATCCATTACACTTGCAATTACCCACAGTGATATGTTTATCAGTCCCTTTGTCCTTCTCTGGCTGTTTCCCTCCAGGGATAACAGAACCCAGGGTGCAGACTCCACACTCCCTTGGTAGCTGTTTGTAGGTCTCACTCAGACACGTTCACACTTTTTCTCATATTAAGTTAAACAAGCAGTCTTCAGGCTTTATTAAGTGTACTTGAGCAGTTGGGTATTTGTTCTAAATGTTTAAAAAGAGGGGCAACCAGATATTACAGGATTTTTTTTCCTCAAAGTGCTTTATTTCTGTCTGGCTTTCAGTGGCAGATTTCCCTGGCAGTTCAGTAGCGTATTTCTGGGGCAGTGCAGCTGGCCAGATGTCCCTCCTGAGTATGTAACCAAAAGGACCCCTCATAACTTCATGGTGTCAGTTCACAGCTGTGCAAGTTAAATTAATGCCAAAGGCAAAGGAAATACTGTCATAGTGTAAGTATTTTCATTGGATGTGTATAAACATACTCACACCTTTTTAGTATACAGTGAATTTCTGAGATTTATTATTTGTTTTTTATTTTCCTTTCTAGAAAGTTTTACACTTCATGTCCAGTTTTAGTGACCAGCTGAGCAAGATGTGCAGCAGGAGGGCAAGGGCTGTCGCTCAGGAAAACGTAATCATTTATTTTGCTGTGAAACTCAGCCCTGCTTTTATTTTACTCTAAAATTTGTTGTTTTCCTCAACTTCCATGATTCTTCCCCCCAAAAACTAAGTATTTCTCACCCCCTTCAACCCACGGTGGTTTTTCCCTGTGAGAAATGAGCAATCGGTCACTTGAAAGGACTCTGGCCAGACTCTTCAGTGAAGCGCTTTTCTTACATTCTTGCACGAGCTGGTGTCCTGAGCAGCAGGCACACACCGTCAGAGCAACACACCAATTTTTATAGCCTCTTTCTGGCCACAGAATCCCTCCCTTATTTCCCTCTTGGTGAGGTACTTTAAGGTTTACAGCCTCTCCGATACGCCTATGAGGTCCCGCGTAGTTTAAATTTCCTGCTGCTCTATTTTCATGTTGCACCCCCTTTTTATTGTTTTTGCTCCCCTTTTTATAATGAGATGCTGGGCAGTTACTCAGCAGCACATCCTTTTTTTCTCCAGCCACAGGGGTCTTTCTTAGTTCCTGCCACAAGTTATACTTACCTTGCAGGAGCTGAGCCCCCCTAGCTGCAAAGACAACATGATCATTTCTCAGATCAGCACTCCAATGCACATCCCAGAGGAGACTTCTTTTTTTAATCTTCTTTTTTGTTTTCCTCAGGCCCCTGGGAGGAGGAACTGTTAGTAACCAGAGAACATCCATTACACTTGCAATTACCCACAGTGATATGTTTATCAGTCCCTTTGTCCTTCTCTGGCTGTTTCCCTCGAGGGATAACAGAGCTCTGGATCCAGACTCCACACTCCCTTGGTAGGTGCCTGTAGGTCTCACTCACACACATTCAAACAATTTCTGCTATCAAGTTAAACAAACAGAAGAATCTGTTTGGCAGCAATCACCGGGAGTGCTCTTTCTCTGAGTGATGCCTGGTGGGGGGGCTGATCTGCTGTACTGTAATTTGGTGCCTCAGCTGTCAGTTTGACTCTTTGAGAGTTAGGAGAGCCAGGATATGAGGGGCAGCCCTAATTTTTTATATTTTTTTAATTGAAAGGCAGATAATGCCTGACTATTTTTTCTAGATGTGTGCACAAAAAGACATTCTTAAGATTCAATAATGTAAAGCATTTGTGCTTTTCTTTTCAAGCGGTTAGCAAAGTGTACAGGTTGGTTACCACTGGGTGCATGTCTTGCACTATGGAACTTATAGCCCTTTAGTCTTGCACCAACTTGTATTATTTGCTTCCTGATTTCTGTACAGGCAGGACTGGAGTATTGCACTTGGATTCACATTCCACTAATAGTTTATATTAATTTTTTTTAAAATTTTTTTAATCTTTCTCTGGCTTTTAATTTTAGACAGTATTGTTTTTGCCTTATCAGAATTGCTCACTTTTAAAAAATTTAGTATTAGTAATTCTGCTTCTCTGTTCTTAAAGGTTATCTGTGCATTTAATTTGCTTAATAAATCCTTTCCCATCGAGGGTATTGAAAATATGAAAATCGATGGGTCACTCATTGTTTCCCAAACTCAAATTTTATGGGTTGCAGAAAGGGCCGATTCTTTTGCTTCCCTGTAGCACCAAGAACACTTGGAGTTCCCTGACCAAAATTTCCTTTGCAAGAATTAAGTCCGGAATGAGCGGCTCCTGTATCAACTGAAAATTCCATTTCATCAGTGGACGTCACTGTGTTAATGGCACGTAGAGCTGTGTCCAGTTGGAGGACATTCCTTTTTCCAATTCCTTTTTTTTTTTTTTGTAAATTGTACACTAATTTGGTGGTTTTTGGTTTTTTTTTTTGAGAGGGGGATGTGTGAAAGGAAAGGGGATTTTCCTGTTGCCCTCCCCTTCCTCTGCAAGCTCCTCCAGAAACCTCTGTTAAAGTGGCAATTAATCTTCTGTCTCTCAGATTTTTTTCATTTTTTTTTCTCCCTTCGGGATTGCCACATTTCTTTTTCTTTTTTCCCTGTTGTTAAAACCCATTTATGCTATTTTTGACATTTTTGCAAATCCCTGGAGTCTGCTTCCTTTAATTTTGAAGTTTCTTTCTAATACCCAGAGCCGAGTGCTCCCCAAAACATAGATGCCAATGGAACAGGCTCCTTTGGCTTTTCGGGATTTAAATGAGTATATTTTCTAGCAGTGACCTTTAGCTGCTCTATCAAGGCAGACAGGGATTCATTTGATTCTGGTTTAATTTCATGGAATTTAGACCAATGAACGGCTTTTGGCATTGCATGTCTTGTACCAAACTTTTCAATGCTGCTTTGCTCTGCCTGTCCTTCAGTGCATCTCTTTCAGTGACAGGGTGGCAGCCACCCCTCGGCACAGCTTTTATTCACACCTCACGCTCCCTTTCCCGCGGTGCAGTACTTTTTATTACCCCCTCACATCTCCCACCCCTCGGTGCAGCCTGGCTGGGCAGTGGCGGTCCCTCGGTGCAGCTCTTTTAGTGCCACTGCTTCCCACTTCCCCCTTGGCAGCTCTTTTATTCATATCTTGCTCTCCTCTGGTACAGCTTTCAATGCCACTTTTCTCTGCCTGTCCCTCGGTGCAGCTCTTTCAGTGACAGGGTGGCGGCCACCTATTGAGTCTGCTTTTATTCATGCCTCACGCTCCCCTTCCCGCGGTGCAGTACTTTTTATTACCCCCTCACATCTTCCACCCCTCCGTGCAGCCTGGCTGGGCAGTGGCGGTCCCTCGTTGCAGCTCTTTTAGTGCCACTGCCTACCACTGCCCCCTTGGCAGCTCTTTTATTCATGTCCCACTACCTTTCTGTGCACTTTTCAATGCCACTTTGTTCTGCCTGTCCCTCGGTGCAGCTCTTTCGGTGACAGGGTGGCGGCCACCTATTGAGTCTGCTTTTATTCAAGCCTCACACTGCCTTCCCGCAGTACAGTACTTTTTATTACCCCCTCACATCTCCTGCCCCTCGGTGCAGCCTGGCTGGGCAGTGGCGGTCCCTCGGTGCAGCTCTTTTAGTGCCACCTCAACCTTCCCTTGCTGAATCTCTTGCAGGGACATGGACAGCAACCAACCCCCAGTGCAGCTCCAATTATATCCACACCTCACCCGCTCTGACAGTGACCCAGGGCAGCCACCTGTCTCTGGGTGCAGCTCTTTCAGTGACAGGGCAGTGTCCACCTCTTGATGCTGTTTGTATTCACACCTCACACTCCCTTCCCGCGGTGCAGTAATTTTTATTACCCCCTCACATCTCCCGCCCCTCAGTGCAGCCTGGCTGGGCAGTGGCCGTCCCTCGGTGCAGCTCTTTTAGTGCCACTGCCTCCCACTGCCACCTTGGCAGCTCTTTTATTCATGTCCCACTCTGCTTCGGTGCACTTTTCAATGCCACTTTGCTCTGCCTGTCCTTCAGTGCATCTTTTTCAGTGACAGGGTGGCAGCCACCCCTCAGCACAGCTTTTATTCGCACCTCACGCTCCCCTTCCCGCGGTGCAGTACTTTTTATTACCCTCTCACATCTCCCACCCCTCTGTGCAGCCTGGCCAGGCAGTGGTGGTGCCTCGGTGCAGCTCTTCTAGTGCCACTGCTTCCCACTTCCCCCTTGGCAGCTCTTTTATTCATATCTTGCTCTCCCCTGGTGCAGCTTTCAATGCCACTTTGCTCCGCCTGTCCCTTGGTGCAGCTCTTCCAGTGACAGGGCAGCAGACACTCAGTGCAGCTTTTGTGCCCCCTCACATCTCCTGCCCTTCAGTGTAGCCTGGTCTGGTGGTGGCGGCAGTCCCTTGCTGCAGCTCTTTTAGTGCCGCGTCACCCTGCAGGTAATGGCACCTTCCTCCCGCCACCCAGCTGTGATCAGCTTTTCCGCTGACCCCTTCCTGGAGTGGGTCTTAAAAGAGGCTTTGAATTCCACTTTTACTGCTCCATCCACTGTTCATAACATTCGCCCTCACCCATCGCAGGACCCCATCATTCTCCTTCCACTGTCATTGCCACAGCTTTTTTCTGTGGTCTTCCCCACTTCGTCTTCCCACCTCTCACCAGCTGCCCTCCCGTGCTGCCCACCTCCCTACATTCGCTCCTTACCAACACACCCCACACGGAACAAACCAAGGACACCAGATCCTGTCACCCACTGCAAGAGCCCTTTGCTGAGCAAATCACCAACCGCCGCCTTCAATTGGCTGCGATTCCACATGACATTGTGTCCCTCAGTGGCAAGCGACTAATTAGTGAGAGCAAAAGACGCACCTCTGACGCACTGTGGAGAAGCAGACAGTGTAGAGGATGAGATCTGACAGCGGCAGCCGCCCGCGCTTCTTCATCAAGGGTGCTGTTGCCTTGGAAGTGGATGGCTGCGGCGCGGCTTCACCCCACGGCATGGTAGGCCGGAGGCTTTGAGGCGCTGCTCCTGCTCCGTTCCTGCTCTCTCAGCTGCGGCCGCCGACTGCGCCGCGGCGCCCCCTGCCGGCCCCTTATATAGCTCCGAGCCGGACCAAATCGAGGCAACGTTTCCCACGCGCAGCGCCCCCTCTCGGGCGGGCGCAACCGAGTCAACCTCCGCGCGCCTCTGCTCCTCCCTGCTGCCTGCCGGCGCCAAAATGAGCTTTTTCGCCCCTAAAAAAAACCGTTCCCCTGGGAAAAGTGCCAGAGCTGGTTTCACCCCTTCACCATGGCTGTTTATGTCCCTGCAGACAGGCCCTAAAGAAACCATGTTAAATAAAATCCTAAAATGCTAAATAAGGCCCCAGAAAGTCATGTGGGTATCAAACATGCTCGACCCAAAGCAGTGCAGCTGCATGAGCTGTTTATAAATCAAAAGTAAAACTTAATAACGTTTAAAAAAAAAAATTTTCATGTTTGTATATTTATACATAACAGAAATACACAGAAATGACAATTTCTGGTTAAATATTATCGAATGCACTTGTGGCTTCTCTATCTGCTGCTGAGGCTTCTTGCAGGCTAAGATCCCCTGTGGAAATGGCTGATAAATACTTGAAACAATGAAGAATTAATTAAACACAAATTTTACCACTTGAAAACTCAATTAAAGGTGTATTCTAGGCATTTCCTGGAAAAAAAACGTGTTTTTTTTAAAGAACGTATGTTTTCTTTTATTTTTTTCTTTTGTTCTGCCTGGAGAGCAGCTACCAGAGATGAAACTTTCAGGTCGATTTTGGGTTGGTTCCTCCTGTTTTGCTTTATCTGGTTTCTTCAGGCTCTGCCCCGTCACCGCCCTCGCGGCCACCAGGTGAGTGGGAATGGAGGCAGCGGGGCTCATAAACGCCACCTCCTATTGGTCGAGGGATGCGCTGAGGCTTCCTATTGGCTGCCCTGGCCCCCGCCTCACCGCCCCAGGGCTCCGCACGGCCGTTCTGAGGGAGGATGAGTCGGCGCGTGCGCGGGGCGGGGCCTCAGCGCGCGTGCGCGGGGCGGGGCCGTCTACCCCCCGCCGCTCCCTCTGTGCCGGGGGCGCCGCTCGCGGTTTCCGGACGACAGCGGCATGGCCGGGCCGGGCTCCTCTGGCGGGGCCCAGGTAAGGTGCGGAGGGGGAGGCTCGGGTCGGGAAGTGGGGAAGGGGTTGGTGGCCCCGGCTCCGGTTCCGCGGAGGTGTTGGGGCGGAGGCGGGCGGGCGACTGCCGGGAGCTCGGCCGAGGAGCCGGCGCGGCTCGGGGCGCCGGGGAGCAAAGCGGCGGGCCCGCTCCGCCGGTCCCCCCAGCCGGTTCCCAAGCACTGCCCTCTCTGCATAGCGGGGTGGGGGGGGGGGTCGGGGGTCTCTCCCCGTCCCGTTCGTGAGGGCAGAAGTGAGGAGGGGGTTCCCCCGTCTCTCCCGGGGCGACCTCGCTGCGGCGGCGGGGAGGGGGGGTGTGGGCGATGGGTCTCTTTGGTACCTGGCAAAGGGGAGAGAAACGGTTTGGTCGGAGCTTACGGGGTGCGCGGCCCGACCCTGCGCGGCCCCTCTGGCCGGATCCTCCCCTGTCTTTTCACCGTGGGCTGCGTGTGACAAACGGCTCCATTTTGCCTCCTTTTTTCCCAGCGTCACCTTCTGCGTCACGTGAAGAAAGAAAATCCCGCGCGGTTGGTTCCACTGGCCGGTGCAGAAACGCTGATGAAAAATGGCAGTGAACAGAGCGCGTCCCGTTCCTGAATTGCTCCCTCGAGGGTTAGGAATATTTTCATTTCCGGTAAGAGAATGAACTTTGATCTGGGATAAATTAAGAGCCGCCTGTGACCCTCTTCAGGGTCTTGTGTTTCTCTTCTCTTTGTCCGTGCTCATTTTGTGGGCAAGTTGGACATAGCCTTTTATTTTTCCTATGTGGCTATAACTAAAGTTTTAGTAATAGGTGGTGTCAGCATAGTGAATGTTTGAGCACCCAGATGCCAGTAGAAAGGGAATGCAGGAAACATGGTGGAAACTGATGCTTAAGTTGGATTTTTTTTTTTTAATTAGAGTGTTGATAGCATGTTGTTCCACTGCCTAATCCCCGTTCTGTTCAGTGGAGTCTTCAGTGTAGGACTTAAAAAGGTAAAAAAGTTTGTCCTTCCAAAAAAGGACTAGTCACTCATAGGATTGAGGCATAGACTTGGAGAGTCGCTGAAGTACGTGAGATCGGAATTAAAGCCAAATTTCACTTGATGTTGTTGCAGTTGGTCTTCACTTTCATTCATTTTGCCAGATTTTGTAGTGAGAGAGGGGAGAAACTGTTCATAAGGGTTCAGATGTTCAGAAGAAACAGACTTTGTCTTAATGAACAAAGCTTTATGCTTTTTCAGTCTTTTAACTCTTAAAATAGAGTAGTACTTGAAAACCTTACTGAGACACTGGGGTCTGTGCTAAAAACAATCGAGGTCAAAGGAGAATCATGAACAAAACAGGACAAATCCGTGTCCCTTGACATGTTTTCCAGGCTTCCCAAGGAGCATGAGCAGCCTTGTAACTAGTGGGAGTGAGTCATGATGTATTTTTGGTGAGTTACAGCTTGAAAATTGTCCTTTTTCCTTAAGGTAGAGTGTGTAATTTTGACTTCAGTAGGAAAGAGATTTTCCAGAACGGAAATCTTACTCATTCCAAGAAGTTTCTTTTTGTGAACTTCCCATCAGAGTGGGTCTTCAGAGATGATGTACTTGGCAGTAGAATCTTCCAATAATTGATGGCACTGCTGGGCTTTGGTTTCTCAGTTGCAACAGTGGAGATGTCACAAAAACATGTTCCCCTGCGTGCTGCAGCGCAGCCACAAGCATGAGCACATCTGCCAGTCCTTTTTGGTGGCATTAGGTGTTGCAGCACTGGGGACTCGATCCCCCTCCCCAAATAAAACCATAATTCGGTAACTGACTTGCATTGTTGAAACTATAACTGCCAAATAGGTGTCACAAACAATTTATTAGATGTATTTAAGTAGTTAGGTATTTTCTCTGAATGTTTAAAAAGAGAAGCAACGTAATATTACAGGGTTTTTTCCCAATAGTTTGACGGAGCGCTGTGACGTACTTTGTGTCTGTCTCACTTTCAATGGCACGTTTCCCTGGCAGTTCGGTAGCAACTCTCTTGTCCATTGCAGTGCCTGAATATCCCTCCTAATTATGTAACACACCAAAAATCTCCAGTCAAGTTATAATTGTGTATTTTGGAGATAGCTGTGAATTGAGACCATGGAATTATCTATACAAGTGAAATTAATGCAAAAGGAAAATCTAATTTTTTAATAGTGTAAATATTTTTATTTGATTTACATAAAAATGCACATACCTTTTTAGCAGGAAGTTAACTACTAAGATTTCTTCTTTACTTTTTGTTTTACTCTCTCAAATTTGTATATGACTTTGGGTTTTATTTCCCAAGCGAGCAAGGTGTGCAGCCTCAGCAGCAGCGCAAGGGCTGTCGCTGTTGTGCTGGATCTGTCGGCGCAGATGCTGACGACGGTCCAGCCTCGTCCTGCAGCCTCACAGAGCGATCTCCCTGCAGCAGTGCTGTAAGGAAGGGAGTGGACACTTTCCAACACCAGCAAGAGTGTTTGCTGTTATGTTAAGAATGTGTCCAAAGTCTTGTTGATTAGTTTTAATATTGATTTTAAGTGTTCCAATCACTCAAGCTTTTAAAGGATGTGCGTTGCATTTTCAGCTGACCTGTTTACCTAGACTCCTCTTCTAGCTCAGCTGCTGTCCTGTCCCTTCTTCTGTCTGAATTCCTCTACTTTCTTCTGCATTATTTTTTTAATATGCTGAAATATAATTTGGGATTTTTGTATTTTCAGATGTGCTGTTGTAAGCCTCTCCATAGCTGGCAGCAGGCCAGACTGCCAGCGTGCAGCGCGGGGTCCGTACGCGTCACCAGCAGCGCGGTGCGGCTGCGTAGCGCAGAAGTGAGCCAGGCTACGTGTCTAGGGAGCCTGGTCTTGTCAGAGCTGTAAGACACCCGTGTGTCCTCTTAGGTAAAGGACAACCAGGCAACTGGAGTTACAGAAGAGGAAGGGAGGGGAGAAAGCGAAAGAAGTGTCTGAACTGGCAAATTCTCCTGGCAGCACTGAGAGCGAGAGCTGCGGTGAGTCTCGGGGCCTTGGTGCCCGTCTTGTGTGTCCTGGTCCCTCCCTGCCTCTCCCCTGGCCGGCTCTTTCTCGCATAATTTTTTTTCTGTGTTTTGGTGATGGTTTTGGGGTTTTTTTTGTTTGTTTGTTTGTTTTGTTTCCTCATGCTTCCTTTCTACATCTTGTTCTGTGTGGAGCTTTATCCCCATCATTTAGTTTTTCCTTCTCTCTGCCCTGTAGCCCATGGCTGCTTTTTCCTTCTCCATCTCTCTCTGTCCAGCTCCTGGCCGCTATTTCTTCGTTCTTCCCTCTCTGTTTTCAAAATTTTGTCTCTTTACCTAGTAGCTCTTTGCTGTTTTTCTTCCCCTGTCTCGGTTTGTCTGGCTCCCTGTCCCTCTTTCTTCATTCCTCCCTCTCTGCTGCATCACCTGTAGCTTCTTTCCTTTCTCCCTCCCTCTCTGTCCATCTCACCGTCCCCATTATTAAACTTTCCTTCTCTGCTGGGTAGCCCCCCGTAGTATATTTTTTTTCTCTGTCTTTCTTTCCAACTGCTCGTCTCTAATTTTTAATTCTTTCCTCTCTCTCTGGAAGCGTGTCAGGACTTTTCCTCTTCTCAGTCACTCTGTTCAGCTCCCCATACTTGTGTTTTAACTCTTCCCTTGCTGCCGTGCGGCCTGTTGCTCTCTCCCCTTTCTCCATCTCTCTCTGTGTGGTTCTCAGTCCCTTCCTGTGTTGGAGCCCATTGTGGTTTTTTCTTTTTCTGTTTCTCTCTGGTATTTTTCAGTGTCATCTTTCTCCATCTCTCTCTCTGGCTCTGGATACCAAGTTTTTTATTCCTCCTTCCCTTCTCTGTAGCCCATCTTCCCCCCGCCGCCTCTGGCTCACTGGTCCTGTGTTTTAATTCCCGCATCCCTGACCTCTGGCTGTTGCTGCACTTCCTGTGTGTGTGTCATGCTGCATGCGGGTCTTTGTCCCTATCTTTTCATTCCTGCCTCTTCTCCCTGTAGCCCATTGGTGTCATTTTCTTTCACTGTCTCTCTGTTTGAGACTCCCAAAAGTCCCTAGGGGTAACTGAACTTCCAGGGCAGAACCCTAGTTCCACTCCCAAAGTCCTTAAAGGTAACCCTACTTCTGGGGCAGAAACCTAATTCCACTCCCAGAGTCCCCAGGGGTACACCTACTTCCGGGACAGAACTCTAAATCCACACTGGAAGTCCCTGGGGATGTTCCTAGTTGCGGTGTGGAACCCTACTTCTAAATGGGAAGTCCCTAGGACTAAACTGACTTCTGGGGTGTAACCCTAATTCCACTCCCAAAGTCCCTGGGGATATACCTACTGCCGGGCGGAACCCTTATTCCACACTGGTAGTCCCTAGGAGTAACCCTACTGCGAGGTGGAAGCCTAATTCCACTGCCAAAGTCCCTGGGGATAACCCTTCTTTTGAGGCTGAACCGCAGTTCGACTTCAGAAGTCCCTAGGGGTACGCCTACTTCCAGCGCAGAAACCTAATTCCACTCCTGAAGTCCCTAGGGGTACCCCTACTTCTGGGTGGAACCTTAAATCCACTCCCAAAGTCACTAGGGGTACACATAGTTCTTGGGCAGAACCCTAATTCCACTCCCAAAATCTCTTGGGGTAACCCTACTTCCAGGGCGGAAACCTAATTCCACTCCCAGAGTCCCCAGGGGTACACCTACTTCCGGGACAGAACTCTAAATCCACACTGGAAGTCCCTGGGGATGTTCTTAGTTGCGGGGTGGAACCCTGGTTCTAAACGGGAAGTCCCTGGGGATAACCCTACTTCCAGGGTGGAACAGCAATTCGACTTCCAAAGTCCCTAGGGGTATGCCTACTTCTGGGGCAGAACCCTAATTCCACTCTGGAAGTCCCTGGGGGTACCCCTACTTCCTGGGCGTAATCCCAATTCCACACCTAAAGTCCCTGAGGGTATTCTTAGTTCCAGGGTAGAACCCTAATTCCACTTCCGAAGTCCCTGGGGATATACCTAGTGCCGGGCGGAACCCTTATTCCACACTGGAAGTCCCTAGGAGTAACCCTACTGCGAGGTGGAAGCCTAATTCCACTTCCAAAGTCCATGGGGGTAACCCTTATTTTGGGGCTGAACCACAATTCGGCTTGTGAAGTTCCTATGGGTACGCCTACTTCCAGAGCAGAAACCTAATGCCACTCCTGAAGTCCCTAGGGGTACCCCTGCTTTCGAAGCGGAACCTTAATTCAACTCCTGAAGTTCCTAGGGGTAACCCTAGTTCCGGGGTGGAACCTTAAATCCACTCCCAAAGTCCCTAGGGGTAACCCTACTTCTGGGACAGAATCTTAATTCCACTCCAGAAGTCCCAAGGGGTATCCCCACTTCCCTGACGGAACCCTAATTCCACTTGGGAAGTCCCTAGAGGTAACCCTACTTCCAGGGTGGAATCTTAATTCCACTCCCAAAGTCCCTAGGGGTACCCCTACCTCCAGGTCAGAACTCTAAATCCACACTGGAAGTCCCTGGGGATGTTCCTAATTGCGGGGTGGAACCCTACATCTAAAAGGTAAGTCCCTAGGGTGAACCTTCGTTGGAGGACGGAACCCTAATTCCACTTCTGAGCTCCCTAGGGTTATCCCAGCGTCTGTGGCGGAACAGTAATTCCACATTGGAAGTCCCTCGGGGTAACCCTACTTCCTGGGCGGAACCCTAAATCCACTCCCGAAGTCCCTGGGAATAACCTTTCTTTTTGGGCTGAACCCTAATTCCACTCCCGAGATCCCTGGGGGTAACCCTGCTTCCGAAGCGGAACCATAATTCAACTCCTGAAATCCCTAGGGGTATCCCAACTTCTGGGGCAAAACCTTAAATCCACTCCCTAAGTCCCTACGGGCAACCCTGCTTCCAGGACGGAATCGTAATTCCAGTCCCAAAGTGCCTAGGGGTAACCCTCCTTCCAGGGTGGAACCCTACTTCCACTCCCAAAGTCCCTAGGGGTACCCATAGTTCTCGGGTGGAAAGCTAGTTCCACTTGGGAAGTCCCTAGGGGTAACCGTATTTCCAAGGCAGAACCCTAATTCCACTCCTGAAGTCCCTAGGGCTGCCTCTACTTCCGGGGCGGAACCTTAATTCCACTCCCGAAGTCCCCGGGGCGGAACAAAAGTTCTGTCCCGGAACCAAAGTTCCGGCTCACTAGTTCCAGCCGGACCCATTTCGGTGCCGGCAGCGGAACCAAAGTTCCGGGTCACTAGTTCCAGCCGGGCCCATTTCGGTGACGGCAGCGGAACCAAAGTTCCGGCTCATTGGTTCCGGTCGGATCAGAGGGGGTTTTTTGCTGTTTTTTGTTATTTTTTAATATGCTTTTTCTTTCTTTTTTTTTCCTTACCATTTTTCCCTTTTTTCTTTTTAAATTTTACTTCTTTTTTCTTTTTTATTTTTTTAATATTTTTTTTTTCTTTTTCTTATTCTTCTGGTTCTTTTTTTCCCTTTTTTATTTTTTTTATGACTTTTGGAGTGGAATTAGGGTTCTATCCCGCACATAGGGGTACCCCCAGGGACATCCAGTGTGGAATTAGGGTTCCGTCCTGGAAGTAGGCGTACCCCTAGGGACTTTGGGAGTGGAATTAAGGTTCCACCTCAGAAGTAGGGTTACCCCTAGGGACTTCCCGAGTGGAACTAGGGTTCTGCCCCAGAACTATGGGTACCCCTAGGGACTCTGGGAGTGGAATTAGGGTTCCACCCCAGAAGAGGGGTTACCTTAAGGGACTTTGGGAATGGAATTACAGTATCACCCCGGAAGTAGGGTTACCCCTAGTGACTTCCTCAGTGTAATTAAGGTTCTTCCCCGGAAGTAGGGTTACCCCTAGGGACACTGGGAGTGGAATTAGGGTTCTGCCCCAGAACTATGGGTACCCCTAGGGACTTTGGGAGTGGCAGTAGGGTTCCACCCCAGAAGTAGGGTTACCCCTAGAGTCTTCAGGAGTGGAATTAGGGTTTCACCCCAGAACTATGGGTACCCCTAGGGACTTTGGGATTGGAATTAGGGTTCTGCCCTGGAAGTAGAGTTACCCCTTGGGATTTTGGGAGTGGCAGTACGGTTCTACCCCAGAAGTAGGGGTACCCCTAGGGACTTTTGGAGTGAAATTAGGATTCTGCTCTGGAAGTAGGCGTACCCATAGGAACTTCACAAGTCGAATTGTGGTTCAGCCCCAAAATAATAGTTACCCCTAGGGACTTTAAAAGTGGAATTGGGGTTCTGCCCTGGAAGTAAGGTTACCCATAGGGACTTTGGAGTGGAATTAGGGTTCTGCTCCAGAACTATGGGTATCCCTAGGGACTTTGGGAGTGGAATTAGGGCCCTGCCAGGGAGTTTGGGATTTCCCAAGGTACTTTTGGACTGTAAATAAGATTCCGTCCCGGAAGTAGGGTTACTCCTAGGGACTTTGGGAGTGGAATTAAGTTTCCGCCCCAGAAGAAGGGTTACCTCAAGGGACTTTAGGATTGGAATTACAGTATCACCCTGGAAGTAGGGTTACCCCTAGGGACTTTGGGATTGGAATTAGGGTTCTGCCCCAGAACTGTAGGTGCCCCTACGGACTTTGGGAGTGGTATTAGCATTCCGCCCTGTAACTAGGGTTACCCCTAGTGACTTCCTGAGTGTAATTAAGGTTCTTCCCTGGAAGTAAGGTTACCGCTAGAGACTTCAGGAGTGGAGTTAGGGTTCTGTCCCATAACTACTGGTACCCCTAGGGACTTTGGGATTGGAAGTAGGGATCCACCCCGGAAGTAGGGCTACCCCTAGGGACTTTGGGAGTGGAATTGGGGTTCTGCCCTGGAAGTAGGGTTACCCCTAGGGACTTTGGGAGTGGAATTAGGGTTCTGCCTTGGAAGTTGGGATACCTTTAGGGACTTCAGGAGTTGAATTAAGGTTCTGCAGGGTTACCCGTATGGACTTCAGGAGTGGAATTAAGGTTCCACCCCAGACGAGGGGTTACCTTAAGGGACTTTGGGAATGGAATTACAGTATCACCCTGGAAGTAGGGTTACCCCTAGGGACTTTGGGATTGGAATTGGGGTTCTGCCCCAGAACTATGGGTACCCCTTGGGATTTTGGAAGTGGAAGTAGGGTTCTGCCCCGGAAGTTGGGATACCCCTTGGCACTTTGGGTGTGGAATTAAGGTTCTGCCCTGGAAGTAGAGTTACCCCTAGGGACTTTAAGAGTGGAATTGGGGTTCTGCCTGGAAGTAGGGTTACGCCTAGGGACTTTGGGAGTGGAAGTAGGGTTCTGCTCCAGAACTATGGGTATCCCTAGGGACTTTGGAGTGGGATTACGATTCTGCCCTGGAACTAGCGTTACCCCTAGGGACTTTGGGAGTGGAAGTAGGGTTCTGCCCCGGAAGTTGGGATACCCCTTGGCACTTTGGGTGTGGAATTAAGGTTCTGCCCTGGAAGTAGGGTTATGCCTATGGACTTCCTGAGTGGAATTAGGGTTCTGCTTTGAAAGTAGGGGCACCCCTAGGGCCTTTTGAGTGGAATTAAGGTTCTGCCCCAGAAGTAGGGGAACCCCCAGATGCTTTCAGTGTCGAATTAGGGTTCCAACCTGGAACTAGTGTTTCCCTAAGGGACTTTGGGAGTTGAAATACGGTATTGCCCCAGAAGTGAAACTACAGCTTTCCATGTGTAATAAAATAAAAAAGAAAAGAAAAAAAAAAAAAAAGATGGCACGGTTGACTTTAAAATTCAGAGGCGCTGGTGGCCTGTGCCGACAGCAGTACCAGAGATGATGCAAAGTACTTTTTCCGCTACTCAGGTGTAGTGTTCACAAAAAAAAGAAGCCTTAGATTCCTACCCAGCTTCGTGCTAAATTAGTTTTTCCTTTTGCAGCTGGATGTCAACTGGCACCGTTTCACCATGGTTGCCCTTTCTTCTGCCATGAAAGTACAAGACAGGTGGAAAGAACCCGTGGTGGTCTGCAAGTTCGAGGTGCGTCTGCGATGTGCGTTTGCATTTTTTCCTCAGGTACTTGTAGTACGGACTTCAAAGTTAACGTTAAGAATGTGCCAACTCTCCTTCTATTTTTTTTTTTTTTTTTGGATGAAGGATTTTAACACAAATACCAAAACCAAGGGCTATTCTGGAGCATGTTACACCTATGCAAAGCTTACTTCCCTCTGTCAGTTTTCTCTTCCTGAAAGCATAATCTTCCTGTGCGCTTACTATGAAAACAGTTTTGTAGCAAGAGAGGAAAGAAACTGTTCATAAGGGTTCAGATGTTCAGAACAAACAGATGTTGTTTTTATGACAAAAGCTTTATGCTTCTTCAGTAAATTAACTTTTAAAAGAGTAGTACTCAAACCCCTTAGTGAGATACTAGCATCTGTTCTAAAAGCAATCAAGGTCAAAGGAGAGACATGAACAAAACAGGACAAACCAGCATTCCTTCACATGTTTTTCCAAGCTTTCCCAAGAAGCATTGGCAGCCTGGTAACTTGTGACAAGTGAGTCGTGATGTATTTTTTGGTGAGTTACAGCTTCAATAATGTCCTTTTTCCTTAGAGTGTGTAATTTTGACTTCAGTAGGAAAGAGATTTTTCCCAAATGGAAATCTCTCTCGTTCAGAGAAGTTCAGAGCCCCAAGCACTGCACGTGGCGGAAGAGAGAAGTGGAACCGGAAGTTCCCGTCTCTTTTCCGGCAGCCGCTCCCTGCGGTTCGTGCCGCGTGGTGATCAGCAGCTGCCTCTTCCTGCATTGCTCCCACCAGAGTTAGGAATATTTTCATTTCAGGTAAAAGAATGAACTTTGGTCTAGGATAAATTAAGAGCTGCCTGTGACCTTCTTCAGGGTCAAGTGTTTCTCTTTGTCCATGCTCATGTTATGGGCAAGTTTTGTTTTGTTGTTGTTTGTTTGGGGTTTTTTTGTGTTTGTTTGGGTGAGGGTTGTTTTGGTTTTTTTTTTTCCTATGAATACAGTGTTGACTGGTGGTGGCCTGCAGAGCTCTTTTGCTGCCTGACCTGTCCTTTTCTTAGTCACTAAGCAAGAGTTCAAAAGAAGTTCAGCTTTTCTAGGTGCAAGTTTGCAGCTTGTGGCCTAAGGCTTCAGGAAGTCTAGGTACTGGTGCCAGTTAAGTTGTGCTAAATACACGGCATCTTAAATCGCACAGGGCGATTCCTTCTATTGAAAACTGAGGTCTTTAAGCTCAGGGGCTGCTATTCCTTAACAAAACCCACGTCCCTCTGTCTGCCTGTCTTGCTACGTAAATAGGAACCGTCGATAGCGTGCCCCGTGGCAGGGCTGTTGTTCCCTGCTCTCAATGTTGCCGTAGTAGCGTTGCAATATTTAGACCTAACAGATGAGTTGAGGAATGGAAGGAGGGTGCCTGTTTCCTGCAAGGGCTATGGATGCTGACCCTTTTCTCTGTGTGCCGCTTTCCCGTGCGTGAGTTGGAGCCGGTTGACTTTTCCCCCTTGTTCCTGATCTCGCTATTTCTGGAGCTGCTGCTGCGGGTTTGCAGTTTGCGTTACTGCGCTGTTGTAGCGTTCTGGTTCTGGATCGTTTCTGCTGGGGTGAAGCGTCAAGGTACGGTTTTGAGTTCAAAGCTTCAGAAACGCCATCCAGTGAAATCAGTAACTCCCAGGGCAGGTGACACTGATCTTGCGTGTGCAGCCGTGCTGGCGGGGATGCGCGGTGGCTCCTCGTCAAAGCAGCGAGGTGCGTGTGGACGCCCGTAGGGTTGTGCTCTGGCTCTGGAAGCGTTGGGTATTTTTGCTGTTGGAAGGTGGAATAGAGAGTGTGCCTGTGAAATCCAAGGAGAGCCCAAAGCTGGGAGGGGACCCCAAGCGGGTTTGGTGGCCCAAGTGCAGTTTTAGAAGAGCTTGACTGTTTGGAGAAACGGCTTGGAAAAAGTAATTGGTTTTTTGCAACGAGTTCATGAGGACAGATGTGTTGCTGTACTCTTTAACTAAAAAGCTCAATATATAGGGTGAGGAAATCTCGGCTTTACTTAGGCTGGAGAAAATGTACCTAGGTATCTGTGTCTGTCATCTGCGTGCATCGAGGAAAGTGAGCTCTAGTGGACGTTTAGCTGAGGATGAGTCAAAAAGAAAAAAATAATTTAAAAAAAGGCAGCATGGTTGACTAAGAAATGCGAAAGCTCTGGTGACCTCTGTTGACAGCAGTACCAGAGATGATGCAGAGTACTTTTTCCTCCACCCTAGTGTAGTCTTCACAATAAAGGAAGCTTTACATTCTCACCCAGCTTCATGCTAAAGTTTTTTTCCTTTCACAGCAGGATGACAACTGCCACCGTTTCACCATGGTTGCCCTTTCTTCTGCCGTGAAAGGACAAGACAGGTGGAAAGAATCCGTGGTGGTCTGCAAGTACGAGGTGCGTCTGCGACATGTGTCTGCGTTTTTCCTCGGGTACGTGTAGTGTGGACTTGACAGTTAACGTTAAGAATGTGCCAACTCTCCTTCTATTTCTTCTTTTTTCAAACTGAGTTCTTCTCTGTGCTGCAGCACAGCCGCAAGCATGAGCACATGTGCCAGTCCTTTTAGGTGGCATTATGTGTTGCAGGACTGGGGACTTGATTCCCCTCCCCAGAGTGTAACCACGTGGGGGATCTTTTGTCTCACTTATTTTTTAATCATAAATGAAACAAACCAAAGAAAAAAAAATTAAAATCGTGTGATTTACAAATATACTTGCAATGTTTAAGCTGTAACTGCGAAATAGCTACAGCATAGAATTTACAAAGTGTACTGAAGCAGTTAGGTATTTGTTCTAAATGTTTAAAAAGAGAGGCAACCAAATGTTACAGTATGTTTTTCCTCGATATTTTGATGGAGTGCTCTGAAGTGCTTTGTTTCTGTCTCACTTTCAATGGCACGTTACCCTGGCAGTTCAGTAGCGTATTTCTGGGGCAGTGCAGCTGGCCAGATGTCCCTCCTAAGTATGTAACCAAAAGAGCCCCTCATAACTTCACGGTGTCATTAATGCCAAAGGCAAAGGAAATACTGTCATAGTGTAAGTATTTTCATTGGATGTGTATAAACATACCCACAACTTTTTAGTATACAGTGAATTACTGAGACTTACTCTTTGCTTTTATTTTACTCTCTGAAGTTCTACACTTGATTTCCAATTTTATTTCCCAAATGAGCAAGATGTGCAGCCTCAGCAGCAGCGCAAGGGCTGTCGCTGTTGCGCTGGATCTGTCGGCGCAGATGCTGACGACGGTCCAGCCTCGTCCTGCAGCCTCACAGGGCGGTCTCCCTGCAGCAGTGCTGTAAGGAAGGGAGTGGACACTTTCCAACACCAGCAGGAGTGTTTGCTTTTGTGCTTAGAATGTGTTGAAAATCTTGTTGGTTAGACTTAATATGAAGTGTTCAGATGGCTCAGGCTTTTAAAGGATGTGCGTTGCATTTTCAGCTGACCTGTTTACCTAGACTGCTCCTCTAGCTCAGCTGCTGTCCTGTCCCTTCTTCTCTCTGAATTCCTCTACTTTCTTCTGCATTATTTTTTTTAATATGCTGAAATATAATTTGGGATTTTTGTATTTTCAGATGTGCTGTTGTAAGCCTCTCCATAGCTGGCAGCAGGCCAGACTGCCAGCGTGCAGCGCAGGGTCCGTACGCGTCACCAGCAGCGCGGTGTGGCTGCGTAGCGCACGAGTGAGCCAGGCTACGTGTCTAGGGAGCCTGGTCTGGTCAGAGCCCTAAGAGACCTGTGTGTGCTCTCTTGGGTGGAGGACAGCCAAGCGACTGGAGTTACAGAAGAGGAAGGGAGGGGAAAAGGAGAAAGAAGCGTCTGAACTGGCAAATTCTCTTGGCAGCACCAAGAGTGAGAGCTGCGGTGAGTCCCGGGTCCTTGGGGCCTTGGTGCCCGTCTTGTGCGTCCCAGTCCCTCCCTGCCTCTCCCCTGGCTGGGTCTCTCTCACGTGTTTTTTTTTCTGTATTTTGTTCGGGTTTTTGTTTATTTTTATTTTGGTTTTTGTTCCCCTGTGCCTCCTTTCTTCATCTCATTCTGTGTGGCTCTCTATCCCCATCATTTAATTTTCCCCTCTCTCTGCCCTGTAGTCCGTGGCTACTTTATCCTTCTCCATCTGTGGTGGGTTGACCCTGGCTAGAGGCCGGACGCCCACCAAAGCCCACTCTATCACTCCCCCTGCTCAAATGGGCAGGGAGAGAAAATTATAACGAAAAGCTCGTGGGTGGAGATAAGGACGGAGAGAGATCACTCACCAATTACTGGCACGGGCAAAACAGACTCGACTTGGGGGAAAAAAACAAATTTACTTTATTAGCAATCAAAATTAGAGGAGAATGAGAAGTAAAACCAAATCTTAAAACGCCTCCCCCATCCCTCCTTTCTTCCCGGGCTTAATCTCTTTCCCGATTTTCCACCTCCTCCCCCCAGCGGCACAGGGGGACAGGGAATGGGGTTGGGGTCAGTTCATCACACGGTGTTTCTGCCGCTGCTTCCTCCTCAGGGGGAGGACTCCTTCCCCCGCACCAGCGTGGGGTCCCTCTCACGGGAGACAGTCCTCCACGAACCTCTCCAACGTGAGTCCTTCCCATGACTGACAGTTCTTCACAAACTGCTTTGGCATGGGTCCATTCCATGGGGTGCAGTCCTTCAGGAAGGGACAGCTCCAGCGCGAGTCCCCCACGGGGTCACAAGTCCTGCCAGCAAACCTGCTCTGGCGTGGGGTCCTCCACGGGCTACAGGTGGTCATCTGCTCCACCATGGACCTCCATGGGCTGCAGGGGGACATCTGCTCCACCATGGACCTCCACATGGGCTGCAGGGGGACAGCCTGCCTCACCCTGGTCCTCACCACAGGCTGCAGGGGAATCTCTGCTCCGGCGCCTGGAGCACCTCCTCCCCCTCCTTCTTCACTGACCTTGGTGTCTGCAGAGTTGTTTTCTCTTACATCTTCTCACTCCTCTCTCTAGCTGCAAAGTGTACAGCTTTTTTTCCTCTCTTCCTTTTTTTTCTTAATTATGTTATCACAGAGGCGTTACTGATTGGCTCGGCCTTGGCCAGTGGCGGGTCTGTTCTTGTAGCCGACTGGCATTGGCTGTGTCGGGTTGGACATGGGGGAAGCTTCTGGCAGCTTCTCTCACAGAAGCCACCCCATGTCTCCCCCTGCCCCCACTGCTACCAAAACCTTGCCACGCAAACCCAATACACCATCTCTCTCTGTCCAGCTCCTGGCTGCTATTTTTGCGTTCCTCCCTCTCTGCTTTTCAAAATTTTGTCTCTTTACCTAGTAGCCCTTCGCTATTTTTCTTCCCCCATCTCAGTTTGTCTGGCTCCTTGTCCCTCTTTCTTCATTCCTCCCTCTCTGCTGCATTGCCTGTGGCTTCTTTCCTTTCTCCCTCCCTCTCTGTCCATCTCGCCATCCCCATTTTTAAACTTTCCTTCTCTCCTGGGTATCCCACCGCAGCTTTTTTTCTTTCTCTGACTTTCAATCCAGCTCCCTGTCTCTAACTTTTAATTCTTCCCTCTCTCTATTTTCCCCTTCCCAGTCGCTCTGCTCGGCTCCCTGCCACTGTGCAGCCTGATGTTCTCTTCCCTTTCCCCACCTCTCTCTGGCTGGCTCCCAGTCCCTTCCTGTGTTGGAGCCCATTGTGGCCTTTTCTTTTTCTGTTTCTCTCTGGTATTTTTCAGTGTCATCTTTCTCCATCTCTCTCTCTGGCTCTGGATACCAAGTTTTTAATTGCTCCTTCCCTTCTCTGTAGCCCATCTTCCCCCCGCCACCTCTGGCTCGCTGGCCCTGTGTTTTAATTCCCGCATCCCTGCCCTCCAGCTGTTGCTGCACTTCCTGTGTGTGTGTCATGCTGCATGCGGGTCTTTGTCCCTATCTTTTCATTCCTCCCTCTCCTCCCTGTAGCCCATCGCTGTCATTTTCTTTCACTGTCTCTCTGTGGCTCCAGATTCCCGTTTTTCTCTTCCTCTCTTTCTCTGCCCTGTTGCTATTTTTTTCTTTCTTCATTTCTCTCTGCCTGGTTCCAGATCGCTACTTTGTTCATTCCTCCCTCCCTGTCCTGTAGCCCATATGTTCTTATATATACTTAACAGAAATACACAGAAAAACAGTTTCCGGAGAAATATTTTTATCTACTGCAGCCCTGGCTTCTCCATCTGCTGCTGAGGCTTCTTGCAGGCTGAGATCCCTCTTGGAAATGGCTGATAAGTAGTTGAAACAACAAAGAAATAATGAAACACAAAATTTATCTCTTGATAACTTAATGAAAGGTGCGTTCCAGGCATTTCCTGGAAAAAAGGCTGGAGAGGTAAAGGTGAGCAGACTTGTAGGTAAGATAAGAACAATTTAATAATTAAAGTAAAAATAAAATGAAAATAAGAATAATAAGAGGAGTAATGCAAACAACTCTATCTATCTGAGTGGTGCACAGTAGAACTGCTCCCCACCCACTGATAACGATCCCGCAGGAGCGAAAAGGAACCCGAACCCAAAACCGCAATCCCGGGAAAGCGAGCCCGAGCAATTCCTGGGAGAATCCCCCCCTTGCTGCTCAACCCGTGTTAATGTACTGACATGACCTGATACCATCTGGAGTATTTCCCTGGCACATCCCAGTGCCAGTTCTGGGGTTTGCTGTTCACTGTGCTTCTCCCTCCCAGTCCCAATGCAGCTGAGAACCAGCCAAACACAACGGCCTTGGGCTCCAGCAGCAACTCACAACATCAGCACTTTTGTCCACATTCTTCTCCTAACAAGTCCTACACTGAAACCAAAACACAGCTCTTCTACCTGCTCAAAAGAAAATAAACTGTGTCCAACAAAACCAGGACAACTGGTGAGCCAGGCAAGGTACCGAGGCCCAAGTTGTGTGGGGTCATTGATTGTGGAGAGAAACTCAATATCCTCTTAAAAACTGTGGCTGCTCTTAAAAAAAAACCCCGAAAAAACCACCACGCAGTTTTGGTTCCAGACAGCAACTTCAAAAAGAGAAAGCAGCCATCCTCCATCTACTTGTTCATCTTGCTAATTTTACACCAAAATACTCGTCCCCTGGAGTTCATGTCTCATTTCTTTCCCCGCTGTCATTTTTTGTGCTGCCCGTTGATATTTTTAACCAGTAGCTGGAAGATTTATAGACCCCACGGTGCAAAGTTAACATTATAAATGTAGAAATGTCATTTTCTGCCATGAATTTCCCCCCTACTTGCGTTCAGACCCCAATCTGAAAATCCAGTGGGGAGGCTGAGGACTGACGGCTTTCGTGACACCGCTGACAGGTGAAACTTTGCCTGGCAGGAGCATCCATGGAGGTGGAACTCCCAGAAATGAAAGAAACGAGGGATGATTCTGGGTTTTTGGGTGTGGAAAGAAGGAAACAGGCAGGTAACTATAGAGCAATGAACTATATAATTGCTGAGGGTTTGGTTTTTTTTAATACTTCTCTAATTTGAGAACAAAAACCAGCTGAGGAGGGTTTGTAGAGAGAAAAAAAACCCCGTTTTTTCTAGCAGTTCCCTCAGGGGTAAATGTTTGTCTCTCAGCAGGTGGACTTTCTGCTCTAAACAGTCTCATTTCAGACCCTTTGGGTTATCCTCATTGATGATTAGTTCTCCTTGAGGCACGCGAGTCACTGTCTCTTTTGGATCATTTTAATCATCCCCCCCCAAAGAATTCAGATTTCTACTTTATTCGGAAGGAGAATAAAGAAAATATTTGGATAGTTGAGGTGTTAAAAGACCTCCCCCCCAAAATAAGCCTGGGATTTAAGTCCAGTTCAGAGGCATCAGCAAAATACTGATTAATCTCTGCCTTCCCTGTAGTTCTCCTGACTCTTCCTCCCATCTTTGTCATTCTCTTGGTGCACAGTAAGGTAGAAAAGGGGTTTTTTGGGGTCTTTTCTGTCATCTGAGCTAGGGATTGAGATTTGATTCATGTAATAACTGGGGAGAAAATGATAAGCTGGAAAGACAAAACAAAACAAACCCTAAAAAAGCCCCAACAAACCAAAAAAGGAAGTCCACTAGGTAAAACCAGAGCTGTTTAGTAAAATCCTAAGAAAACAGGATTTTCTTTGCCTGGGGAGGGAGGAAAGGGTGTGTTCTGGAGCACAAGACCCAGACATGGAGGGACCATGCCTGAGCATAAAAAATTCTTGGAAATGGCTGATAAATACTTGAAACAACAAAGAATTGATGAAACACAAAATTTATCTCTTGAAGAATTAATTAAAGGTGTGTTCCAGGCATTTCCTGGAAAAAGACATTTTTGTGTTTTACAATAAAGTCTTTTTTTTTTTTTAATGTTTTCTTTCTTGTAACCTAGAAAGCAGCTACCAGACATGGAACTTCCAGGTTTATTTTGGGTTGGTTTCTCCTGTTTTGCTTTATCTGATTTCTCCAGGCTCTGCCCCATCACTGTCCTTGAGGCCACCGAGCGAAGTGGGAATGGAGGCAGCGGGGATCAGAAGCGCCACCTCCTATTGGTCGAGAGACGCGCTGAGGTTTCCTATTGGCTGCGCCCCATGAACCAATGAGAATGGATTTTTTCGATTCTGCGTTTGGGGCGGGTCGGAGCTGCTGGAAGCCTGCGGTGCCTCCCGCAGCCGGTGACGTGTGGGTCCCACCGGACCCGCCGGGGCGCGTCCAGCCTCCAGCTCTGCTGTCCCAAAGCCGCTTCGGGACCTCTCTATATGCTAAATGTACCATTATGCAATAGATATTCTTCTCAAAGTTCTCGGTGTTTTCCCATGAACCCTCAGTTCCAAGTTTCTCATTCATTTAAAATTCTATAAAAGTCCACAGAGGACTTCAAGCGCAGCTGATTCTTCTCGTCTCGTCTCAGTGCATCTTGAGAAGTTGCAGCCGCTGGTCCCGCTCTGGTCACTGTATTCACTGATCTTCTTGAATAATCTTCCTGTCTGCTCACCTTTGCGCTTCTGAGAACAACTTAAGTCATGACATTTAGCTTGTGTGTATTTTAAACTATGTCATCTTTCCCAATTGGTTCAGTTCAAGTCCATCAAAGAAATTCTTTCTATTTTTATATGTAAGTATCAGAAATAAAGAGAAAGAACAATCTCTGGAGAAATATTTGTATCTAGTGCAGCCCTGGTTTCTCCATCTGCTGCTAAGGCTTCTTGCAGGCTGCGATCTCTCTTGGAAATGACTGATAAATGCTTGAAACAACAAAGAATTCATGAAACACAACATTTATGTCTCGAAAACTTAGTGAAAGGTGTGTTCCAGGCGTTTCTTGGAATAAAAGGCATTTTGTTTTTTTAAATAAAGTCTATTTTATTTTTTTCTTTTGTTCTGCCTAGAGCGCAGCTTCTGCAGATGAATCTTTGAGGTTGATTTTGGGTTGGTTCGTCCTATTTTACTTTACCTCGTTTCTTCCAGCTCTGCCCCGTCACGGTCCCCGAGACTCTCCGGCGAGTGGGAATGGAGGCAGGGGGGATCGTAAACGCCACCTCCTATTGGTCGAGAGACGCGCTGAGGCTTCCTATTGGCTGCGCACCATGAACCAATGAGAATGGATGTTTTCGATACTGCGTTTGGGTCGGGTCGGAGCTGCTGGAAGCCCGCGGTGCCTCGCGCAGCCGGTGACGTGTGGGTCCCACCGGACCCACTGGGGCGCGTCCGGCCTCCAGCTCTGCTGCTCCCGCTCCCTCCTCCTCCTCCGGCAGCGGCTGTGGCCGCGGGCAGGGCGCAGGCCCTAAGGAAGGGGTCCCATCCCGAAGCCACCACGTGTCCTTCCTGCTGAGAAGCGTCTGGGGCAGTGGGAGAAGCGACCCAGACCTGAGGCTGGGGAGGGCTTGGGGCCTGACAGAGCCCGGGTTCCTGGGCAGCGGGGCTTGGGTGTCTGGAGAATGGGGCTGGGTGACCTGGGCAGGTTCAGGCACCTCCCTTTGCTGCTGCCATGCTCCTCTGAGCAGCCTCTGGGAGCTGAATGTCCTGCGTTAGTGCCATTGCCTCCATTGTTCACCCTGCACTGGCGAGGCTGCAGCGGCTTCGGGACAGCAGCAGAGTCGGTGTGGGACAGGCAGGAGACGCTGACACCAGGTCCTTGTCACTGGGCACGGGAGCCCGGGAGGCCTGTGCAGGCTGGGGCGGGCGGCTCACCCGAAGTGTGGGAATCTGTGGAGGAGGAAGCGAGAGGCTGCCAGAGCTGGCCCGGAGGAGCATCCCCTGCACACCACGGTGGAGCTGTCCCGGGGCACGGCAAGGGCCCTGGACAGCCGGTACTGCACCGTGAGGGACCTTAATCTATTGAGGGAAACCGGAGGCGTTTGCGAGGGGAAGGGCAGGAAGGTGAAGCAGATAAACTTGGAAGTCAAAGTCCACAGCAGTTTGCACAACGAAACAGCAGTTCAATGGAGCACACACTTGGATTTGGTGAAAGCATTTTAGAAATAGTAAAAAAAAACCCAAACAAATGCCAAAATTAAATACTAAGAAAACTGATGCTGGTATTTTGATACTTTGGTGAGAAGGAGCAGGTGCATGGGGCAAGAGAGGGGTGATGGGGAGATGCCCCCAAACAAGAGGAGTCTCAGCCCCAAAGTGCCTGAGAGCTGTCCCTGTTCCATGTCCCAGTGCTTTGCAGGCTGGAGGGCAGGGCAGTCAGTCCCAGTGTGCAGTGTCTCTCAGTGCCAAGCCCAGCCCAGGAAGCCTCGTGGAGGAGCATCTGCAGGAGTGGGAGAGCAGATGGCCGGTAGCACAGAGGGGAGGAAAGGGGCAAATCCCAGAGCAGAGCCCGGGGATCACGGGCGTATCGCTCGTCTGCAGATGGGCCACTGGCATCTGCTCCACTCGGATGTGCTGTCTCCTTCTGAACATACACACAGAGCGGCTTTCAGTGTCTTCTCTCCTGCCTCGAGGATGCCAGCTCTGCTGCGTCATTTCCTTTTGAAAAGAAATCCTATTTTTTTGTTGAGATCCCTCTTTTGAAATCTCTCATTTCTTTTTGAAATCTTTCTCCAGGGCCTCGCTGCTGCCACTGTGGCAGCCCCGCTGCCACACGCAGCCATGCAGCAAGCCCCGGGGTTTGCTCCGGGGCAGAACAAACCCCCGGGCGCTGCTCGGAGGGGCGGTGCTGCTGCTTCTCCTCCCGGGGGATGGGTTTTGGGGAAGGGGCAGGAGCAGCCCCCGGGCCGCGGGAGCGGGGAGAGGCAAAGGGCGGCGTCTGTGTGCTGCTGCCGCCATCTCGTGTCCGAAGCGAGGCACTGCAGCCCGGCGGCCACGCGCGGCTCAGCAGAACGGGTTCTCGGACTGGCGGGCACAGCTCGGTGCTGGAGGTCGCCTGCCGCACATCCGGGTTCTGGGGCGCTCGCTGCTGCCACCTGGTGCATAATTTCAGATACTGCAGCTCTGCTTCGGCGCAGGCGCAGTAGCGTTATTTTGTTTTCAGCTGTTGCCTGGCAACGAAAACAACAAAACGCGTCAGTGTCGCGCATGCGCGGTGACGCCCCCGAGCGCCATCCCGCTGCGGTGGCTGCGGGGTGGTGACGCCGTGATCGCTGCTGCCTCCCGGTCAGGAAACGCCGCGCCGCCCCGCGGGCTCTGGGTCCGCGAAACGCGGAACTGCAGCGCCGGTGCTGCCCCTGGGTAACCGCCGCCGGGATCGGTGCGGCACGGCGGCAGGGCGGGGCTGGGGCGGGAGGGGCGGGGCGGGGCGGGGCGGGCTGGGGCGGGGGAGGGGCGGGGGCACGGCTTTTTCTTTGGTCCCGCCACCGGATGTTCCCCCCCTCTTTTCCGGCCGTCGCGGGGGCCATGCGGTGCCGTGCAAAGCGAGGCGAAATGGAACGGAACCGAACCCGCGGGCTGCGGGGACGGCGCGATGGAGGCGGCGATCCGCAGGTAAGGCGAGTGCGGCGGCGGTGGTCGGAAGGTCCCTCTCCGGGGCCGCTGCCCAGCCGCTGCCGTGCTCCGCCCTGCGCATCGGCGCGCTCTGCCCCGGCGCGTCCCCTCTCCCTCCGCCCGCCTGCGCTCTGCTCGGCTCTGCTCGGCTCTCTTCCCCCTTGGGACCCCCCTGCTCCTGCCGCGCTCCTTCCCTCCTCCGGTAACCCATCAAAATAATTGCCAAAAAGATTATTAGGGAGATGAATGCAGTGCTAATTAGTGATAGAACTGATGAACTCCAATTTTGTCTGAATTTTCTAAAGATTTTACCTGTGCAATTTTCTGGCATGTCCTGTTGAAGTGTTTTCCCTGTTGGGTTGGGGTTTTGGGAGTTTGTTGTTTTTTTTTTTTTCGTTTCCGATGGACCGTGGTTTTCAAGGGTGATCGGGGTTTTTATTCACTTAGAGCTCCCTGGCCAAAATTTCCTTTGCAAGAATTAAGTCTGGAATAAGCGGCTCCTGTATCAACTAAAAATTCCATTTCATCAGTGGCTGTCACTGTGTTAATGGCACGTAGAGCTGTGTCCAGTTGGAGGACATTCCTTTTTCCAATTCCTTTTTTTTTTTTTTGTAAATTGTACACTAATTTGGGGTTTTTTTGAGAGGGGGATGTGTGAAAGGAAAGGGGATTTTCCCGTTGCCTGTCCCTTCCTCTGCAAGCTCCTCCAGAAACCTCTGTTAAAGTGGCAATTAATCTTCTCTCTCAGATTTTTTTCATTTTTTTTTCTCCCTTCGGGATTGCCACATTTCTTTTTCTTTTTTCCCTGTTGTTAAAAACCGTTGATGCCATTTTTGACATTTTTGCAAATCCCTGGAGTCTGCTTCCTTTAATTTTGAAGTTTCTTTCTAATACCCAGAGCCGATTGCTCCCCAAAACATAGATGCCAATGGAACAGGCTCCTTTGGCTTTTCAGGATTTAAATGAGTATATTTTCTAGCAGTGACCTTTAGCTGCTCTACCAAGGCAGACAGGGATTCATTTGATCCTTGTTTAATTTCATAGAATTTAGACCAATGAACGGCTTTTGGCATTGCATGTCTTGTACCAAACAGGAACATTCATTTCTGATATTTTGTTAAAAGACCCCGGTGTTGGGGTTGGTTGGGATCCCATGCTGGGTCTGTGACAGTAAAATTTTGATTTCTTTTTTCCTGCAGTTCTTTCTGAAGGTGTGCCCCTTCTGCTTGTTTATGAACAGTTTTTAATAGCAGTCTCTTTTTTTTTTTTTGTACTATCCAGCAGTGTATCCAATATTACCTGAATTATCTTACACTGTTTTAGCTATTTTGGATGGTTTCTTAAATTAAAAAAAAAAAAAATCACATAAGGTGCTTCATCCTATTAAACCTCTGTCCTACAAAACAACATGAACTGCAGGATAATACAGACACTTCTGTCTACCTTGTCCCAAGCTCAACACATTCTCTTGCCACATCCCAGTGATCACTAAAACAAAGGGTCTTAATGCTTCATGGTGCTTTAAGGTTTCCTGCTTCTTTTAGTCAAACCCAACTCTTCTATATAATCAAATCCTGATTATTTTAGCAGAGGACTTGCAACAAGTTTGTTAATCAAGCAGCATTTGATGTTTTTGCTGGTGATCTTCACTTTCATGAATTTCCCCAGCAGTCTCTGATGGCTGGGAGCTCTGAACCATCTTTTTATTTCAGTCTCTACCACTTTTTTTTTTCTTTCTTCAAGGGGAGGGGAACAAATGCCTGAGTCAATAAGATTGACTTATGGTAATTAAAACCATATAAAAATGACACCAGTTGTACAGATCTGGACAGTTCCTGAACTTGTGTTCCTCACTATACGAATCATCTGCATTTCATGCTCTGACAAGATGTATGCTGAGACAGGGATGGGCTCCTAAAGAAAGAAAAGGCACAAGGTGATGGTTTGGTTTTGTTGTTGTTTGTTTGGGGTTTTTTTGTGTAGTGGTTTGTGGGTTTTTTGGGTTTTTATTGTTGTTTTTGTTTGCCCCCTCTGAAAGCCATGTTGTCTGGTGGTCATATGCAGAGCTCTTTTGCTGCCTGACCTCTCCTTTTCTTCTCAGTCATAGTTGGTGGCACTGCTGGTCTTTGGGTTCTCAGTTGTAAGTGGAGATGTCACAAAACATTTCCCCTGCGTGCTGCAACGCAGCCAAAAGCATCATCTGCCAGTCCTTTTTGGTGGCATTGTGTTGCAGGACTGGGGACTCGATCCCCCTCCCCAGAGTAAAACCATGTGGGGGATCTTTTCTCACTTATTTTTCTATCATCATGAATGAAACTTAAAAAAAAAAAAAGAAGTTAAAATTGTCTAACTTACACATTGACTTGCAGTGTTGAAGCTGTAACTGCCAAACAGCTCTAGCATAGGATTTATAAAGTGTACTTGAGCAGTTTGTTCAGAATGTTTACAGAGAGGCAAGCCAATGTTCCAGGATCTTTTTTTTTTTTCTCGAAATGTTGGTGGAGTGCTCTGGAGTTCTTTATTTCTGTCTGGCTTTCAGCGGCACGTGTCCCTGGCAGTGGGGTAGCATACCTGTGGGGCAGTGCAGCTGGCCAGGTGTCCCTCCTAATTATGGAACAAACAAAAAATCCCTTAACCGGCCAAGACCCAGCCCCGGCGCGGGGCCCAGCACAAAGCCCCGGCCCCCGCCTCACCGCCCCCGGGCTCCGCACGGCCCCAGGAGAAGCCCCCGGGCCGCGCCGACGCTGCAGCCCCGCACCCCGAACGGCGGAGCGCTCCCCCGCCCCGGCGCTGCCGGCGCCGTTCTGAGGGGGGATGAGTCGGCGCGTGCGCGGGGCGGGGCCGAGGAGATGGGAGCCTCGGCGGCAGCGGCGTGGCCGGGCCGGGCTCGGCTCCTCTGGCGGAACCCAGGTGAGGTGAGGGGGGAGTCGGGTTGGGAAGCGGGGAAGGGGTTGGCGGCCCCGGCTCCGGCCCCGGTTCCGCGGCAGAGGCGGGCGGTCGGCTCCGCCGAGAAGCCGGCGCGGCCGCGGGGCTCGGGGCGCCTGCGAGCAAAGCGGCGGGCCCGCTCCGCCGGTCTCCCCAGCCGGTTTCCAAGCACCGTCCTCTCCGCATAGCGGGGCGGGGGGGGCGTCTCTCCCCGTCCCGTTCGTGAGGGCAGAAGTGAGGGGGGGGTTCCCCCGTCTCTCCCGGGGCGACCTCGCTGCGGGGGCTGGGGGGGGGTGCGGGCGATGCGTCTCCTCGGTACCTGGCAAAGGGGAGAGAAACGTTTGGTCGGAGCTCCCGGGGTGCGGCCCGACCCTGCGCGGCCCCTCTGGCCGGATCCTCCCCTGTCTTTTCACCGTGGGCTGCGTGTGACAAACGGCTCCATTTTTTGCCTCCTTTTTTCCCAGCGTCACCTTCTGCGTCACGTGAAGAAGGAAAATCCCGCGCGGTTGGTTCCACTGGCCGGTGCAGAAACGCTGATGAAAAATGGCAGTGAGCAGAGCGCGTCCCGTTCCTGAATTGCTCCCTCGAGGGTTAGGAATCTTTTCATTTCCGGTAAGAGAATGAACTTTGATCTGGGATAAATTAAGAGCAGCCTGTGACCCTCTTCAGGGTCTTGTGTTTCTCTTCTCTTTGTCCGTGCTCATTTTGTGGGCAAGTTGGACATAACCTTTTATTTTTCCCATGTGGCTATAACTAAATTTTTAGTAATAGATGGTGTCAGCATAGTGAATTTTTGAGCACCCAGGTGCCAGTAGAAAGGGAATGCAGGAAACATGATGGAAACTGATGTTCAAGTTGGATTTTTTTTTTTTAATTAGAGTGTTGATAGCATGTTGTTCCACTGCCTAATCCCCATTCTGTTCAGTGGAGTCTTCAGTGTAGGACTTAAAAAGGTTAAAAAGTTTGTCCTTCCAAAAAAGGACTACTCATGCATAGGATTGAGGCATAGACTTGGAGAGTCGCTGAAGTACGTGAGATCAGAATTAAAGCCAAATTTCACTTGATGTTGCAGTTGGTCTTCACTTTCATTCATTTTGCCAGATCTTGTAGTGAGAGAGGGAAGAAAGTGTTCACAAGGGTTCAGATGTTCAGAAGAAACAGACATTGTCTGAATGAACAAAGCTTTATGCTTTTTCAGTATTTTAACTCTTAAAATAGAGTAGTAGTTGAAAACCTTACTGAGACACTGGGGTCTGTGCTAAAAACAATCGAGGTCAAAGGAGAATCATGAACAAAACAGGACAAATCCGTGTCCCTTGACATGTTTTCCAGGCTTTCCCAAGGAGCATGAGTAGCCTTGTAACTAGTGAGAGTGAGTCATGATGTATTTTTGGTGAGTTACAGCTTGAAAATTGTCCTTTTTCCTTAAGGTAGAGTGTGTAATTTTGACTTCAGCAGGAAAGAGATTTTCCAGAATGGAAATCTTACTCATTCCAAGAAGTTTCTTTTTGTGAACTTCCCATCAGAGTGGGTCTTCAGAGATGATGTACTTGGCAGTAGAATCTTCCAATAATTGATGGCATTGCTTGTCTTTTGGTTTGTCAGTTGCAACAGTGGAGATGTCACAAAAACATGTTCCCCGCGTGCTGCAGCACAGCCACAAGCATGAGCACATCTGCCAGTCCTTTTTGGTGGCATTAGGTGTTGCAGCACTGAGGACTCGATCCCCCTCTCCAAATAAAACCATAATTCGGTAACTGACTTGCATTGTTTAAACTATAACTTCCAAATAGGTGTCACAAACAATTTATTAGATGTATTTAAGTAGTTGGGTATTTTCTCTGAATGTTTAAAAAGAGAAGCAACAGAATATTACAGGGTTTTTTCCCAATAGTTTGACGGAGTGCTGTGATGTACTTTGTGCCTGTCTCACTTTCAATGGCACGTTTCCCTGGCAGTTCAGTAGCAACTCTCTTGTCCATTGCAGTGGCTGAATATCCCTCCTAATTATGTAACACACCAAAAATCCCCAGTCAAGTTATAGACCATGAAATTATCTGTAAAATGGAAATTAATGCAAAAGGAAAATCCAATTTTTTAATAATGGTAATATTTTTATTGGATTTACATAAAAATGCACATACCTTTTTAGCATGAAGTTAACTACTAAGATTTCTTCTTTACTTTTTGTTTTATTCCCTCAAATTTGTATATAACTTTGGGTTTTCTTGACCAAACGAACAAGGCGTGCAGCCACAGCAGAAGTGCAAGGGCTGTTTGTTTGCTGATCATACTCAGTCCTTATGAAGCAATGACATCATATTGCTTTAGAAGTACTTTGTCCCCACATTATCCTCCCTGTGTTGAGGATATCCACGGTCCAGAAGGAAAAAAGGCGCCTTCTGTTGCAGGCACTCTGGGTTTTTTTCCCTATTTGGAGAGCAGAATGTGAATGCAGCGGGTGCTGTGAATCTGGGCCAGTGTCTTTCCTTTGGAAAGTTCATAACCACATTTTTTGGGTTTGTTGGCGGGTACGGGACTCTGCTCAGACCTTCTTAACAGTCCATGTCCCACTCTGTGTCATAGCTATATTTACGTGACGGTGCCGGGAGGCTGGGCTTCTCTTGAGCATCACACAGAGATGGAGCTCTCCTTTTTCTACGGTACTGTTCTCTGGAGCACAGGTAGGTCCGAGGCGTTTGAAGGGGTACAGGGGACGTGGCTTGTTCTCCTTTTTTCCTTTTTCTGGGTTTCTGCACCACAGTGCTGAGCATGGGCAGCACTCCCTGCAGTAAAGGGCGTGCGAGCTGAGTCTAGGTGTGCCTGCAGGTGTGTGAGCTTAGCCAGGAGCTGTCGCTTCCCCCCCAGCCTCTCCCTGTTCAGGGAACACTTGTCACTGGAGTCCTAGAAAGTGAGCGCTGCAGGAGAGGAGCTGTCTCTCCATCGGAGCCTCTCGGGCCAGGCAGAGGGTGCTCCCTGTGGGATTGTTGTGTGAAAAGGGTGGTAAAGCACTTTAGCAGGAAATAAACCCCCTTGCATTCCCACTCACCCTCGGATAACTGGAGGCGCTGGGGACGGCCGGGCTGAAAGCTCGATGGGATGCCCAGTCGAGCACTATCAGTCCGACAGCTGCGGATGCACGCAACAGCTGCTGCGCTCCCGTGCCCACGGTTTATGGACCTACACAGCTAAACCTGCAGAACTGAGCAGCGTCCTGCTGAGCACGGGTCAGGTGGGGTGGCTGGTGAGGGACGGACACAGTTCGATGAGACACCACACGTCCGGGCACGTCAGTGCCGGATCCACTCGATAGTGTCCCGCACCCGTCGGCCACTCACCGTCTGTGGACTCTCACAGCCTCGTCAGGCAGCAGCCCGGAAAGGACTTGTGCAGCAACTCTGTAAGCAAATGAAGGCACCTTTAATAGAGCAACAGGATTAATACAGATGTGTATGGATTGCCGGTGATAAACCACTGTCTGCAGAAATAAATGCTTATACCGAGGTTACAAATTAGTAAAACTGTTAATTGCAGCAGGATGTCAGGTTACGCCAAGCGCTGAATTAGTAAAGGATTTCTCTGGAGTTTTTAAGTGTCCGAGAGAGGAGTTCTCAGCTGAGTCTAAGTCCAAATCTAGGTCTTAGTCTTACCAAAGGCATTCCAATAAGGGGGAAGAGAGGCTTAGTCCGTCGGCTGGTCCCAGGAGTCGGGGGTCTGCGGTGGAGTCGTCCCTGACTGGTCCACGATGGCGTCTTCCCTGACCGTGATGGTGTCTTCCCCAGTTCCCTCCTTTCCTGGGGCTATTTTTATACTATTTTTTTACCTGCAAAGTGGAGCTTGAGTGACTCTAGTCAGACCTTTACGGTGATTGGCAAAAGGCACTTCTGTTCCTCTTTTAGGGTGGAGGTTACCAAAAGTAAGAAGTGATCTGTGAGGGGGAAAGAGGGGTGTCAGTGGTATGGAGTTACGGTTTTTCCAAAGTCCACAGAGGGAGGTGGTGGTCAAAAGCGGGGGCAGCTGTCGATCCAGAATCACAGATAGGCCAGACATCAAGCCTTGTACCATGCTGCGATTGAGACAAGAGCCGGAGAGCAAGCATCCGCTGGCTCCCATCTCTCGTTTTTTTCCTTGATAAGCAGCAGGCCTAGTAGGGAGGCAGCCGTGGAGAAGATTCTTCACATGCCAGCTGCAATTTTCCCCTGGGATTTTCCTGGACACTGTACCTTCTTTCAGTGTGTGGAAAAAGCCATTTTCTGATTTTTAGTTACCTCCAGCAATTACTCCACACTCACATTGAAAAATTAATATTATAAATGTAGAAATGTCATTTTTTGCCATTAATTTCCTTCCTACTCGCCTTCAGACCCCAATCTGAAAACCCTGTGAGGAGGCTGAGGACTGACAGCTTTTGGTTTTGTTTTGTTGTCGTTTGGGTTTTTTTGTGTGTGGAGGTTTGTGTTTGTTTGGGGTTTTTTTTGTGTGGAGGTTTGTGGTTTTTGAAGTTGTTTTTTTTTTCCTGAGAGGAATATTGTCTGGTGGTGGTATGCAGAGCTCTTTTGCTGCCTACCGTCTCCTTTTCTTCTCAATCCAAAGCTGGGAGGGACCCCAAGCAGGTTTGGTGGCACAAGTGCAGTTTTAGAAGATCTTGGCTGTTTGGATAAATGGCTTGGAAAAAATAATTCCTTTTTTGCAGTGAGTTCACGGGGACAGATGTGTTGCTGTACTCTTTAACCAAAATATTCAACTTGGGACATATAGGGTGAGGAAATCTTGGCTGTACTTAGACTGGAGAAAATGGTACGTGTAGCGTGGACTTGAAAGTTAACGTTAAGAATGTGCCAACTCTCCTTTTTTTTCTTCTTTTTTCAAACTGAGTTCCTCTCTATGGTGAAGCGCAGCCACAAGCATGAGCACATGTGCCAGTCCATTTAGGTGGCATTATGTGTTTCAGCACTGTGGATTTGATCCCCCTCCCCAAAGTAAAACCATGTGGGGGATCTTTTTTCTCACTTTTTTTTTTGTCATAAATGAAACAAAACAAAGAAAAAATATTTGTAATTTGCAAATATACTTGCAGTGTTTAAGCTGTAACTGCAAAATAGCTACAGCATAGAATTTACAAAGTGTGCTTAAGCAGTTAGGTATTTCTTCTAAATGTTTAAAAAGAAGGGCAACCAAATGTTACAGTTTGTTTTTCCTCGATATTTTGATGGAGTGCTCTGAAGTGCTTTGTTTCTGTCTCACTTTCAATGGCACGTTACCCTGGCAGTTCAGTAGCGTATTTCTGGGGCAGTGCAGCTGGCCAGATGTCCCTCCTAAGTATGTAACCAAAAGAGCCCCTCATAACTTCATGGTATCAGTTCACAGCTGTGCAAGTTAAATTAATGCCAAAGGCAAAGGAAATACTGTCATAGTGTAAGTATTTTCATTGGATGTGTATAAACATACCCACACCTTTTTAGTATACAGTGAATTACTGAGATTGATCCTTTGCTTTTTATTTTACTCTCTGGAGTTCTACACTTGATTTCCAATTTTATTTCCAAAGCGAGCAAGATGTGCAGCCTCAGCAGGAGCGCAAGGGCTGTCACTGTTGCACTGGATCTGTCCGCGCAGATGCTGACGACGGTCCAGCCTCGTCCTGCAGCCTCACAGGGCGGTGAAGGGAGTGGACACTTTCCAACACCAGCAGGAGTGTTTGCTTTTATGCTTAGAATGTGTTGAAAACCTTGTTGGTTAGACTTAATATGAAGTGTTCAGATGGCTCAGGCTTTTAAAGGATGTGCGTTGCGTTTTCAGCTGACCTGTTTACCTAGACTGCTCCTATAGTTCAGCTGCTGTCCTGTCCCTTCTTCTGTCTGAATTCCTTTACTTTCTTCTGTGTTCTTTTTTTTAATATGCTGAAATATATTTTAGGATTTTGTATTTTCAGATGTGGTGTTGTAAGCCTCTCCGTAGCCTGCAGCAGGCCAGGCTGCCAGCGTGCAGCGCTTTACGGCCCCTTAGTGCTTGAGGGAGCCAGGCTCTGTGTTTCACCAGCCTCATCTCGTCGGAGCCGGGAAACACACAAGTATTCTCAGCCAGGCAGCCAGAGTCACAGAAGAGGGAGGAGAGAAGGAAAAGAAATAATCTGAGCTGTCAAATTCTCCCAGCAGTGCCCAGAGCAAGAGCTGTGGTGAGTTTTGGGGCCCTTAGTCCCTGCTGTGTTTTTCTCCCATCTCTGTCCAAGTCTCTGTCCCCTGTTTTTTCCCCTTTTGCTGTTCCTCTGCCCTGCTGCCTCTTGCTGTTTTCTCTTCCTCTCTCATCCTTTCTAACTGCATCCCCCTATCCAGCTTGCTGTCCCTTCTTTCCTTTCTCTCGTCAGTATTTTTTTCTTCCTGTCTCTGTCTCCCACATCCCATCACAGTTGGCTTTTTCTTGCACTGCTGTCCTGCTCTGTGTCCTTTTTTCTTCTCTCATGTCATTCTGCCATGCTGCCTGTGTCTTTTTTAATTCATCCATCTCTGTTCTGCAGCCCAGTGCTTTTTTTTTTTCCTACCTTCTTCATCCATCTGTCTTGCTGCCCATCCTGGGCTTTTTCTCCTCCATCTCTGTGCTGCTCCTTGTCTCTTAGTTTGGCCTTTCACTTTGTCCTGCTGCCTTGTCCTTTTCTTTTCTCCCTGTATCACCTGGTCTTGCTCCCAGTTCCTGTCTTTCTCTTAAAAACTGCGTCCAGCTCCTTGTCCCCTCTTTTCCCTCTCTCTGTTACCCTCCCATTCTTCTTCCTGTCTTTCTTTTTTCTCTTTCTGTCCTTCTGCCCCAATGAATCTTTCTCCACCTCTGACCTGCTCCCTGCCCCTTGTTTCCTCTCACTGTCCCTCTG
Source organism: Caprimulgus europaeus (assembly GCA_907165065.1). Next base: position 35,179,796 of record OU015534.1, read on the forward strand.
TCCTCTGAACCCCAGATTGAGGAATACAAATAGCTGGATGGAGTGGTACAGCAGTAAGAGCAGCTGGAGCTGGGTGCCTCCAGAGAGGGATCCAGAACAAAGCAATCCCGTGGCGTTTATACCTTTCTAGTCAGTGCCCCTGTCCTTCATGCACCGTTCACGAGCCCTGCACGGGTCTCTTGGTCCAGTGGTAATTTCTGGTCTGGGGTTTTCTTGTTTCTTCTTGGATTCCTTGTCTGTTCTGCAGGTGGGCTGCTCTTGGTGTTCTTATCTGGGCAGGTGGCAGCTTCTGCTGACATTCGTAGCCTCCCAGTTTGCACTGGTTTTAGGGCCTTTCTTCAAGTCACGAAGCAAGAGGTCAGGAGAAGTTCAGCTTTTCTAGGTGAAAGTTTGCAGCTTGTGGCCAGGAAATCTGCCTACTCGTGCTAATTAAGTTCTGCTAAGTACATAGTGTATTAAGTGGCGCAGGGCGATTGATTCTGTTGGAAACTTACTTCTTTAAGCTCAGGGGCTGGTATTCCTTAACAAAACCCACGTCCCTCTGTCTGCCTGTCTTGCTACGTAAATAGGAACCGTCGATAGTGTGCCCCGTGGCAGGGCTGTTGTTCCCTGCTCTCAATATTGCCGTAGTAGCGTTGCAATATTTAGACCTAAAAGATGAGTTGAGGAATGGAAGGAGAGTGCCTGTTTCCTGCAAGGGCTATGAATGCTGACCCTTTTCTCTGTGTGCCGCTTTCCTGTGGTGAGTTGGAGCCGGTTGACTTTTCCCCCTTGTTCCTGATCTCGCTATTTCTGGAGCCGCTGCTGCGGGTTTGCAGTTTGCGTTACTGCGTTGTTGTAGCGTTCTGGTTCTGGATCGTTTCTGCTGGGGTGAAGCGTCAAGGTACGGTTTTGAGTTCAAAGCTTCAGAAACTCCATCCACTGAAATCAGTAACTCCCAGGGCAGGTGACACTGATGTTGCGTGTGCAGCCGTGCTGGTGGGGATGCGCGGTGGCTCCTCGTCAAAGCAGCGAGGTGCGTGTGGACGTCCGTAGGGTTGTGCTCTGGCTCTGGAAGCGTTGGGTATTTTTGCTGTTGGAAGGTGGAATAGAGTGTGTGCCTGTTAAATCCAAGGAGAGCCCAAAGCTGGGAGGGGACCCCAAGCGTGTTTGGTGGCCCAAGTGCAGTTTTAGAAGATCTTGACTGTTTGGAGAAATGGCTTGGAAAAAATAATTGATTTTTTCCAACAAGTTCAGGAGGACAGATGTGTTGCTGTACTCTTTAACCAAAATGCTCAACTTAGGAAATATAAGATGAGGAAATGTTGGCTGTGCTTAGGCTGGAGAAAATGTACCTAGGTCTCTGTGTCTGTCATCTGTGTGTGTCTAGGAAAGTGAGCTCTAGTGAAACTACAGCTGATGATGAGTCAAAAAGAAGAAAAAAGGCTCGGTTGTCTAAGAAATATAAAAGTGCTGGTGGCCTGTACTGACAGCTCTACCAAAGATGATGTAACGTGCTTTTTCCTCCACTGAGGCGTAGTCTTCATGAGAAAAAGAAGCTTTAGATTTCTACCCAGCTTCATGCTCAAGGTGTTTTTCCTTTCACATCTGGATGCCAACTGTCACCATTTCACCGCCGTTGCCCTTTCTTCTGCCGTGAAAGGACAAGACAGGTTGAAAGAACCTGTGGTGGTCTGCAAGTACGAGGTGCATCTGCGATGCGTGTCTGCGTTTTTCCTCAGGTACGTGTAGTGTGGACTTGAAAGTTAACATTAAGAATGTGCCAACTCTCCTTCTATATTTTTTTTAATGAAGTACTTCAACACAAATACCAAAACCAAGCTCCATTCTGGAGCATGTTACGCCTAAGCGAAGCTTACTTCCCTCTGTCTGTTTTCTCTTCCTGAAAGCATAATCTTTCTGTGCGCTTAATATGAAATGTTACTGTGAAAATAATTTTGTAGCAAGAGAGGAAAGAAACTGTTCATAAGGCTTCAGATGTTCAGAACAAACACACGTTGTTTTTATTACAATAGCTTTCTGCTTTTTCAGTTAACTAGCTTTTAAAATAGAATAGTACTCAAACCCCTTACTGAGATACTAGCATTTGTTCTAAAAGCAATCGAGGTCAAAGGAGAGACATGAACAAAACAGAACAAATTGTCATCCCCAGATGTTTTTCCATCAGGGAAGGAGACAGGGATGAGCTCCAAAAGAAGAAAAAGATACAGGGTCATGGTTTTGTTTTGTTGATGTTTGTTTGGGGTTGCTTTGTTTGGGTTTTTTTTTGTATTGGTTTGTGTTTGTTTGGGTTTTTATTGTTGTTTTTGTTTTTTCTTTTTCTGAGCACACTGTTGTCTGGTGGTGGACTGCAGAGCTCTTTTGCTGCCTGTTCTCTCCTTTTCTTCTCAGTCCTCAAAAGCTGAGAGGAACCCGAAGGAGGTTTGATAGTAGAACTGCGGTTTTAAAAGATCTTGGCTGTTTGGAGGAATGGCTTGGAAAAAAGAATTCAATTTTTGCAACGAGTTCACAAGGACAGATGTGTTGCTGTACCCTTTAAAAAAAATATTCAACTTGGGACATACTTTTTCCTCCACTCAGGGGTAGTTTTCAGGGAAAAGGAAGCTTTAGATTCCTACCCAGCTTCATGCTAAAGTTTTTTTTCCTTCCACAGCTGGATGACAACTGTCACCTCTTCACCGTGGTTGCCCTTTGTTCTGCTGTGAAAGGACAAGACAGGTGGAATGAACCCGTGGTGGTCTGCAAGTACGAGGTGTGTCTGCGTTTTTTCTAAGGTACTTGTAGGATGGACTTTAAAGTTGACATTAAGAATGTCTGTATTTTTTTAGATTAAGTCTTTTAATACAAATACCAAAACCAAGGGCTATTCTGGAGCGCGTTATGCCTGTGCAAAGCTGTTGCTGTTGCGCTGGATCTGTCAGCGTAGATGATGATGACGGTCCAAGCTCGTCCTGCAGCCTCGGAGGGCGGTGTCCCTGCAGCTGTGCTGTAAGGACGAAAAGTGGACACTTTCCAACACCAGCAAGAGTGCTTGCTTTTATGCTAAGTATGTGTTCAGAATCCTGTCGGTTCCTCTTAACATTAAGTGTTCAAATCACTCAAGCTTTTAAAGGACGTGCGTTGCATTTTCAGCTAGACTGCTCTAGTCTAGTTTTCCTAGTCTCCTCGAGCTCAACTACTCTTCTATCCCTTATTTTGTCCGAATTCCTTGACTTTCTTCTCTGTTATTTTTTAATATGCTGAAGTATAATTTGGGATTTTGTTTTTTCAGATGTAGTGTTGTAAGCCTCTACATAGTCGGCATCAGGCCAAGACCGCCGTCGTGCAGCATGGTATGTCTGCGTAGCGCACGAGTGAGCGAGGCTGTGTGTCTAGGAATTGTGGTCTTGTCGGAGGTGTAAGACACCCGTGTGTCCTCTTAGGTGGAGGACAGCCAAGCAACTGGAATTACAGAAGAGGAAGAGAAGGGAGAAGGAGAAAGCAGTGTCTGAACTGGCAAATTCTCCTGGCAGCACTTAGAGCGAGAGCCGCAGTGAGTCCCGGGTCCTCGAGGCCTTGGTGCCCATCTTGTGTGTCCTGGTCCCCCCCTGCCTCTCCCCTGGCCGGCTCTTTCTCGCACTGCTGCAAATTTTTGTTTTGTTTTGTTTTGTTCCCCTGTGCTCCCTTTCTCCATCTCGTTCTGAGCTGCTCCCCATCCCCATCTTTTAGTTTTTCTCTCTCTCTCCCCTGTAGCCCGAGGCTACTTTTTCCTTCCCCATCTCTCTCTGCCCAGCTCCCAGACACTATTTTTGCATTCCTCCCTCTCTGTCCTGTAGCCTGTCAGTATTTTTGCTGTGGCTGGTTCTCTCTGTCCTGCTCCCTGTCCTTGTTGCTCAAGGTCTTCCTTCTCGGCTCTGTAGCATGTTGCGAATCTGTTTCTTTTTCTGTCTCCCTTTATCCTGCTCCTTGCCCCTCATTTTGAATTTCTGCCTTTCTGTCCTGTCGCTGCTCGGGATTTTTTTCCTTTCTCTGTCTTGCTCTCTCTTGTTCCCTGTCCCTGTTTTTCAGAGTCTCCCCTCTCTATCTTCTAGTGCATTGTGATTTTTCTTCCCCTGTCTCGGTTTGTCTGGCTCCCTGTCCCTCTTTCTTCAGTCCTCCCTCTCTGCCGTATCGCCTGTGGCTTCTTTCCTTTCCCCCCCTCCCTCCCTCCCTCCCTCCCTCCCTCCCTCCCTCCCTCCCTCCCTCCCTCCCTCCCTCCCTCCCTCCCTCCCTCCCTCCCTCCCTCCCTCCCTCCCTCCCTCCCTCCTCCCTCCCTCCCTGTCCGTCTCGCCATCCCCATTTTTAAACTTTCCTTCTCTCCTGGGTAGCCCACCGCAGCTTTTTTCTTCTTTCTCTGTCCACCTCCCCATCTCTAATTTTTAATTCTTTACCTCTCTCTCTGGAAGCCTGTCAGGATGTTTCCCCTTCTCAGTCGCTCTGCTCAGCTCCCTGTACCTGTTTTTTAATTATTCCCTTCTGCCGTGTGGCCTGTTGCTCTCTTCCCTTTCACCACCTCTCTCTGTAGGGCCCCCAGTTCTTTCCTGTGTTGGAGCCCACTGCGTTTTTTTTCTTTCTCTGTTTCTCTCTGGTGTTCTCTGGCATCTTCTTTCTCCATCTGTCTGGCTCTGGATACCAATTTTTTAATTCCTCCTTCCCTTCTCTGTAGCCCATTCTCCCCCCGTCCCAGCCCTTTATCCATCTTCCCACCCCCTGCTAGCTTCGGTTCTTCCCTCTCTGCCACATAGACCGTTACTTTTTGCTTTTCTCCATCTCTACGTCTGTTTCACTGTCCTCACTTTTTAATTCTTCCCTCTCTGCCGTGGACCTGCTGCTGTTTTTGCATTTCTCTGTCCCTCTCTGTCCAGCTGCCTGACCTTATTTATTAATCCTTCCCCCTTTTTCCTGCAACTGCTGCTATTCCTTGTGATCTCCATCTCTCTGTCTGGCTCCCTGTCCTCAGTTTCTGATTCCTCCCTCTGCCCTGCATAGCCTGTCTGGATTGCCCCATCTCTCTCCCCCCACCCCTTGCTCCCCCCTGCTCCCTCTCTCTGTGTTGCAATTCCATTATTCTCTGTCCCATAGCTCCGCGCTGTTTTATCCGTCTTTCTCCGTCTCTCTCTTTCCAGCTCCCTGCTGCTATTTTTTATTTCTTCCTGATCTGTCTTGTAGCCCATCGCTGGGGTTTTTTGTGTTTGTTTGTTTGGCTTTGTTTTTTTTCTTTCTCCATGTGTCTCTGTCTGGCTCCCAGTCTGTGTTCTTTAATTCCTCCCCCTTCCCTGTTGCCTGCTGCTGATTTTTTTTTTTTTCCATTGTCCATCACGCTCTGTCTGGTCCCCTCTCCCTGTTTATCAGTGTCTCCCTCTCTGTCCTGTGGCCTGTTGGGTTTTTTTCCATTTTCTTTCTGCCTCTCCCTCTGTCTGGCTCCCTCTCCCTGCTTTTTAAAATTCCTCCCCTGTCTTTGTCGCCTGCGCGATCTTTTGCCTTTCTCTGTCATCTCTCGCTGGCCGGCTCTCTGTCCCTATTCATTCATTTTTGCCTCTCTGCCTTGTAGCCTGTGGCTTTTGTTCTTTCTCCATCTCACTGTCTCTGGCTCCCCGATGACCCCGTTTTAGAAATTCCTGCCTCTTATTTCTGGACACAGAGCTATTCTTTTTCCACTTCAGCTCTCTTTTTTTCTTGGTCCCTGCCCCTGTTACTTAATTCTTCCCTCCCTGCCCTGTAAGGTGTAGCGATGGGGTTTGTTTTGTGTTCCCCATCCCACTTCTTCCCTCCATTGTTCGCTGTCCTGGCTCCCTGCCCCTGTTGTTTCATCGCTCCCTCTCTGCCCTGTTCTTTGTCACTTTTTGTTTCTCTCCATCTCTCTCGGTCCGGGTCCCTGCCCCTATTTCCCCCCGCTCTCTCTATTGTGCTGCCCATGCCAGGTTTTTTCTGCATCTTCCCCTTCTGCTCCTTGTCCTTGGTTCCTTTGTGCCCTGCTCCCTCTCCCTCTTTGTGCTGCCTCTCTTCCTCTGTCCCTGCTGCTTCTTTCTCCCTCTCTGTTGGGCTTCTGGTCTCCATCCTTCTCTTGCTTGATGCTTTCTTGCTACACCCGTGCTGCCCAGCAAACTGCCGCTTTTTTTCTTCTCTCTCTCCTAGCGTCTTGCACCGTGCTCCTGGTTTTTGACAGCCTCCAGCACTGCGTGTCAGCCCGTGGCTTCGGGAGCTGAACGATGGACCATCCGTTCTGCACCGAGCCGAGCAGGGTGGCTCTAGGAATGATGGGCGAGACGTCCCAGGGGAGAGGGGGTGTCGGGGGCCCCGAGCCCCAGAGCAGACTTCCTCTCTCTCGGGATTTGTTCTGTGCGTGACTGAAGAAACACTTGCCACTTCCTTTGCGGTCCCAGCTGCGTCTGCACTCACACACGCGGGGCGGGGGCTGTGACTGAGCCCCAGGGGCAGGCAGTGGGTTGGATGGTGAAGGTCCCTCGCTGTAAGGGGCTGGTGCTGGAAGTCCTGCCTGGGATGGCCTTGGGGAGAGGGGCCGGGCGAACTCCTTTTATCTATCTATCTATCTATCTATCTATCTATCTATCTATCTATCTATCTATTTATTTTTTTTCCCCGTCAGTGGTTTTGTTTGTGCGCAGGCTCAGTAGCGCCTTTAGTGCTCGCCACTGCCACTCGGCGATCGAGGTGGGGCAGCGCAGCTCCTTTATCGGCGCAGGCGCAGTAGCGTTGTTTACGCGAGCAAAATTGTTGCCTAGCGACTGCGTGTACGGACTGTCGCATGCGCAGTAGCATCGTTCCAAGGCACTCGGCGACTGGGGTTTGGCACTGCAGCTCTATCGGCGCATGCTCAGTAGCGTTGTTTACAGGCGTGCATGTCTGGTCCATAGCAACTACTCTTAGAGAGTAGCGCATGTGCCGTTGCAATGTTTACATGCGCGGCTGTTGCCTAGCGACTATGTTTACAGACGGGAGCACGCACAGCAGCGTTTTGACTCGTTCGCTACTGCAACTCGGCGACTAAATTTCAGCACTGCAGCTCTTTATCGGCACATGCGCAGTAGCATTGTTTACACGCGCTAGGCTGTTGCTAACCGACTACTCTTAGGGACTGGCGCATGCACAGTAGCGCTTTTAATGGTGCATGCTCGCTGTTGCCACCCGGTGGTCAAATTTTGGTACTGCAGCTTCACTGCCGCGAATGCGCGGTGACGCCCCCGTGTTCCATCGTGCCATCTGTGGCTACCGGCAACGCGATCCTACGGTGCCTGCAGGGTACTGACGCCGTCGCTGCCTCCCAGGAATCTTGCAGTAAGTACCAAGTAGAGTTGAAAAAAGTTGAAGATGATAATACCAAATGTAATATGGAAATTAAATAGCACCCAATTATGCAAATCTATTAAACATGTAAAATACATGCATTTTTTTTTTCCACTAAGTGATAATTAAGCCCAAAGTCAAAAATCCTTAAAATAAAAAAGAAATTTAAAAATGAAGAATAAAACCCCCCTCATCCCAAACTAAACATAAACCACAAAATAAAAAACCCACTAAAATCAATACAACATTAAAAAAAAAGTCACATAAAACAGAAAAATACAAACAAAACAAAACATAAATTAAAAACCAGAACCTAAAATGCATAATTAAACAAGTGAGAACCTAGACACCACAGAAAACACCTCCTATTAGCTCGAACTGGCCAGTCAGCCCTCGAGCGACTCCACGATACAAAAGGGCCCCGGAAAACCGAAAAACCATCGAGAAGGCCTCACGTTGGCAAAAAACATGCCGCGAAGAGGCTAGCCCGCCTCCCCTGGACGACTCTATGGTGCGGAAGTGCCCCGGAGGACCGGGACACCATCGAGAAGACCTCCCGGTGGCACAAACATGCCACGAAGTGGCTAGCCCGCCTCTGCGGAGCGACTCTATGGTGCGGAAGTGTTCCGGAGGACCGGGACACCATCAAGAAGACCTCCCGGTGGCACAAACATGCCGCGAAGTGGCTAGCCCGCCTCCCCGGAGCGACTCTATGGTGCGGAAGTGCCCCGGAGGACCGGGACACCATCGAGAAGACCTCCCGGTGGCACAAACATGCCGCGAAGTGGCTAGCCCGCCTCCGCGGAGCGACTCTATGGTGCGGAAGTTCCCCGGAGGACCGGGACACCATCGAGAAGACCTCCCGGTGGCACAAACATGCCGCGAAGTGGCTAGCCCGCCTCCCCGGAGCGACTCTATGATGTGGAAGTGCCCCGGAGAACCGAAAAACCATCAAGGAAACGCCGCTTCCCCCCCTGCCGCCCGGCGGGTGCTCGCTTCTGCTTCGTAGTGTAAATGTCCGGGAGTAGGGCGGCAGGCGGAGGCGAGGGGGGCGGGATAGAGAGGCGGAACCGAAGTTCCCATCTCTTTTCCGGTTCGGAGCGGGGCGGAACCCGACGGTTCCCGGCGGCTGTGAGGACGGCACGATGGAGGTGGCAATTGGCAGGTTCCAATCCGCAGGTAAGATGAGTGCGGGGGCGGTAAGAGGGTTCCTGGCCGGGGCCGCTCTGCAGCCACTGCCATGCTTCGCCCTGCGCATCGGTGCGCTCTGCCCCGGGGCGTCCCCTCTCCCTCCGCCCGCCTGCGCTCTGCTCGGCTCTCTGCCCCCTCGGGACCCCCCTTGCTCTTGCCGCTCTCCCCCCCGCCTCCTTCCCCATGCCCCGTGCCCTTCGCTCGGCTCTGCTGCCTGCTCTGCTCTCCCACCTTCCCGCAGGAACCCGCGGCTTTTCCTCCTGTGCTTGGCTCTGCTGCCCGTGCTCTGCTCTGCTCACCTTTGGGAGAGGAACGGAGCTTCTTCGGGAAGCCGAGGGGAGGAAGCAAGAGTCCTTCTCTCTTTCACTGGGTTTTCCTAAGCAGGAAGAGGGGCGAGAGATGGCTGCCCCCATCTGTCTACCTGCCTGGAGGCTTTCTTGCCCCTGGAAAAGGCGCTGGCTGCCTCCCCAGCTCAGCACAACTCCCCTGGCCCCGCTCGCCCCGTGCAGCTGCCCCCAGCTCCAGCACCTCCCCCAAAGCCTGTCCCACAGCCACCAACGGCCCCCAAGCCCTGTCCTCATGGCAGCACGCTGGCCCTTGAAAATGCTTTCTTTGTAAGTGCTGGTGCCATGAGGGGAAGGCACAGTGTCTCCAGGAGCTTCTGCAGAAGGAGGGGTCCTGTCTGAAGAGTGCAACGGTCATCAGTGTGGTTAGCGGTTTCTTGTTCTTTTTCTCTCCCAGCGGCAGCGCCGAGGACTCGGAACTTGTCGCTTCGTCTCCGGGGATGTTGTTGGCTGCATCTGGCTCGGGTTTACGTGGGCTGCCTTTGCCTCATTTTCCCGGCGGCGTGGGCAAAAAGGGACAACTGGAGCACTTGGGTGACCATGGACAGGAGCTGCTGTGGCTGAAGCTGGAGAGGGTGAGTTTGTTGATCAAGCAATGTTTGATGTTCTTGCTGTTGGTCTTCACTTTCATTAATTTCCCCAGCATTCGCTCATGAAAAAAATCATCATTTTTTCAGTCTCTAACATTTTGTTTTTCCCAAGGAAAGGGAAACAAATGCATGAGTCAATAAAATTACAGAATCACAGAATATTAGGGATTGGAAGGGACCTCGAAAGATCATCTAGTCCAATCCCCCTGCCGGAGCAGGAACACCTAGATGAGTTCACACAGGAAGGCGTCCAGGCGGGTCTTGAATGTCTCCAGAGAAGGAGACTCCACAACCTCCCTGGGCAGCCTGTTCCAGTGCTCTGTCACCCTTACTGTAAAGAAGTTCTTTTTCAAATTTAAGTGGAACCTCCTGTGTTCCAGCTTACACCCTATCATCGGTCGTTACTGTGAAGAGCCTGGCCCTATCCTCCTCACACTCACCCTTCAAATATTTATAAACATTAATCAGGTCCCCCCTCAGTCTCCTCTTCTCCAAGCTAAAGAGGCCCAGCTCCCTCAGCCTTTCCTCATAAGGGAGATGTTCCACTCCCTTAATCATTTTGGTGGCTCTTCGCTGGACTCTCTCAAGCAGCTCCCTGTCCTTCTTGAACTGTGGGGCCCAGAACTGGACACAATATTCCAGATGTGGCCTCACCAGGGCAGAGTAAAGGGGAAGAAGAACCTCTCTTGACCTACTGACTACACCCCTTCTAATGCACCCCAGGATGCCATTGGCCTTCCTGGCCACAAGGGCACAGTGCTGGCTCATGGTCATCCTGCTGTCCACCAGGACTCCCAGATCCCTTTCCCCTTCACTGCTCTCTAGGAGATCATTTCCTAACCTATACTGGAACCTGGGATTGTTCCTGCCCAGGTGCAACACCCTACACTTGCCCTTATTATATTTCATCAAGTTTTTCCCTGCCCAGTCTCCAGCCTGTCCAGGTCTCTCTGGTGGCAGCACAGCCTTCTGGAGTGTCAGCCACTCCTCCCAGCTTGGTATCATCAGCAAACTTGCTGACAGTGCATTCAATTCCCTCATCCAGGTCATTTATGAATATATTGAATAATACTGGTCCTAGTACCGACCCTTGGGGGACTCCACTGGACACAGGTCTCCAACTAGACTCTGCCCCATTGACCACTACTCTCTGGCTTCTTCCCACCAGCCAGTTAATAATCCATCTCACTACCTGCTCATCTAATCCACACTTCCTCAATTTATCAGCGAGGATGCTGTGGGAGACCGTGTCAAATGCTTTGCTGAAATCAAGACAGACCACATCCACTGCTCTGCCATCATCCAGCCACCTGGTCGTGTTTTCATAAAAGTCTAGAAGGTTGGTCAAGCACGACTTCCCCTTGGTGAAGCCGTGCTGACTGCCCCTAATGACCCTCTTATCCTTGATATGCCTAGAGATGGCACCAAGGATAAGTCGTTCCATCACCTTTCCAGGGATGGAGGTGAGGCTGACCGGTCTGTAGTTACCCGGGTCCTCCTTCTTGCCCTTTTTGAAGATTGGAGTGACATTTGCTTTCCTCCAGTCCTCAAGCACCTCTCCCGTTCCCCATGACTTAGCAAAGATGATGGAGAGCGGTCTAGCAATGACTTCAGCCAGCTCCCTCAACACTCGTGGGTGCATCCCATCTGGACCCATAGATTTATGGATGTCCAGATTGCTTAATTGGTCCCTGACCCAATCCTCATCAACTGAGGCAATCTCCTCCATTGTCCTGTCTCCATCTGGGGTCTCCAGGGTACAGAGCTCCTCAAGACAGCTTCCGGCAGAGCAGACAGAGGCAAAGAAGGCATTCAATAGCTCTGCCTTCTCTGTATCCTCTCTCACCAGGGTACCCACCTCATTTATCAGTGGGCCTACATTGCCTCTAACGTTGGCTTTATGGTAAGTAAAACCATATGAAAATGACACCAGTCATACAAATCCGGACTGTTTCTCAACATGTGCTCAACACGATATGAATCATCTGCATGTCATGCTCTGACAAAATACTATGCTGAGACAGGGATGAGCTCCGAAAGAAAGAAAAGATACAAGGTGATGGTTTTGTTTTGTTGTTGTTTGGGTTTTTTTTTGTGTGGAGGTTTGTATTTGTTTTTGTTTTTTTTTTCCTGAGACCAATGGTGTCTGGTGGTGGTGTGCAGAGCAATTTTGCTGCCTGACCTCTCCTTCTTAGTTAAAAGCTGGAAGGAACCTTAAGCAGGTTTGGTGGCACAAGTGCAGTTTTAAAAGATCTTGGCTGTTTAGAGAAATGACTTGGAGAAAAGAATTCCATTTTTGCGACGAGTTCAGAAGGACAGATGTGTTGCTGTACCCTTTAACAAAAATATTCAACTTGGGACATATAGGTTAAAGGAATCTTCTCTGTAATTAGGCATCAGAAAACGTCCCTAGGTATCTGTGTCTGTCATCTGCGTGCATCTGGGAAAGTGAGCTCTGGTGAAACTACATCTGATGATGAGTCAAAAAAAAAAGTCACAGTTGACTAAAAAATGCAAAAACTCTAGTGACCTGTATCGACACCTGCACCAGAGATGGTGCACAGTACTTTTTCCTCCTCTCACGTATAGTCTTCAGGAAAAAGGAAGCTTTAGATTCCTACCCAGCTTCATGCTAAAGGTTTTTTTTTTCCTTTTGCAGCTGGATGTCAACTGCCACTGTTTCACTGTGGTTGCCCTTTCTTCTGCAATGAAAGGACGTGACAGGTGGAAAGAATCCGTGGTGGTCTGCAGGTACAAGGTGAATCTACGACGTGTGTCTGCGTTTTTCCTCAGGTACGTGTAGTATGGACTTTAAAGTTAGCATTAAGAGTGTGCCAACTCTCCTATATTTTTAAAAAATATGAAGTATTTTATCACAATTACCAAAACCAAGGTCCATTCTGGAGCATGTTACGCCTATGCAAAGCTTGCTTCCTTCTGTCAGTTTTCTCTTCCCAAAAGCATAATCTTTCTGTGTGCTTACTATGAAATGATACTGTGAAAATAGTTTTGAAGCAAGAGAGGAAAGAAACTGTTTGTAAGGGTTCAGATGTTCAGAACAAACAGACGTTGTTTTTATGACAAAAGCTTTATGCTTTTTTCAGTAAATTAGCTTTTAAAATAGAGTACTCAAACCCCTTACTGAGATACTAGCATCTGTTCTAAAAGCAGTCCAGGTCAAAGGAGAGTCATGAACAAAATAGGACAAATCAGCATTCCTTCACATGTTTTTCAGAGATTTCCCAAGAAGCATTATCAGCCTTGTAACTAGTGACAGTGAGTCGTGATGTGGTTTTTTGTGAGTTACATTTTCAATAATGTTCTTTTCCCTTAGAGTGTGTAATCTGGACTTCAGTAGGAAAGAGATTCAAAGAAGTTTCATTTTGCGAACTTCCCATCAGAGTGGGTCTTTAGAGATGATGTACTTGGCAGTAGAAGTCATCAGCATTGAGACTTTCCACTGGCCTTCAGCTCCAGCAGCTACGAATAACATTAGTACTTCTATCAACGTTCTTCTCATAACAAGTCTTACACTGAAACTAAAACACAGCTATTCTAACTACTAAGAAGAAAATAAACTCTATGCTAGCAAAACCAGGACAACTTCCAATTTTATTTCCCAAGCGAGCAAGGTGTGCAGCCGCAGCAGCAGCGCAAGGGCTGTGGCTGTTGCGCTGGATCTGTCAGTGTAGATGCTGACAACGGTCCAACCTCGTCCTACAGCCTCACAGGGCGATCTCCCTGCAGCAGTGCTGTAAGGAAGGGTGTAGACACTTTCCAACACCAGTGAGAGTGTTTACTTTTATGTTAAGAATGTGTCCAAAGTCTTGTAGATTAGTTTTAATATTGCTTTTAAGTGTTCCAATCACTCAAGCTTTTAAAGGATGTGTGTTGCATTTTCAGCTGGCCTGTTTACCTAGACTCCTCTTCTAGCTCAACTACTCTTCAATCCCTTCTTCTGTCTGAATTTCTCTACTTTATTCTCTGTTATTTTTTTAATATGCTGAAATACAGTTTGGGATTTTTGTGTTTCCAGATGTGCTGTTGTAAGTGTCTCCATAGTCAGCAGCAGGCCAGACTGCCAGCGTGCAGCGCGGGGTCCGTACGCGTCACCAGCAGCGCGGTGTGGCTGCGTAGTGCAGGAGTGAGCCAGGCTATGTGTCTAGGAATCCTGGTCTTGTCAGAGGTGTAAGACATCCGTGTGTCCTCTTAGGTAAAGGACAACCAGGCAGCTGGAGTTCCAGAAGAGGAAGGGAGGGGAGAAGGAGAAAAAAGCGTCTGAACTGGCAAATTCTCCTGGCAGCACCAAGAGCGAGAGCTGCGGTGAGTCTCAGGGCCTTGGTGCCCGTTTTGTGTGTCCTGGTCCCTCCCTGCCTCTCCCCCGGCCTGCTCTTTCTCGCGTGATTTTTTTTCAGTGGCTTTTTTTTTTGGTTGTTGTTGGTTTTGGGTTGGTTTTTTGCTGTTCCCCTGTGCTTCCTTTCTCCATCTTATTCCGTGTGGATCCCTATCCCCATCATTTAGTTTTTCCCTCTCTCTGCCCTGTAGCCCATGGCTACTTTTCCCTTCTCCATCTCTCTCTGTCCAGCTCCTGGCCGCTATTTTCGCGTTCCTCCCTCTCTACTTTTCAAAATTTTGTCTCTTTACCTAGTAGCCCTTTGCTATTTTTCTTCCCCTGTCTTGGTTTGTCTGGCTCCCTGTCCCTCTTTCTTCGTCCCTCCCTCTCTGCCACATCGCCTCTTGCTCCTTTGCTTTCTCCCTCCCTATCCATCCATCTCGCTGTCCCCATTTTTAAACTTTCTTTCTCTCCTGGGTATCCCACCGCAGTTTTTTTTTTCCCCCCTCTGTCTTTCTGTCTATCTCCCTGTCTCTAATTTTTAATTATTCCCCCTCTCTCTCTCTGGAAGCATGTCAGGATTTTTCCTCTTCTCAGTCGCTCTGTTCAGCTCCCTGTACTTGTGTTTTAATTCTTCCCTTGCTGCCGTGCGGCCTGTTGCTCTCTCCCCTTTCTCCATCTCTCTCTGTGTGGTTCCCAGTCCCTTCCTATGTTGGAGCCCATTGTGGTTTTTTATTTCTCTGTTTCTCTCTGGTATTTTTCAGTGTCATCTTTCTCCATCTCTCTATCTGGCTCTGGATACCAATTTTTTAATTGCTCCTTCCCGTCTCTGTAGCCCATCTTCCCCCCACCACCTCTGGCTCGCCGTCCCTGTGTTTTAATTCCCCCATCTCTACCCTCTGGCTGTTGCTGCACTTCCTGTGTGTGTGTTATGCTGTGTGCGGGTCTTTGTCCCTGTCTTTTCATTCCTTCCTCTTCTCCCTGTAGCCCGTCGCTATCATTTTTTTCCCACTGTCTCTCTGTTTGGCTCCGGATCCCCATTTTTCCCTTCCTTCCTTTCTCTGCCCTGTTGCCCCTTGCTATTTTTTCTTTCTCCCTGTCTCTTTGCCTGGTTCCAGATCCCTATTTTTTCATTCCTCCCTCTTTGTCCTGTAGCCCATTGGTATTTTTTCTTTTTCTGGCACTTTTTTTCTGGCTCCCTGTTCCTGTTGTTCAGTTTCTTCCTTCTTGGCCCTGTCGTGTGTTGCAATTCTGTTTCTTTCTCCTCCTCTCTTTTTCCTGCTCCCCATCCCTCACTGTTAATCCGTGTCTCTTCTTTCTCTACTGCACTTTTTCTTGATTTCCGTCCCTATTTTTCAGTTCTTCCCTCTCTGACGCATAGACCAGTACCTTTTTCTTCATCTCTGTATCTGTCTCACTGTCCTCATTTTTTAATTCTTCCCTCTCTGCTCCGTACCCTGCCACTATTTTTGCATTTCTCTGTCCCTTTCTGTCCAGCTGCCTGAACTTATTTAGTAATCCCTCCCTCTTCTTCCTGTTCCCTGGCATCTTTATCTCTCTCTGTCTGGCTCCCTGTCCCCAGTTTCTAATTCCTCCCTCTGCCCCGCCATAGCTTGTCTGTATCTTTCCCTCAGTCTCTCTCTCTGTCAGGCTTCCTGCCTTGGTTTTTTAATTCCATTATCCTCTGTCCCATAGCCCCGCGCTATTTATCCGTGTTTCTCCATCTCTCTCTGTCCAGCTCCCTGCTGCTATTTTTTATTTCCTCCCTATCTGTCTTGTAGCCTGTCACTGTTTTTTTAGTGGGTTGTTTTGTTTTTTTCCTTCTCCATGTCTCTCTGGCTAGATTCCTACCCAGCTTTGTGTTAAAGGGTTTTTTCCTCCCTGACCCTCTCTTTTTCCCCTTTCTGTCTTTTTTTTCCCACTTTGCTGTACTCCTGTTCTTCTCTCTTCTCTTGCATCTAACTCCCTGTTCCTCTCTTTATTCTTTGGTTCTGGTCCCCATCCCTATTTTTTTTTCTCCTGCTTTATCTCTCTGCCCCTCTTTTTCTGTCTCTCTCCCTCTGTGCTGTTCTGTGCCCCTGTCCTTCACCCCTATCCAACGCCCCTCACTCTTTCCCCCCCCCCCCCCCTCCCCCCCCCCCCCCCCCCCCCCCCCCCCCCCCCCCCCCCCCCCCCCCCCCCCCCCCCCCCCCCCCCCCCCCCCCCCCCCCCCCCCCCCCCCCCCCCCCCCCCCCCCCCCCCCCCCCCCCCCCCCCCCAGTATTTAATTTTCTGGCTGTGTCCCCTTCATCTTTTTTGGTACTCCTCTTGCCCTTATTTTTTTTTGCTATTCCTCTGTTCTTCTGTCTGTCCCTCTCTTTCTCTCAATAGCCTTCCATCCTGCCTCCCACCAGTATTTTTATTTTCTCTGTCCTGTTCTCTATTCCTGTTTTTCTCTGTCACTCTGTCCTGATCCCTTCCTCTGACAATCCTGTTCTCCGTAAGTCTTTTTTCTTTCCTTGTCTCTCTGTCCTGCTGCCTGTCCCTTTCTGTCTCTCTTCCTCTGTAGTTCTTCCTTTTTCTGTCTTTATTCTTCTGTTCCTCCTGCTTCTATCTCTATCCTGCTCCATTTCCCTTTTTTTACTCTTTGACATTCTGTCCTTCTTCTTGTTCCTATCTTTTCTGGATTGCTCTGTCCCATTGTTTCTTGCTATATCACTGTCAGAGCCTGGAACAGCCAGTACTCTGAGGATTCTTTGCAGCTCTCATAGAAACAGAATTAAGACACAAACAAGGTCAAGTATCGGGCCAGGAGAGCCTGTAATCTTTATTAAGCAACAAGGTGTCCTGTTTTTTAGCTAACATATAGCTAACGGACCAACCTGGAGCCTCTGGCAGAAAGCACTAGAGGAAACTTGAGGTTGACCCCTTGGGTTTTGGAGTCGTGGGTACAAAGGATCTGAAGCCCACTATACTCCCACTGAAAAGGAGATATTGGCAGCGTATGAGGGAGTTCGAGCTGCTTCAGAAGTGATCAGTACTGAAACACAGCTCCTCCTGGTGCCCCGATTGCCCATGCTAGGCTGGATGTTCAAAGGGAACGTTCCCTCTACACACCACGCTATTGATGCCACATGGAGTAAGTGGGTCGCACTGATCACACAACGGGCTCGGACAGGAAGCCCTGTTTGCCCAGGAATCCTAGAAGTGATCACGAACTGGCCAGAAAGCAAAGATTTCAGGATGTCACCTGAGGAAGAGGTAACGTGAGCTAATGAGGCTCCATCGTACAATGAACTACCAGATAATGAAAAACAGTGTGCTCTGTTTACTGATGGCTCCTGTTGTATTGTAGGAAAACATCAAAAGTGGAAAGCTGCTGTGTGGAGTCCCACCCGACGAGTCGCTGAGGCTACCAACAGAAAAGGTGAATCAAGCCAGTTTGCAGACGTAAAAGCAATCCAGCTGGCCTTAGACATTGCTGAACGAGAAGGATGTTCTACCTCTGTACGGACTCATGGATGGTGGCAAATGCCCTGTGGAGGTGGTTACAACAATGGAAAAAGAGCAACTGGCAGTGTAGGTGCAAACCCATCTGCGCTGCTGAATTATGGCAAGACATTGCTGCTTGGCAAGAAAAGCTAGCTGTAAAAGTACGTCATGTAGATGCCCAAGGGTCAAGCTACTGAAGAACATCAAAACAACCAACAGGTAGATAAATCTGCTAAGATCGGAGTGTCTCAAGTAGACTTGGACTGGCAACAGAAGGGTGAAAAATTTTTAGCCCGATGGGCCCATGATGCCTCAGGTCACCAAGGAAGAGATGCAACATATAGATGGGCTTGTGATCGAAGGGTGGACTTAACCATAGACACTGTCGCACGGGTTATTCATAAATGTGAAACATGTGCTGCGATCAAACAAGCCAAGAGGTTGAAACCTCTCTGGTATGGAGGATGATGGTTAAAATATAAATATGGGGAAGCCTGGCAGGTTGACTATATCACACTCCCACAAACCTGTAATGGTAAGCGCTATGTGCTCACAATGGTGGAAGCAATTACTGGATGGTTGGAGACCTATGCTGTGCCCCATGCCACTGCCCGGAACACTATACTGGGCCTTGAAGAGCAAATCTTGTGGCGACATGGCACTCCAGACAGAATTGAGTCAGACAACGGGACCTATTTCTGAAACAATCTCATAGATAATTGGGCCAAAGAACATGGCACTGAGTGGGTGTACCACATTCCCTATCGTGCAGCAGCCTCTGGGTAAGTCGAACGATGCAATGGGCTGCTGAAAACCACGCTCAAAGCAATGGGTGGTGGAACTTTTAAACACTGGGATACACGCTTAGCAAAAGCTACCTGGTTAGTCAACACCAGAGGATCAGCCAATTGAGCTGGCCCTGCCCAGTCAAAACTTTTACGTACTGTGGAAGGGGACAAAGTCCCTGTAGTGCACATTAAGAATTTGCTTGGGAAAACAGTGTGGGTTATTCCTGCCTCAGGTAAAGGTAAGCCCATTCATGGGATTACTTTTGCTCAAGGACCTGGATATACCTGGTGGGTGATGCAGAAAGAGAAGTTTGATGTGTACCTCAGGGGACTTGATTTTAGGTGAAACTAGACAATGAATTGCATATCATCATTATTATAGTTGTTGTGTATCACACTAACAGTTTTCTATTAAGTATATTCCCAGGTTAACAAGGTGTGAACCCTGATTGGACCAGAATTGGTGCTTAATGACTTCTTTAAGATCACCATCAGCAACCCTGGGCAGTGACTGTACCGAATAAAACCAAACACGAATTCCAGATACAGCGTACAACAGAGACTATACACTACCCCCCTATTACACCTGATGACATCAATTCCATTAACTGTACAAAATTCAATGACATCAGCTCCCATTAGCTACACAAGTTTACATCGTGTTTCAGTCTTTTTTAAAAACAAAACCAAAAAACTATTACAACAGATGAAACCTGTAGTTATGGACTAAATGAACTCAATATATATATATATTGATGAGACAATCCATGAACTAAGGGTATGATAGTCGCATATGTGTATATATATAAGTGTGTGTATATAGATATATATATATGTATTTATTTTTATTTCTGTTCTTTTTTTAAAAAAGGTAGTAGTAATTAATCTAAATCCATTAGACGTATGAAAACCTCAGCATGACGTAAATGGTATGGAATAAGGGGTGGATTGTCCTGGTTTTTAGCTGAAATAGAGCTTGGTTTCTTTTTCAGTAGCTGGAGTTGTGCTGTGTTTTGCTTTCAGACTTGCTCTGAGAGAGACACTGATAACATAACAATATTTACATTTTTGTCACTGGAAGTGGAGGACTTTGTGTTCTGTTAGTCCACAAGCACAAGATTTAAGGGGAGTGAAGAATATTTAAATTGATAAACTTAATTGACAGTTAGATATGCCAATGGGGTATTCCATATCATATCACGTCATGACGTGAGAGTCTCTTCCTCTTTCAGCTCTCTCTGGCTTTTTGCTCGGGCTCTCATTCTTCTGGGATTGCGGTTTCAGTTCGGGATTGTCGCTTCTCCGGGATCGTTATCTGGGAACAGGCCGGGCTCGGTCAGGAGGGGGGTGAGCTATAACATTGGGTGTCACTCATTTGCATATTTTGTTAGTGTTATCATTATCACTACTATTTTAATATTAGTATTATTTCAAGTTTTCTCTCTATTATTAAACTGTTCTTATCTCAACCTACAAGCCTCCTTATCCTTGCCCCCCCAATCCTCTCCCCTATCCCCTGGGGGTGGGGGGAAGTGGGTGAACGGCTGTGTTAGCTGCTAGCCAAGGGCCAGCCCAGTTAAACTACCACACAAGGATAGAAGAAAGAAAGAAAAAGGTAAGAAAATGCAGAGAAATAGCTAAGCAAGAGAGAGTTACCACTGCGGATCCAAAGACATCTCGTGGATCCAGTGCCTTTGTGTTCTGGTGGGGGAAGATCCTCTCCATCTTAGGTTTTAGTGGTTCTTAAATAGTCTGTTTCTGGTTTTCAACTTCCTCCTTCTAACAACAGTGGTTTCTATGACAGCAACATGTCTTGGGTATGCTCACGACGACTGTATGTTGCTCCCAGTCCTTGTGCGCATGTACCCATATCTTTTGGGGGTCATTACTTGTTGGGTGCCCCCATAACATGGGTGTCCTTTGGTTGGTCTGGTATTTGTGCAGGTGCAGAAGCCTTTTGTTACAGAGTAGAAACTGCAAGTGGCTGTATGGGACATTGCAAGTTGCTGTACAGGATTTCTCATCTTGTTCTGGACAATGTCCAAGCGGTGTTTGAGACAGACATGCTAAGCTTGGTCTGCCACAGTCCCCCATCCAGCCAGCTGTCCCTTTCTTAGTGTTTTTTCATTCTCCATCTCTCTATTCTGCTGCCCATTAGAGTTTTTTTTTTTCCTCCCTTATTTTTTCTACCTTCATAGATCATTGCTACAAGACCTGACCATTCACCACCGGACTGATAAATGCTGCTCCAGGAATGACTTCTGAGGTGTCCAAGGAGAAGAGGGAGCGTACGGGAACAGAGCCCCTTAGCAGGCTCACTCCCAGGAGTTTTACACGTTAATTAATAAAGGATTGCTTTCTTTTTGCACTCACGGATATGCCTGCAGTCCCTTGGCACTCGGTCAGAGGCTGTCACAGAGCCCAGAGGCTGTCACAGAGCCCAGGGAATAAGTTTACATGTTCTGGGGGTCGGGTAACTGTCTGGTGTGTCAGATGGCCTACAGCTGGGGCCGGGGCTGAATTAGCCCCAGGTGCAGCCGGTGCGGCTGATGGAGGTGGGGGGGGGGGGTGGGCGGCCTCTCAGTATAAAGGGGCTTGGCCGGGCGTGGCTACAGGTTCTGGGAAAGACGGAGGCTGTGGCTGAGCTGCGTGGTGTGGCTGCGGAGAGGCCGGTCTGGAACAAGGGAGCACTCCCCGGGGCTGCGGTTGCACCCGTGGAGAAGGTGAGCAGGGCCAGGTGTCCTTTGAACTGCGAGCACTGTAATGGAAACGGCGGGAGAAGAGTCCGGGCCGCACCGGCACGAAGCTCCGGTAGCAGCATCCCGGAGCTGGGAATGGGAGCGGTGCAGGGCCGGGGGACTGCGGCTTGACCGGCAGGGGAGAGACACTGAGGGGCGGGGAAGGCTCCGGGTCTAAGGCGGGACGGGGTGCGCGAAGGGCGGGTCCTGGGGAAGGCTAGGCGGGGGGGGTGGAGGTGCTAGTCGGGGCCGGAGCGGCTCCGGGGACGCGGGGAGCGGCGTGTTTTACCGGAACCGGAGCGGCCGCGGGGGGAGCAGCGTCCCCGCGGGACCAGGACGCCGCCCGCCGGGAGCTGCAGTCTGTAGCCCGAGCCCTTGCGCTCAGCCGCATCTCTGTATTGACTACTGTCTAAGACTGCATAGCTAGACAACGCTTGGTGTCGTGTTACATCTTGTACAGCTCTGTGTTGGACTTTGTATGGCGTTGTCCAGGTCTGGAGTTTTATCGACTGCTGTATAAGACTGCCTTCCATTATGTGACCCTGTATTTTTTTGTCTTGCCTGGCAATGCTCTGTTGTTGTATGGAGTGCCGTATGAGCCTGCCTTTCTTTGCAGAGCTCTGTGGTGTGTTTTGCGTTGCATTGTTCTGTATCAGATGCTGCATGGTGGTGTTTGGTTCTGCGCCGGTTTTGAATTCTCTTGCGGTGCAGGTGATGGTGTCCTATTTTTGTGGTAAGTCATAGGATATACCGGGGTTTTTGAGATGTTGTACGGGATTTTGGGACTTGGTCAGAGAGTTTGATGCTTTGTACAAGGCCCTTGGGAATTTTTACGGAGTTTTAAATCATCGTATGAAGCCATACGGTTTCTTCGGAATCCATGAGACTTTTTACAGGCCTGTTACATGTTGTACAGGTTCCATTGGCATTGCTAGAGGTCATGTGGTATTGCATGCGGTCGTTGGAATATTGAATGAAGTTGTAGGACGTTGTACAAAGCCACAGGATATACCAAGAGTCAGTGAAACTTTGTATGTTTACCCTGAGATGTTGTACAGGACCGTGGGACTTGGACAGGGAGTTTAAAACTTTACACAGGGTCCTTGGAAAATTGTATGAAGTCACAGGACATTGCACGAAGTTGTACGTTGTCTTCGGAGTCTGTGAGAGTTTATATAGGACTGTGGGATTTTGTACAGGTTTCTGCGGTATTTTCAGAGGCCATGAGGCGTTGCACAAGGCCATTGGAACATTGTATGAGGTTATAGGATGTTGTACAAGGCCATAGGATATAGCCAGAGTCCATGAGATTTTGTATTTAACTGTGAGATATTTAACAGGACTATGGGACTTTGCCAGAGAGTTTGAGGCTTTTGACGGGGTCCCTGAGAGATTGTATGATGTCGTAGGACTTTGCACAAAGACATACAGTGTCTTCATAGTCCATGAGAGTTTGTACGGGACTGTGGAATTTTTTACAGGTTCCTGTGGTGTTTCAAGGTGTCGTGAGGTATTGCACAAGGTCGGTTAAACGTTGTACGAGGTTGGAGGAGGTTGCACAAAGCCATAGGATATAGCCAGAGTCTGTGAGATTCTGTACGTAACTGTGAGATGTTTTACAGTGCCGTGGGACTTGGACAGAGACTTCGATGCTTTGCACGAGGTCCTTGGGAAATTGAAAAAAGCTCTACGATGTCTTCAGAGTCCGTGAGAGTTTGTATAGGACTGTGGGATTTTGTATAGAATCCTGTGGCACTTCCAGAGGTTGTTAGGCATTGCACAATGTTGTTGGAACATTGGATGAGGTTATAGCACATTGCTAGATCCCGTGGGATGTTGCAAGAGTCTGTGAGACTTTGTAGGTAACCGTGAGATCTTGTACAGGACCGTGGGAAGTTGCAAGTGGTTGTGAGGGTTTGCACAAGATTCTTGGGAGATTGTACGAGGTTGTAGGACTCTGTATGAAGCCGTAGGATGTTTCTAGAGTGTGTGGAATTTGTACAGGACCATGGGATTTTTTGGAGATTTGTGGGGTGCCTTCAGAGGAATTGAGGTGTAGCACGATGTCATTAGAACATTGTAAGTGGTCGTAGGATGTTGCACGATGCTGTAGTATTTTGCCAGAGACTGTGAGATTTTGTATCTAACTGTGAGATGTTGTACAGGACTGTGGGACTTTGCCAGAACATATGAGGCTTTTGACAAAGTCTCTGAGAGATATTACGAAATCGTAGGACATTACCCGAAGCCGTAGAATGTCCTCAGAGGTTGTGAGATTTTTCTGCAGGACGGTGGGATTTTTTGAGGTTCCTTAGGTGTTGCCAGAGGTCACGTGGCATTGCGTGAGGTGGTTGGAACATTGTATGAGGTCGTAGGTTGTTGCACAAAGCCCTAGGAAATAGAGTCTGTGAGAGTTTTTTATGCAACTGTGACGTGTTGTACAGGCCTGTGGGACTTGGACAGAGACGTTGATGCTTTGCACAAGGTCCCTGGGAGATTGCTTAAAGTCATAGGGCATTGCCTGAATCCGGAGAGTGTCTTCAAACTTTGTGAGAGTTTGTACAATACTGTGGGATTTTGTACAGGTTCCTGCAGCGTTGCCAGATGTCGTGTGGCATTCCATGAAGTCACTGGAACATTGTACAAAGTTGCACATTGTAGTATGTTGCACAAAGCCATAGGAAAGAGCCAGAATCTGTGAGACTTTTTTATGCATCCGTGAGATGTTGTACAGGACTGTTGGACATGGACAGAGATGTTGATGCTTTGCACAAGGTCCCTGGGAGATTGTACGAAGTTGGAGGACATTGCCTGAAGCCGGAGAGGGTCATCAGAGTTTGTACAGGACTTTGGGATTTTGTTCAGGTTCTTGCAGCATTGCCAGAGGTCGTGTGGCATTGCATGATGTCACTGGATCACTGTACTGGGTCATAGGATGTTGCACAAAGACGAAGGACTTAGCAAGAGTCCATGAGCATTTGTATGGAAGCGCGAGATGTTGAACAAGATCGTGGGACATGGACAGAGACTTTGATGCTTTGCACGAGGTCCCTAGGAGATTGTATGAAGTCGTAGGGCACTGCCTGAAGCCGGAGAGTGTCTTCAGAGTTTGTAAGAGTTTGTACAAATCTGTGGGTTTCTGCAGCATTGCCAGAGGTCATGTGGCATTGCATGATGTCACTGGAATATTGGACGAGATTGCAGGATGTTGCACAAAGCCAGAGGAAATAGAAAGAGTCTGTGAGATTTTTTTTTTTTTTAAGCTACTGTGAGATGTTGTACAGGACTGTGGGAGATGGACAGAGATGACGATGCTTTGTGTGAGGTCCCTGGGAGGTTTTAAGAAGTTGTAGGACATTGCCCGAAGCCAGAGAGGGTCTTCAGAGTTTGTACAAGACTGAGATTTAGTATAGGTTCCTACAGCATTGCCAGTGGTCGTGTGGCATTCCATGACATCGCTGGAACATTTTACAAGGTCGTAGTATGTTGCAAAAAGCTTTTGGAAATAGACAAAATCTGGGAGAATTCATACGCAACTGTGTGATGTTGTGCAAGACCGTGGGTCATGGACAGAGATGTTAATAACTTCCACGAGGTCCAGGAGTGATTCTACGAAGTTGCAGGGAATTGCCCGAAGCTGGAGTGTGTCTTCAGAGTCTGAGAGTTTCTACCGGACTGTGGGATTTTATACAGGTTCCTACAGCGTTGCCAGATGTCATGGCATTCCATGACATCACTGGAACATTGTACGAGGTCGTAGGATGTTGCACAAAGACGAAGGACATAGAAAGTGTCTATGAGGGTTTGTACGTAATGGTGAGATATTGTACAGGATCGTGGGACTTGGACAGAGACTTGAATGCTTTGCATGAGGTCCGTAGGAGATTTTTCTAAGTCGTAGAACATTACCCAAAGCCGGAGAGGGTCTTCAGAGTTTGTAAAAGTTTGTAGAAGACTGTGGAATTTTGTACAGGTTCCTGCAGCGTTGCCAGAGGTCGTGTGGCATTCCATGACGTGACTGGGATATTGTACAAGGTTGTAGAATGTTGCACAAAGGCATAGGAAATAGACAGAGTCTGTGAGATTTTTTTTTTTTTTTTTTTTTAAGCAAACGTGAGAAGTTGTACAGGACTGTGGGAGGTAGACAGAGATGTTGATGCTTTGCACAAGGTCCCTGGGAGATTGTACGAAGTCAGAGAACAGTGCACACAGAGCTTCAAGGAGTCTGGGTCTATGAATGCTTTGGCTCATTGAGAAACTCCTTACCCTATCTCTAAGGACTAAAGCTTATGTCCAAACCAGAGGGAACCCTAGTTTTTGGGCGTAACCCTTGTTTCACACTAAGTCCTCTGGGTTTACCTTACCTTTGGGACAGAACTTCTCTTCCACACTGGAAGGTGTCAGGGTTAACATTTTCTCCGGGGCGTACCCTTTATTTCATACCACAAGTCCCCCTTAGTGACCATATTTCTGGTACGGTATCCTTATTCCATATTGGAAGTTTCCTGGGGTAACCCTACTTTTGAGGCGGAATTAATATTACACACCAGACGTCTCCCAGAGTTACCCTACTTCCAGGGTGGAACCCTTATTTCACACTGAAAGTTCCCCGTGGTAACTCTACTTCTGGAGCAAAAGCCCTATTCAACACCGGAAGTCCCCGTGGGTAACCCTACTTCCGGGCCAGAACTCCTATTCCACGTTGGAAGTCCCTCGGGGTAACCCTATTTCTGGAGCGGAACCCCTATTCCACACCAGAAGTCCTCCAAGGTAACCCTACTTCTGAGGCTTACCGTTTATTCAACACCGGAATTCCTCGGGTGTAACCCTACTTCTGGGGCAGAACCCTATTCCACAGTGGAAGTCCCTGGGTGTAACCCTACTTCAGGGACGGAACCCTGATTCCACACCAGAAGTCTCCTGGGGTAACCCTATTTCTGAGACAGAACCTGTATTCCACACCAGATGTCCCCCGGGATAACCCTAGCTTTAGGGTGGACCCTGTATTCCACACCGGGAGTCCCCCAGGGTAAGACGACTTCTGGGGCGGAACCCCTATTCCACAGCGGAAGTTGCTGTGGGTAACCCTACTTCGGGGAGGGAACGGTAATTCCGCACCGGAAGTCCCTGGAGGTAACTGTACTTCTGGGGCGTGAACCCTAATTCCACACCGGAAGTTCCAGGAGTTCCCCAGCTTCTGGGGTGGAACTAAAGTGCAGCCCCGGAACTAAAGTTCCTGCTCACTAGTTCCAGCCGGTCCTATTTCAGTGAAGGACCGGAACCAAAGTTCCCCGGAACCAAAGTTCAGGGCCACGGTTTCCGGTCGGGCGCTTTTCAGTACTGGAAGCAGAACCAAAGTTGCGTGCTCTCCTCCCGGTTGGATTGGGAGTTTTTTTGTGTTCCGTGGAGAATATCAGAGAGTCTTTCTGGAAGTCTGTCTCGACGGTTCTGGTAGTCTGGTCATGGAACCCCCAGGGACTTCTGGTGTCGAATTAGGCTTCCGCCCTGCAACTAAGGGTACCCCTAGGGACTTCCAGGGTACATTTAGGGTTTCACACCAAAACAGGCATACCCCCAAGGACTTTTGGGGTGGAATTAGGATTCTTACCGACAAGTAGAGGTACCCCTGGGGAATTCTAGTGTGGAATTAGAGTTCTGCCCTGCACAAAGGGGTTCCCTTCGGGACTTTTGGTGTGGAATTAGGGTTCTTCCCCACAACTAGAGGTACCCACAAGGACTTTCAGCGTGGAATTAGGCTTCCACCCTTAAACGAGGTGTGTCCCTAGGGACTTTTGGTTTGGAATTAGGGTTCTACCCCGGAACTAGGGGTAGCCCCATGAACATCCGGTGTGGAATTAGGCTTCCACCTTGGAACTAAGAGTACTCCTGGGGAAGTCCA
Organism: Caprimulgus europaeus; assembly: GCA_907165065.1. Next base: position 35,206,472 of record OU015534.1, read on the forward strand.
GTCTGGACTGGACCCGTAGAGACTTTGGGAGTGGAATTAAGGTTCTGCTTTGGAAGCAGAGGTACCCCTAGGGACTTCCAATGTGCAATTAGTGTTCCGCCACGGATGTTGGGATACCCCTAGGGAGCTCAGGAGTGGAGTTAGGGTTTTGTCCTCTAATGTAGGTTTATCCCTAGGGAGTTCCCTTTTAGATGTAGGGCTCCACCTCGCAACTATGAACATCCCCAGGGACTTCCAGTGTGGATTTAGAGTTCTGTCCCGGAAGTAGGGGTACCCCTAGGGACTTTGGGAGTGGAATTAGGTTTCCGTCCTGGAAGTAGGGTTACGCCTAGGGACTTCAGGAGTGGACTTAGGGTTTCGCCCCAGAAGTATTGATACTCTTAGGGACTTTGGGAGTGGCAGTAGGGTTCCACCCCGGAAGTAGGGGTACTGCTAGGGACTTTGGGAGTGGAATTAGGGTTCTGCCAGGGAAATTGGGATTCCCCAAGAAACTTTTGGACTGTACATAAGATTCTGTCCTGGAAGTAGGGGTACCCCTAGGGACTTTTGGTGTGGAATTAGGATTCTGCTCTGGAAGTAGAGTCACACCTAGGGACATTTGGAATGGAATTGGGGCTCTGCCCTGGAAGTAAGGTTACCCATAGGGACTTTGGGATTGGAATTAGGGTTCTGCTCCAGAACTATGGGTACCCCTAGGGACTTTGGAGTGGAATTAATGTTCCACCCTGTAACTAGGATTACCCCTAGTGACTTTGGGGGTGGATTTAGGTTTCCTTCCCAGAAGTTGGGATATCCCAAGGGACTTTGGGAGTGTAATTAAGATTCCGTCCCGGAAATAGGATTACTCCTAGGGACTTCAGGAGTTGAATTAAGTTTTCCGCTTCGGAAGCAGGGGTGCCCCTAGTGACTTTGGGAGTGGAATCAGGGTTCCACCCCAGAAGTAGGGTTACCTTAAAGGGACTTTGGGAATGGAATTACAGTATCACCCTGGAAGTAGGGTTACCCCTGAGGACTTCAGGAGTGGAATTAGGGTTTTGCCCCAGAAATGTGGGTACCCCTAGGGCCTTTGGGAGTGGAATTAGGATTCCGCCCCAGAACTATAGTACCCCTAGGGACTTAGGGTGTGGAATTAGAGTTCTGCCCTGGAAGTAGAGTTACCTCTAGGGACTTTGGGAGTGGAACTAAGGTTCCACCGTGGAAGTAGAGTTGCCCCTAGGGAATTAGTCTTCTGCTCCAGAACTATGGGTACCCCTAGGGACTTGGAGTAGAATTAGCGTTCCACTCTTGAACTAGGGTTACACCTAGGGACTTTGGGAGTGGGTTTAGGTTTCCTTCCCAGAAGTTGGGATACCCCAAGGGACTTTTGGAGTGGAATTAAGGTTCTGCCCCGGAACTAGGGTTACCCCTATGGACTTCTCGAGTGGAATTAGGGTTCTGCCAGGGAATTTGGGATACCTTTAGGGACTTTGGGAGTGTAATTAAGATTCCGTCCTGGAAGTAGGGTTACCCCTAGGGACTTTGTGAGTGGAATTAGGGTTCCACCCCAGAAGTAGGGTTACCTTAAGGTACTTTGGGAATGGAATTACAGTGTCACCCTGGAAGTAGGGTTATCCCTAGGGACTTTGGGATTGTAATTAGGGTTCTGCCACGGACCTCTGGGTACCCCTAGTGACTTTGGGAGTAGAAGTAGGGTTCCACCCTGGAACTAGGGTTACCCTTAGTGACTTCCCGAGTGTAATTAAAGGTTTTACCCCGGAAGTAGGGTTACCCCTAGAGACTTTGGGAGTGGAATTAGGATTCTGCCGCAGAACTATGGGTACTCCTCGGGTTTCGGGAGTGGAAGTGGGGTTCTGCCCCGAAGTTGGGATACCCCTCGGGACTTTGGGAGTGGTATTAAGGTTCCACCCTGGAAGTAGGGTTACCTCTAGGGACTTTGGGAGTGGAATTATGGTTCTGTCCTAGAAGTTGGGATACCTCTAGGGACTTTGGGAGTGGAATTAAGGTTCCACGCTGGAAGTAGGGTTACCCCTACGGACTTTGGGAGTGCAATTAGGTTTCTGCCTTGGAAGTAGTGTTATCCCTAGGGACTTTGGGAGTGGAATTGGGGTTCTGCCCTGGAACCAGGGTTACTCACAGGGACTTTGGGAGTGGAATTGGGGTTCTGCCCTGAAAGTAGAGTTATCCCTAGGGACTTTGGAGTGGAATTAGTGTTCTGCCCTGGAACCAGGGTTATTCCTAGCGACTTTGGGAGTGGAAGTAGGTTTCCTTCCCAGAAGTTGTGATACCCCAAGGGACTTTTGGAGTGGAATTAGGGTTCTTCCCCACAACGAGGGGTACCCACAAGGACTTTCAGTGTGAAATTAGGCTTCCGTCCTTAAACGAGGTGTATCCCTAGGAACTTTTTGGGGTGGAATTAGGGTTCCACCCCGGAACTAGAGGTACCCCCAGGGACATTCGTTATGGAATTAGGCTTCCGCCTTGGAACTAAGAGTACCCCTAGGGAATTCCGGTTTGGAGTTAGGGTTTGCCCTGGAACTAGGGGTATTCTCAGGAACTTCCAGGGTTGAATTAGGGTTTCACCCTGCAATTAGGGGTACCCTCAGGGAATTGTGGTGGAAAATTAGGGTTCCAACCTGAAATGAGGAGTTCCCAAAGGGACTTCTGGTGTGGAATTAGGGTTCTGCACTGCAACTAAGGGTGCCCCTAGGGACTTCCAGGGTACAATTAGGGTTCCACACCGAAACAGGGGTACCCCCAAGGATTTTTGGGGTGAAATTCGGGTTCCATCTCGGATCTAGTTGTACCCCTAGGGACGTTCAGTTGGGAATTAGGGTTTCACTAATCAACTAGGGGTACCCGAGGGAATTCCGGTGTGGAATTAGGGTTCTGCCCTGCACAAAGGGGTTCCCTTCGGGACTTTTGGTGTGGAATTACGGTTCTTCCCCACAACTAGAGGTACCCACAAGGACTTCCAGTGTGGAATTAGGCTTCCATCCTTAAACGAGGTGTATCCCTAGGGACTTTTGTTTTGGAATTAGGGTTCTACCCCGGAACTAGGGGTAGCCCCAGGGACATCTGGTATGGAGTTAGGCTTCCACCTTGGAACTAAGAGTACCCCTAGGGAAGTCCAGTCTGGAGTTAGGGTTTGCCCTGGAAGTAGGGATATTCTCAGGAACTTCCAGGGTAGAATTAGGGTTTCATCCTGCAACTAGGGGTACGCCCAGGGAATTCCGGTGTGGAATTAGTGTTCTGCCCTGCACAAAGGGGTTCCCTTCAGGACTTCTGGTGTGGAATTAGGGTTCTTCTTACAACTAGGGGTACCCACAAGGACTTCCAGTGTGGAATGAGGCTTTTGCTTTTAAATGAGGTTACCATGCACTTCTAGCTCCATCTCTCTGCTCCTCTTTTTTTCTCTCTTTCCCTCTGTGCTGTTTCATGCCCCCATCTTTCCCCCCATCCAATTTTCAGTTGTTCTCCCTGTCTGCCCCTCACTGCCATCTCTCCCCATGCCTGTCCTGCTTGCTGCCACTCTCTCTTCCCCCCTCACTCCCCGTATTTAATTTTCTGGCTGTGTCCTTCCTCTTTTTTTTTTTTTTTATTCCTCTTGTCTTTCTTTTTTTTTTTTTTTTTGCTATTCCTCGGTTCTTCTGTCTGTGCTTTTCTTTCTCTCAATAGCCTTCCATTCTGCTTTCCACCAGTATTTTTATTTCCTCTGTCTCTGTCCTGTTCTCTATTCTTATTTTTTTCTTTCTCTCTGTCACTTTGTCCTGCTCCCTTCCTTGGACAATCCTGCTTTCTGTAATTCTTTTTTCTTTCCCTGTCTCTGTCCTGCTTCCTGTCCCTTTCTGTCTCTCTTCCTCTGTCCTTCTTCCTATTTCTCTTTTTATTCCTCTGTTCCTCCTGCTTATATCTCTATCCTGCTCCATGTCCCCTTTTTTCCCTCTTTGACATTCTGTCCTTCTTCTTGTTCCTATCTTTTCTGGCTTGCTCTGTCCCATTGTTTCTTGCTATATCGCTGTCAGAGCCTGGTGTTCTGAGGATTCTTTGCAGCTCTCACAGGAACAGAATTAAGACACAAACATGGTCAGGAGAGCCTGTAATCTTTATTAAGCAACAAGGATAGAAGCAAGAAAGAAAAAGGAAAGAAAATGCAAAGAAATAGGTAAGCAAGAGAGAGTGACCACTGCGGATCCAAAGACAGCTCGTGGATCCAGTGCCTGTATTCCAGTGGGGGAGGATACTCTCCATCTTAGGTTTTAGTGGTTCTTAAATAGTCTGTTTCTCATTTTCAACAACAAAAAACCCCCTTCTAACACCAGTGGTTTCTATGACAGCAACACATCATGGGTCTGCACATGACAATTGTATGTTGCTTCCGGTCCTTGTGCGCATACATCGATACCTTTTGGGGGTCGTTACTTGTCGGGTGCCCACATAACGTGGGTGTCCTTTGGTTGATCTGGTATTTGTGCAGGTGCAGAAGCCTTTTGTTACAGAATAGAAACTGCAAGCGGCTGTACGGGACATTGCAAGTTGCTGTACAGGATTTCTCATCTTGTTCTGGACAATGTCCAAGCGGTGTTTGAGACAGACATGCTAAGCTTGGTCTGCCGCAGTCCCCCATCCATCCAGCTGTCCCTTTCTTCCTCAGTGTTTTTTCTTTCTCCATCTCTCTGTCCTGCTGCCCATCACAGGTTGGTTGTTTTTTTTTTTTCTGCCTTATTTTTTCTACCTTTGTAGCTCATTGTTACAAGAGCTGACCATTCACCACCGGACTGATGAATGCTGCTCCAGGAATGACTTCTGAGGTGTCCAAGGAGAAGAGGGAGCGTACAGGAACAGAGCCCCTTAGCAGACTCACTCCCAGGAGTTATACACATTAATTAATAAATGATAGCTTCTTTTTTGCACTCATGGCTCTGCCTGCAGTCCCTTTGCACTCAGTCAGAGGCTGCCATGGAGCCCAAGGAAGGAGTTTACATGTCCTGGGGGTCGGTAACTGTCTGGTGTGTCAGATGGCCTACAGCTGGGGCCGGGGGCTGAATTAGCCCCAGGTGCAGCCGGTGCTGCTGATGGAGGGGGTGAGCAGCCTCTTAGTATAAAGGGGCTTGGCAGGGCATGGCTGTAGGTGGTGATTGAGCTGTGTCTGTGAAGGGGCTGGTCTGGAACAAGGGAGCACTTACCAGGGCTGTGGTTGCACCCGTGAAGAAGGTGAGCAGGGCCAGGTAAGCCTTGCCCCCCTCCCCGCCCTTTCCGCGCCCCCCCCCCCCCACCCTTTCCCCGCCCCCCTCTTTCCTCGCCTTTGCCGTGTCCCCCCTTTCTTCGCCTTTGTCTTGCTGCCCCCCTCGCTGTTGCCTTGCCCTGATTCCTTTTAACAAGCACTTTTTCTGCTTAGCTTGGATGATCTTTAGCTGTTTAAGTAAAGACTTGCACTCATCCCTATAAAAATACACTTAAGTACTGATTTTCTGCAGAAAATAAGTTGCTGCTCCTCTCCTTTCCCAGGTCATCTTGAGAAGGCTGGTGGGACAGCCTAGGGTATATGAGTCACAGGGTGACTCATATATGTTCTGCCCCGAAGTTGGGATACCCCTCGGGACTTTGGGTGTGGTATTAAGGTTCCACCCTGGAAGTAGGGTTACCTCTAGGGACTTTGGGAGTGGAATTATGGTTCTGTCCTAGAAGTTGGGATACCTCTAGGGACTTTGGGAGTGGAATTAAGGTTCCACACTGGAAGTAGGGTTACCCCTAGGGACTTTGGGAGTGCAATTAGGTTTCTGCCTTGGAAGTAGTGTTATCCCTAGGGACTTTGGGAGTGGAATTGGGGTTCTGCCCTGGAACTAGGGTTACCCCTAGGGACTTTGGGAGTGGATTTAGGTTTCCTTCCCAGAAGTTGCGATACCCCAAGGGACTTTTGGAGTGGAATTAAGGTTCTGCCCTGGAAGTAGGGTTACGCCTATGGATTTCAGGAGTGGAATTAGGGTTCCGCTCTAAAAATATGGGCACCCCTAGGGCCTTTGGAGTGGAATTAAGGTTCTTCCCCAGAAGGAGGGGAACCCCCAGGTACTTCCGGTGTCGAATTAGGGTTCGACCCTGGAACTAGTGTTTCTCTAAGGGACTTTGGAAGTTGAAGTACGGTATCGCACCAGAAGTGAAACTACAGCTGTTGATGTGTAATAAAATAAAAAAAAAGGGCAGGGCCGGCTCAAAAATTCAGAAGCGCTAGTGGCCTGTACCGACAACTGTACCAAAGATGATGCAAAGTACTTTTTCTGCTACTCAGGTGTAGTCTTCACAAAAAAAAGAAGCCTTAGATTTCTACCCAGCTTCACGCTAAATGATTTTTTCCTTTCGCAGCTGGATGTCAACTGCCACCGTTTCACCATGGTTGCTCTTTCTTCTGCCATGAAAGTACATGAAAGTACAAGACAGGTGGAAAGAATCTGTGGTGGTCTGCAAGATCAAGGTGCGAGTTTTTTGGTTTTTTTTTGGATGAAGTACTTTAACACAAACACCAAAACCAAGGCCTATTGTGGAGCATGTTACACCTAGGCAAAGATTACTTCCCTCTGTTGGTTTTCTCTTCCTGAAAGCATAATCTTTTTGTGTGCTTGCTATGAAATGGTACTATCAAAATAGTTTTGTAGTTTTTCTCCATCTCTGTATCTGTCTCACTGTCCTCACATTATAATTCTTCCATCTTTGCCCTGGACCCCACCACTATTTTTGCATTTCTCTGTCCCTAATTCCCTAATTCCACTCTGGAAGTCCCTGGGGGTACCCCTACTTCCGGGGCGTAATCCTAATTCCACACCTAAAGTCCCTGAGGGTATTCTTAGTTCCAGGGCAGAACCCTAATTCCACTGGAAGTCCCTGGGGATATACCTAGTGCTGGGCGGAACCCTTATTCCACACTGGAAGTCTGTAGGATTAACCCTACTGTGAGGTGGAACCCTAATTCCACTTCCAAAGTCCATGGGGGTAACCCTTCTTTTGGGGTTGAACCACAATTTGACTTCTGAAGTTCCTATGGGTATACCTACTTCCGGAGCAGAAACCTAATTCCACTCCCAAAGTCCCTAAAGGTACCCCTGCTTCCGAAGTGGAACCTTAATTCAACTCCTGAAGTTCCTAGGGGTAACCCTAGTTCTGGGGTGCAACCTTAAATCCACTCCCAAAGTCCCTAAAGGTGTCCCAGCTTCTGGGGCGGAACCCTAATTCCACTCCCAAAGTCCCTAGGCGTAACCCTACTTCCGGGATGGAATCTTAATTACACTCCAGAAGTCCCAAGGGGTATCCCAACTTCCCTGGTGGAACCCTAATTGCACTTGGGAAGTCACTCAAGGTGACCCGTCTTCCAGGGTGGGACCCTGATTCCACTCCCAAAGTCCCTAGTGGTAACCCTACTTCCAGGACAGAACTCTAAATCCACACTGGAAGTCCCTGGGGATGTTCCTAATTGCGGGGTGGAACCCTACATCTAAAAGGTAAGTCCCTAGGGGTAAACCTACATTCGAGGACGGAACCCTAATTCCACTCCTGAGCTCCCTAGGTGTATCCTAACGTCCGTGGCGGAACACTTATTCCACATTGGAAGTCCCTTGGGGTAACCCAACTTCCCGGGCGGAACCCTAAGTCCACTCTCAAAGTCCCTGGGGATAACCTTTCTTTTTGCGCTGAACCCTAATTCCACTCCCGAAGTCCCTAGGGGTAACCCTGATTCTGAAGTGGAACCTTAATTCAACTCCTGAAATCCCTAGGGGTATCCCAACTTCTGGGGCGAAACCTTAATTCCACTCCTGAAGTCCCTAGAGGTGTCCAAACTTCTGGGGCGGAACACTAATTCCACTCCCAAAGTTGCTAGGGGCAACCCTACTTCCAGGATGGAACCCTACTTCCACTCCCAAAGTCCCTAGGGCTACCTCTACTTCCGGGGCGGAACCTTAATTCCACTCCCGAAGTCCCTGGGGGTACCCCAAATTCCAAGGAGGAACAAAAGTTCTGCCCCGGAACCAAAGTTCCGGCTCACTAGTTCCAGCCGGACCCATTTCGGTGACGGCAGCGGAACCAAAGTTCCGGCTCACTAGTTCCAGCCGGACCCATTTCGGTGACGGCAGCGGAACCAAAGTGCCGGCTCACTAGTTCCAGCCGGACCCATTTCGGTGACGGCAGCGGAACCAAAGTGCCGGCTCACTAGTTCCAGCCGGACCCATTTCGGTGACGGCAGCGGAACCAAAGTTCCGGCTCACTAGTTCCAGCCGGACCCATTTCGGTGACGGCAGCGGAACCAAAGTTCCGGCTCACTAGTTCCAGCCGGACCCATTTCGGTGACGGCAGCGGAACCAAAGTGCCGGCTCACTAGTTCCGGTCGGACTGGAGGGGGGTTTTTTGCTCTTTTTTTTAATATATTTTTTTCCGCATTATTTTTCCCTTTTTTTTTCTTTTTTAATTTTATTCCTTTTTTAATTTTTCTAAATTTTAAAAATATTTTTTCTCTTTTTCTTTTTTTGTTATTCCTCTGGGTTGCTTTTTTTTTCCATTTTTGTTTTTTTTTTATGACTTTTGGAGTGGAATTGGGGTTCTGCCCCACACATAGGGGTACCCTCAGGGACTTCCAGTGTGGAATTAGGGTTCCGTCCCGGAAGTAGGCGTACCCCTAGGGACTTTGGGAGTGGAATTAAGGTTCCACCTCAGAAGTAGGGTTACCCCTAGGGACTTCCTGAGTGGATTTAGGGTTCTGCCCCAGAACTATGGGTACCCGTAGAGACTTTGGGAGTGGAATTAAGGTTCTGCTTCGCCAGCAGGGGTACCCCTAGGGACTTCCAATGTGGAATTAGTGTTCCGCCACGGATGTTGGGATACCCCTAGGGAGCTCAGGAGTGGAGTTAGGGTTTTGTCCTCTAAAGTAGGTTTATCCCTAGGGAGTTCCCTTTTAGATGTAGGGCTCCACCTCGCAACTACGAACATCCCCAGGGACTTCCAGTGTGGATTTAGAGTTCTGTCCCGGACGTAGGGGTACCCCTAGGGACTTTGGGAGTGGAATTAGGTTTCTGTCCTGGAAGTAGGGTTACCTGTAAGGACTTTGGGAGTGGAATTAGGGTTCCGCCCCAGAAGTAGGGTTACCTCTAGGCACTTCGGGAGTGGAATTAAGGTTCTGCCCTGGAAGTAGGGTTACGCCTAGGGACTTCAGGAGTGGACTTAGGGTTTCGCCCCAGAAGTATTGATACCCTTAGGGACTTTGGGAGTGGCAGTAGGGTTCCACCCCGGAAGTAGGGGTACTGCTAGGGACTTTGGGAGTGGAATTAGGATTCTGCCCCAGAACTATGGGTACCCCTAGGGACTTTGGGAGTAGAATTAGGGTTCTGCCAGGGAAGTTGGGATTCCCCAAGAGACTTTTGGACTGTAAATAAGATTCCGTCCTGGAAGTAGGGGTACCCCCAGGGACTTCCGCTGTGGAATTAGGATTCTGCTCTGGAACTTGGGGTACCCCTAGGGAATTCCAGGATGGAATAGGGAGTTCCCCATGGGACTTCCAGTGTGGAATGAGGATTCTGCCCTGGAATTAGGGGTACACTCAGTAACTTCCAGGGTAGAATTGGGGTTCCACCTTGAAACTAGGAGTACCCAAAGGAACTTCTGATGTGGAATTCAGGTTCCGCCCTGCAACCAGGGGTACCCCCAGGGACTTCCAGGGTACAATTAGGGTTTCACTCCGAAACCAGGGCTACCCCCGAGGACATTCGGTGTGGAATTAGGATTCCTTCTTGCAACGAGGGGCACTCCTAGAGACTTCAGGTATGGAATTAGGGTTCAGCCCTGGAACTAGGGTTACCCCCAGGAAATTCCAGGGCAGAATTAGGGTTCCGCCAAGAAACTAGAGGTACCCTCATGGACTTCCAGGGTGGAATTAGGGTTCATCCCTCAACCTAGGGGTACCCCCAGGGATTTCCAGGGTACAATTAGGGTTCCACACTGAAACCAGGGGTACTCCTAGGGACTTTCGGTATGGAATTAGAGATCTGCCCTGCAACTTTGGGTGCCCCCAGTGAATCTTGGTATGGAATTAGGGTTCAGTTCTGCCACAAAGGGTTCCCCTAGGGACTTCTGGTGTGGAATTAGGGTTCCACCTTAGACCTCAGAGTACCCCGAGGGATGTTCACTCTGGAAGTAGGGTTTTTTTTCCCCTGCAACTAGGGGTACTCGCAGGGACTTCCAGGCTACAATTAGGGTTCCACACCAAAACCAGGGGTACTCCCAAGGACTTATGGTTTGGAACTAGGGTCTCTGTTTGCTAATATCTCTCGTTTGCAACATCTCATTTTTTGTCTCCTTGTCCCACATTTCTTCTCTTTGTCCACCTGTCTTTCCTCCTGCTTTCCTCTTCTCTCTTTTTGCTTTGGTCCTGCTGCCTTTGGGCTACTGTGGGGCAAGGTAGATGGTTCCCCAATCCTGAATGGCTTCAGCAGTGGGTTGGGGCACCCCAGGTGAAACTCGTGAGAAGGCAGCGTTTGTTTGCAGTTTCAGAGCCCTGCCGGGCTCTCTCGGCAGTGTGGTTCCCGGGGATCGAAAACGCTCCTGGCAAGCCAGGCAAAGGACTGAGGCCCGCGTTGAATGGGGCTATAAGTGCGTGGGCGGTTGGAGAAAAGATCCAGCAGCAGCTTTCAAGCCTGGCTCCTTTGGCCTTGGAGCAGGCAGCATTCATTCGCAGTTTCAGAGCCCTGCCGGGCTCTCTCGGCAGTGTGGTTCCCGGGGAACGAAAACGCTCTTGGCGAGCCAGGCAAAGGACTGAGGCCCGAGTTGAATGGGGCTATAAGTGCGTGTGCGGTTGGAGAAAAGATCCAGCAGCAGCTTTCAAGCCTGGCTCCTTTGGCCTTGGAGCAGGCAGCGTTCATTCGCAGTTTCAGAGCCCTGCCGGGCTCTCTCGGCAGTGTGGTTCCCGGGGAACGAAAACGCTCCTGGCAAGCCAGGCAAAGGACTGAGGCCCGAGTTGAATGGGGCTATAAGTGCGTGGGCGGTTGGAGAAAAGATCCAGCAGCAGCTTTCAAGCCTGGCTCCTTTGGCCTTGGAGCAGGCAGCGTTCATTCGCAGTTTCAGAGCCCTGCCGGGCTCTCTCGGCAGTGTGGTTCCCGGGGAACGAAAACACTCCTGGCGAGCCAGGCAAAGGACTGAGGCCCGAGATGAATGGGGCTATAAGTGCGTGGGTGGTTGGAGAAAAGGTCCAGCAGCAGCTTTCAAGCCTGGCTCCTTTGGCCTTGGAGCAGGCAGCGTTCATTCGCAGTTTCAGAGCCCTGCCGGGCTCTCTCGGCAGTGTGGTTCCCGGGGAACGAAAACGCTCCTGGCAAGCCAGGCAAAGGACTGAGGCCCGAGTTGAATGGGGCTATAAGTGCGTGGGCGGTTGGAGAAAAGATCCAGCAGCAGCTTTCAAGCCTGGCTCCTTTGGCCTTGGAGCAGGCAGCGTTCATTCGCAGTTTCAGAGCCCTGCCGGGCTCTCTCGGCAGTGTGGTTCCCGGGGAACGAAAACCCTCCTGGCGAGCCAGGCAAAGGGCTGAGGCCCGAGTTGAATGGGGCTATAAGTGCGTGGGCGGTTGGAGAAAAGATCCAGCAGCAGCTTTCAAGCCTGGCTCCTTTGGCCTTGGAGCAGGCAGCGTTCATTCGCAGTTTCAGAGCCCTGCCGGGCTCTCTCGGCAGTGTGGCTTCCCGGGGAACGAAAACGCTCCTGGCGAGCCAGGCAAAGGACTGAGGCCCGAGTTGAATGGGGCTATAAGTGCGTGGGCGGTTGGAGAAAAGATCCAGCAGCAGCTTTCAAGCCTGGCTCCTTTGGCCTTGGAGCAGGCAGCGTTCATTCGCAGTTTCAGAGCCCTGCCGGGCTCTCTCGGCAGTGTGGTTCCCGGGGAACGAAAACGCTCCTGGCGAGCCAGGCAAAGGACTGAGGCCCGAGTTGAATGGGGCTATAAGTGCGTGGGCGGTTGGAGAAAAGATCCAGCAGCAGCTTTCAAGCCTGGCTCCTTTGGCCTTGGAGCAGGCAGCGTTCATTCGCAGTTTCAGAGCCCTGCCGGGCTCTCTCAGCAGTGTGGTTCCCGGGGAACGAAAACGCTCCTGGCGAGCCAGGCAAAGGACTGAGGCCCGAGTTGAATGGGGCTATAAGTGCGTGGGCGGTTGGAGAAAAGATCCAGCAGCAGCTTTCAAGCCTGGCTCCTTTGGCCTTGGAGCAGGCAGCGTTCATTCGCAGTTTCAGAGCCCTGCCGGGCTCTCTCGGCAGTGTGGTTCCCGGGGAACGAAAACGCTCCTGGCGAGCCAGGCAAAGGACTGAGGCCCGAGTTGAATGGGGCTATAAGTGCGTGGGCGGTTGGAGAAAAGATCCAGCAGCAGCTTTCAAGCCTGGCTCCTTTGGCCTTGGAGCAGGCAGCGTTCATTCGCAGTTTCAGAGCCCTGCCGGGCTCTCTCGGCAGTGTGGTTCCCGGGGAACGAAAACGCTCCTGGCGAGCCAGGCAAAGGACTGAGGCCCGAGTTGAATGGGGCTATAAGTGCGTGGGCGGTTGGAGAAAAGATCCAGCAGCAGCTTTCAAGCCTGGCTCCTTTGGCCTTGGAGCAGGCAGCGTTCATTCGCAGTTTCAGAGCCCTGCCGGGCTCTCTCGGCAGTGTGGTTCCCGGGGAACGAAAACGCTCCTGGCGAGCCAGGCAAAGGACTGAGGCCCGAGATGAATGGGGCTATAAGTGCGTGGGCGGTTGGAGAAAAGATCCAGCAGCAGCTTTCAAGCCTGGCTCCTTTGGCCTTGGAGCAGGCAGCGTTCATTCGCAGTTTCAGAGCCCTGCCGGGCTCTCTCGGCAGTGTGGTTCCCGGGGAACGAAAACGCTCCTGGCGAGCCAGGCAAAGGACTGAGGCCCGAGATGAATGGGGCTATAAGTGCGTGGGCGGTTGGAGAAAAGATCCAGCAGCAGCTTTCAAGCCTGGCTCCTTTGGCCTTGGAGCAGGCAGCGTTCATTCGCAGTTTCAGAGCCCTGCCGGGCTCTCTCAGCAGTGTGGTTCCCGGGGAACGAAAACGCTCCTGGCGAGCCAGGCAAAGGACTGAGGCCCGAGTTGAATGGGGCTATAAGTGCGTGGGCGGTTGGAGAAAAGATCCAGCAGCAGCTTTCAAGCCTGGCTCCTTTGGCCTTGGAGCAGGCAGCGTTCATTCGCAGTTTCAGAGCCCTGCCGGGCTCTCTCGGCAGTGTGGTTCCCGGGGAACGAAAACGCTCCTGGCGAGCCAGGCAAAGGACTGAGGCCCGAGTTGAATGGGGCTATAAGTGCGTGGGCGGTTGGAGAAAAGATCCAGCAGCAGCTTTCAAGCCTGGCTCCTTTGGCCTTGGAGCAGGCAGCGTTCATTCGCAGTTTCAGAGCCCTGCCGGGCTCTCTCGGCAGTGTGGTTCCCGGGGAACGAAAACGCTCCTGGCGAGCCAGGCAAAGGACTGAGGCCCGAGTTGAATGGGGCTATAAGTGCGTGGGCGGTTGGAGAAAAGATCCAGCAGCAGCTTTCAAGCCTGGCTCCTTTGGCCTTGGAGCAGGCAGCGTTCATTCGCAGTTTCAGAGCCCTGCCGGGCTCTCTCGGCAGTGTGGTTCCCGGGGAACGAAAACGCTCCTGGCGAGCCAGGCAAAGGACTGAGGCCCGAGTTGAATGGGGCTATAAGTGCGTGGGCGGTTGGAGAAAAGATCCAGCAGCAGCTTTCAAGCCTGGCTCCTTTGGCCTTGGAGCAGGCAGCGTTCATTCGCAGTTTCAGAGCCCTGCCGGGCTCTCTCGGCAGTGTGGTTCCCGGGGAACGAAAACGCTCCTGGCGAGCCAGGCAAAGGACTGAGGCCCGAGTTGAATGGGGCTATAAGTGCGTGGGCGGTTGGAGAAAAGATCCAGCAGCAGCTTTCAAGCCTGGCTCCTTTGGCCTTGGAGCAGGCAGCGTTCATTCGCAGTTTCAGAGCCCTGCCGGGCTCTCTCGGCAGTGTGGTTCCCGGGGAACGAAAACGCTCCTGGCGAGCCAGGCAAAGGACTGAGGCCCGAGTTGAATGGGGCTATAAGTGCGTGGGCGGTTGGAGAAAAGATCCAGCAGCAGCTTTCAAGCCTGGCTCCTTTGGCCTTGGAGCAGGCAGCGTTCATTCGCAGTTTCAGAGCCCTGCCGGGCTCTCTCGGCAGTGTGGTTCCCGGGGAACGAAAACGCTCCTGGCGAGCCAGGCAAAGGACTGAGGCCCGAGTTGAATGGGGCTATAAGTGCGTGGGCGGTTGGAGAAAAGATCCAGCAGCAGCTTTCAAGCCTGGCTCCTTTGGCCTTGGAGCAGGCAGCGTTCATTCGCAGTTTCAGAGCCCTGCCGGGCTCTCTCGGCAGTGTGGTTCCCGGGGAACGAAAACGCTCCTGGCGAGCCAGGCAAAGGACTGAGGCCCGAGTTGAATGGGGCTATAAGTGCGTGGGCGGTTGGAGAAAAGATCCAGCAGCAGCTTTCAAGCCTGGCTCCTTTGGCCTTGGAGCAGGCAGCGTTCATTCGCAGTTTCAGAGCCCTGCCGGGCTCTCTCAGCAGTGTGGTTCCCGGGGAACGAAAACGCTCCTGGCAAGCCAGGCAAAGGACTGAGGCCCGAGTTGAATGGGGCTATAAGTGCGTGGGCGGTTGGAGAAAAGATCCAGCAGCAGCTTTCAAGCCTGGCTCCTTTGGCCTTGGAGCAGGCAGCGTTCATTCGCAGTTTCAGAGCCCTGCCGGGCTCTCTCGGCAGTGTGGTTCCCGGGGAACGAAAACGCTCCTGGCGAGCCAGGCAAAGGACTGAGGCCCGAGTTGAATGGGGCTATAAGTGCGTGGGCGGTTGGAGAAAAGATCCAGCAGCAGCTTTCAAGCCTGGCTCCTTTGGCCTTGGAGCAGGCAGCGTTCATTCGCAGTTTCAGAGCCCTGCCGGGCTCTCTCGGCAGTGTGGTTCCCGGGGAACGAAAACGCTCCTGGCGAGCCAGGCAAAGGACTGAGGCCCGAGATGAATGGGGCTATAAGTGCGTGGGCGGTTGGAGAAAAGATCCAGCAGCAGCTTTCAAGCCTGGCTCCTTTGGCCTTGGAGCAGGCAGCGTTCATTCGCAGTTTCAGAGCCCTGCCGGGCTCTCTCAGCAGTGTGGTTCCCGGGGAACGAAAACGCTCCTGGCGAGCCAGGCAAAGGACTGAGGCCCGAGTTGAATGGGGCTATAAGTGCGTGGGCGGTTGGAGAAAAGATCCAGCAGCAGCTTTCAAGCCTGGCTCCTTTGGCCTTGGAGCAGGCAGCGTTCATTCGCAGTTTCAGAGCCCTGCCGGGCTCTCTCGGCAGTGTGGTTCCCGGGGAACGAAAACGCTCCTGGCGAGCCAGGCAAAGGACTGAGGCCCGAGTTGAATGGGGCTATAAGTGCGTGGGTGGTTGGAGAAAAGATCCAGCAGCAGCTTTCAAGCCTGGCTCCTTTGGCCTTGGAGCAGGCAGCGTTCATTCGCAGTTTCAGAGCCCTGCCGGGCTCTCTCGGCAGTGTGGTTCCCGGGGAACGAAAACGCTCCTGGCGAGCCAGGCAAAGGACTGAGGCCCGAGTTGAATGGGGCTATAAGTGCGTGGGCGGTTGGAGAAAAGATCCAGCAGCAGCTTTCAAGCCTGGCTCCTTTGGCCTTGGAGCAGGCAGCGTTCATTCGCAGTTTCAGAGCCCTGCCGGGCTCTCTCGGCAGTGTGGTTCCCGGGGAACGAAAACGCTCCTGGCGAGCCAGGCAAAGGACTGAGGCCCGAGTTGAATGGGGCTATAAGTGCGTGGGCGGTTGGAGAAAAGATCCAGCAGCAGCTTTCAAGCCTGGCTCCTTTGGCCTTGGAGCAGGCAGCGTTCATTCGCAGTTTCAGAGCCCTGCCGGGCTCTCTCGGCAGTGTGGTTCCCGGGGAACGAAAACGCTCCTGGCGAGCCAGGCAAAGGACTGAGGCCCGAGTTGAATGGGGCTATAAGTGCGTGGGCGGTTGGAGAAAAGATCCAGCAGCAGCTTTCAAGCCTGGCTCCTTTGGCCTTGGAGCAGGCAGCGTTCATTCGCAGTTTCAGAGCCCTGCCGGGCTCTCTCGGCAGTGTGGTTCCCGGGGAACGAAAACGCTCCTGGCGAGCCAGGCAAAGGACTGAGGCCCGAGTTGAATGGGGCTATAAGTGCGTGGGCGGTTGGAGAAAAGATCCAGCAGCAGCTTTCAAGCCTGGCTCCTTTGGCCTTGGAGCAGGCAGCGTTCATTCGCAGTTTCAGAGCCCTGCCGGGCTCTCTCGGCAGTGTGGCTCCCGGGGAACGAAAACGCTCCTGGCGAGCCAGGCAAAGGACTGAGGCCCGAGTTGAATGGGGCTATAAGTGCGTGGGCGGTTGGAGAAAAGATCCAGCAGCAGCTTTCAAGCCTGGCTCCTTTGGCCTTGGAGCAGGCAGCGTTCATTCGCAGTTTCAGAGCCCTGCCGGGCTCTCTCGGCAGTGTGGTTCCCGGGGAACGAAAACGCTCCTGGCGAGCCAGGCAAAGGACTGAGGCCCGAGTTGAATGGGGCTATAAGTGCGTGGGCGGTTGGAGAAAAGATCCAGCAGCAGCTTTCAAGCCTGGCTCCTTTGGCCTTGGAGCAGGCAGCGTTCATTCGCAGTTTCAGAGCCCTGCCGGGCTCTCTCGGCAGTGTGGTTCCCGGGGAACGAAAACGCTCCTGGCGAGCCAGGCAAAGGACTGAGGCGCGAGTTGAATGGGGCTATAAGTGCGTGGGCGGTTGGAGAAAAGATCCAGCAGCAGCTTTCAAGCCTGGCTCCTTTGGCCTTGGAGCAGGCAGCGTTCATTCGCAGTTTCAGAGCCCTGCCGGGCTCTCTCGGCAGTGTGGCTCCCGGGGAACGAAAACGCTCCTGGCGAGCCAGGCAAAGGACTGAGGCCCGAGTTGAATGGGGCTATAAGTGCGTGGGCGGTTGGAGAAAAGATCCAGCAGCAGCTTTCAAGCCTGGCTCCTTTGGCCTTGGAGCAGGCAGCGTTCATTCGCAGTTTCAGAGCCCTGCCGGGCTCTCTCGGCAGTGTGGTTCCCGGGGAACGAAAACGCTCCTGGCGAGCCAGGCAAAGGACTGAGGCCCGAGTTGAATGGGGCTATAAGTGCGTGGGCGGTTGGAGAAAAGATCCAGCAGCAGCTTTCAAGCCTGGCTCCTTTGGCCTTGGAGCAGGCAGCGTTCATTCGCAGTTTCAGAGCCCTGCCGGGCTCTCTCGGCAGTGTGGTTCCCGGGGAACGAAAACGCTCCTGGCGAGCCAGGCAAAGGACTGAGGCCCGAGTTGAATGGGGCTATAAGTGCGTGGGCGGTTGGAGAAAAGATCCAGCAGCAGCTTTCAAGCCTGGCTCCTTTGGCCTTGGAGCAGGCAGCGTTCATTCGCAGTTTCAGAGCCCTGCCGGGCTCTCTCGGCAGTGTGGTTCCCGGGGAACGAAAACGCTCCTGGCGAGCCAGGCAAAGGACTGAGGCCCGAGTTGAATGGGGCTATAAGTGCGTGGGCGGTTGGAGAAAAGATCCAGCAGCAGCTTTCAAGCCTGGCTCCTTTGGCCTTGGAGCAGGCAGCGTTCATTCGCAGTTTCAGAGCCCTGCCGGGCTCTCTCGGCAGTGTGGTTCCCGGGGAACGAAAACGCTCCTGGCGAGCCAGGCAAAGGACTGAGGCCCGAGTTGAATGGGGCTATAAGTGCGTGGGCGGTTGGAGAAAA
This sequence comes from Caprimulgus europaeus, assembly GCA_907165065.1. Next base: position 35,224,148 of record OU015534.1, read on the forward strand.
GATCCAGCAGCAGCTTTCAAGCCTGGCTCCTTTGGCCTTGGAGCAGGCAGCGTTCATTCGCAGTTTCAGAGCCCTGCCGGGCTCTCTCGGCAGTGTGGTTCCCGGGGAACGAAAACGCTCCTGGCGAGCCAGGCAAAGGACTGAGGCCCGAGTTGAATGGGGCTATAAGTGCGTGGGCGGTTGGAGAAAAGATCCAGCAGCAGCTTTCAAGCCTGGCTCCTTTGGCCTTGGAGCAGGCAGCGTTCATTCGCAGTTTCAGAGCCCTGCCGGGCTCTCTCGGCAGTGTGGTTCCCGGGGAACGAAAACGCTCCTGGCGAGCCAGGCAAAGGACTGAGGCCCGAGTTGAATGGGGCTATAAGTGCGTGGGCGGTTGGAGAAAAGATCCAGCAGCAGCTTTCAAGCCTGGCTCCTTTGGCCTTGGAGCAGGCAGCGTTCATTCGCAGTTTCAGAGCCCTGCCGGGCTCTCTCGGCAGTGTGGTTCCCGGGGAACGAAAACGCTCCTGGCGAGCCAGGCAAAGGACTGAGGCCCGAATTGAATGGGGCTATAAGTGCGTGGGCGGTTGGAGAAAAGATCCAGCAGCAGCTTTCAAGCCTGGCTCCTTTGGCCTTGGAGCAGGCAGCGTTCATTCGCAGTTTCAGAGCCCTGCCGGGCTCTCTCGGCAGTGTGGTTCCCGGGGAACGAAAACGCTCCTGGCGAGCCAGGCAAAGGACTGAGGCCCGAGTTGAATGGGGCTATAAGTGCGTGGGCGGTTGGAGAAAAGATCCAGCAGCAGCTTTCAAGCCTGGCTCCTTTGGCCTTGGAGCAGGCAGCGTTCATTCGCAGTTTCAGAGCCCTGCCGGGCTCTCTCGGCAGTGTGGCTCCCGGGGAACGAAAACGCTCCTGGCGAGCCAGGCAAAGGACTGAGGCCCGAGTTGAATGGGGCTATAAGTGCGTGGGCGGTTGGAGAAAAGATCCAGCAGCAGCTTTCAAGCCTGGCTCCTTTGGCCTTGGAGCAGGCAGCGTTCATTCGCAGTTTCAGAGCCCTGCCGGGCTCTCTCGGCAGTGTGGTTCCCGGGGAACGAAAACGCTCCTGGCGAGCCAGGCAAAGGACTGAGGCCCGAGTTGAATGGGGCTATAAGTGCGTGGGCGGTTGGAGAAAAGATCCAGCAGCAGCTTTCAAGCCTGGCTCCTTTGGCCTTGGAGCAGGCAGCGTTCATTCGCAGTTTCAGAGCCCTGCCGGGCTCTCTCGGCAGTGTGGTTCCCGGGGAACGAAAACGCTCCTGGCGAGCCAGGCAAAGGACTGAGGCCCGAGTTGAATGGGGCTATAAGTGCGTGGGCGGTTGGAGAAAAGATCCAGCAGCAGCTTTCAAGCCTGGCTCCTTTGGCCTTGGAGCAGGCAGCGTTCATTCGCAGTTTCAGAGCCCTGCCGGGCTCTCTCGGCAGTGTGGTTCCCGGGGAACGAAAACGCTCCTGGCGAGCCAGGCAAAGCACTGAGGCCCGAGTTGAATGGGGCTATAAGTGCGTGGGCGGTTGGAGAAAAGATCCAGCAGCAGCTTTCAAGCCTGGCTCCTTTGGCCTTGGAGCAGGCAGCGTTCATTCGCAGTTTCAGAGCCCTGCCGGGCTCTCTCGGCAGTGTGGTTCCCGGGGAACGAAAACGCTCCTGGCGAGCCAGGCAAAGGACTGAGGCCCGAGTTGAATGGGGCTATAAGTGCGTGGGCGGTTGGAGAAAAGATCCAGCAGCAGCTTTCAAGCCTGGCTCCTTTGGCCTTGGAGCAGGCAGCGTTCATTCGCAGTTTCAGAGCCCTGCCGGGCTCTCTCGGCAGTGTGGTTCCCGGGGAACGAAAACGCTCCTGGCGAGCCAGGCAAAGGACTGAGGCCCGAGTTGAATGGGGCTATAAGTGCGTGGGCGGTTGGAGAAAAGATCCAGCAGCAGCTTTCAAGCCTGGCTCCTTTGGCCTTGGAGCAGGCAGCGTTCATTCGCAGTTTCAGAGCCCTGCCGGGCTCTCTCGGCAGTGTGGTTCCCGGGGAACGAAAACGCTCCTGGCGAGCCAGGCAAAGGACTGAGGCCCGAGTTGAATGGGGCTATAAGTGCGTGGGCGGTTGGAGAAAAGATCCAGCAGCAGCTTTCAAGCCTGGCTCCTTTGGCCTTGGAGCAGGCAGCGTTCATTCGCAGTTTCAGAGCCCTGCCGGGCTCTCTCGGCAGTGTGGTTCCCGGGGAACGAAAACGCTCCTGGCGAGCCAGGCAAAGGACTGAGGCCCGAGTTGAATGGGGCTATAAGTGCGTGGGCGGTTGGAGAAAAGATCCAGCAGCAGCTTTCAAGCCTGGCTCCTTTGGCCTTGGAGCAGGCAGCGTTCATTCGCAGTTTCAGAGCCCTGCCGGGCTCTCTCGGCAGTGTGGTTCCCGGGGAACGAAAACGCTCCTGGCGAGCCAGGCAAAGGACTGAGGCCCGAGTTGAATGGGGCTATAAGTGCGTGGGCGGTTGGAGAAAAGATCCAGCAGCAGCTTTCAAGCCTGGCTCCTTTGGCCTTGGAGCAGGCAGCGTTCATTCGCAGTTTCAGAGCCCTGCCGGGCTCTCTCGGCAGTGTGGCTCCCGGGGAACGAAAACGCTCCTGGCGAGCCAGGCAAAGGACTGAGGCCCGAGTTGAATGGGGCTATAAGTGCGTGGGCGGTTGGAGAAAAGATCCAGCAGCAGCTTTCAAGCCTGGCTCCTTTGGCCTTGGAGCAGGCAGCGTTCATTCGCAGTTTCAGAGCCCTGCCGGGCTCTCTCGGCAGTGTGGTTCCCGGGGAACGAAAACGCTCCTGGCGAGCCAGGCAAAGGACTGAGGCCCGAGTTGAATGGGGCTATAAGTGCGTGGGCGGTTGGAGAAAAGATCCAGCAGCAGCTTTCAAGCCTGGCTCCTTTGGCCTTGGAGCAGGCAGCGTTCATTCGCAGTTTCAGAGCCCTGCCGGGCTCTCTCGGCAGTGTGGCTCCCGGGGAACGAAAACGCTCCTGGCGAGCCAGGCAAAGGACTGAGGCCCGAGTTGAATGGGGCTATAAGTGCGTGGGCGGTTGGAGAAAAGATCCAGCAGCAGCTTTCAAGCCTGGCTCCTTTGGCCTTGGAGCAGGCAGCGTTCATTCGCAGTTTCAGAGCCCTGCCGGGCTCTCTCGGCAGTGTGGCTCCCGGGGAACGAAAACGCTCCTGGCGAGCCAGGCAAAGGACTGAGGCCCGAGTTGAATGGGGCTATAAGTGCGTGGGCGGTTGGAGAAAAGATCCAGCAGCAGCTTTCAAGCCTGGCTCCTTTGGCCTTGGAGCAGGCAGCGTTCATTCGCAGTTTCAGAGCCCTGCCGGGCTCTCTCGGCAGTGTGGCTTCCCGGGGAACGAAAACGCTCCTGGCGAGCCAGGCAAAGGACTGAGGCCCGAGTTGAATGGGGCTATAAGTGCGTGGGCGGTTGGAGAAAAGATCCAGCAGCAGCTTTCAAGCCTGGCTCCTTTGGCCTTGGAGCAGGCAGCGTTCATTCGCAGTTTCAGAGCCCTGCCGGGCTCTCTCGGCAGTGTGGTTCCCGGGGAACGAAAACGCTCCTGGCGAGCCAGGCAAAGGACTGAGGCCCGAGTTGAATGGGGCTATAAGTGCGTGGGCGGTTGGAGAAAAGATCCAGCAGCAGCTTTCAAGCCTGGCTCCTTTGGCCTTGGAGCAGGCAGCGTTCATTCGCAGTTTCAGAGCCCTGCCGGGCTCTCTCGGCAGTGTGGCTCCCGGGGAACGAAAACGCTCCTGGCGAGCCAGGCAAAGGACTGAGGCCCGAGTTGAATGGGGCTATAAGTGCGTGGGCGGTTGGAGAAAAGATCCAGCAGCAGCTTTCAAGCCTGGCTCCTTTGGCCTTGGAGCAGGCAGCGTTCATTCGCAGTTTCAGAGCCCTGCCGGGCTCTCTCGGCAGTGTGGTTCCCGGGGAACGAAAACGCTCCTGGCGAGCCAGGCAAAGGACTGAGGCCCGAGTTGAATGGGGCTATAAGTGCGTGGGCGGTTGGAGAAAAGATCCAGCAGCAGCTTTCAAGCCTGGCTCCTTTGGCCTTGGAGCAGGCAGCGTTCATTCGCAGTTTCAGAGCCCTGCCGGGCTCTCTCGGCAGTGTGGCTCCCGGGGAACGAAAACGCTCCTGGCGAGCCAGGCAAAGGACTGAGGCCCGAGTTGAATGGGGCTATAAGTGCGTGGGCGGTTGGAGAAAAGATCCAGCAGCAGCTTTCAAGCCTGGCTCCTTTGGCCTTGGAGCAGGCAGCGTTCATTCGCAGTTTCAGAGCCCTGCCGGGCTCTCTCGGCAGTGTGGCTCCCGGGGAACGAAAACGCTCCTGGCGAGCCAGGCAAAGGACTGAGGCCCGAGTTGAATGGGGCTATAAGTGCGTGGGCGGTTGGAGAAAAGATCCAGCAGCAGCTTTCAAGCCTGGCTCCTTTGGCCTTGGAGCAGGCAGCGTTCATTCGCAGTTTCAGAGCCCTGCCGGGCTCTCTCGGCAGTGTGGTTCCCGGGGAACGAAAACGCTCCTGGCGAGCCAGGCAAAGGACTGAGGCCCGAGTTGAATGGGGCTATAAGTGCGTGGGCGGTTGGAGAAAAGATCCAGCAGCAGCTTTCAAGCCTGGCTCCTTTGGCCTTGGAGCAGGCAGCGTTCATTCGCAGTTTCAGAGCCCTGCCGGGCTCTCTCGGCAGTGTGGTTCCCGGGGAACGAAAACGCTCCTGGCGAGCCAGGCAAAGGACTGAGGCCCGAGTTGAATGGGGCTATAAGTGCGTGGGCGGTTGGAGAAAAGATCCAGCAGCAGCTTTCAAGCCTGGCTCCTTTGGCCTTGGAGCAGGCAGCGTTCATTCGCAGTTTCAGAGCCCTGCCGGGCTCTCTCGGCAGTGTGGCTCCCGGGGAACGAAAACGCTCCTGGCGAGCCAGGCAAAGCACTGAGGCCCGAGTTGAATGGGGCTATAAGTGCGTGGGCGGTTGGAGAAAAGATCCAGCAGCAGCTTTCAAGCCTGGCTCCTTTGGCCTTGGAGCAGGCAGCGTTCATTCGCAGTTTCAGAGCCCTGCCGGGCTCTCTCGGCAGTGTGGTTCCCGGGGAACGAAAACGCTCCTGGCGAGCCAGGCAAAGGACTGAGGCCCGAGTTGAATGGGGCTATAAGTGCGTGGGCGGTTGGAGAAAAGATCCAGCAGCAGCTTTCAAGCCTGGCTCCTTTGGCCTTGGAGCAGGCAGCGTTCATTCGCAGTTTCAGAGCCCTGCCGGGCTCTCTCGGCAGTGTGGTTCCCGGGGAACGAAAACGCTCCTGGCGAGCCAGGCAAAGGACTGAGGCCCGAGTTGAATGGGGCTATAAGTGCGTGGGCGGTTGGAGAAAAGATCCAGCAGCAGCTTTCAAGCCTGGCTCCTTTGGCCTTGGAGCAGGCAGCGTTCATTCGCAGTTTCAGAGCCCTGCCGGGCTCTCTCGGCAGTGTGGTTCCCGGGGAACGAAAACGCTCCTGGCGAGCCAGGCAAAGGACTGAGGCCCGAGTTGAATGGGGCTATAAGTGCGTGGGCGGTTGGAGAAAAGATCCAGCAGCAGCTTTCAAGCCTGGCTCCTTTGGCCTTGGAGCAGGCAGCGTTCATTCGCAGTTTCAGAGCCCTGCCGGGCTCTCTCGGCAGTGTGGTTCCCGGGGAACGAAAACGCTCCTGGCGAGCCAGGCAAAGGACTGAGGCCCGAGTTGAATGGGGCTATAAGTGCGTGGGCGGTTGGAGAAAAGATCCAGCAGCAGCTTTCAAGCCTGGCTCCTTTGGCCTTGGAGCAGGCAGCGTTCATTCGCAGTTTCAGAGCCCTGCCGGGCTCTCTCGGCAGTGTGGTTCCCGGGGAACGAAAACGCTCCTGGCGAGCCAGGCAAAGGACTGAGGCCCGAGTTGAATGGGGCTATAAGTGCGTGGGCGGTTGGAGAAAAGATCCAGCAGCAGCTTTCAAGCCTGGCTCCTTTGGCCTTGGAGCAGGCAGCGTTCATTCGCAGTTTCAGAGCCCTGCCGGGCTCTCTCGGCAGTGTGGTTCCCGGGGAACGAAAACGCTCCTGGCGAGCCAGGCAAAGGACTGAGGCCCGAGTTGAATGGGGCTATAAGTGCGTGGGCGGTTGGAGAAAAGATCCAGCAGCAGCTTTCAAGCCTGGCTCCTTTGGCCTTGGAGCAGGCAGCGTTCATTCGCAGTTTCAGAGCCCTGCCGGGCTCTCTCGGCAGTGTGGTTCCCGGGGAACGAAAACGCTCCTGGCGAGCCAGGCAAAGGACTGAGGCCCGAGTTGAATGGGGCTATAAGTGCGTGGGCGGTTGGAGAAAAGATCCAGCAGCAGCTTTCAAGCCTGGCTCCTTTGGCCTTGGAGCAGGCAGCGTTCATTCGCAGTTTCAGAGCCCTGCCGGGCTCTCTCGGCAGTGTGGTTCCCGGGGAACGAAAACGCTCCTGGCGAGCCAGGCAAAGGACTGAGGCCCGAGTTGAATGGGGCTATAAGTGCGTGGGCGGTTGGAGAAAAGATCCAGCAGCAGCTTTCAAGCCTGGCTCCTTTGGCCTTGGAGCAGGCAGCGTTCATTCGCAGTTT